>JADEYB020000009.1:478445-500568 GCA_015832495.2 Alces alces
GGGTCTTCACGAGGGGGCCGGGGTCATCTCGAGGGGACCGGGGTCATCACGAGGATGGGAGCCGGGGTCATCTCGAGGATGGGAGCCGGGGTCGTCACGAGGGAGCCGGGGTCGTCTCGAGGGGAAGCCGGCGGGTCCGAGTCCAGACGGGAGCAGGGCCGCTGTGTCGCTGGCTGTGAAGGGGGAGGAGGTGCTGGCCAGGAGCCAAGAGAGCGGCGGCCTCCAGAAGCTCGCTGAGGCCGGCGTCCGTTCTCCCTGGAGCCCAGGAGGCAGCCTGCCCTCCCCTCGCCTCAGCACAGGGAGGCCTGCCTTCGCAGCTCGGCATAACCAGTCCCTGCCGTCTCAGGCCACCAAGGTTGCGGCGGTCTGTCCCAGGGGCCCTGGGGCACGGACACTGCAGAGTGTGTGTGCGTGTGTGTGCATGCGCGTCTGTGTGGGTCTCCACGTCCGCTCTGAGCGCGGCTCGGCCGGGTCTCTGAGGCCCCCAGACCCGCAGGGGGCTTTCGGGCGGGCTCCCCGGGGTGTGGCCCGCATCCCCTAGCCTTCATCCCGTTCCGTCCTCCACTCCCTCCTCCTCCCGCACTCGCTCCCACGGGGCCCAAGGCCACTCACCGCATGGCCTCCGCTCTGGACAGCGGCCGAGGCCCCTGGCACTGGTCTCCCGCCCTCCCCAGCAGGCGGCTATGGCGATCCCCCGACACCCCTGCCTAGACCCCTCCCAGGCTCCTGGTGCTGCTGAGGGGCCCAGCCCGGCCCAGCAGGCTCCCCTGGGAGCCACGGCACCCCCTCCTCCTGCTCCTCCAGGTCCCTGTGGACGGCGCCTTGTCACCTGGGCCCCCCAGTCCAGCCCCCTGCTGCCCTCGGTGTTCGCGTCCCAGCGTACCCCGAGCCCTAGTTCCCAGCTGCCTGCGCAGAGCAGGCCCCCAGAAGCACGTCTCCACTCTCACTCCAGACCCCTCTCCTGCCCCCAGGGCCTCAGCAGCCTGGGGGGACCTGGTCCAGACCCACCACCAGAGGCCAGGGTGTTCCAGCCAGCGGCATTCCAGTTCAGTGGAATGCCCCTGAGCAGTCTCACTGATGTGTTTTTCCTTTTTTTAAATAAATTATTGTAGCTGCGCGGGCTTTTAGTGTGGCATGCAGGCTCCCTAGTCATGCACATGGGGTCTTAGTTCCCCGACCAGGGATCGAACCCGCATCCGCTGAGCTGGAAGCCGGGCCCTTAACCACTAGACCACCAGGGAAGCCCCTGATGTATTTTTCCTTTTTTAAGAAAACGGAACTGAAAGTCACACCACGTTAACCATCTCTCCTCTGCACTTCACTGGCATTTAGCACATCAGCACTGTTGTCTCCCTAGTTCCAGAACATTCTGTCACCCAGAAAGGACACTGTCCCTGTTCTCTGCTCCCCCAGCCCCAGCAACCCCAATCTACTTTCTGTCTCTATGCGTTTACCTATTCTGGACATTTCATATCACACGGGACCTTCTGTCTGCCTTTTCACTCAGCAGAACGTCTTCAAGGCTGTTCCGTGTGATAGCATGTGTCAGAATTTCATTCCTTTTTTAAAATTTTTATTGGCGTATAGCTGATTTACAATGCTGTGCTAATTTCAGGTGTACGGAAAAGTGACTCAGTTCTGTGTATACATTTATCCACTCTTTTTTAGATTCTTTTCCCATAGAGGCCATGGTAGAGTATTGAGTAGAGTTCTCCATCCTATATATTAGGTTCTTACCAGTTATCTATTTCACATATAACAGCGTGTGTGTCAGTCCCAGCCTCCCAAGTTATCCCTCCCCACTTCCTCTCCTGATAACCATGTCTATTTTCTACGTTTGTAGATGACTGTGTTTGCACCAAATTTCAGAGTCCACGTATAGGTGATACCATACGGTATTTGTCTTTCTCTGTCTGGCTTACTCACTAGCTATGATGATCACTAGGCCAACATTGCTGGAATTGACAGTAGTTTGTTCTTTTTATGGCTGAGTAACAGTCCATCAAGAAACACCTGGAGTAACAGGCAAATCTGGCCTTGGAGTACAGAATGAAGCAGGGCACAGGCTCATAGAGTTTTGCCAAGAGAACACACCGCTCATAGCAAACACCCTCTTCCAACAACACAAGAGAAGACTCTATACATGGACATCGCCAGATGGTCAATACCGAAATCAGAGTGATTATATTCTTCACAGCCAAAGATGGAGAAGCTCTATACAGTCGGCAAAAACAAGACCAGGAACTAACTGTTGCTCAGACCATGAACTCCTTATCACCAAATTCAGACTTAAATTGAAGAAAGTAAGGAAAACCACTAGACTATCAGGCATGACCTAAATCAAATCCCTTATGATTATATAGTGGAAGTGACAAATAGATTCAAGGGATTAAATCTGACAGAGTGCCTGAAGTCCATAGGTTCTCGTGACATTGTACAGGAGGCAGCGATCAAGACCATCCCCAAGGAAAAGAAATGCAAAAAGGCAAAATGCTTGTCTGAGGAGGCCTTACAAATAGCTATGAATAGAAAAGAAGCAAAAGGCAAAGGAGAAAAGGAAAGATATACCCATTTGAATGCAGAGTTCCAAAGAATAGCAAGGCGAGATAAGAAAGCCTTCCTCAGCGATCAATGTAAAGAAATAGAGGAAAACAATAGAATGGGAAAGACTAAAGATCTCTTCCAGAAAATTAGAGATACCAAGGGAACATTTCATGCAAAGATGGGCTCAATAAAGGACAGAAATGATATGGACCTAACAGAAGCAGAAGATACTAAGAAGAGGTGGTAAGATTACATAGAAGAACTATAGATAAAAGATCTTCACGACCCAGATAATCACGATGGTGTGATCACTCACCTAGAGCCAGACATCCTGGAGTGTGAAGTCAAGGGCCTTAGGAAGCATCACTACGAAAAAAGCTAGTGGAGGTGATGGAATTCCAGCTGAGCTATTTCAAATCCTAAAAGATGAGGCTGTGAAAGTGCTGCACTCAATATGCCAGCAAATTTGGAAAACTCAGCAGTGGCCACAGGAGTGGTAAAGGTCAGTTTTCATTCCAATCCCAACGAAAGGCAATGCCAAAGAATGCTCAAACCACCGCACAATTGCACTCATCTCACACGCTAGCAAAGTACTGCTCAAAATTCTCCAAGCCAGGCTTCAACAGTACATGAACCATGAATTTCCAGATGTTCAAGCTGGATTTAGAAAAGGCAGAGGAACCAGAGATCAAATTGCCAACATCTGTTGGATCATTGAAAAAGCAAGAGAGTTCCAGAAGAATATCTACTTCTGCTTTATTGACTATGCAAAGCCTTTGACTGTGTGGATCACAATAAACTGTGGAAAATTCTTCAAGAGATGGGAATACAGACCACCCTACCTGCCTCCTGAGAAACCTGTATGCAGGTCAGGAAGCAATAGTTACAACTGGACATGAACAACAGACTGGTTCCAAATTGGGAAAGGAGCCCGTCAAGGCTGTATATTGTCATCCTGCTTATTTAACTTACAAGCAGAGTACATCATAAGAAGTGTTGGGCTGGATAAAGCACAAACTGAAACCAAGATTGCTGGAAGAAATATCAATAACCTCAGATATGCAGATGATACCACCCTTATGGCAGAAAGTGAAGAACTAAAGAGCCCTTGATGAAAGTGAAAAGAGAATGAAAAAATTGGCTTAAAGCTCAACATTCAGAAAACTAAGATCATCCCCACCAGGGATTCCCTGGTGGCTCAGACAGTAAAGCGTCTGCCCACAATGCGGGAGACCTGGGTTCGATCCCTGGGTTGGGAAGATAACCTGGAGAAGGAAATGGCAACCCACTCCAGTACTCTTGCCTAGAAAATTCCATGGATGGAGGAGCCTGGTGGGCTACAGTCCATGGGGTCGCAAAGAGTCGGACACGACCAAGCAACTTCACTTTCAAGATCACGTCATCTGGTCCCATCACTTCATGGCAAATAGATGGGGAAACAGTGAGAGACTTCATTTTTGGGGGCTCCAAAATCACTGCAGATGGTGATTGCAGCCATGAAATTAAGATACTTGCTTTTTGGAAAAAAAGTTATGACCAACCTAGACAGTATAATAAAAAGCAGAGACATTACTTTGCCAACAAACGTGTCTTGTCAAAGCTATGGTTTTTTCCAGTAGTCACGTATGGGTGTAAGAGTTGGACTAGAAAGCAAGCTGAGCGCCAAAGAATTGATGCTTTTGAACTGTAGTGTTGGAGAAGACTCTTGAGAGTCCGTTAGACTGCAAGGAGATCCAACCAGTCCATCCTAAAGAAAATCAGTCCTGAATATTCATTGGAAGGACGGATGCTGAAGCTGAAACTTCAATACTTTGGCCACCTGATGCGAAGAACTGGCTCATCTGAAGAGACCCTGATGCTGGGAAGGATTGAAGGCGCGAGGAGAAGGGGACGACAGAAGATGAGATGGTTGGATGGCATCACTGATTCAATGGACATGAGTTTGAGTGAACTCCGGAAGTTGGCGATGGACAGGGAGACCTGGCGTGCTGCAGTCCATGGGGTCACAAAGAGTCGGACACGCGTGAACTACTAACACTTACTGGGGAGGCAGTGGCTGCATTTGAAGCGGGTCTTGGAGGTCCACACCCAAGGAAGGAGGGGCCTTCCACTGCGGGGAGGGGCACGGGCGGGGGGAGGGTAGTAACCCCAAACAGGAGTGGCAGCTCCTCCCTCAGGGGCAGGTTCAGGCTCCTCTCGCCCTGCCCTCTTTCCCGAGCCTTCTTCTCCCTCCACCCAGGGGCCTCCCGAGGTGTCTACACTCTTGCCACCACCGCCCACAGGATGACCCTTCGCGCGGCCCCCAACGCTCCTCTCTGGGGGGCGCGGCGGCGGCGCCGGCTTCTCTCCCCGCCCCCGGGTTTGGTCAACCCCAGCGGAGGAGACATCCGCTCGGCTCGGGCCCCCTCCCCCAAGCTGCGCTGCGTCGCTCTCTAGCGACCAAGATGCCCAAGTCCCTCGGGCAGCGGGCAGCGGCGATCGCCTCTCAAACCTCCAGCCGCGCCCGCCCCGCCGGCCGCATGCTCGGCCGACTGCACCTTGCGGCGGGCGCGCCTCCTGCCCCGCTCCCAGCCTGCGGCGTCCGGGAGCGCCCCGCGCCCGCCGCCCCACCGGCACCAACCCGAGCAGGGGCCGCCCCGGGCCCGCCCCGCGCTCGGCACCGCCCGGCGCCGCGCGCACTGGGCATGCGCAGAGCCAGGGGACGCGCCAGCGCGCCGCCATGGAGCGCATCGAGGGGGCGGCCGTGAGCCGCTGCGCAGCCTCGCCGTACCTGCTGCCGCTCACGCTGCACTACCGCCAGGTGAGCGCATCTTCCGCGCCTTCCGTTCCCCGCGCGGCCCGACACCGCCCCGGGACCCCTCCCGCCTTCGGCCCGGAGCCCCGCCCACCCTCGGGTCCGGAGCCCCGCCCCCAGCCTGCGGCCCCCGCAGCCCCGCCCCCTCCCGGAGCCCAGCCCTGAGTCTCGCGGTCCCGCCCCGCAGGCCTCACCTCCCGGCGGAGCGCTTTGCCCGAGTCCAGGTTCACACGCCGGTTGAACGTCGGGGTCGGGGAGGGTCTGGGCAGGGACACCTCGAGGGACCACTCATTCCTCCAAAAAGACTTTGCTGAGCCCCGGCTCTTTTTGTGCTGGGACATTCTGGGCGCCCCAAGGGTCGGGGCAAGCTTCCTGGAGGTGGTGTTCTCCATTCTGGGTAGAAGAAGGCGAATTGAGTGAGGACGGGGGTGTGCACTGGAGAGCTTCTCCAGGTGGGCTCCCCAGGCTGCCTCCTCCGTGTCTCCACCTGCCGTCCTTGCAGGCTCTCCCCCAGGGCATCACCCCCTCCTGCCGTTCCCCAGGAGGCAGTGCGGTACCACTGCTGCCTGCCTTGGCGCCCTGCATGGAGTAGGTTCACAGGAAACACATGTTTGTCCAGTTTGGGCCCCCACCCTTTGCGTGCAGCTCCCCTGGAGTCCACTGTGCCATCCAGGGGAGGACCGCACCCCATAGCGAGGTCTGTGGGCCCCTCGCTGCCCCTCAGTCAGGACAGGTGGGTGCAGGTCTTTGGTGACCCTCTCTGCCTGACCGCCCTTGGCCTGCAGCAGCCTGTTCCCCCCGGCCCAGGCCCCTTCCTCTCTCCAAACTATGATGCCCCCTTGACCCCCAGCCTGACAGAGGCTGCACCCCCGTCCACCCTCGTTGCTGTTGTCCCCTTGGCCGTAGGGGACAGGGAGTCCTGTCCCCAGGCTGGACCCAGGCTGGCAGCACTGGCCTGGGGCAGAAGCCGGGGCGGGGTGAGGGCAGAGTACAGGGACGTGGAGGTTGCTGCCCTGTCCCTGGTGCTGGCCTGGGGCCAGGATGCCTGATTGTGGCCACACAGCTCCCAGGGGCCAGGGCTCTGGGGGCAGCAGGTGGGCACAGGGTGGTCCAGGCGCCTGACCGCTGTGGCCTCTGGCTGTGGCACCCTCCCCCACTTCCTGTGAAAGGTAGGTGGGCGCTGGTAACCAAAGCTGAGCCCATGTGGGAGGCGGGCTGCAGTGGGCACAGGCAGGGGGCCATGGGACACGGCTGGGTGGCGAATGTCAGCAAGGGGCTTCTGCAACTTTGCTCAGGGCCACTATGCCAGGGGAGACCTGATGGACGGGTAGGTTGATCATCCAGAGGCAGGGCACCCCCGTGGCTCTGAAGGGGAGGGGGCTGCGTTTACACTCCAGTCCTGTTCTCCCTCCCAGTGCCGTGAAGATGAGCCAGGCCTGGGTCCGGACCACCTGGGTGGGGGTCCTGCAGGAGGGGCTGCCTGGGCCTCAGTGGGCCTCTCTGGACCCTCCCCTCCACCTTGCCTGGACCTCAGGTTTGACTGATGTTGTGATCTTGGTCCCAGAGGGTACCTGAAACCAATGCAGGGTGACACGTACCCTGAGGGAGGCAGGGGACAGCCCGGCACTTAGCAGACTTGGGGACAGGCCTTCCCTGGAACCCCTCCTGGAGGGTGGCCGGCCCTGGGGTAGCCAGGCTGCAGGCAGGCCCAGGCCTGCCTCTCGGGGGTGGTGCCTCACAACGGCCTCCCGGGCAGCCCGTCCGGCACAGCACAGGACGTCGGCTCTCCTTCCCCCCGGAAACCAAAGCTGCTGCCCCGCCAGGACGCTCCTGCCTCCAGGCCAAGCTCAGCCCAGTTTCCGCAGCTCCCCTGAGACCAGCGTGTGGGCCCCTGCCTGTCGGGTCCCCCTGGCGGGAAGACCCTTTTTGCTCTGAGTCCCGGTGCAGTGTCACCTCCTCCGGGAAGTCCTCACAGAGCTCTTGCTCACCGTCTTCTCTTCTGCAGCCCTGGCTGCACTTTCTGTCTCTGGTGCTCAGGTTCATGTCCACTTGGTGGCTTGGACAGGGCCCCATGTGTCGGGTCAGCAGCTCACCAGGGCAGAGGGCTGGACCAGAGGCTGAAGGACCCTGGGCTAAGCAAGCTGGTGATGCGCATCCACAGGGCTGGGCTCTCGGGCTCCAGGGCCAGCCCCATCCTCAGAGACCTCTTTGAGGAGGGCTCAGGGCCAGGGGGAACGGCCCAGCTGGCAGGGTCCTAGCCCCTCACGCCTCCTGCCGGCTGGAACCACGTTAGCTTCGGTTCTGGCTGCCCCCGGCGGCCTGGGCCCCCGCTCCGCGCTGCCGTCTGTTTACCGGATGCCGCCCGGAGCCCTGGGAGCCACTGGGGCAGGGTGCCCAGGGCAGGGGAGCAGGGTAGCGGAAGGAAGGGACAGAACAGCAGGACCGTGGGCCACGGGAGAGACAGCCCAGGGCCGGAACCGGGCTGGGGAGAGGGTGGTCCCCTGTCCAGTCACACCCCTGACGTCCCATCCGTGGGGCGAGCTCCTGCCGGGCGCTGGCATACCCCCCCAACTACTCCTGTGACCCGCCCCCCCCAGCCCTCCCGTGGCCCTTTGTCCAGGCGCCCAAGGGAGTTTCAGCTGTGAAGACCTGCTCTCTGCTCTACTCTCTTGGGACACCCCCTGCCTGGGGCCCTCTACACCCCGAGGTCCTTCCCAGCCTGGGTGACAGCGGGCGTCTCCGCAGCTCCCCACCACTCGCTCCAGTTTTCCGGTCACTCCTGGGGAGCACCCGGTTGCCTGGACCCCCCCGCCCACCCGCCGCACCTCTGGGGCCCCAGGGGCCCTGGGCCACGGCTGGTTTTCCTGGGAGGAGACACTGCAGTGGGTCCCCGGGGCCTCGCTCTCTGGAGCACTCCCCAGCTGCTGCCCTGTCGCTTCTAGAATGGCGCCCAGAAGTCGTGGGACTTCATGAAGACTCACGATAGGTGAGGGCCTGGCCTGGCTGGCATCAGGGAAGCCCCAGGCTGGCAGGGACACGGGGCCCAAGGGCATGGAGCTGCAGCCCCCTCTGCGTTTCTGAGCACCCCCGCTCTCCCTGCCTCTCACCGAGGGGCCCCGTGCGGGCTGCCCAGGCGCCCTTAGCCTGGAGCGCCGGGAGCATGGGCTGGGGGCAGCGTGGCTTTAGGTGTGTGGCTGCGGCAGCTGGCCTGCAGGGCCCACGTGTCCCGTCATTCCCACGTCCTCAGCTGCTGCCACCCCCAGCCTGTCCAGCTGCCCAGCATGTCCTTCCCACTCCTGCCACCCGGCACACACAGGAGACCTGGGTCCTCACCTGGCAGTGTGACCCTGGCGAGCTCTGACCTGGCCTGGGCCTCAGTCTGCCCATCTGAGCAAGGGACCCAACCCTCCAGGGCTGTGGAGGAGGGCGGCGAGGTGAGGGCGTGCTTCTGTGCTGAGCTCGGTCCACCCCCCCCCCCCACCCCCCACCCCCCGTCCCCAGCGTGACCATCCTCATGTTCAACTCTTCCCGGAGGAGCCTGGTGTTGGTGAAGCAGTTCCGGCCAGGTGAGGTTGGGGGCGGGGAGGCCTTCGGGCTCACATTCAGTCCCCTGGGGTCCTGGGGTCAGCATGCAGACCTGGAAGGGGGCTCTGGGAGAAACAGCCCTGGCAGGGGGGTCTGGCCAGAGCGGGTCACGTGGAGCCGGCCGCCAAAGGCCGTGACGTGGTCGCCTCCCCCTGCCAGCCGTGTACGCTGGCGAGGTGGAGCGTCTCTTCCCGGGGTCCCTGGCTGCTGCGGAGCAGGACGGGCCCCAGGCACTGCCCGCGGTGCTGCCTGGCTCGGCAGGGGTTACCTACGAGCTGTGCGCCGGCCTCTTGGACCAGCCCGGGCTCTCGCCGGAGGAGGTGGCCTGCAAGGAGGCCTGGGAGGAGTGCGGCTACCGCCTGGCGCCCTCTGACCTGCGCCGGGTGGCCTCGTACAAGTGAGTGGGGCTGGGAGGGCGGCCCGCGGTCAGACAGGCCGCCGGGGGGCAGTGAGCGCTTCGTCCCCGGGCCTGTGCAAGCAGGGCGATTCTGCCTTGTTCTGCAGCTCGGGGCTGGGAGAAGGTTGGCCGGAACCTGAGGCCCCCGGCCCCACTGTGGCCCCCCGGCCCCGCCGTGTGGCCGCTCTGGTGGCAGCTGCTGCTCACAGATGCCCCTGCTTCCTGTGGGATTAGGCATGGGGGCTGGGGGTGGGGGCGAGTCACCGAGGGCTCTGACAGTGGCTCAGGAGGGAGGGAGGGGCCGAGTCCCGGGCGGGGCTGGAGCTCTGCACCCCGGGGAGGGGTCGCAGTGCGGCCTGCCCCTCCCAGAGCCCAGGTGTCTGCCGGCCACTCCACTCCCCCGGGGACGTCTTCTGGGACGGGATGTGGGGTGAAGCCCACCCCTTGCCCTGGGGGTGTGGCGATGGGTCCCCAGCCCTGGCAAAGTCCCGAACAGAAGGAGGGTCTCCAGCTGAGCCCCAACCCCCAGCAGCCTGCTCCAGAGGTGTGGGGCCTCAGCTCTGCCCCCCAGGCCAGCCCAGGGCCGCCTCAGCGACATCCTGGCCCATCCAGGTGTCCATGGCCTTCAGTCTTGGGAAGGAGATGGGGCAGGGCTTGGCACCTCAACGCTCCAGGTGGGGTTTCTGCACCCCAGGGTCAGATGCCTCAGTTACCTGTAGGCATCCTCCATGTACCTGGCCAGTGGCCACTGGTCTCTGAGCCTTTGGGCTGGCGGTCCAGGGGCTGAGAGAATCCAGGGGCCCTGACTTCAGGTAGGGCTTGAAGCAGTGGGCAGGCCAGGAGGAAGGCACGTGGACGTGCCCTGGGCGGGTGGGGTCCCCGGAAGGGGTGAGTCTGCGTGGAGGCCTGGCAGAGGTGCTTTGTGGAAAAGGCTCAGGTCGAGGAGATGAGCAGCCCCTGCCTCTGGGCCATGACCTGGAGGGTACTGGGGAGCCACCGAGGGTTCTGGACAGCAGGCGGTCAGCTCAGACTGCATTTTAAGGGCGAGGGGAGGCAGGCCTAGGAGGGGGAGAGGAGACCAGCGCAGTTCCTCGCCCTGGGAGCTGGACGGCAGCCAGACGAGCCAGAGCTAAGCTCGCACAGCTCCGTGGCCGGGCCCATGGCTTCCTTCTGGGGCCCCGGCCGCTTCCCGGCCCCTCTCAGGTGACGTGGCCCTGCGCTTGCCTGAGGTCCCGCGGCCGGGGGCGTGATTGAGCGAGCAGGGGGAGGCCATGCCGGCCTGGCAGGGCACACTCTCCTTGGCGCCGGTCTCCTTCACACACCGGCGGAAACGGGGCCTGGAAACCCTGCAGACGGTGACTTCCATCAAAGCCCAGGCTGTGGCCGCCGGCGGAAATGGGCTTCAGGAAGGGTCCGGGGGAGATAAGGGGCCGGAGGGTGGAGGAAGCAGCTGGGTGAGGTCAGTCTGGGCGTGGCCCCACCGGGGGTAGGACAGCTGGGAAGGGGTCAGACGCCCCTCTGCTCCTTACCCCAGTATCCCGGGAGCTCTTCCACCCCGCCGTCCTCGGCTGGCCTCAGCTAGCCTCAGCGGGACCCAGGTCCCCCTTATCCCCTGGACTTCGCAGGCACCCCGTGGTTTCCCTCTCCCCTGTACACTGTTCTGGGCCCTTCCCCTCTGGAGTCCAGACCAGCCTGTCCGTCACCTTGTTCTCAAGGCCGGCAGTCACCATGGCTACCCACTGCTGACCTCCGCCGGCCCAATCTGCGCCCCTGCCTTCTGCCTGGCCCATCCCCCTCCCTGGGGCCAGCAACCCACTCCTGGCCGCCATCCAGGAAGGAAGGGGAGTCCTTGACGCCCGCCCCCCTGCCTGTGAGCCCTGATCCTGGGGATCTCACCCCCCACCCGCGCCGTGAGCCCCGGCCGGGAGTGGGTACCCCACCCTCCAAGTGCTCACAGACGCAGGCTGCACGGCCGGAGCCCTGGGCATGGACAGGCTCTTCCCGGTGGGGCGAGGACCGGCTTGGCCCAGCCTGGGCAGAGGGCAGGGCCCACGGGAGAGCAGGGGCCGCCTGTCAACCATCCACGTTCTCACCGCGTGGTCGCTGGGGACCTGGCCCACCACTCGAGGGCTTGACGAGCTGCGGCCAGGTGTCAGCTGGGCTCTGCGTCCTCTTGCAGCTCCTTGCGGCCGTGCCTGTGGGCTGTCTCGTGGCTGGCTCTCAGCTTCTTAGAGGCCCTCCACACCCTGGCCTGTGGCCCTCCAGCATCAGCAAGGCAGCTTGCTTTGTCTTCAAGTGTCTCCCTGAGTTTTCCCGTCACTGACCTCTTAAACTCTCTTGATTAGGTCACACCCAGCCAGGATCATCCCCGCTTTTGATGAACTTAAATTCCCCTCATTAGGTCCCTTAATTACATCTGCAGAATCCCTCATCTCCTGACCTAATGTAACCAGTTGCAAGTCACAAGCCTGGTCACAGCCTCGTCACATCCAGCATGTTCCTAGATCTCCCCCACACTCGAGGGGATACTGCGTGGGGATCTGGGGGCCCTGGAACCTCCTGGAACCCTGCCTGCCAGGGGGCTGGAAGGGTGGAGGAGAGGACTGTGGAAGGGCCAGGGGTGGCCGGCGGGGCCTGTGTGGACCCCTCAGCACATGCTGTCTCGACCTGCAGGTCTGGCGTGGGACTGACCAGCTCCAGCCAGACCATGTTCTATGCGGAGGTGACGGATGCCCAGCGGGGAGGCCCGGGCGGGGGCCTGGCTGAGGAGGGAGAGCTCATCGAGGTGGTGCATCTGCCCCTGGATGGCGCCCGGGCCTTTGCGGACGACCCGGATGTTCCCAAGACCCTCGGCGTGATCTTTGGTATCTCGTGGTTCTTCAGCTGCGTGGCCCCTGGCCTGGGTCCCCAGTGAGAGTCCCGCAGACCCAATAAAGGCTGGCATCACTCTCGCCTGTGCCCACTGACTGAGCTGTGACCGGGCTGGGCTGGAGGCAGGGCAGGGCGAGGCCTCCATGAAAGCCCTTCAGCTCCCCCTGAGCAGAGGCGCCTGCTACAGGCTGTGCTGGGGGGCTGTTGGGAGATGACCGCTCGCAGAGGGCTAGGCCAGGCCTGGGCAGCGCCACTGGCTGGCGGGGGGAGGCAGGAAGATGGTGTCGGGTCAGGCCATCCCTGGGGGCGGTGGCTGAGCCAGTCATGGCAGGAGAGGGCGTGGACAGGCTCAGAGGCGCATGCTCCCTGCTCCTGGGTCCTCCCTGCCCGGGGCTGGGCCGATGTACCCCTCAGTAGCCCTGTGGCCCTGGACACTGGTGATGAGTCTCGCTCCACCTGCTGACCTGTGTGCAGGCTGGCCTGCAAGCCCCACAAAACCCCCACCCGGGGGGTCGGGGATGACGTGAGCTACTCTCTGCAAACCCTTGAGCACGTGGGGTCGCAGGAGGGCTGGATGTCTGCTCCACCAGGCACCCAGCAGGACCTCCAGCGTGCGCCGGAACTCTCTGCGAGGAGGGTGCGGGTCATCGTGGGCGTGGGCGTCTGTGGGCGCGGCGGGGCCATCAGTTGGGGATGAGGACCGGGGAGGTTTCTTGGAGGGAAGGCTGGCTTGCCCCTCTGTGAGGGTGGTGGCCTGGCCTGGCCCTTTCCCAGAGGCCCCCAAATCCTCTGGTCAGCCCCTAGGGTGATGCCCTAGGACAGGACGGGGGCAGTTTGGGTTGTGGTCCACTGACCCTGCAGAGGGCAGAGTGTCCAGGAGATCCTGCTGGACAGACAGGTCGGGACTGGGGGCCCGGGCGACCAGGAGCTTCTGCTGTGGCCCTTTGTGCCCTGGGCCCTGGCTGGAATGGGAGAGGACGCTGAGCGAGGACGTGCTGCCTCTGGCTTCTGCTGAGACCCTGCTGTCAGGAGGGGACAGCTGCCCAGGCTGAGGTGCCCCTGCCCTCTGCCCCGGGCCGGCGGGCACTTTCCTTCCTGCTGGCCTGGGGGTCATGTGTGGCTGAGCCATTCCAGCAGTGGCTCAGAGCCCATGGCCCCCAAGTCTGGCCCTCGGGGCTGGCCTAGGGTGGCTGCACCCAGGAGGCCCACGCAGGTAGCACCACCTGTATGCAAATGATGGCCGTGACCCAGGTGGGGTCTCCCGGGAGCCCAGCCCAGCAGTGGGATGCTGTGGGGGGGGGCGGGTGCTTGGGCCTGGGTGTGGGGCCGGCAGGGTGGTGCCGTGCTGGGGTCCCGAGCGCTGGCTCCGCCCTGTCAGAGGGGCCCTGAGGGCGGCCCTGGACCAGGACGTCTGGAGAGTCTGAGGCAGAGGCTCTGCCCACCCTGGGGCTGCCCCACCCCACCTGCACCTTCTGGCTGCCACTGCCCACCTCCTGAGCTCCGCTGCACGCTCAGAGGGTCCTCTACTGGGCCCCGGGGGGGGGGGGGCTGGGGGCCCTCTGCCCTGGGGAGTGTGCAGGCTTTGGCCTGGCAGGACAGGGTCTTGGGTGCGGTCCAGCCCCGCACTCTGCTCGGCAGCCCGTTGGGGCAGGTCAGCAGGCACCGCTGGGCCTAATGGAGCTGGCATCGATTTCCCGGCAGTGGGGGGGGGGGGGCTGTAACCGGAAACTCCCCTCCCTGGCCGCTATATTTAGCACCGCAAAACACGGCGGAAGTACCTCACCCGGCCCCACCGGCTCTGTCCACATGCCCGGCAGCCGGTGCCCAGCAGCAGGCGCCCAGCTGGTCCCGAGCAGCTCGACTGGCTGAGCCGTGCCCCCTCCTCGGGTGCCTTGTCTGGCGCAGAGTGACGCCCACCCCAGGGTCTACCTGGAGGGCCCCTGGGGCAGGGGGCTCGGAGGGGGAGCCCTTGGGCTAGGGGGCGGGTGTGGCTGGGATACTGAGCGGAGTGTGACCCAGGGAGCCCCAAACTATGCTGGGGTCTTCCTGGAAGAGGCAGGAGCCTGGCTGTCTCTGGGTCTCAGCCCTCTGGCTCCCCCCCCATAGGAGGGGACCCCTGTAGGAGGATCGCCTGCCCCACAGCCCCAGTCCCGGCTCCTTCCCCCAAGCGGCCAGCATCCTGCCTTCAACCTCTCCTGGGTCAATTATGTCCAGGCTGTGGCTCCTGGGAGGCAGGGGGTGGGGGGAAGGGGACCATGAGGGGCATCTGTGGCCTGCAGGGGGCACCCTGGGCAGGGAGGCAGGGAGCCCACTTTGCTCCCAAAGGGCCTGGATGGAAGCAGAGGGGGCCAAATGGGTGCGGTCTCCCTGGGCCCCGGGGTGGCCCCTCCCCCAGCAGGTTGAGCTGGAATCTGGAGGTGGGCTGAGCATCCCTCACTTCCACCTTCGCCTTCGAGCAGAGACAGCCTTGAGCAGGGCCTCCTCCCAGAGCAGCAGCTCCTGGGACCCGCAGCCTGGCCGCCAGGGTCAGCGTGGCACCCTGTGGCGCATCCCGGCCGTCCGCCTCTCCTGCAGCTGGCTGCCGGCAGGAAGCTTCGAGGTGGACAAGGGAGGGGCATAGAGTGCGGGGGTGGGGTGGGGTGCTGTTCTCCGGATTCCACCTCTCACTCGTGCCGGAATTGCCCCCTTGGCCCCTCCATGGCCAGGACCCGGCCAGGCCTTCGACTCCTCTCGTTTGCATTTGGCCTCCCTGTCTGACCTCACCCCGTGCTGCCCTTCCCCCCTACAGCCAGGGATCTCTGTGACAATGTAAGTCACAAATGTGCAGCCCAACCCAGCTCAGCTGCTTTCTGTGACTTCCCGTCAGTCTTTGCAGGAAGGCTCTCCAGGCCAGCCCAGCACAGCCGGCACTCGCCACCCCTTCCAGCCTCCCCAGACCCCTCACCTGCTCTGCTGGGGCCACGAGTCCTCCTCCTCAGCCCCAGGGCCTTTGCACGTGCTGTTTGCAGCAGCTTTACCTGGCCAACCCTGGCTTGCCCACTGGGTCTGAGCAGGCCTCCTGGGCAGGGTATCCCCACGGGCCTCACTCAGTAGTTTGCTGTTCCGTGTTACTAAGTTCTCTGCCCACTCCACCACCCCCACTGGGAACCACTCATGGGTGGGTGGGCGGGCAGGGCTGTGTCCACCTTGCTTGAGTGAGTGCTCGAGGGCAATGGGTGGTAAGGCAGCAGGCAAGGGCCAGGATGGAGCTCTGCCCCCGGAATGGTACAGGGGCTGCTTGTCCCTGTTGGGGCCTGCAGGACTTCATCCCTGCCTCTGGACCAGAGCGGAGGGGGGGCCTCTCTCCGTGAACCCCCTGTCCCCACAGGCAGTAACCGCTACCCAGGAGGCAACTGGAAGACTGTGAACAGTGCTCACATCCCCTCATTTGGTGGGGGTCGCCGTGCGTGGCGGGTCCTGGCTTGTGTCCTGCCCCCTCCCGGCCTAGAGCAGGGCTCAGGTCGGGATGGGTGTTTGGAGGGAGCAGTCAGGCCCAGCTCTTTAGGCTCCTGGGGGCTGGACCCCCTGGCTGGGCAGTGAAACCAGGGCCGCGGGCAAATTTGCAGGAGGAGCCAGGGATGGAAGAAAGCCCAGCTGCTACCCGGGGTTGGGCGGGAAAACCCCTTTGGACCAAAGCGGTATCCCTAACGACCAAGGCGATCTCCAACCTTGGAAGGGACCCTGTTTGGCAGAGAGGAGGCGGTGTTTGGAGACCCGGAGCCTTGGCATGACTCCTCCGTGGAGGTGAGGCGAGGTTACTCCAGCAGAGGGCAATAAGGCGATGACAGGGGTAAGGGGATAAGGGGTCCTGGAGACCAGGACAGCAGCCGCAGCCTCTCTGGGCGGCCCTCACTTGGTCCTTTGGGGCGTGCACCACCGTCCTTTATTTGCACCCTCCTCATCTGCGCCCAAACCACGACCCCCATCCCGGACGTTCCTGGAAAGTACGGCCTGGCGACCCCCGACACCAGAGTAGAGCTGGACATGGGCCGCGCAGAAGGCCGTTAGTTCCGCGGCTTCCGACCTGCGGACAGGGGCTGGGGCGGTGGGGGGTGGGGTGCGGGCGTCCGAGGGGAGCAGCGCCCCCTGCGGCGGGAGTGGCGGGGGGAGGTATTCCCGAGGTCGAGGGCGCGTAGTAGGGACGCGCCCGCCCCAAGTAGGGTAGAGCCCTGATTTGTGCAGAAGGCAGCCTCTCCCCTGGGACTCGGAGGAGCGCGGCGGCGGCGCACCGGTGGGAAGGCACCGCGGCCGTGACCTCAGGGGGCGCCCCACCCCCTGGCTCCGGAGACCCGGCGGGGCTCCGGCGAGGTGCGGCCGCGTTGCGGCGCCCGGTCCCGCTCTCCTGGCTCCGACCAAGGCGCTAGCGAAGCTCCCGCCGCCCGGCAGCCGGCCGCCAAGCGAGGCGCGCGCCGGGCCAGGGCGCTGACAGGAGGCGCCCTCCGCCGCCTTTAAATCCCGGGCGCCCCGGGCCCCCCCCGCCCCACCCCGGGAGCGGCCCCGCCCCCTCATGCATATGCAGGTACGCGGGTGACGAATGGGCGAGCGAGCTGTCAGTCTCGGCCCGAACTTGTCGGCTGCGGGCGAGCGCAGCGCGGGCGCGCAGAGCCGAGGCCCGGAGCGCCGCTGCCGCTGCCGCCGCCGCCGCCGCCGCCGCCGCCGCCGCCGCCGGGAGGGAGCCGGATCGGGCCCGAGTGCCGCCGCCTGCGAGCCCGAGCGCCGCCGCCCCTGCGCGCCCGCCGCCCCCGCGCGCCCGCCGCCCGCGCCCGCGCGGCGCCGCCTCGACCCCGCCCGCCGCCGCCGCCGCCGCCTCTGCTGCTGCCGCTGCCGCCGGCGCTCGGAGGGCGGGCGGGCGCGCGGGCGCTGGGAGGCCGGGGCCCGGCGCGCAGGGGCGGCGGCAGCGGCGGGCCGGCGGGCGGGGTCGCGGCGGCTATGCGGGCGTGGGGCCGGGGGCGCCTGCCCCGGCGGCTGCTGCTGCTACTGGCGCTCTGCGTGCAGGTGAGCAGGGGCGCGGACGGGGCGCCTCGCGCCGCCCTCGGGGCCGGCGGCACCGCCCGCGGGCGCCGCGGTTCGGAAGCCCTCGGGGCGGCGCGGCGGGCGGGGGCGGGGCGCGCGGCGAGCGACCCCGGCCCGCGCCTCCCCACGCTGTTCCTCCGCCTTATTTTTAGGCGGCGCGGCCCATGGGCTATTTCGAGCTGCAGCTGAGCGCGCTGCGGAACGCCAACGGGGAGCTGCTGAGTGGCGCCTGCTGCGACGGCGGCGGCCGGACGACGCGCGCGGGGGGCTGCGGCCACGACGAGTGCGACACGTACGTGCGCGTGTGCCTCAAGGAGTACCAGGCCAAGGTGACGCCCACGGGGCCCTGCAGCTACGGTCACGGCGCCACGCCCGTGCTGGGCGGCAACTCCTTCTACCTGCCGCCGGCGGGCGCCGCTGGGGACCGGGCGCGGGCGCGGGCCCGGGCCGGCGGCGACCAGGACCCCGGGCTCGTCGTCATCCCGTTCCAGTTCGCCTGGCCGGTAGGTGCTGCTTCTCCCGCGCTGCTCTCTCCGGGCGCCCGGTCTCCGGCCTCGCCCTGCCCGCCACCCCCCGGCCTCCAGGCCCCCCCGGCCCCCCGGCACCTGCGGCCCCGGCTTCGCGGGCGAGCCGCGCGCGCCCGGGCCCGGCGGGGCGGGGCCGGCAGGGGGCGCCTGCTCCGGGGTCCGCGCCCGGCCACGTGGGCGCGCGGGGAGGGGGGTTGTCGCGGCGCCGCGGGGTGGCCGCGGCCCGCGTGCGGGACAGCCCGCGGCGTGTGCCAGCGTCGCCCTGCGCGTGTCTGTCTGGGTGCGGAGGCGCGGCCGGGAGCCTCGGGCCCGGGCAGGCCGCGCAGGCATGTGCGCCGCGCGTGCTGGGGCTGGTCCGGGGCAGGCCCCGGCGGAGTCGCCCGGGCCCGTGGCCAGCCTACGCCCGCCCTGCCGTTTCCTGGATGCCCGGGGATGGGGGTGGGGGTGGGGGGCTGCTCGGGCGGGGGGCCGAGGGATCTCGTGCTCGTGGGTTGGTGGCAGCCTTTGCCGCTGGTCCAGACCCGGGGGACAAGACTCTCGGGGCCTTGGTGCGGTGATTCTCTGTTAAGCACCTTCCTGTCTTGCGTTTGGCGTTTTGTTTGTTCTTTTGGAGAAGGGGCTTGAGGCCCGCCTGTCAGACAGGAGCTGTGGGCCTGGGAATGCTGGCAGGGATGCGGTCCATCTCAGTGGGCTGCCCAGGGTCCCGGTGGGTGGGGGCTGCGGCGGGCCAGACCTGCTGCCCAGTGTGGCCCGAAGCCTGGCCTCCCGGGTCTTTGTGCTGCGTGCAGGGAACTGGGTGGGGGCAGGGAGGAGAGAGGCTCCAGCTAAGTGGGGTCTCAGGGTGCAGGGGCAGGTCCGGATAGCTGGGGTGTGTCTGTGTGTGGACAGTACCCAGAGCAGGGTGCCAGGCTGTGACTGAGGGACTGTTCTTCTGACCAAGGACCTCTGGCTGGATCAGCCACTCGGAGGCCACGAGAGCATGTCCACCTGGGGCTGTGGTTCTGAAAGAGACTGGGGGTGGAGGCCAGGCTGAGGTTGGGTCCCCCCACCCCGCCCCCCAGCTCTGAGCCCTGAGCTGGCATCTTCTCCGTATCCTGGGCCAGGAGGCCTCACCTGCTACCCCTCCCCCTGCTTCCTGACCCCTGGCCACAGCCCTGCCCTGTGTGCCTGGGGCCTCTGCAGTCTCCCTGGACCCCCAGGCCGCAGGTGGGGAGTGTGTCCCTGGGGTGGAACAGGCGGGAGGCAGGGGCAGGCTGGGAGGCCCCGGGCGCTGGGATGAGCCCAGCCCCCTCGCCCCCGCAGCGGGCGGCAGGCAGGTCTGAGCAGGGCCCACAGCCTGTCATCTGCGCTTGGGCCGGGGCCAGCGCGGTTCGAAATCGCTACCTGAGGATGTGTTTTCTGCTCGAGTTGGCAGCCCTGGGTGTGGGGGCAGGGAGGCCTTGCAGGAATGTGGCGGGCTGACGCGTGTCCCTCGCGCTATCGGTCCCACCGGCCAGCCGGGTGTGGAATGGGACGGGGCAGGCCCGGGTCTCCCAGGCAGGGGCCTGCAGACCGGGGGCGGGTGCTGGGCGCACCCAGGAGGGGCGGGTGGCCCAGCCCCTGGTGGGGGTGGGGCAGCGGGGTGGCTGTGCGTTTGGAGGGCTGCTCCTGTCTCCCCCTCCCCACGGATAGCGTGGCCTGGCTGCCGGGCCTGTGGCCCGTGCAGTGATGCCAGTGCCCTGGTATTTCTGCTCGGCCGGCAGCGGCCCTGTGGCTCCACCAGCTCTGCCCCCTGCAAGTCCAGCTCCATCCCATGAGCTGGGGCGAGTTTGGAACGCGGTGCACCCACTATGCCCCTGGGGATGGAGGAGGGGGCTGGGCCCTGCCTCAGCAGCGTCACGGGAGAGGGCGGGGCATGGGGGCTTCTGTCCAGGACCCTGGAGCAGGTCGTGTGAGCAGGGCCTTGGAGACGGCTGGGGGGCCCAAGAGTGTGGGGAGCCGGCCTGCGTCTCACCCTGGCTTTGGAGAGGGCGGACGGGGAGCTACTTTGGGCTCTGCACTCTCCAGCCCTTCCAGTGACCCTCAGCCAGCCCTGACCCCTGCCCGCCGACTGCCTTCTCACTCTATCCCGGTGGCCCAGGCAAGGCTGGGTGACCCTCTGTGCCCATCCCTGGCCTCACGGGCTCCGGAGTGCCCGTGCTGTCTGCTCTCTGTGGTTTCAGGTTGGACTTGGGCTCAGCTTTCTGGAGAGGTGTGTCCAGGGTCTTGGGTGAGGGGAGGTGAGGGCAGTCTGGGTGTGGGGCTTCCCCTCCTCTCCTGATCCCCCCCACGGATGCCCCCATGTGTCCTGTTGGCCCCCCAGGAGATGGATGATACCCTGTTGGCCCTGGCGGCTGGCCCATAGCCAGCAGGGTGGAGGCCATGTTTGATCACGTGTGTGTGTGTGCCCTCCCTGGATGTGCTAGTGGCTGGTGGGGTTCACAGGGGCCTGGGGGGCCTGGCTGATGGAGGCACGGTGTGGCCCTGGGGGCCTCCCGCTGACGGAGGGCCTGCTGCCCAGCCGGAGGCCATGCCTGCCTCCTTGGCTCACATTCTGGTTCCAACACCCCAGGACCTGGCCCCATCCTGGTGTGTGCAGTGTGGGTTTGCGGGGTGACTGCTGGCCCGGGTGGGCCGGAATGTGAGGAGAACCAGGAGCCGGAGCCCCTTGGGGGGTGCTCTGCGCTCAGGGGCGTGGAGGGGATGGGGCCAGTCAAAGGCCTGCATGTCCAAGGGCGAGGCCTGGTGGGATGCGAACACTGGCATGAGCCCCCTTCCCCAGGTGGGCTGGGGTCTACCCCTGGGGGCTGCCTTTGACTGTGTGAGACGGCATCTTCCATGTGCTCCCTGCCCCCCGAGGAGCTGCGGCTGGTATGGGGTGAAGGCGGGCCCCGGCCCTTCCCCACGCAGTTCCTTGGGCTGCTGCCTCTTTTGTACACGGGTGGAGCTCACCTTCCCCCAGGGTGCCAGGGGCCAGGGGTCCTGCTCAAGGGGGTGCTCACCTGCCTCGGATGTCAGGGGTCTTGGCCCAGGCGTTGGTAGTGGGGCTGCAGGGTAGGGCTCTTGGGCAAAGAGGGGCCCCAGATGGGCAGTGCCAGCCAGTGGGCACTCAGAGACGGGCTGGAGCTTTGTCCCTGGGCCCCGCGGGGGCGGGGCTGAGAGCAAGGCTTCACCGTGGGGAGGGGGAGGTTGTTGGGGGGTCTGGGCAGGGGCTTCTGGAGGGGTTGTGGCTTCCAGGAACCCTCCCAAGGGGTCGTGTCTGGGTTAGGGCAGCCTGGACCAGTGAGGGGCTCCTTGGTGGAGACAAATGCTTGTAATCCTCAGGCCTGAGCTGAGCCAGGGTCCGCGGCCCCAGGCCCCGTCACACACCCTACTGTGACCGGGGTCCGTCTGATCTTCGACTCTGTGGTCCTCCCTGGTGTGTGTGACGAGGTGCTGGCAGGCCGCGGGCTGCTGGCTGCGGTGGGCTGGTTGGGCACGCTCAGGCACGGCCTGGCTGGTCCCTGGTGTGGCGCATGGGCATCCGGGTTCCTGTGGGGAATGCCTGCGGTCCAGTCCTCCTCCCGTGCCCCCCAGCCCTGGGCCCAGCAGCTTGGGGGGAGGTGACCCCCCCCCACCAGTCCTTCACAGGGACAATGGAGGCAGAGACCTGGGCCTCTGCGAAGCTCAGGTTTCAGGAAACGTATCTTCGCTGAGAGCTCCTGGCGCCAGCGTCCTGCTCTGCTTCACGGGGGGCCGGGCTCGAATGCGGGATCTGCGGGAGAGGAAGCAGGTGGGGCCCGCCGACCTGGGCTCTGCGGTCAGTGCTGCCTCCTGGGCCTGGGGTGCCCTGGGCCAGGCTGCCTCGGGCCCCATGTTCGCCCTGTGCCATTGGGGCTGGCCCGTCCTTTCTGGGGGTCGGACCGCAGGTTGGGACCTGGCCTTGGGGGTGCGCCAGGAGGAGCCACAGTCGGGATGGGGTTCTGGTGCAGGCAGGTCGGGGTGGGCTTTCTGGAGGAGGGACTGGGACCAGCAGGCTGGGGGGCCTCTCAAGGTCAGGCAGGCTGGCAGCCCGTCTGCGCCTGGCCAGGGGGCCTCCTGTTCTGCAGGGACAGGCCCAGACGGCCCGCGGCCCACGAGGCTTGGCCCTGGGACAGAAGGCTGGTCTTTGCAGAGAGGAGACTGAGCCCTGGAGGCCAGCCGGGAGGAGGCAGAGGCCCGGCCCGGCGCCCCGCCCCCCAGCTCAGGTTCTCCCCAGGTGCCTCCCTGCCGCCCAGGTGCAGGAGCCCAGCTGGCGGGCGGCGGGGCCCTTGTGGGTGGGCGGGCGGGCGGGCGCACGTCCCCACGGGGGCAGGT
>JADEYB020000009.1:506602-523044 GCA_015832495.2 Alces alces
CCCCGTGGAGGCCGGGTGGGGGGCCCGGGAGGGCCGGGTGTGGGTGTCGTGGATGCAGGGGGCCTTGTGGAGGGTGGGGGGCCGTGCAGGGGGTGGGGGCCACACAGGGGACCTGGGAGGGCCAGGTGTGGGTGTCGTGGACGTGGGGTGCCTGGGTGGACGCGGAGGGCCGTGTGGAGGGCGGGGAGCCGTGCGGAGGGTGGGGGCCACACGGGGCCCGGGTGGGCCGGGTGCAGGTGTCGTGGACGCGGGGGGCCGCCCCCAGAGCCTGTGTCACGCCCGCAGGGTGCTGTGTGGCCGCTGCAGGGGCGTCTTTGCTCTCTCTGTTTGCAGCCGTGTGTAAACAAGGATGTAACCTGCTCCATGGGGGCTGCTCCGTGCCGGGGGAGTGCAGGTGAGTGCCCGGCGCCAGCTCCTCTCTGCCTCCCGAGCGCCCACACCCGCTCCCGCGCAGGGCCGGCTGCACACGGCCGACGTGAGTGGGGCAGGCCCTGCTCCTGTGTGGCTCGCCGTGGGTGCAGGCCGCACGTGCCCTCAGTGTGCCCCGTGGCACGGGGCAGGGCCGCTTCACGTCACGCACCTCGGGGGGGCTGGTCTGGGCCGAGAGCCACCCCGGGGCAGGAGTGCGCGGCCCAGGCGGTGCACGGTGGTGCTCATCACGGGTTGGGGGCGGGAGAGGCCCAGGGGCCAGGGGGAGCCTCGGGAAGAGAAGAGGGCTGCTGTGAGCTTTAGAGCTGAGCAAAGTGGGGTGCAAAGACTGGAGCAACTGCCACGTCGGGGAGCCAGGAGGCCTCGCAGGGATGGGCCGGGAGGCAGAGGCTGCTGTCCGGTGGGGGTGGGGGTGTGAGGGCCACCGCTGCGGGCATCCTAGGGTAGGAGAGTGGGGTTCAAGGGCCCTGAGCCTTCGGTACCCTGAGCCACTGACGCAGGGCAGCCCCAGGCGCAGCAGGCTGGGGAGAGCAGCTGCTGACGTGGAAGTGACGTCCACCCTGCCTCGGTTTGTGGGAGGAAGCCTGGCCCGAGATGCACGTGGGCCCTGTGCGTGCAGGCGGGGTGGGCAGGTCCGGGGGGCGCCAGTCGGGGCTCCTGCTGCTGCAGGTGGACAATGAGGAGCTGGCGGGGCTCAGAGGGAGCCAGAGAGCCAGGGCTCCGGGCACCGGACCTTGGTTGAGGGGGCAGTGGAATCGCTGCTGCCTTGGGCGGGGTCGGGGTGGGAGGGGAGGGGCAGGGGCCAGAAGGAGTGGGGGGCGGCTGAGAGGACGGCTGGCGGTTGGGGGACAGCTGTGGAGAGGCTCTCTACAGGGCGGGAGCCAGGTGGGCGCTGGGTGCTTGCCGGGGCCTGGGAGCTGGGCCCCGGGGACCAGGTGGACGCCTTCGGGGCCAAAGCCCTTTGGCGGGGGCTGCCAGTTGACAGAGGAGCAGGGCATGAGGGAAGCCTCCTCCCCACTTTGGGTCTGACTCATCACGTTCCCCCCAGGGGGTGGGGTGCATTTTCCGATAAGGACGCTGGGCAGGGAAGTTCGGTAGCTGCCCCACTGACTCTGGCCGGGAGGGCGGTGCTTGGGGGCCAGGATCGAGGGACCCTCTGCTCATCCAGCAGTGGCGGTGGCCTGGGAGGGGGTGAGTGGAGCGAACCCTCCAGCCCCGGGCAGGGAGGCGGGCAGGTTGCCCGGGGGGCCTGGCATTGGGAGGGGGAGGTGTGTCTAGACCTTCACCCGCCCGGCCAGTCCATCTGCCGGGTTTGAGCTCAGCTGAGTGGCTGTCTCAGAGCAGCGGGGCTGAGAGGTGCCCGGGGCCCTGGCCCAGGGCGGGCTCCCGTCTTGAGGGGCAGGCGCCCCAGGAGCACCCCCCATGTGGGGGAAGGGGTGCAGGGTTGCTCTCCACCTGGGGCAGGCCTCTCCTACAGCCTTGCCCTCTGACCCTGGCATGAGCCCCAGAGTCTGGCAGACGTGCCCCAGCCGGGCTGTAAGTGGCGGGGCTGGGGCCCCGAGCTCTTGGTGCTGAGCCGTTGGCCCTGGGTGGGTGGGAGGCTGGTGTTGCACTACCTGCGTGGGCCCTGCGGGGAGGCGGTGGGGGACGCAGGGCTCCCCGGACAGGGCCCTAGGTGAGCCCCGCTCGCCTCCCTCTGGCCCCGTGGGTGAGGCCCAGCTGCTGCCCGTGGCTCTGGGCTCAGGTTTCAGGACAACCCCCACCGGATGCCGCGGAGATGGCCGTGCCTTCCTGCCGCCTCCTCCCCGAGCTGCTGGAGCCACAGGCCAGGAAGGCCAGGGCCTCGGGGGCTGCAGAGGTGGCCCCACCCAGGGCTGAGAGCACGCCCAGGGACCCCTCTCACCTGGGGGGGCCTGGGTGGGGGTGTGGGGCCCGGGTCGGCGCCCCCTGCTCTGTGCGTGCATCCGGCCGGCCGACTCCCTCTCGGCAGCCTCGGTTCCCTGTCCTGCAGCGCTGGCGTCCCTTCTGGGTGCTGGGGGGTCGGCGGCAGCCCAGGAAGGGCCGTGCCTTTTCCCTTTTACAAAAATAAATCCATGTGACGGATGATGGTGTGGACGTCACCCCATCCCACGGGACCCTTGAGTGCTCGGAGGGGTCCCCTGGGGGTCCCGTCCAGGTGGGCCCTGGGCATTTAGCACAGGGCGCTGGCCTCTCTCCCTGAGGCTCTGGGCCCTCGGAGGGGCTGTGCTGATGGCCGGGGTGTCCCTCTGCGCCTCCTCCTGAAGGACTTCCCGGAGAGAATGCTGGCCCACAGCACGGGCAGGGCCGGATCCCGGGGTCACGGCCTGAGAGCCCAGAGGTCTCTCGAGCCAGGGAGCGGGTGACTCCTCCTGGGTCAGGAAGTGCCCTGGATCTGGCCTCTCACGGGGCTGGCCTGGGACAGCCCGTGGGCCTCAGCGTCCCCGTCTGTGAGACGCGCCCCTACTGGGGCCTTGTGGAGAGAGAGTGACTGCCCCTGTGTCACAGGTGAGGTCGCGGGCTGTGCCCAGGGTTCCTGGCAGCAGGAGGCCTGTGCCCACTGGCCTGCCGGCCCTGGCAGCACCTGGCCCTCTCATTCCCGGGGTCCCAACAGAGCCTTCCTTGCCTGGCGCCTTCTCTGGGGGCCCCGCTCCGGCTGTGTCCCAAAATAGCTCCCGGAGGAGTGACTGGACAGCTGCGGCCGACCGTGTGCGGCCAGCGGCCGAGGCTGCCCGTGACATGCGGGCGGGGCTGCTCCAGTTCAAAGGCTGCGGCCGCTGGCCCCGGGGGCCACGTGACGCTGCGCCATGTCCCCGCACCACCCTGGGCATGGCCCCCGCTTGCGGGGTGTGCAGTCACACGTGGGGTCTCCCAGCTGTCTGCCTTCCCCAGGTGCAGCTACGGCTGGCAGGGGAGGTTCTGTGACGAGTGCGTCCCGTACCCGGGCTGCGTGCACGGCAGCTGTGTGGAGCCCTGGCAGTGCACCTGTGAGACCAACTGGGGCGGCCTGCTGTGCAACAAAGGTGCGCCGGGGGCGGGGGCCGGCGGCCTGCCGCGGGTGGGCAGGCGTGAGGGCTGGGGCCTGTCCCCTGAGCACCCCATCTGCCCCCAGACCTGAACTACTGTGGCAGCCACCACCCTTGCACCAACGGGGGCACGTGCATCAATGCGGAGCCCGACCAGTACCGCTGCGCCTGCCCTGATGGCTACTCGGGCAAGAACTGTGAGCGGGGTACGTCGGGGCGGCCATGGCTGGGCCCACTCCTCTGGCCTGAGTGTGGCGGGGACTGGGGTGGGGGAGCCCTTGTGGAAGGTGGGGGCCTGGCCACCACACCCACCCCTGTGTTTCTCGACACAGCCGAGCACGCCTGTGCCTCCAACCCCTGTGCCAACGGAGGCTCCTGCCACGAGGTTCCCTCGGGCTTCGAGTGCCACTGCCCGTCGGGCTGGAGCGGGCCCACCTGTGCGCTGGGTGAGAGCCCGCTCCGGGGCATCTGGGGGCCCCCGCCTGCATCCCGGGGCTCAGGGGGGCAGGGGCGAGGCGGCCCATCCCCGAGGGAGGGGAAGACCCGGGCGCGCACACTCCTTCCTGAGGGCTGGCTGCCCCCTCCTCCCCGCCTCGATCACCTCCGCTCTTCCCCCTGGACTCTCCGCAGACATCGACGAGTGTGCCTCCAACCCGTGTGCGGCGGGGGGCACATGCGTGGACCAGGTGGACGGCTTTGAGTGCGTGTGTCCGGAGCAGTGGGTGGGGGCCACCTGCCAGTTGGGTAAGGGGTCCCGCGGGCCAGGCGCGTGTGCATGGCTGTGCGCTGCGCTTGTGGTGGCTGCTGCGTGTGCTGCCGGGGCTGCGGGCCCATCGCCCCCCTTGTCTCGTTCACAGACGCCAATGAGTGTGAAGGGAAGCCGTGCCTTAATGCTTTTTCTTGCAAAAACCTGATTGGTGGCTATTACTGTGATTGCCTCCCGGGCTGGAAGGGCTCCAACTGCCACATCAGTCAGTATGGGTGGGCGGGCCGCAGGGGGCAGGGCTGGGGGCCAGGGAGGGCCCGCTGTGACCCGCGCCTCTGCCCGCAGACGTCAACGACTGTCGGGGCCAGTGTCAGCACGGCGGCACCTGCAAGGTGAGGGCCTGCACACTCGGGGCGCAGTGGGGGGGAGCGGGCATTGGACTGCAGGTGCCTGAGGGCGGCTGCGGGGGGCTCACCCCCCGCTCTGCTCCCCCCCCAGGACCTGGTGAACGGCTACCAGTGCGTGTGTCCACGGGGCTTCGGGGGCCGGCACTGTGAGCACCAGCTGGATGAGTGCGCCAGCGACCCCTGCCACGGCGGCCTCTGCGAGGATCTGATCGACGGTTTCCGCTGCCACTGCCCCCAGGGCTTCTCAGGGCCGCTCTGCGAGGTGAGGTCCGCGCGTGCTGCCTGCCCCTCGGTCCCAGCGACTGCCACGGGTGGCCCATTGAGTGGCCAGGAGGGGCTGCGGTGGGGGTTGGCCCTGCAGCTTTTCGCAGGCTCCATACTAGCCCGAAATCCCAGCCCCCGAGTCCTGGCTGCCTGGCTGGGCAGGGCCAGGGGAGAGGCCCAGGGTCCCAGCTTGTCAGGACCAGTCCCTCCTGGTAGGGTTGCTGGGAGGCCTGGCAGGTCTGCTGGCTACCCGCTGCCTTGGTTAATTCTCACTGCGGATGCAGGGCAGGTGGCCTTGATGGGGTGGAGTCTGCGGGCCCCTGAAAGAGGGTCCCTGGGGTGGGCTGGGGGTGTCACACTCGGGTCCGACGAGGAGAGGCTCACGCTTCCAACCTCGCTGACCTGCTCTGTCTTTACCCGGGAGAGGAGTGGGCTGCGGGGTGTGAGTGCCAGGTTCTGTCTTGTGACCTGGAGCCTGGATGGTTCTTCAGAAGGACCCACAGCTGGACCGGAGCCGGCCTTCCTGCCAGTGGGAGGGGCGAAGGCCGGATGCCGCCCCGGGAGGCCGCGGAAGAGGGCTGCCCCGGGGCGGGGCGGGGGCGGGGCCTGGCCCGCCCAGGTGTTTCCGTCTGGCCAGGGGTCCAGACGGACAGGCTGAGCTGGGCCGTCTTCCAGGCTCCGGCTGCAGAGGCCTGGTTGTCTGGTCTGAGTGGGGCCTGGGTCTCGGGGACTGCTCGTAGGGACAGAGCCCTGGCCCATCGTCCGGTGCCAGCAGCACCCTCATGGCTGCTCCCACCCGACAGGTGGACATCGACTTCTGTGAGCCAAGCCCCTGCCAGAACGGGGCCCGGTGCTACAACCTGGAGGGGGACTACTACTGCGCCTGCCCAGACGACATGGGCGGCAAGAATTGCTCCGAGCCCCGGGCGCCCTGTCCTGGCGGGGCCTGCAGGGGTGGGTGTGGTGGGCGTGGCCTGCAGGAGTGTGTGCAGTGGGTGGGGGGCTTGTGGGCGGGGCCTGCAGGAGTGTGTGCAGTGGGCGGGGCTGTAGAGGTGAGTGTGTTGTGGGCGGGGTCAGCAAGGGTGGGTACGGTAGGCGGGGCCTGCCGGGTCGCTGCAGCAGGGGCGGGGCCTAAAGGGATGGGTGCAGTGTGGGCTGGGCCCGAAGGAGTGGGGTTGTGGGGACAGGTGGGGCGAGGGGTGGCCATGTTCTGCAGAGGTAGGGCTGACCCCTTTTGTCTCTGTGGCAGTGGTCGATGGCTGCGGGTTCGAGGCGGGGACCAGGGTGGCCGGCATGGGCCCCTCTGGCGTGTGCGGCCCCCACGGACATTGCATCAGCCAGCCCGGGGGCAACTTCTCCTGTGTCTGCGACAGCGGCTTTACGGGCACCTACTGCCACGAGAGTGAGTGGCCGTGGAGCAGGGCCGGGAGGGGGCCGGGCCGCCCGGGGCCACAGCTCACGCTCGCCTCCCGCAGACATCGATGACTGCCTGGGCCAGCCGTGCCGCAACGGGGGCACCTGCATCGACGAGGTGGACGCCTTCCGCTGCTTCTGCCCCAGCGGCTGGGAGGGCGAGCTCTGTGACACCAGTGAGTGGGCCGCGCTGCTCCGCCCTTGGCCGTAGGGCCTGTGCCTCCCAGCGCTGAGCGTGCCACGCACCACACCCCGCCCAGGTGCCGGCCGGCCAGCTCCAGTGTCGAGCCGCTGACTGGGACAACACCTGGGGGGTGGGGGAGGGCAGAGGAGTACACACTCTCCCTCCCCGCCCCTCTGTCTCTCCCCGGCCCACCCTGGTGCCGCCTCCTCCGGGCAGCCCTCCCTGAACGCCGGGGACCCCCCCCGCTGACCGGCGTCCTCGCCCCCAGATCCCAACGACTGCCTCCCCGATCCCTGCCACAGCCGCGGTCGCTGCTTCGACCTGGTCAACGACTTCTACTGCGTGTGCGATGACGGCTGGAAGGGCAAGACGTGCCACTCGCGTGAGTGCCCGCCGCGCCCTGCCCCCCGGGGCTGCACGGGGACTGCACTGCCCGCCGGGGCGCCGCCCGCAGCTCCGGGCACCCCCTGAGTGGCCGTGTGCCCGCAGGTGAGTTCCAGTGTGACGCCTACACTTGCAGCAACGGCGGCACGTGCTACGACAGCGGGGACGCCTTCCGCTGCGCCTGCCCCCCGGGCTGGGGGGGCAGCACCTGCACTGTCGGTGAGGCCCGGGCCGCCCGCTGTCTGCGCCGAGGCTGGGGTGGGCCCGGGGCTGCCCGCTGTCTGAGCCGAGGCTGGGGTGGGCCCGGGCCGCCCGCTGTCTGCGCCGAGGCTGGGGTGGGCCCGGGGCTGCCCGCTGTCTGAGCTGAGGTGTGGGGTAAGGCCCTGGGTCTGCCTGGCTCGGGCGACAGCGCTTCCTTCTCTTCCTGCTACCTCACCTCTGACCCCTTTGCAGCCAAGAACAGCAGCTGCCTGCCCAACCCCTGCGTGAACGGGGGCACCTGCGTGGGCAGCGGGGACTCCTTCTCCTGCATCTGCCGGGACGGCTGGGAGGGCCGCACCTGCACCCACAGTGAGCTCGGGGGGGAGGGGGCCACCAGGGTGGGGCTGTGGACATGGGCTGGCAGGGGCCCACCCTGTCCCCTGCTTCCTGGTCCTGTCCCCCGCCAACTCTGCCCCGTTGACCCACCCCTTGCGCTTTACTGCGGAAGCCCCGTTGAAGCCCTCTGGCGTCCCCGAGCTTCCTCCCGCCGGCCACTGTCCTCTCACACCCCCCTCTCCGAGCGGACCTCCGGGGCGGGCTGTCCTCCCAAAGCCGCCCTGGCCCCACAGCCTCCAGCCTGAGCGCAGTGGGCTGGTGTAGACAGCGCGGAGTCTGCCTGCCCTCCCCGCCACCTGGGGCACCCCCAACCCAGCACAGACAGGTGCCCAGGTGGGAAATGCCAGGCTCACCATCCCCTCTTTCCTCAAACGCAGATACCAACGACTGCAACCCCCTGCCCTGGTGAGTGGCGGTGGTGGGCTGGCCTGCCCCGCGTGCCCGACCCCTGGTCGTGGGCCAGCTGAGGGGCTGGCCTGCCCTGGGCCCCCTGACCCTCGCCCTCTCCCCTGCAGCTACAACGGCGGCGTCTGCGTGGACGGCGTCAACTGGTTCCGCTGCGAGTGTGCGCCTGGCTTTGCGGGTCCCGACTGCCGCATCAGTGAGGGGCTGGGGCCCCCACCCCGGTGGGCGGGTCTGCGGGGGCCCCGCTCCGGGAGCTGTTGGGGTCATTTGCGTTTGTGGACCTCGGGGCGCAGTGTGGTCACAGCCGTGCCCCGCCTCAATCTGAGCCTCAGTTCTCCTGTCTGCGTCCTGCCAGCATTGGCTGGGGGCACCCAGCCAGGGGCAGACCCAGGTTGGGTTGGCCGTTGGCTCCCAGAGGCAGACGGTGACAGTGAGGTGGCCTCAGGCCCAGCTGAGAGGCCCCACGGGGCCCCCCAAGGCCCGGCTGGCCGGAGCTGTTCTTCCCGCTTGGGCCCTGCTGCCCAAACCGTCGCCTCACTGACCCTGCGCCCGGCTCCTCTCCCGCAGACATCGACGAGTGCCAGTCCTCGCCCTGTGCCTACGGGGCCACGTGTGTGGACGAAATCAACGGCTACCGCTGCAGCTGCCCGCCCGGCCGATCTGGCCTGCGGTGCCAGGAGGGTAGGTGGGGGATGCCGCCGGCAAGGCCACGCCTGGGCTGGGGGCGTCGGGGGGAGCCTGGCCTTCATGGTGCCCCACCTCTCCCGCCCGCAGTGATCGTGTTCGGGAGGTCCTGCTGGTCGCAGGGCGTGCCCTTCCCTCATGGGAGCTCCTGGGTGGAGGACTGCAACAGCTGCCGCTGCCTGGACGGCCGCCGGGACTGCAGCAAGGTGTGGGATCTGTCCGCCCACCCTGCCGGGTCTGATGCCCCTGAGCCCTGGGCCTGGGGTCCCCGTCATTCACCCCCAACCCTGTCGCTCACCCTGGGAGGGTACAGGAGGGGAAGGGGGACGGGGGCGCCTGGCCCCAGAAGACGTGGGCCACCCTGCATTGCTGGGGGCCCTGGGGGGTAGGGAGTGCCCTGCCCGCGGACTCATGATCAGCGGTGTTTCTCCCCGCGTGGTGCCGTGTGTCTGCGGGTCCCGTCCGTGTGCCCCCCAGGTGTGGTGCGGCCAGAAGCCCTGCCTGCTGGCTGGCCGGCCGGACGCCCTGAGCGCCCAGTGCCCGCCGGGGCAGCGGTGCCTGGAGAAGGCCCCGGGCCAGTGCCTGCAGCCGCCCTGCGCGGCCTGGGGGGCGTGTGGAGCGGAGGAGCCTGTGCTGCCCAGCACCCCGTGCCAACCGCGCTCTGGCCACCTGGACAACAACTGTGCCCGCCTCACCCTGCGCTTCAACCGTGACCAGGTGCCCCAGGTGAGCGGCCCGCCCCAGTGGACACCGCCAAGGGCAGCAAGGCCCTGACCACTGGCCTCCTTCCTGCAGCCACTCAGACGGCTCGAGACCCCTGCTGGCCACCCGGCCCCATGGGGTCAGGGAGGCTGGGAGCCTGTCTGCATGTGGTCGGATGAGATGAAGCGTTGGGCTCGGGGGTGGCCAGGAGGGGCCGGCCCGGGCCAAGATGCCCGCTTTTCCAGTTGTTCCCGGGGCCTGGGCTGCAGGCAGCCTTCCTGGGAGGCCAGGGCCAGCCCGAGGCTCCGTGCGCATTCTCACCCCACCGTCATCTGTGCCCGTAAGGTCTTCTAGTTTCAGTACCGGCCCTGCCAGCGGAGGCCGTCTGGGTTCTGGGTGGGGCTGAGGACCGCCATGGGAAGCCAGGGCCCCTGCTCCCCAAGACAGGCCGTCGGGGGCATCCCGCCACACGCTGAGGGGTAGACTCAGGGCCCCGGTCACTGCCGCCGCTCACCCCGCCTGTCCGTCAGGGCACCACTGTGGGCGCCATCTGCTCCGGGATCCGCGCTCTGCCAGCCACGAGGGCCGTGGCCCGGGACCGCCTGCTTGTGCTGCTCTGTGACCGGCCGCTCTCGGAGGCCAGCGCGGTGGAGGTGGCCATGGTGAGTGTGGCCGGTGGGCAGCCGCCTCTGTTCCACACCCGCCCCCCACCTCCCAGGGTCCGACTGTGAACGTGCTCCTAGATGGGCTGTCAGTCGGCACCTCGGGGGTCGGGCGAGGCTGTGGCTCGGGACGTGCGGGGAGGGAAGGGGGACGGGCAGGGTGGTTTCTTGGGAGCTGGTGCTGGCGTGGCAGGGGCTTCCTGCTGGAGGCGAGTTGGGCCAGCATCAGGGCAGCGGAGGGTTTGTGGCCCCCTCAGGACTCCAGGCATGGCCGGCTGGGGCTGGGACCCCCCTGAAGGGCCGAGGAGCAGCGGGGTCTGTGGGAGTGCAGACTGGGCCACGGCCACCTCCCCACGGCCTGCCCAGCATAGGGCGCCCCAGCCTATGCCAGAGTCGTTCTCCAGGCCCCCCAGGGCCCGGGTCCCCCAGCCCCTGGTGCTGCTCCAGGATGGCGAGCGGCGAGGCTGCAGTGCCTCCGCCCGCCTTGCCACTGCCCGGGACCTGCTGGCCGGGGCGGGAGTCTTGCACTCCCTGGGGCTGCAGGCAGGGCCAGGCCCACTGTCCCAGCTGCCTCCGCAGTGGATCGGGCGGGGCAGTTACAGGCCCCCCACTGCCCAGCTGCATGTGCAGGCGGCCCCTCAGCACTGTTCTCTGCCGCAGTCCTTCAGCCCGGCCCGAGACCTGCCGGACAGCAGCCTGATCCAGAGTGCGGCGCACGCCATCGTGGCCGCCATCACGCAGCGGGGGAACAGCTCGCTGCTGCTAGCCGTCACCGAGGTCAAGGTGGAGACGGTCGTCGTGGGCAGGTCCTCCACTGGTGAGCGGGAGGGGCGCGCTGCTTGGGCCCAGGGCCAGCAGGTGGGGTTCCTTCAGGCTCACAGGGGCGGGGCTGTGGCGTCTGGCACTTGCCGGCGAAGGTTTCCCAGCCCTCCCCACCTCCCAGCCCCAATCCTGGGGCCCTGCCCGTCTCCATGGGCCGAAGGACCGGGCGTCCGGCCCCCTGACGGTGCCCCCGCCCCAGGTCTGCTGGTGATGGTGCTGTGCGGTGTATTCAGCGTGCTGTGTCTGGCGTGCGTGGTCATCTGCGTGTGGTGGACCCGCAAGCGCAGGAAAGAGCGGGAGAGGAGCCGCCTGCCGCGGGAGGAGGGCCCCAACAACCAGTGGGCCCCGCTCAACCCCATCCGCAACCCCATCGAGCGGCCGGGCGGCCCCGGCGGCCCCAAGGACACGCTGTTCCCCTGCAAGAACTTCACGCCGCCCCCACGCAGGGTGGGCGAGGCACTGCCCGGGCCGGCGGGCGGCGGGGATGACGAGGAGGACGAGGAGCCGGGCCGTGGGGAGGACGAGTCCCCCGAGGCGGAGAAGTTCCTCGCGCACAAGTTCACCAAAGACCCCGGCCGTTCACCTGGGCGGCCGGCCCGTTGGGCCTCGGGCCCCAAGGTGGACAACCGCGCGGTTGGGGGCGTCAGCGCTGCCCGCCGCGCCAGCCGGGAGTAGGACAGCGGCCACCCGCCGGGCCAGGGCTCGGGACCCCTTGCTGGGCGCCAGGCCGCCCACCGGACCACAGGAGGCCGCGGCCGTGTGCATAGTTTCTTTATTTTGTGTAAAAAAGAAAAAACACCAAAAGCAAAAAAACAAATGTTTATTTTCTACGTTTCTTTAGCCTTGTATAAATTATTCGATAACTGTCAGGCGGAAAACAACGGAGTATTCTTGGAGAGTTGCTATTTTTGTAACGTTCCCGTGTGCTACACATGTGCGTGTGGCAGGAGACAGTGAGGGGGTGTGTCCTCCCCAGGTCCGTAGACGTTCGTCCCAGAGGTGGTGCGCTGTTTACAGAATCTTCCTTTATTCCTCATCTGGGTGGGCCGTGGCTGCAGGCCAAAGAGCCAGTGGGACCCACGGCGTCCGGCGTGGCCCATGGTTGTCGGGGGGCGCCTGCGGTTGTAGTGGGGCTGGAGGTCGCCAGTGGGGCCCGTGGCGGTCGGTGTGGCCTGAGACCGCGGGCAGACCCGCCCCTCCGGCCCGCCAGCCTCGCCCGCTCTGCCCGCAACGCTCGCTCCAGAGATCCCTCAACTGTGCTTTCAGAAGTGCCCTTCCTGGCTGCTCCGTCCCGCAGGGCGGCGGCAGCGCTGACGCTCGTGACAAGTGCCTTCTCACGGACTCTCCCTCGCAACTGGCCACGTCTGCCGCGGGCACTGGCTGCCGCCCCACCTGCCGGCCCCGGCCGCCCCTCCTCGTGAAAGTGCATTTCTGTACATATGTACATATTAAATGAATCACTCTGTATATTTGATTTAATAACTTAAACGTTTTGGCCTCCCTTGTTCTTCAGGTGCTGTTCCTTTGTTATGCAGAGCGGGACAGGGACCGGGAAGCGGGGGGCGGGGTGTGGGCCACACGGGGGACCCTTACCCCGGGGTCCCCTGGGGTCCCCCATGTCTGTGAACACATGGGCATCCGGCGGTTGACAGATGCCTTCTTGGAAATGGGGCGACGGAGGCGCTTTGCCTCTGGTCTGAGCTGAGAACACGTGGAAAGAGTTTTGTCAGTGGTGTAAAGTTGCTTAGCAATGAGGAGCTGTCAGGATTTCAAGGAATGAGATCCAAGCTTGACAGCCCAAAGGCGAGGCTGTGCGTGGCTCCTGGCTCCGAAGGCTGGGCAAATCGGGCCTCAGCCCGGCGGCCTCGGGGCGGTGGGCCAGGCTGGCTCTGTGCCCGTTGGTGAGGCTGCTCACTGTCATGGTTTACGCCAGCTCATGCTCGCGGAGCACGCGCCGCCACCAGAAAGATCGCCAGCTTCCAGCCTCCTTTTCCACTGTGTTTATGTAAGTCGGGACTCCAGGTGCCTGGGAGAAACCACGTCAGCGCCTTTTGTCCTGGAGCTCTCTACTCCTTGTGAGTGAGTGCCCAAGCCGGCCGGCAGGCAGACCGCAGCCCAGACCCTGGCCCATGGGGGCCCCAGGAGCAGAGCTGTCGGGCCTGGTGGGCTGCGGGCTCCCCTCAGACTCCCAGACCCAGAGCACAAATCCTGTTTGCTGGGTGTTTTCAAGCAAGACCCTGCTGAGCGGATTTGAAAAGAAACGAGCGGAGTTTATAGAAATGACAAAGTGCTGCTTCCAAACTGAAAACTGGATGCCACTCTGACGCTGCTGAAGAAAGAAGAGTTTGGAGGAGAAGCCTCTTGTGCTGTGAAGAGGTCGGGGAAGAATGATCCTGAAGCACATAGACCGGGGGGCAGGGCCGGGCAGGGTTGGTGATCAGAGCCCGGCAGGGTGTCCCTGGAGGTGGGCGTGCAGATAGGGGCCAGCGGCGGAGAGGGCCGGCCCCTCCTGGCCATCAGGACGTGGCCCTGGGCAGTGCCAGGGGCCCCCCACATTCTGGGGGGACCCCGTGACCTTGATGGGCTGGGGGGCTCACAGGACACTGCTGGCTTCGGGGAGGCTGCACGCCTGCGTGTGTACATGCACGTGCAGCCTGCCCACCCTCCCCACCTGCTGCCAGCTCCCTTCCCTCCTCAGGCCTGGCCTGGGTGGCCTGATGTCCGGTCGGGTAGGGACAGGCCTGTCCACATGCCTCTCCAGGCCCAGCTTAGACCGCCGGCCGCACGGGCACCCCCCCCCCCCCGGACGGTGGGGCTCGTTCTCACTCGCAGCGTGGCCTCCGCCGCTCCCAGTCGGGCTGTGAACGGCAGCCCGGACGGCACTGCCCCTGCCCCCAGGGAGGCCCGTGCCCTGCCGGCCCCGTCCTCCGCTTCGCCAGGCCCCTCCACTTGCCTCCACCAGCTCCCAGTCCTCTCCTGGGTGTGGAGGTGGGCCGTCGGGTCAGCCGCGCGGTGAGGAAGCTCAGACGAAGGAAGGCTCGCGGGGGCCCAGCCGGGCCCCCTGTCTCCCAAGCCGGGCTGGGCCCCTGCAGCGCCTCCGCCAGCCTGGGTATGGAGCAGCGTCACGCTGTGGCCGGTGGGGAGTGGACGTGGAGTCCAGGAGCAGCCCAGGGCACCCCGGCCCTGCAGCAGCCTTGCACGAGCCTCCTCTCTCACGAGGCTGTGGCCGCTCCAAGCGCCCCTCAACATCTGCTCCCCGCCCAGCCTGACGGCGCCTGGGGAGCCTCTTCACCAAACAGGATCTGGGCCTCCCCGGGCCTGCAGGGCCGTGGGCTTGGAAGGAGCACAGGGCTCAGGGTGTGGGCCCGGAGGCAGGGGTCTCCCTGAGAAGACAGCGGGCAGCACCTTTGGACTGGCTCCAGCTGGGATCTGCAGAGGCTGTGGGTCTGGCCAGGTCCCCACTCCTGCGCAGCTGAGAGAGGATGGTGGGGGGTGGAGGTAGCCATCGAGGTGTGCTGAGGTGCCAGCCAGGGGAGGGGCAGGCCTGGGTGGGGGCCTGAGGCCACAAGCAGATGCCTTGTGGGGCTGTGCTGGCGGACGTGCGGGGTCTGGCCCATCCTGGGCAGCGGGCACTCTCCATAGGCCAGGCACCCAGGGAGCCCTGTGTCCAGCAGGTGAAGAGTGGCCAGCCCACAGTGGCTGTCTCTGTAGGTCCGCAGCTCGGCTGGAGCGGCCCCTCTTTCCGGCTGGACTCAGACGGGCCTCCCCCACCTCCTCATCCCCAGAGGGTCAGAGCCGGGAGCAGGGCCCCGGCAGCCCGCCTGCCGCGGGTGCAGAGAGGCTCCAGGGCCGGGATCCGGGCCTCTCGCAGCCGCCCCCTGGGGCTACCGGCTGCTTCCTCAGCGCCGGGCCCCGGGGACTGGCTCTGCTTGGCGACAGCTCTGCCTGCCGAGTCTCCGAAGAAACCAGGCCCCGGGGAGCCGGGAGGAGATTCCACATCTATCCCCTGGGTGGCCGGGCCCGTTAACCCCTGTGGGCCGGGCTGTGGGCCTGTGGCCTTGGCCTTGCGCGGCCGACTCCAGCTCTCTCGGACCCAGCCCTCTGGCCCTCCCTCATCAGAGCCTAGACCCAGGTCTTCAGGGAGCTGGGCTGTCCAGGATCCATGAAGGTTTCCAGGGAGCAGGGGCCTGGAGGCCACTAGGAAAGAGAAACAGTCTGTGCCACACATACCCCCCCACCCCTGCCCCCAGCCCGGGAAGATTCCGGAGGCCCGCCATCCGGCCAGGGAGGACCCACTGGAACCCTGGACATTCGGCCAGACCCAGGGCCAGCAGCGAGGCCAGGCTGGTGCCTGAGCCTGAGCGTCGGCTAGGATGGGGCTGGTGACAGATTCTGGGTGCGGGTGGGCACAGGGTAGGTGGGGGGGATGTCCCCTCGCATGGGCGCGACCGCTCACTGAGCCGCGGGTCCTGTGCAAACAGCGTTTCCCACACACGGCTCCCCAGGAGGCGGCCCTTCTGCCTCCTGAGCCCCCAAATGTTGCCTTCCTCATGGTTACAATAGCCCTGGGGGACGGTGGGCGCTGGGTATCCAGAGGGAGGCCTGGTCAGGACGCCGCAGCACCTGCTGCAGGGAGACAGGCCACAGAGCCGGTGATCAGAGAGGGGCGGGCGGGGGGTCAGCGCATCGTAAGTCAGTGCTGGCCCAAGATGACTCTCCACCTCGGACTCGAGGTCCCGTCGAGCGCAGGCGGTCAGCACGGAGACCTGCGGGACAGTCTTGAAGGTCACAGGGGAGAAGACGAGATGCTTGGGTAGAGATTCAGGGGAGGTAACAGGAGCTCCAAACAGAGAGAAAGGAGGAGGCGGAGAGGCAGCCACCAAGCGAGGGACCCCCAGCTTGCAGGGGGGAGCCTGGGTCCCTGCGCTGCCTGGCCAGCCCCCAGAAAGTTCTCCAGCTTGTGGAAGAGATGGAGGCTTGCAAGGACCCAGGGAGACGAGCCACATCTACAAAGTGGGGTGGGCGGGCGGCACTGGTGCCCAGGCAGGTGACATGCACGAGTGTGCTGTCGCTCTGGGTCTCCACCTTCCGGCCCCGCCAAGCCCCGCAATGAGAAGTGCTCAGTGAGACCTGAGCACCGAGCCAGCCCCCGGGGCAGAGAGGTCTCCTGTGCGGTGACCCCCAAGACTGGGCGCTGGGTCTTCCCTGCACGCCCTCTCGCAGTCCCCTCGTGCGCAGCCCTGGGCTTCCTGTCGTACAAACCCTTGCTTCACTGCACTCTGCCGACGCTGCATCTTTTGCAGATTGAAGGTTTGTGGCAAGCCTTTGTCGAGGAATCCCATCACTGCTATTCTTCCAACAGCATGATTTTAAAATTAAGGTCTGTATGTTGATTTAGACATCACCCTATTGCACCCTTCACAGACTACAGTAGAGTGTGAACATGACTTTCACATGCCCCGGGAAACAAAAAAAGTTCACGTGACTCTCTTGCAACATTTACTCTATTGGGGTGCTTGGGACCCAAACCTGCAATACCACCCGGGTCTGTCTGTTCTAGGACTGCTTATCTGCTGTTGTGTGACAAGTCACCCCAGACATAGTCACCCCAAAGGGCTTAAAATGACAAGCCTTTATCATCTCACAGCTTCTGTGGGTCTGGGGTCTGGGAGGGTCTTCACAGGACGGTTCTGGCCCGGGGTCTCCAGAGACTGTGGTCACAGTTTGGGCCAGGGCTTG
>JADEYB020000009.1:523834-598381 GCA_015832495.2 Alces alces
GGGGCTTGATGAGTGTCCTGGAGCGTGGGCGCTCGAGGGACCCTGCAGCTAGGCCACTGCCCTCGGTGGTGTCCAGGGCACAGTAGGAGCAGCCCAGCGCCGGAGGGCGGACAGGACACGCGGGAGGGGTCAGTACTGCAGAGTGAGGATGGGGAACGTGTCGTGAAGGGAAACTCGGGCCAGAGTTCAGAGGGTAAGACCTCGCGGAAGTCCTCATGGGGAGAGGGTCAGTGAGCACCTCCACCCCTCATCCTGGAGGGGAGGGAGGGGCAGTGGGCGTGTCCACACCTCATCCTGGAGTGGGGGGGCAGTGGGCGTGTCCGCTCATCCTGGGGGGAGGGGCAGTGGGCGTGTCCGCTCATCCTGGAGGGAGGGGCAGTGGGCGTGTCCACACCTCATCCTGGAGGGGAGGGGCAGTGGGCGTGTCCGCTCATCCTGGAGGCGAGGGGAGGGACAGTGGGCGTGTCCATTCATCCTGGAGGGGGGGCAGTGGGCGTGTCCGCTCATCCTGGAGGCGAGGGGAGGGGCAGTGGGCGTGTCCACCCCGGTCCTGGACCGGTGCGGGTAATGCTCCCCCACAGGCTCCTCCGTGGAGTGTGGGGCGGTGGGAAGCAGCTCCGGCACAGGCGTTCGGCCGCCTGCCCGCCCACAACTGGGGAGTCGTTGTGTCTGAACAGGACACAGGTGAGTCCCGACCCACGAGGAGCAAACGTGCCCCGGGACAGGGGAGTAAGGCGTGAAGGCCAGCGGCCTCGCAGCAGGAGGAAGAGGACCGGGAGGGCAGGGCTGGGCGGACAGAGGCTCGGGACCGGCCAGCACAGCCGCAGCGCCGGGGTTAGGAGCCGGGACCCGGGACCCGGGGTGTGCGTCCGCCGCGCACACGCGCTCACCGAGGAGTCTACAGTTGGAGGCCAAGACCCGGAGAAACACGTGACCCGCTGGTCCGACGGCTCATGCGGTCAGCGGTGTTCGCACACGGGCTCCACCCTTCATAACAACACTCATGAGGACGAACTACTGCGTTGACAACTATTCAGAGAGCTTCTACAAACTGACAAGGGGGAAACTGTCCCCAACAGAAAGCTAAGGGACGCATTCCAGGAAAGCATTCTCCCAAGAGCCAATCAAGCATCAAGGAAGGAAGAAGACAGCTGGTGGGTGGAACTGTGCCCTACTCCCTGGAGCCGCGGAGATGGGAGGGCTCCCGCGGACGGGCTCAGTGGATGTGGCCGAGTGGGGCCTGAGCCGGGAGTGGGCCCTGCGTCACCCGCGTGTGGCCGAGGGCTTCTCGGGAGCGCTTAGAAAACTCACACGGAAAAGCCCGTCAAATTTCATGACCACTCGAGAAGTTCCAGTTACGGCCAGCGAGAAGCAGCTCCTTGACCTTGTTGGTGGAGGGACGCTGGGGTGGGGTGGGGGCGGGGGCCGGGGGCGAGGAGGGGGCGCCGGTGCCCACAGGGCAGCACCTGACAGCCGGACTCGTGTCCAGTGCGCCACCCTTTGCCTCCGCCTGGGAGCACCTAGCGTTAGGGTCCTAAGGCGGGGCTGGTCGTGGCCGCCTGGCCAACAGTGGCCAGTAACCAGATCCCAAACCGTGCCATCTGTCGGGGAGGCTCACCTACGCTCCGGCAGCCCAGGAGACAGGACGCGGCGGGCTTTACAAAGGGCGCCCGGAACACTGTCCACAGGCCCATGGACGGTTGAGCTGGGAAGGCAGGATCCGCGAAAGGAGTCATGGAACCTGTCATCTGTGTTCTTTCTTTCATTTCTTTTTAAAATTTAATTAATGGATACATGTTTGGTTGCGCTGGGTCTTTCTTGCTGCACGTGACGGTCTTTTTCTGGTTGTGGTGAGTTAAGCGTACTCTCCAGGGCGGTGCGTGGGCTTCTCCTTGCAGTGTCTCCTCTGGTTGGGGAGCACGGGCTCTGGACGTGCGGGCCTCAGTAATTGTGGCTCTTGGGCTTTAGTTGCTCCGCGGCACATGGAATCCTCCTGGACCTGGTTTGGCAGGCAGATCCTTATCCACTGCACCACCAGGGAAGTCAGAGTTTTGCATGGGTCTATGTGTTCCTTTCCAGGCATCAAAGACTCCTGCCCACTCTCAGCTGGTGTTCTGTGAGATCTTCTGTGTCTGAAGATGTATTCCTGATGCATCTGTGGAGAGAGATGGACTCCACGTCCACTTACCCCTCTGCCATCTTGTCACCTCTCATTCCGCTTTTATAAAGAAAATTAATTTAATTTCTTTTATTGTTTTTGGCTGCCCTGGGTCTTTGCTGCTGCGTTCTGGCTCTCTCTAGTTGCGGTGAGCAGCGGCTACTCCTGGTCGCAGTGAGTTTCTCTGGTTACAAAGCACAAGCTCTGGGGTGCTCTGGCTTCAGTAGCTGTGGTTCACAGGCTTCGCTGTGGAATCTTCCCAGACCAGAGACTGAACCTGTGTCCCCTGCATTAGCAGGCAGATTCTTAACCACTGGCCCAGCAGGAGGTCCAGTCCCTTTGTAAATTCCATTTTAGGAGCCTGTGGTAAAATAGACATAAAACACTTGGCGCCTCAGCCGTTTACAGGGTGCAGCTCAGAGGCCTTCAGTTGTGCCATGTGGATGGCACGCTCACACTACAGTGACCATCATGGTGTATTTACGGTTTTCATTTGTGGCAAAACCCACAGAAGGCAAAGCTTCCGTCCTAGCTATTTTTGAGCGCACAGTTCAGTAATGTTAATTAAAGCACGTTCACAGTGTCGTGAGATACCACCCCAGAGCTTCCTCACCTCGCAGAGCTGAGCCTCCATCCCCGTTAGACAAGAGCTGTGCAATTTCTCTGCCCTGGAGCCTCTGGCTGCAAATCCTAGGAATCGGACTACTTTAGGTTCTTCTTATCAGTGGAGTCAGCAGTATTTCTCTTTTTGTGACTGATTTATTTCACCCAGTGTGATGACCTTGAGGCCCGGCATCAGAACTCCCTTCCTTTCTAGTTCTGGGCGACGTTTCCTTGTCTGGATGGACCGCTTCTTGTCCACCCCTTTGTCTTGGAGCCAGGTTGCATCCAGCTCTCAGCTGTGTTCAACAAGGGTGCAGGTCTCCTTCTGGGATCCTACTTTCAGGTCTTTTGGATAAATACCCATGCTGGGATTGCTGGATCATATGGTAGTTCTATTTTTTATTTTTTGGAGGAAGCATCATGCTGTTCTCCATGGCAACTGCACCGTTTTACATTCCTACCAACACTGCACGAAGATTCCAATTTTTCTGCGTCCTCACCGACACTCAATATTTTACGTTTTTTAGATATAGTAGCCATCCTAATGGTGTGATATGGTGTCTCAAGGTGGGTTTGATTTGTAAATCTTTAATGATTATTGATGTTGGATGATCTGTGTTCTTTTAAAAGAAATTGTGGCTGTGTCATGATTTACATGGGTATACGTGGGTATGTCACGACACCCACATACCATCTATGTGTATCTTGTGTGAATAGTAGGACCTCACGGACATTCCCCAAATGGGGACGGGGCCCAGATGCAGCTGTGTTGAAAACAGGATGACAGTGACCTTAGAGCTCAGGTACACAAACTCCCTGGATGCTTTCCACCTGCACATTCCTGCTGTAGGAACCATGGCTCCTCTCAAGAAGCAGAATCTGTGCCCAACTGTGGAAAAAATCTGCAGTTACCGCCACACATTCCTCACTGTTAACGACAGCTCTCCTGAAGTGTACTTGACATGCAGTAAGTGGCGCACACTTAAAACACACACTTGATAAGTTCTCATGTGAGTGTACACCTGCGAAACCATGGCGACAATCAAGACAGTGAACATAGCTGTCATCTCCAAAGTGTCCCCATGCCCCTCTGTGACCCCTCAACCCCAGGCAACCTCTCATCAGCTTTCTTTCATGATGGGTTAGTTTGCATTGCCCGGAATTTCATATAAATGGAATCATACAGGATGTACCTCCTTCATGGATCACAACCTTGTCGTGGTGAAGGGGCTCATCTAACTCAATGAAGCTAAGAGCCATGCCATGCAGGGCCACCCAAGGCGGATGGGTCATACTGAAGAGCTCCGACAAAACGTGGTCCACTGGAGAAGGGAATGGTAAGCCACTCCAGTATTTTTGCCTGGAAAACCCCACGGACAGTATGAAAAAGCAAAAAGATATGATGCCAGAAGATGGGTGCCCCAGGTTGGAAGGCGTCCAATACGCTACTGGGGAAGAGCAGAGGGAAGTTACTAAAAGCTTCAGAAAGAATGAAGCAGCTGGGCCAGAGTGGGAAAGGTGTTCAGCTGGGGATGCAGAGATCATCATGAGAAATGCCGGGCTGGATGAATCACAAGCTGGAATCAAGACTGTTGGGAGAAGTATCAACAACCTCAGATATGCAGATGATATCACTGTAATGACAGAAAGCAAAGAGGAACTAAAGGGCCTCTTGATGAGGGTGAAAGAGGAGAGTGGAAAAGCTAATTTGAAACTCAACATTCAGAAAACGAAAATCCTGTCATCCAGGCCCATGGCTTCATGGTAAACAGAAGGGGAAAAAGTGGAAACAGTGACAGATTTTATTTTCTTGGGCTCCAAAATCACTATGGACAGCTCCTGCAGCTATGAAATCAACAGATGCTTGCTCCTGGAAAGGAAAGCTATGACAAAATTAGACAGCATATTTAAAAATAGAGGCTTTGCTGACAATGGATCCGTATAGTCAAAGCTATGGTTTTTCCAGTAGTCATGTACAGATGTGAGTGTTGGACCATAAAGAAGGCTGAGCACCAAAGAATTGATACTTTTGAACCGTGGTGCTGGAGAAGACTCTTGAGGGTCCATTCGACAGCAAGGAGATCAAACTAGTCAGTCCTAAAGGAAATCAGCCCTGGATATTCATTGGAAGGACTGATGCTGAAACTGTAGCTCCCATACATTGGCCACCTGAAGCAAAGAACTGACTCATTGGAAAAGATGTTGATGCTGGGAAAGATTGAGGGCAGGAGGAGAAGGGGGTGACAGAGGATGAGATGGTTGGATGGCATCATCAACTCGATGGGTGTGAATCTGAGCAAACTTTGGGAGATAGTGAAGGTCAGGGAAGCCTGGTGTGCTGTAGTCCATGGGGTTGCAAAGAAGAGGACATGGATTAGCAACTAAACAACAACAGGAAGTAGTCTTTTCTGACTTGGCTTTTTTTCCTCAGTTTAATGATTTTGAGGCCAGTTCCTGTTGTGTACATCAGTAGCTGTTCCTTTTTATTACTGTGTAGTTTTCCGTTGTGTGGGTGTGCCACCGATGGTTAATCCAGTCACACCCATTGGTGGACATTGGGATCGGTTCCGGTTTTTGGATTCCTGTAGTTTTATAATAAGTCTTGAAATCAGGTCGTGTTAGTTCCCCCACTCTGTTTTCCTTTTCTTTTCTTCTCTTTGGCTGCACCACACGCCTTGCAGGATCTTAGTTCTCTTTGGCTGCACCACACGCCTTGCAGGATCTTAGTTCTCCCACCAAGAAATGAACTTGGGCCCCAGCAGTGACATGGCTAAGTCCCAACCACCGGACTGCGAGGGCATTCCCAACTCTGCTTTTCTTTTTTGAAGTTGTTTTGGGCCACTCTGGGTCCTTTGCATTTTCATCTGAATTTCAGAATGAGTTTGTCACTTTCTGTGTGTGCGTGCATGCTAAGTCACTTCAGTGGTGTCTGACTCTTTGTGACCCTGTTGGACAGTAGCCAGCCAGGCTCCTCTGTCTACACGCTCCCCTCCACCAAAAAAAAAAAAAAAAAAACCCTGCTGGGATTTTGTTTTGAAGTAATTATACAGTCACGATAGGTAGCAAAAAGTAATACAGAGGATTTCTGTGCACCCATCACCCTGCTTTCCCCACCAGCCTCCCTTCCATAATTATGGTGTATTATCAAAGGCAGGATATCCCTGGAGAAGGAAATGGCAACCCACTCCAGTACTCTTGCCTGGAAAATCCCCTGGACAGAGGAGCTTCGTGGGGTATATAGTCCCTGGGGTTTCAAAGAGTGGGACAAGACTTAGTGACTACACAGGCAAAGCAGGCTCTGGTGACCAGCCCACAGACCCTCCTTGGCCACCCCGGGTTTCCTCAGATGCTCCTGTTGTGTCTCTGTGTATCAGTCCTTGACACTTTACCACGGCGTAGATTCCCACACCCACCGCCACAGTTTAGATGCAACGATCAGCAGCACCAGGAGGACCCCGACCTGCTGCCCCTTCCCAGCTGCCGCTTCCCCTGCCCACAGCCACTAATCCGCACCACCTCTCTGCAGTCTTGCCACTTCAGGAACAGCGTGTCTGTTGAACTACACAGCCTGCAACATTTGAGATGGTTCTGTGCCCACAGCATCGCCTCCTCTGAATCCTTCCAGCTGGTGATGGGTAGCCTGTTCCTGCGTGTCGCTGAGCCCTGCCCCACTGCTTAGATGCCTGAGATCTGTCTAGCTGTTTACCCCTCGAAGGACGTTGCTTCCAGTCTAGGCTGGTAACGTAGAGCTCCGTAGACACTAGTGACCGGGCACTGGTGTGAGCGGAAGCTTCGGTTTCTCTGGGCTAAACACCCAATAGTGAGAATGCTGGGGTGTGGGGTGTGTCTTTAGCTTCTAAAAAATACTTATTTATTTGGCTGCCCTGGGTCTTCACTGTGGCACATGGGCTCTAGTTCCCTGACCAGGGGTTGAACCCAGACCCCCTGCATTGGAAGCATGGAGTCTGCCCCTGTACCACCAGGGAAGTCCCTATTTTAGCTTTTTAAGAAACTGATTAAAATCTGACTGATTTAAGGAATGGCCCTACCACTCCTGCTGGAATTCTGATTGGAATTTGGAGAGATTTGGCGTCTTAACAAAACTGGGTCTTCTCACCCTCCAGGCTGTGTACCTTTCTATTGATTCATTTCTTGGTGAATTTCTCTTGGCAGTGCTTAGCAGTTTCTTTTTTTTATTATTTAAAAATTAATTTTACTTTTCTCCAATTATAAGTGATCCTTGTTGATCAGAGGAAATGTGGACAGTATATGAAGGGGAAACGTTCACAGTCTCACTCCCCAGAAAACAGCCACTGTTAATATTGGGGGCCTTTTTGGTTTTCTGTCCTTTTATTATAATAATTGTGGTAAAATACACACACCATGTAATTTGCCACCGTAACTACTTTTTTTTTGGCCGTGCCGTGTAGCCTGCGGGAACTTAGTTCCCCAACAAGGGGTTAAACCCGAGCCCCTTGCCTTGCGAGTGCAGAGTCTTAACCACTGGACCACCGGGGAAGTCCCCATCTTAATCATTTTTTAGCATACCGGTCTCATTTCGTAGTTTTCTCTTTACAGCTCTGACCCTGTTTATAAAACAGATTTATCCTATTTCCCATTAAGTGGTACTTTTCTAAATGGTATTTTTAAGTTTCCATTTCCCATTGTTTCTCGGTAGTGTGTGAAAGTATGATTGAGTTTTGTTTAGGGACCGTGTGTCCTGCAGCTTTGACCAATTTGCTTATCGGTCTCAGTCGTACCCCTCTACCCCTAGGAAGCTGACATGGCTCCCAAACAACCCAGAATTTCCAGACGTTAAGCCACGGGATTCCGGGGCAGGTGGGGTTCTGAAGAAGGGCTGCTGATGGTCACACGTGCACAGTGTGCGGAGCCGCTGCACCGCGGGGGGAGCTGCCCCGCCTGACTGCCTGTGGGCCTCCGACCGAGGCTGCACATGTGTTTGAACCGGTCTCTAAACCCGAGCACTGGGGCTGTGTGCTCACGGGGCTGCAGGGAGAGATCACAGGGCAACCCCACCCCGTGTACTCAGCTCTGCAGGGAGCACGCCTGTCCTCCCCCAGCCGAGCTCCATCGAAGACGGGGTGTGATGCCCACACCTCTGCCGCATCAGCAGTCATCGTCTGCGGCCGTCTGGCATCAAGTGCTGCGACCGTCAGAGTGTGCATCAGTCAGCTGGTGCCGCGTAACGAACTGCCCAGCTCGAGGTAAAGCAGGAGAGTCCGTGATTGCTGATGAAGGCACGGCCCCGCTGGGTGGTTCTGCTGATCTGGGCTGACCTTGCTGTGGCCTGTGGGCACCTGGCCGGTCACCTGGGGTTGACTAGGACAGTCTCCTGGCCCATCCGGGAGCTGCCTGTCAGCTGGGGAGGGGGCAGTAGAGTGTCTGAGCCACACGTCTCGTCAGTAGCAGATGACGGCAGCCAAGTGGGGAGACAGAGACAGCTCAGTACTCGAGGCTTCTCTTCCGTTCTTTCTGTTTAACAGTCTCATTGAGTTATATTTTATAAACTATAAAATTTGCTTAAGTGTCACAATTCAATTTTTTAAAAATAAATTTGGAATTATGCTGTGACTACCACAGTCTCACTGTACAGCATCTTCACCACCCGCAAAGCAACCTCGGGGCCCAGCCCCTGACAACCACTGATGTACTTCCTGTGTCCTCAGATTTACCTTTTCTGGACCTTTCGCATTAATAGAATCACACCATCTGAGATCGTCTCTCATCTGGCGGAATGTCATGTTATACCATGAGTCAGGACTTTGTTCCTTCTTGTCGCCAGCTGACCCTCCACTGTGAGGACGCACCCTGTCTTGTTTCCCACTTGCCAACTGATGGGCATTTGGTTTGTTTCCAGTCCTGGTCTGTAAAAATGAAGCTGCTGTGAATATTCATGCACAAGTTTCCGTGCGGGCATACGTTTTCATTTCTCTTGGGTAGATGAGAGGAGTGGAATTGCTGGGCCATATGGTAAATTTATGTCTAACATTTTAAGAAACAGCTGAGCTGCTTTCCAGACGGTGGCACCATGCCACATTTCTACTGCTAATATACGCAGGTTCCAGTTTCTCCCTGGAGGAGGAAATGGCAACCCACTCCAGTATTCTTGCCTGGGAGATGCCACAGACAGAGGATCCTGAAGAGCTGCAGTCCATGGGGTCGTGAAAGAGTTAGACATGACTTAGTGACTAAACAACAGCCAGTCTCTCCAACAACTGACTGTTCTTTTGATGACTGCCATCCTCACGTGTCTTACTGTGGTTTAAATTTGCATTTCTCTACTTACTAATGTTGCCAAGTGTTTGTTCAAGTTCTTACAGGCTGTCTGTGTCCTTTGGTCAACTATCTAAAATTTTTGGTCACTTAAAACTTGGATTATTTGTCATGCTCTTGAGTGATAAGACACATTTTGGATACAAGTCCTCGATCAAGGATGTGATGTGTACTTCCTCCCGTTCTGGGGTTGGCATCCCTGTTGAAAATCAATTGGCTATAAATGTACTGGATTATTCTCGGACTCTCAGTTCTACTCCATTGGTTTGGATGTCTGTCCTTTTGCTCACATGGTACTATCTTGATTAAGACAGTTTTGGAGTAAGATTTGAAGTCAGGAAACGTTGAGTCTTCCAACTTTGTTCTTTTTTAGACTATTTTGGCTCTTCCGGGGACTTTACATTTACATGTGAATTTTAAGATCAGTGTACCAATTTCTGTAAAAACTAAGAAGCCAGCTGGGATTTTGATAGGGGTCGCCGTGGGTCCGTGGATGAATTCAGGGAGGGTGGCCATCACAGAGGTGCTGAGTCATTCAGACGAAGAGCCTTCGTCTCTTCCAGCGGTGTTTGTAATCTCTAGAGCGTAAGTTTCCCCCTTGCCCACGGCGTCTCGAGGCGCAGGCGTGGAGTTGGCATGTGGCACTTCCTGTTGGACCCAGGAAGCCCTGAGGTCCAGTCCCTGGATTCCGGAAGTGGGAGGTGGACTCCGCTGGGGTGGGAAGACTTGCCAGGCCGCGCTGCTGGGAGCGCGGATGCCTTCGGTGGGGCTGGAAGCGAGGGTGGGCTGGCTGCTTACACCTTCCCGGGGTGCGGGGGCGCAGGGGTGGTCAGTCATGGTCACTGAGAGCTTGGGTTTTATTTCTTCGCTTATGATGTGGTCAGCTTCTACAATAACTCTAAAACACTTGTCAAAGCCTCAGCGTTGACTTAGTTCAAAGCCAGGTTGAGTTCAGCGCCTCCGCAGGGGGTTTCTGTGATGGTCAGCATTGCCGCAGAGGATGGGGTGGGGGCATGAGGTGGGCTCAAATACGTCCGATGGCCCCCTCGGCCAGCTGGTCCTAGGAAGAGCCGCTCCCCGCCTGTGCGGACTGGTCTCTTCCTCTGCTTGAAAGGCATGGACTCCAGAGACCACCTGGCCCTCAGCTCCTGAGAGGTGATCTCTAGGCCTCTGGGGTGTCCTACCTGGCAAAAGGGTCTCTGGTGTCTGGTGGCCTGTGGGTCAGTGTGATGTAGAGTGGGCCACGGGTCAGCCTGCCCCCCAGAGAGGTGGTCGGGTGTGGCGCTCCAGCGAGGACCCTGGACCCCAAGTGGCAACACCCCATGGGGAGGTCACGCATCAGGACTCCAGGGTGAGACGACATCAGCTGGTGCCCGCCCTCCTGAGCCCCGCCCAGGCCCTGCCCACCTTGAGACTTTCATCTGTGCCCTGTCGGCGTTGTGGCCACGGCTGGGCGCATGGGCCCGCTCAGAGAGTTCAGGTGAACGCTCACATGGACGGTGGTCTTGAGGACCCCGGGCTCCCAGCTGGGGTTGGCAGGGCAAGAGCTGGTGGACTGTGCCCCTGCCGTCGTGACTGCCTCGGGAGGACCTCTCCTGGGCAGTGGTTTGCAAAGGTGGGGAGCCACTACGTCCTCACGGCCCCAGCTCCCCAGCTCCCAGACCCGGGACTGGACTCAGAGCCCGACGCTCGGGGACGGCTGCCCAGGGTGGTCGCCGAGAAGGAAGACGTGCTGGGTCAGCCACGTGGGTCAACGTCAGGCTGCTGGTCGGAGGCTCCCGCCGGGCGACGCGGCTCTGCGTGGTGATGAGACAGAAGCTGGAGCCCCCGGCGGCCGGCACGGTTGAGGTCAGGGTGCCAGAGCACCTCCGTGTGGACGAGAGATGCCGGCGCGGAGTGGACGCAGAGGGAAGACCTGCCTTGGCCTCTCCTGGACCCCACACCTCGTGGGCTTCTTTCCGGGTTGGACTCAGTTCCCTGCCCTGGGTGAGGGCTGGCCCAGAGCCCACTGTTCGCAAGTGCTTCACGGCATTCTCTGTGCTCCAGGCCTCGCCACTTCACAGAAGTAACTCCTGTGGCCGGGGCCCAGCTTACGGGAGGGCTGGGCTGAGGATGCGGTTTTCACTCCTGGAGGCGCCGGGAGGCTGCAGAAGTGCCCAAGGGCCCACGGCCATCGCAGCTCTGACCGGGTGTCCCGAGCCCCAGGGACACCGTGCTGTGCCGGCGAGGACCCCGCGCACCTCTGCCTTCCCTCGGACCCTCCGGGGGGGCAGACCCCCAGGGTCGGCTTTGGGGGCACCGCAGCCCCAGCACCTCCCAGACGCGTTGGGCGCCACTGCCCTGCCCCCAGGGGTTCAACACCTACCCATCCTCTCTCACCCCAGTCCTCCTGGCTTTTCAGCTTCGCCACGCATTTTCTTATCATTCGTAACGTCCAATGCCTCTCTGTGTTAGGGATGTGGACAGAGTCCCCACGCCACTTGCTCAGGAGGAGCCAGCCTCTGGTTGTCATCCTAGAGTGCATGCCAGTCCTTCTGATGTGGGCAGCATCCCGGGTGGGAACGCGTCGATGGCGTCCCAGCAACCGGAGCCCTGTGCCGCCGTGGGAACCGCCTGCACACAGGTGTCCCGGGGGCAGCGTGTCACCAGGGGAGGGGTGCACCGCTGTCAAAAGCAAACACGCCTGAGGTGATGGGGGGCTGAGCTGCCGTGGAAAGCGTCCGGGCCGTGAGAGCGGGCAGAGTGCCATGAAGAATAGAAATATGTGACCTTAGTTGTACCCTGAGCTGGAGGAGCAGCTTGGATCAGCTATGTTTGCCTATGGTATCTTTTGCGCTGAGATATTTTTAATTTTTACATGGTTATATCTGTCAGTTTTTCCATTATGTAGGTTGCAAGTTTCCCCCCCCCCCCCAGTTGGGAGGCAACTGTGGTCTCTTCTGCCAAATAGGACCTTTAAACCACGTGGTCCAACCTGTCCGCTGTCAGAGAGCTGCGTTGCAGAAACGCTTTCCCAGTTTGTGCTTCCTGTGCCGACCAGAAGGTGTTTTTTTTAATTATTAATTTATTTTTTATTGAAGGATGACTGCTTTACAGAATTCTGTTGGTTTCTGTCAACCCTCAACCTGAATCAGCCGTAGGTATACATATATCCCCTCCCTTTTGAACCTCCCTCCCATCTCCCGCCCCATCCCACCCCTCTAGGCTGAGACAGAGCCCCTGCTTGAGTTGCCTGAGACACACAGCAAATGATCAGAAGTTTTAAATTCATGTAAAGTTGAGTCTTGTCGGTCTTTCTCTTTATGACTTCTGAGTTTGGGGGGCTTGGGGAGTCCTGCAAATAATGTCTTTTTTTTCCTCCGAAGTTTGGACTGAATGTGACCCACAAGTCAACTTAGTAGAAATGACAGTGTGGGTCCAGTCCAGTCACGGCTGGACAAGGATGTGGGTCAGATAAGAAGCCCCAGTGGGCTCCCTGGAACCGCCTTCGACTGCCCCCCCGGGCGAGAGCTGGGGGAAAAGCCAGGTGGACCTGCTGCTGCTGTTTCCATCTGTCCGCTGGCGAGCCCAGCTGGGCGATCAGTGGGACGTCCTGCCACAGGCCACTGTCCTCAGTGAAGTCCAGGACGAATGCGGGGGCACGTCTTCCGGTTTCCTTGGCCTCTCAGCCGCAGCAGGGGCAGCGACCCCGCTGGAAGGTGCATATGCAACAGACCGCCCCAAAGCGCGGCTTCTCAAAACTGCAGCTGCTCCGGGGTTCAGGATCAGCGTCAGGCTGGGCAGCGGGACCAGCCAGGCACCTCTTCTGCGGGTCTGGGTGGGGCTGCCCGGCCTCCTCGGACACCTAACCTGGCCCGCAGATGCTTCCTTCTGGTCAGAGCTAGTTGCAACCTGGGCTCCCATCAGCGAGACACAGATCAAATGCCCCTCCATCCTGCAGAAGCCTCGGAGAGCCCAGGGTCAACCTGGACTCCTGCCTGTTTTCCATAGCCGAGTCCTGCCTCCCACCGTGCAGGCACCCACGGCCGCTGCAGCCCACAGGCCTACCAGGGGGGCATCTCAGATGGTCCACACGCCCTATGAGGCTGGAGGCTGTGAGGATCCAGTGATGGGACCGTGGGACATTTGGAGCCATGGTAACTGGAGAAACATCAACAACCTCAGATATGCAGATGATACCACTCTGATGGACGAAGGTGAAGAAGAACTAAAGAGCCTTTTGATGAGGGTGAAAGAGGAGAGTGAAAAAGCTGCCTTAAAACTCAACATTCAAAAAACTAAGGTCATGGTCCCATCACTTCATGGCAAATAAAAAGGGAAAAAATGGAAACAGTGACAAATTTTATTTTCCTGAGCTCCAAAATCACTGCAGACAGTGACTGTAGCCATGAAATTAAAAGATGCCTGCTCCTTGGAAGGAAAGCTATGAAAAACCTAGACAGCATATTAAAAAGCAAAGACGTCACTTTGCTGACAAAGGTCTGTATAGTCAAAGCTATGGTTTTTCCAGTGGTCGTGTACAAGTGTTTGATTTGGACCATGAAGACTGAGCCCCAAAGAATTGATGTTTTGAGCTGTGCTGCTGGAGAAGACCCTTGAGAGACCCTTGGACAGCAAAGAGATCAAACCAGTCCATCCTAAAGGAAATCAACCCTGAATATTCATTAGAAGGACTGATGCTGAAGCCGAAGCCCCAATACTTTGGCCACTTGATGCAGAATTGACTCATTGCAAAAGACCCTGATGCTGGGAAAGATTGAAGGCAAGAGAAGAAGCGGGTGGCAGAGGAAGAGATGGTTGGATGGCACCACTGGCTCAATCGACACGAATTTGAGCAAACTCCGGGAGATGGTGAAGGACAGGGAAGCCTGTTTTGCTGCAGCCCATGGGGTCACAAAGAGTTGGACACGACTGAGCGGCTGAACATAACAGCATGCGGTACGCTGTGGTGAAACGGTTACTTGCACAACCAGTGATGGGGGTGGGAGGGGCGGGCACAGCTCAGGACAGTCGGAGGGGCCGCTGGAGGACCCGCACCAGGGTCTAAGGAAATTAAGTGACATGGTTGGGGGGCTGAATCCTGAGCTCAAGGCAGGTCAGAGAGCAAGAGTGTTCCTTCCCTCACTGAAAGGGTCTCTGCTCCCCCAAGCCTGCGGAGCAGATGTGCTCCCAAGGCGGCCCCAGCAAGATCCAGAGGGTTCAGAATCCCAAGACAGGCTGAGCTGACCTCCCTCTGCAGGTCCCCTGAACGCCAGGGCTCTGACGGGGACAGAGTTGGGCGCCGATTTGGGGCAGATCTAGATTCCAGAATCCCACAGTAACCAGTGGCCATGCGGGGGGGGGGGGGCCCCGCCCCCTCCCGTGGGTCCAGTCCCGCCTCCTCTGCAGGTCCAGCAGTGACCTCTTCTGATGTGGTTACTTTGCAAGCAGGTGCCGATTTCCTCTGTGCTCCAATTCCACCGCCCCTCACCACCCCAAACCTACAATTAGAGTCAGATCCCAGCATGTCCACGGAGGTTAAGTACAAGCCTAATTTGGGAAAAGAGGGTTTACACATCAAAAGGTTTGCCGGATTTGTCATTTATACTGTCAGGAGCCTGGGGGTGTGTGGGTTGGTGTCTGCAAGTCCTAGTGAGGGAGGGAAGAGCATACTGTGGATTGGATTAAATCTTCCAAGATGTGTGCAGTTACAAGGGATTTGGGATTTGATATTTTCAGCACTCCCTTCATGGATCCTAGCCTTGTTGAGGCAAAGAGGCTTGCATAACTCGGTGTAGCCATGAGCCATGCCGTGCAGGGTCACCCCGAGTCACAGTGGAGAGTTCTGGTAAAACGTGGTCCACTGGAGAAGGCAATGGCAAACCACTTCAGTATTCTTGCCTCGAGAACCCCATGAACTATATGAAAAGGTGAAAAGATAGGACACTGAAAGATGAACTCCCCAGGTTGGTAGGTGCCCAGTATGCTACTGGAGAAGAGTGGAGAGAAATAGCTCCAGAAGGATTGGCTGGGCCAAAGCAGAAGCGACGCTCAGTTGTGGACGTGTCTGGTAGTGAAACTTAGAGTCCGATGCTGTAAATAACAGTACTGCACAGGAACCTGGAATGTTATGTCCATGAGTCAAGATAAATTGGACGTGGTCAAGCAGGAGATGGCAAGAGTGAACATTAACATCTTAGGAATCAGTGAACTAACATGGACTGGAATGGGTGAATTTAATTCAGATGACCATTATATCTACTGCTGTGGGCAAAAATGCCTTAGAAGAAATGGAATAGCCATCATTGTCAACAAAAGAGTCCGAAATGCAGTACTTGGATGCAATCTCAAAAACAACAGAATGATCTCTGTTCGTTTCCAAGGCAAACCATTCAATATCATGGTAATCCAAGTCTATGCCCTGACGAGTAACACTGAAGAAGCTGAAGTCGAACAGTTCTATGAAGACGTTCAATACTTTCTAGAACTAACACCCAAAAAAGATGTCCCTTTCATTATCGGGGACTGGAAAGCGAAAGTAGGAAGTCAAGAGTTACCTGGAGTAACAGGCAAGTTTGACCTTGGAGTACAGAGTGAAGCAGGGCAAAGGCTAACAGTTTTGCCAAGAGAACGCACTGGTCATAGCAAGCACCCTTTCACAGCAACAGAAGAGACAACTCTACACATGGACATCACTGATGATCAAAATAGAGCTCCAGAGAACAGCAGGGAGAGAGAAGGCCTTCAGCGATCAGTGCAAAGGAGTGGAGGAAAACAGTAGTGGGAAGGACTAGAGACCTCTTCAAGAAAATTGGAGATATCAAGGGAACGTTTCATGCAAGGACGGGCACGATAAAGGACAGAAAATGTATGGACCTAACAGAAGGAGAAGAGATTAAGGAGAGGTGGCAAGAAGACACAGAAGAGCTCTCGGCTCGGAGGAGGCAAAAGTGCAACTTTGTCATCCCAAATCCGGGTTCTTCCGACACCAGCCGCCTCCACCGTGCCACCTAAGTTCGACCCCAGTGAGATCAAAGTCACATACCTGAGGTGCACCAGTGGGGAATTTGGTGCCACATCTGCCCCGGTCCCCAAGACTGGCCCTCTGGGTCTGTCTCCAAAAAAGGTATGTGATAACATCGCCAGGGCAACTGGTGATTGGAAAGGTCTAAGGATTACAGTGAAACTGATCACTCAGAACAGACAGGCCTGGATTGAGATGGTACCTTCTGCTTCTGCCCTGATCATCAAAGCCCTCAAGGAACCACTAAGAAATAGAAAGAAACAGAACATTAAACACAGTGGAAACATCACTTTTGATGAGATTGTCGATACTGCCCAGCAGGTGTGGCATCGATCTCTAGCTAGAGAATGCTCTGGAACCACTAAAAAGACCCTAGGAAGCACCCCATCTGGGGGCCGAGGTGTTGATGACGGCCACCCTCATGACATCGTGGACTTCATCAACAGTGGTGCAGGAACGCAAAGGGAGAAGAAAAGTAAAGGGTTATTTGACAGTCAAAAAAAAAAAAGGAACACACAGAAGAACTGTACAATGAAGATCTTAATGACTTGAATAACCACAATGCTGTGATCACTCACCTAGAGCCAGACATCCTGGAGTGTGAAGTCAAGTGGGCCTTAGGAAGCATTACTACAAACAATGCTAGCGGAAGTGACCGAATTCCAGCTGAGCTATTTCAAATCCTAAAAGATGATGCTGTGAAAGTGCTGCACTCAACGTGCCAGCAAATTTGGAAAACTCAGCAGTGGCCGCAGGACTGGAAAATGTCCGTTTTCATTCCAATCCCAAACACGGGCGATGCCGAAGAAAGTTCAAACTACTATACAGTCATGCTCATTTCACAAGCTCGTAGGGTTATGCTCAAAGTCCTTCAAGCTAGCCCTCAGCAGTACATGAACAGAGAGCTTTCAGATGTTCAAGCTGGACTTAGAAAAGACAGAAGAGATAGGAAGCAGAGGGACCCGAGATCAAATTGCCAACATCTGTTGGATCATCAAAAAAGCAAGAGAGTTCCAGAAAAATATCTACTTCTGCTTCATTGACTACGCTAGAGCCTTTGACTGAGTGGATCACAACAAACTGGAAAATTCTTTTTTTTTTTTTTTCCATATTAAGCTTTTTATTAAAACTGAGTCTTTACAATATATTTAAAATGACGTGTTCCACAGACAAATATTTAAGAAAAAAGCATTTTATGTATAATTATTGGCATACAAATTTAAGAACATAGTTAAAACTAAGCTAAATATTTATATGTATGTGTGTGTGTGTGTGTGTGTGTGTATATCCAAATTTATATCAAGGATCTGGAACACCTGAGCTTCCAGTTGTTGGTTTTCCAGATAGTGTGAAATACTTTTCATCCACTTGAGAAAGGATCCAGCCCATTGAAAAAGAATAACTTTGGCTAACAGACATTATCTTCCAAAGCTCACATAGAGGTCTTCACTGAGATTACAATTTATCTTCAGAGGCTTCTTCCAAGTGGAGATCTGTCTGTGATGTAAGGAAGGATTCCCATGTAGCAAGGCACAGGTTCCATCGTCCATGGGATTTTCCAGGCAAGAATACTGGAGTGGGTTGCCATTTCCCTCTCCATGGAAAATTCTTAAAGAGACGGGAATACCAGACCACCTGAGAAACCTATATATAGGTCAAGAAGCAGCAGTTAGAACAGGACATGGAACAACTGACTGGTTCAAAATTGGGAACAGAGTATGACATGTTGTATATTTTCACCCTACTTATTTCATTTCTATGCAGAGTACATCAAGCAAAATGCTGGGCTGCATCAATCTCAAGCTGGAATCCAGATTGCTGGGAGAAATATCAATAACCTTAGATACGCAGATGACACCACACTTATGGCAGAAAGGGAAGAGAAATTAAAGAGCCTCTTGATGAGGGTGAAATAGGAGAATGAGAAAGCTGGTTGAAAACTCAACATTGAAAAAACTAAGGTCCTGGCATCCGGTCCCATCACTTCATGGCAAATAGATGGGGAAAAACTGGAAAAAATGGCACATTTTATTTTCTTGGCCTCCAAAATCACTGTGGACGGTGACTGCCGCCATGAAATTAAAAGACGTTTGCTCCTTGGAAGGAAAGCTATGGCAAACCTAGACAGCGTATTAAAAAGCAGAGACATCACTTTGCCGACAAAGGTCCTTATAGTCAAAGCTATGGTTTCTCCTGCAGTCATGTACGGATGTGAGAGTTGGGCCATAAAGAAGGCTAGCACTGAAGAATTTATTTTGAACTATGGTGTTGGAGAAGACTCTTGAGAGCCCCTTGGACAGCAAAGAGGGCAACCAGTCAATCCTAAAGGAAATCAACCCTGAGTTTTCATTGGAAGGACTGATGCTGAAGCTGAAGCTCCAATACTTTGGCCACCTGATGCGAAGAACTGACTCATTGGAAAAGACCCTGATGCTGGGAAAGATTGAAGGTAGGAGGACGACAGAGGACGAGATGGTTGGATGGCATCACCGACTCAGTGGATATGAGTTTGAGCAAGCTCCAGGAAGGACAGGGAAGCCTGGCACACTACAGTCCATGGGGTTGCAAAGAGTTGGACACAACTTAGCGATTAAACAACAACAATGATTTTTCAACTCAAGAAGCTGGAAGCGTCCCTCACTTTTCTCTTGGTTGGTTGACTGAAACTGGGGCTCAGTGGTCGCCCAGTGGTGGAGATTGAAATGCTGGAAAGGCTGTGGTATGATGGGGAGGGAGGTTTCCAAAATAAGAACCAGGAACTTCTCATCTCCTGACCGTGGTCCCAAGAAGACCCTCCCCCATCACCACAGCCCTGAGGGATACAGAGGAGGAACGTGCTGGGGTCCTGGGACTGTGGACCGCTCAGGGGCTGTCCTCTTTGTGGGGAGGAGGGAGGAGGATGCTGCTGCTGAAACGTGTGCCTTGACTGCAGTGAGGCTGAGGGACCAGCTTTTCTAAAGGGTCAGGGTGAAGATACAGGCAAAAATAAACAGATCTGGAAACCAAAAGATGCTTAGGATGAAAGAATAATTCCAAGAGCTAATTTTGGAGGGACAAAAATCCCAAAAAATAGAGAGAGAATTAGAAAACCAAATCAAGAAGAGAGAAATTTAAAATATACAGAAGAGCAAGTGAAAGAAATCATCACAGATATAAAAAGTTGTTTTTAAATACAAGAGGCTACTTTGATGCACACTAGGCAAATAAATAAAACCTTATTGAAACAGATGGTTTTTCTAAGAAAGTGTAATAATTCATGTAACTAATGTTTATACTTTAATGAAGCAGACCCCTGAGCAGATTTGAGAATCTAAGCACAGCAGGTGATGCAGAGCTATCCCTGGAAAAGTCATGAGGCCAAGACAATCTCCTAAGCGAAGGATCCGCCTGCCAATGCAGGAGACACGGGTTCGATCCCTGGTCCAGGAAGATCTCGCATGCCGCGGAGCCCCAACTACCGAGCCTGTGCTCTCGTGCTCCAAAACGAGAGAGCAGCCTCTCCTTTCATAGCTAGAGGAAAGCCACGCGGCAGTGAAGACCCAGCACCGCCATAAGGAAGTAAAGAAATAACAATTTTAAAAAGAATGATATTTTTTTAAAAAGCCAATACTATAATGTATTCCAGGATATAGGAAACTAACAAAATTTTCCCATTTAAAAATATTCCTTCAATAACATGGATATCAAAACTCTTAAGAATACAGCACAATAGTGTAAAATTACAGACTGAGCTCATTAAAATCAACGTTAAAATATTAATATTAGTATACAGAATCCACAAGCACATTAAAAGGCTCATACTCTAAAACCAAGTGAGGTTTGCTTGCAGATAATTTATTAACAGGAAATGTCTAATGCAATTCATCATATCAATAAAGCAGAAGAGAGAAATGGTGTTCATTTCATAGAGGCATTTGATAGGATTTATCTTAGATTTTCTTTTGTTGAGGTGAAACTTCCATTCAGTCAAGTGGACAGGTCTTTAAAATATTTTAAAGAATCTTAAACCCGAGGGACTTCCCTAGAGGTCAGTGGTTAAGACTCAGCACATCCACTGCAAGGGGCGCAGCTTCGATCCCTGTCGGGAAGCTAGGACCGCGCCCGCCGCGCGGCAGGGCCCCCCCCCGGCAGAAACAACCCAGCGAAACCCGGTGTTAAGCCCGCGGCGAGGTTCCCGCCGCCCCTCCCGCGCCGGCGGGAGCGAGCTGCCACCCTCTGGCGCCGCCGCCCCCGCACGCCTCGCCGCAGAGTTCGCGCAGGAACCGCAGCGCCGCGGAGACCCGCGCGCGCCCCTGCTCTCATCCTCGGACCCCGCCCCTCCCTGCTTTCGGCGCTTCCCGTCCTGGCAAGGACGGGGTCCCAGGCCCATCTCACCCCGTCCTGGGCTGACGCGGCAACCAGCCGTTTCCGCAAGAATCCTTGGTTCCTTCCAGGACGAGGGATGACTCACTGCACAGGCCTGAAGCAAACGGTTCAGTGGGTTTTGACACATGTATGTATCCTGCAACCAGTCCCTACAATCAGAGGATCAGGCTCTGGGGATTTCCCTGGTGGTCCAGTGGCTCAGACTCCCTGCTTCCCGTGCGGGGAGCCCAGGTTCAGTCCCTGGAACTAGACCCCGCATGCGGCAGCTAAGAGTTCACACGCTGCCGCTGAAGATCCCGCGCGTCTCAACGAAGATGGGCGATCACAGGTGTTGCAACTAAGGCCAGGCGCAGCCGAATGAATCAAGAATTCTGAAAAAGGAGCATCAGGCCTTTCAATCACCCACAGAGTCACTCTGCCCCTTGAGGACTACTCCCACCTCCCAGGCAGCTGCTGTTCTTATTTCTGTCGTTTCGCTTCATGTAAATAGAATGATAAAGTATACACATTTTTGTCTGGTATTGTTTACCATTTGATCTAATGTATCGGAGATTCATCCATGTTGCAGCATAGAGCAGTTATTCGTTCTCCTTTGTGCCGAGGACCATTTCCTGATATGACTCTCTCACGATTTATCAAATCTCCTGTTGATCAGCAAATAGATTCTTTCCAGATTTTGGCTGCAATGAACAAAGTTACCGTAATGATTCTTGTACAAGTTGCTTGCGGTCAGAGGTCTTCTTTTCTCTTGGAAAGGTATAAGAGTGGAATTGCTGGGTCCTGGGGTAGGTATATAGCTGCAAAACTGTTTCACAAAATCGTACCATTTTACATTCTTGGCAGCCATGTATGAGTTCTGTCCGCTCTGTAGTTTCACCAGCAGTTGGTGTTGACACTCTTCCCACTTTAGTTAAATGAGCATATAAGTGGTGTCTCACTGGGGTTTAAATTGCCGTTTCCGTATCTTTGGTTTTCAGGTGTTTGACGGTGAAGGGTCTAGATGTGGTCCTCTTGAGTTAGGGTACACTAAACCTTTTGCATCTGTACATTTGTGTTTTCTACCAAATTTGGGGAATTTTCAGCCATTATTTCTTCAAAAACTTTTTTCTGCCCCATTTGTCTTTCCTCCTCACCTAGAACCCCAATTGCACTTATATTCGACCTCCTGATGTTGTCCCCATGATCATTTCCTTAGTCTCTGATGATCTGTTCATCTGTCTACACACAGGTAACTTTCTTCTGCTGTTCAGTTCTGCTTTCCTTTGCGCTCCTTGAGCCTTCCTTCTGCAGTATCCTTCTTGCTGTTCAGTCGCTCAGTCGTGTCTGACGCTTTCTGACCTCATGGACTGCAGCATGGCAGGCTTCCCTGTCCTTCACCATCTCCTGGAGTTTGCTCAGACAACACCCATTGTGTTGGTCAGCATATCCATAGATTTTTTTTTTTTCATTTCAGATATTGTCTTATGTGTGTGTGTTTTTCTTTTTGTCAGTCCTGTTTTTATAGTTTTCGTTTCTCAGTTTAGATTTTCCTTTCGTTTCCTTATGCATTCATTTGCACCTTTAAATCTTTGGTCATATTTATAATGACTGTTTTGTCAATGTTCTGCTCTGCAAAATTTGGTCACTTGAGGATCTGGTTCTAGGGACTTCTAACCCTTTAAATATGGGTCATGTTTTCAAGCTTCTTTTCATATCTAGTAATTGTTTGTTATATGCTAGACATTGTGATTGTTGTATCAAGAACAATATAAATGATATCTTCTATGTCTTCTTTTAAAAGATATTGCTTTGTTCTGGATGGCTGTTAAAATCCTAGCAGATTGTGTGGTAGTGTCTGGTTTGGTTGGATGCTTTGGAAGGCTGGGTCTGTTTCAGGCTTGTTCTTAATCCTAGGTTTCGGCCTTTATTCCGGAGTGTGGTTTGTATTCCTAAACCATGGGCTTTCTGGGGTTTTGCTTGATCACCCAAGGTGCCCATTGAGGCTTCTCCGCTCGAGCTGGGCGGGAACTGCGGTGCCAGCCGACACTGCACCATGACTGGTTTCCCCATCTCCCGCCCCACAGCTGCTGGGCTTTATGGAAGCCCTCCCTGCACACACACACAGCCTGGCCCCAGCCAGGGTCTGACGGGAGCCCCATGCAGTTTTGTTGTGATTTTATGGCTTGTAGTAAGAAATGTGTGTTTAGTGTTTGTCCCTGTCGCCGGCACGGAGCTCCTGAAACTTTTGGAATCTCCTGTGATTACAGCAGTAACTCTGTCTTTCGTTATGTTAATGAATGACTTTCGAAACCACTTCAGGATGGCACCTGGTTGCCAGAAGAGCCAACCATGTGATTAGAGGGTCGGAACCGTGGGTGCCACCACCTGACTTCTGAGGAGGGGGAGAGGCTGAATCAGTGATCAATGGCCAGTGATTTCACCAATCACACCTATGTAATGAAGCCTCCATAAGATCCCACGGGACAGGGTTTGGGGAACTTCCAGACTGGTGAAACAGATGCACACATTTGCTGCTGGGTGAGGCCCCAAACTCCACTGGGACAAAAGCTACTGTGTATGGGACCTCGCCCTAGTATTTCTTCATCTGCCTTTTGATTGCATCTTTAAATATCCTTTGTAATAAACTGGTGATCTAGTGAGTAAACTGGTTTTCTGAGTTCTGTGAGCTGTCCTTGCATATTAATCGAACTCAAGGTGGGGGGTCCTTGGAACCTCAGGTCTATGCAAAGTCAGACAGAAGCACAGGTAACAACCTGGACTTGAATTGGGGTCTGAAGTGGGGGCAGTCTTGTGGGACCACGACAGTAACCTGTGGGCTCTGATGCTATGTCCAGGTCAGTCATGTTGGAATTGAGTTGAATTGTAAGGCCTCCCCGCAGCTGGTGTGGGAAACTCCCCCACTGGGGATGGGTGTCAGACCCGTACTTCTGTGCCCTCATGACACACAGTTCCCTCCTGCTTGGTCCTGACCTTGCCAGCTGCAGCCCCTCCAGTCCTCCAGGAACCCCTAACCCTCATCTCTGCCTCCTCGGCCAGTAAGACCTCTGCTTTGGCTTCAGCTCTCAGGACCTTGGAAGGGAAACCTGAGGTAAAACCAGGGCAAATGTGGGGCTCGTTTCATGGCTGTTTTCCTCCTCTCAAGAGTCTCAGTCCTACATCACCTGTTGCTCATAGTTGCCTCATACATATGCCTGATGTTATAGTTGTTTATGGCAGGAGGTAAGTATAACTGGTTATAATGTCCTGCCTGGAACTGACATGCACTCTTTTTTGTTTTTCCTTTGGCTGCACCACACAACATGTGGGATCTTAGTTTCCTGACCAGGGGCTGGACCTGAGCCTTCTGCATCAGAAGCTTGGAGTCTTAGCCACTGGACCACAAGGGAAGTCCCTCAACATGCATTCTTGATCAAATTTTCTTGTATAAATGCCACAAATTTATACAAGCCCCCAAGTTATCCCCATGTCAAATGGGGGAGATACTGGAATCATACCTATTGAAGTAAAAACTCAGGAAGATTGTCCTCTGATATCACTGTTACTTAATATTTTTGCAACTGGAGAAGAGAAAAATGAGACATAACAATAGCAAAGGAAACGTGATGTCAGTTTTTTGCAGCTGATATGATTAAATCTCTGGAAAAATCCAAGTGGATCAATTTAAACTCTATTACAAACAGTATTTCAGGACTGTCTGGGACAGAAGGAACATGCAGTCGTCACTAGCCTTCATCTATACGAAAAAGGGCTTCCCTGGTGCCTCAGACAGTAAAGAATCTGCCTCCAATGTGGGAGACCTGGGTTCGATCCCTGGGTGGGGAAGATCCCCTGGAGGAGAGCATGGCAACCCACTCCAGTACTCTTGCCTGGAGAATCCCCACGGACAGAGGATCCTGGCGGGCTACAGTCCACGGGGTCGCAAAGAGTCAGACACGCCTGAACGACTAAGCACACAGCATACAAAAAACAGCTTGTTAGCAAGAGAGATAATAAAAGATCCCTTTGACCATCGCACCAGAAGCTAAAACGCCCAGGAATAAACCTGACGAGAAACACGTAAGATGCAAAGGAAGAAAATAAAGGTTCCACTGAGGGACACAGACAGAGACTTGAATGGATGCGAGGCAGGCCTCGTCCTAGGATCAGTAGACTCAAGGTCATCGAGACAACAATCTCCGCTTCTAGGAGTTTGTCCTGTGGACTTGATCTCACACGTGTGAGATGCTTCATCATCTCACACGCAGGGTTATCCGCTACAGTGCTGCCTGCGGCAGAAAAAGACTGGGGACGTCTCAAAAGGCCACTGGGGCTGTTTCCACCGTGGTGTGTGCGCAGCAGGGTGATGTCCCACTGCCAGCTCTCCGGGCCTAGAGGAGGGACGGTCTCCAAGATTGACGGTCGCGGGAAGGTGTCAAGGTGCTGAGGGTGTGGTCCTGGGTCACTGTGAAACACGTGTCTGTGGTTTTGTGCACTAGGGATGGTTTGGCTCTAAGTAAAATAAAACCTAACAGCATGATGTCAACAGGTAGGGATTTCTTTTTCTCTCAAGGCCCCGAGGAAGCGGTCCCCATCCTGGCTCGCTGCCCAGCACAGCCCTCCTCTCTCTCTTCTCTCCTCCGCTCTCTGGAGCAGGTTGGTTTCCCCCTCAGCCTTGGTGGCCCGTAGTCAAAGACGGCCGCCTTGTCTCCAGTCCACACGGCGGTGCCCAAGTCAGGAAGAAAGGAGGCGGGGAAGAGGCAACGAGGGCCCCGCGGTTCCCACGCTCTCTCAGAAGAGCAAATGTTGGGACTTCTGTGATGGGCCAGTGGCTGAGACTCTGAGCTCCTGATCCAGGGGGGCCTGGGGTTCAGTCCCCGATCAGGGAACTAGATCCCGCATGCTGCGAAAAAGAGTTTGCGTGAGGCAATTAAGATCTCACATGCCTCAACTAAACGATCCCTCATGCTGCAACTAACACCTCTTTATTAAAAAAATAAACTATTTAAAAAAGAAAAGAAAAGCCCGTGTTTATCTCAGCATTCCTTTCAGCAGGCATGGCTTGTAGCTTGTGGGTCAGAACTGAGTTCGTGGCTGCTCCTGGCTGCAAGGGAGGCAGGGAAATTATGTATTTAACCAACTGTGAGGCCCCGACGACAGAGAAAGGGGAAGGATAAAAGCCAAGAACGAGGGTGGCCTCGTCATCCGCTGCACTGGCCATACTTAGAATGTCTTCAAAAGGACACACAAAAAATTGGAAATTCTGGTAGACTCTGGAAAGGAAATAGAATGTCTGGAAGGTGTGAGTGTAGAGGGAGGGGCTTTATTCTCTTCTCTGAACTTAATACTCTGTGTATTTATTACATACAAAATAAATAAATGAGATATAATTTTCAAAAGTCGCTAATAACAAAAGTATGGTTTTAAAAATGCCGTATTCAGAAACTTTTAAAAATGTTTTAAAATAACATTTCTATAAAAGAGAAATTTGTAAGGTTAAATTACAAAACACTTAGAATTTAGCAGTAATGGAAACGCTGCATGTTAAAATTTGTGGGACACATTTAAAACAGTATTAGAGACAACTGTATACCTTTGACTATGTTTACCTGAAAATAAGAAATGCTGAAAAAAATCAGTTAAGGATCTATAAAAATAGCACAGAATAAGTCCAAAGAAATAAAGAAGGAAAGAAATAATAAAAACATAAACCAAGGCAGAAAAACAACAAAAAGTAGAAATGATGACAAAATCAAACTTGTCTCTCTATTTAAAAAACAAATATTTTGGTATTTCCCTAATAACAATGGCTGTTTCTTGATGGAAGTTCTAAGATGACAAGGGAGCTTTCTTCTTTGAACTATTCTCCATGGCTAAAATTAGGATAAGCACGTAATAACTTTATAATAAACGTAACCAAATTTCTTTCTTCAAAAAAAGAAAAAGAAAAAAAGAAAAAGCCCAAATGTTTATTTATACATTTATCTGGCTGCACCAGGTCTCAGTCGTTATATGCAGGATCCTCGATCTTTGCCACGGCTCGCAGAATCTTCAGCTGCAACGTGCAAACTCCTAGTTAGGTCACGCAGGACCCAGTTCCCCCACCAGGGATAGAGCCCAGGCCCCCTGTGTTAGGAGCGCAGTCCTAGCCCCTGGACCACCAGGGAAGTCCCCAAGTTGACTCTCTAGTTTATTTCAGGAGTGATTAAAGGGGGAAAAAGAGGTATAATAAGATAAAAGACAAAGGGGGTAAATACTCTTGCCGTATTCTAAATGTAGGAGACTATTTTTTTTTAAAGTATACACCAAGAAGTTTGAGGTCTTCCCTGGTGGCTCAGCTGGTAAAGAATCTGCCTGCAATGCAGGAGACCTGGGTTCGATCCCTGGGTTGGGAAGATCCCCTGGAGAAGAGAAAGGCTACCCACTCCAGTATTCTGGCCTGGAGAATTCCATGGACTCCACAGGGTCACAAAGAGTTGGACACGACTGAGCGACTTTCACTTTCAAAAAGTTTGAAAATCTAGGTAAAATGCACAGATGCATAGAGAATTGAAAATACTGAAACCCAAACAAGGAGGAAGAGAAAACCACAGGAGATTAACAATTGTTTAAAAAATTAAAATAGTAACCAAACGTCTCTCCCAGCATACACACACACACTTCCCGAAGCTCCTAACCCAGCTGTTACCACAAACAGATCTAACAAACCTTCAGAGAACAGATAACCCATGTGATGTATAAGTTGTTCCAGAAAAAGAGAAACAGAGGGAAAGTGGTCCACCTCAGTTTATGAAGCTAGTACAGAGACTGGGGCTTCCCTGGTGGCTCAGTGGTAAAGAATCTGCCTGCCACGCAGAAGACGTGGGTTCGATCCCCGGGTCGAGATCTCCTGGAGAAGGAAATGGCAACCTACTCCAGTATTCTTGCCTGGAGAATCCCATGGACAGAGGAGCCTGGTGGGTCACAAAGAGTCAGACTTGACTGAGCAATTAAACAACAACAATATAGGGATTTTTTTAAAAGCACAGGATAAGTAAATTCTAAACGACTTTTATTTATGATCATGAATTTTTTAAATCTTAAAGTATTAGCTAACTAAAATCCAATCACAAGTTGCATTCACATAAGGTTTCTCTCAGTAATAGGATAGTTCAAATCAGAGATTTTAGCACAGCAGTTTGCCAGGTTAAAGAAGAAAAGAACCATAATCATTACATTGATGCAGAATAAAGCATTTGACAGTTTGATAAAAACTGACATGATTTAAAGAAAAAAAAAAACGAAACAACTTATGAAACAGAAGCTAAAGGGACTTTTCCCAAATGATAATGACTATTTCCCTCAAATCTGTGGCAAATTTAACAGCGACAATTTGCATGCATTGCCTTTGGGCTGGGAATAATATAAAAATGTTCATTCTCACAGCTTCTGTTCAGTAGTATTCTGGAAGCCCTTGGCCAGTGCATAAGACAAGAAAAAGAAATCATTAGTTTAGGAATCATTAATAGATGAAGGCAGATGTATTGGTTTGGTCAAAAAGTTCGTTCAGGTTTTTCCGTAACGTCTTCAGAAAAATTCGAACAAACTTTTTGGCCAACTCAATATCATAATGTCTTTTCAAATAACATGTTAACACTCATTGAAATGCCAAAATAATCAACGGATTAACTATCAGAACTTATCAGAATTTAACAGAGCTGCCCCAAACAGATGTTAACAGTATTCCTTTAAGTCACTAAAAAATACATAGATGACAGGACAGATGTTATTTTAAAAGAAGAACAAATGCTCAGGAATTAATCTCGGAATCCACAAGCTCTTTACTGGGGAAGGGGGCAACCCTGGAATCCCTTCCCAGCCTCAGCAGAGAGCTGAAACCAATGACGCCTTTCTGCCTGCGTGCGGGTCGGGCTGGGCTGTGGGCTGTTGCCTTGGCCACACCAGCTGGTTCTGGTTCCCACATTTCTGTGGGTTTGGAGACCCACGGGAGGCTCTGAGCAGGAGGGTGGGTCTCCGCTCTGTAGGCATTGTGCCCACCCCCCCGCAGATCTGCCTTTGATCACAGCTGGCCCATGGCTGCATGGAGCTGCCTGGCTCCTAGTACCCGCATCCACAGGCTGGGCTTAGTCCCCTGGTCCGTGGCGCTGGGACCTGGCCCTCCCCAAGGCCACCCCCGCTCCCGCCATGCTGGGCTCTGCAGCTCCTGGGACAGGACGCCCTGGCCTTCTGCCCCCGCAGTCGGCCAGAGGTCAGCGCCCACGCTGGTGTGCCCTGCTCAGCCTTCCGTGGTCTGAGCTCCTGAGAGAGACATCGGGGTGGTGACCGGGCCTGCCTGGCTCTTCCCAGACCGTCAGCCAGGAATGCCAGGGCATGCCGGTGCATGCCTGTCCGCTGTCTGGCGCAGCCGAGCTGCTTCATGTTTGCGTGTGTGTGTGTGTGTGTGTGTGTGTGCGCGCACGTGTGTGTTGGGGGTGAGGGCCTGGGCCTGGACTCTGATGAGATCTGTAGTCAGCTCCTCTCCGAACCTGGAGCTCCCAGGGAGTGTTGGAGGGGGCGGGCCAGGGGATGTCCCCGCTGCTCAGCCACGTGGACCCTGAGCTGGCTGGGTGACCCGGAGCCAGTCACCCAATCTCTCTGGGGTGTGAGTCCCAGCCAGGGGCACTGGCCTTGGCTGAGAGTCTCACTCTGCAGACCCTTTAGTGAGGGCCTTCTCTGCCTCAATCGGGAACACGGGGCCTGACCGGGGCTCAGGAGTGAGATAAGAAGGGGTGGGGGCTGTGGGCGGAGCTTGCCAGGCCCTGTGAGCCTGCGGGGGAGGGGCAGCAGGAGGCCGGGTCTGCAGAACTGACCACCCTTGAGGGCTCACCTCTCTGAGCTTCTCCGATTGGACCCCGACAGCTTCACACCCTACTCCTGAGTCTAGGTGAGCCCCCAAGTCTCCCAGCATGGGGGGTGGGGGCATAGGCACTCAGCTGAGCAGGGGTGGGTCCCCCAGATGTGTGCCGGGCAGGACGGGGGCAGGTGAGGGTGGACTGCCCGAGGGCGCTGGAGTGGACGGAGGCTTAGGAGCCTGGACTGAGGTGGGAGGGACAGGAAGGGAAGCCTCTCCCCAGGTTCCAGTCTGAGCAGCCAGGTGAGGGGTGTCTCTGAAGGAGGTGGGGGGTCGCGGAGGGCCCGAGGCCAGCAGGCATCCCTGCGGGTGCTCAGATGAAGTCTGGGCGGGGGGCTGGGGGCGGGGTTATCAGTGCAGCGGGGCTCCTGAAGGCCGCCCGGGAGGGGGGTGTCAGGTCCCTGGGCGAGGCGGGGTGGCGGGAGGACGGCGGTCGCGGTGCGGTGGGCAGGGAGGGGGCAGAGGCCCCGCAGGCGCTGCTGGGGGCTGGGCAGCAGCACGACCACCAGGAGCCCTTGCTTCTAGAAGCTTGTCTTCAAGGTTCAAAGCACAGCGGTGAAGAACAGACAGTGATGCTCCACACAGAACTACCTCTGGCCAGAAATCTGGAAACCACTTAATTAATTTCCAACATTAGGGGGTTTACAACCCTGTACATTGAGCTTTCAAGGTGTCTGCTGGCATGAGCTTTTCATAATTTGCATCTGATCACGTCGCTCCCCAGCTCAAGCACTTCCCCCGGCCACACTGCCGTCACGACGGTGCGGCAGCCCGGCCTCTTCCACCCAGCGCACCTGCCAGCGTCCAGCCCTCTGCCCGCTGGAGGGCACCAGGCCTTCCTCGTGGGCCCACCTTCACTTCTGCGGGGCCCTCGCAGGCCCTTCTCAGGACTCCCCTGGGCTGTGGGCACTCCGGGCCCCTCTCTCCTCTCCCAGCTCCTGTCGCCCCTCCCTCTGGGCCCCCTGGATGTGTTCGGTGTCCAGCCTGGGTGGGGGGAGTCAGGGCAGGTAGGCCGAGTACATGGGAGCAAGGAGAGACCTGGGCGCCTGGGGGAAGCGGGCTTGCAGCCCAGGCCCCTCCTGCTGGTCCCGCTTACCCAGGGCCCAGGGGTTCTGTCGCACTCCTCCGCACTCGCCCCCGGCAGCCCCCACGCACATCCCGGAGATCTTGTCCCCCGTGAGGCCGGGAGGGTGTGCACCCTCCCTGGTCCCTCGTGGTAGGTGTTTTGGCCCAGCGTGTGGAGTGAGTGAACGGAGGCACGGAGGCGAGCCGGAGGGGTGGACACCACATCACGCCTCCCCGGCCCTCTCTGCGGCGGCCCTGGCTCGGACCTCCCACTCAGCCAGTCCCCGCGCGAGCTGGGAGGCGCGGGGACAGCCAGGGGCTCAGCGGCGCCCGCCCCGCCTGCGGCCACCTGGCCCCATCGCCCCACCACCTCTGCGGACCGGCTCCCTGCCCGCCACCTCCGGGGACCAGGAGGTCCCACCCCCGCGTGCCCGGGGCCTCGGGTCACCGCTGCCAGAGAGGGAATTCACCCCTTCCAGGGGGTGCCCTCTGACCTCCCGCTGGGGGCACCCAGCCTCGCCAGGAATGCGCGCTGGGCCGGGGCGCTGGCCGAGGGCGGGCGCTGGCGCGCGACCTGCTCGGGGACGCCGCACAAAGGCACCAGGCGCCGCCGCTGCAGTACGGACCGTCGTACTGGGGCCGGGCGCCGTGCGCCCCTGAGTCCCGGCAGCTGTGAGCAGAGATACGGGCCTGTCCCGAGATTCCCCCGCCGCCCTCCCGCGCCGGCCACGTGCGCGACTGTGGGCCGCCCGCCCGCGGTGCGGGGTGCTGGATGCGGCTGCGTGGAAGGCCGCGGGCTCTCCGTGAGCCCTGCCGCCACCCATCTATCCAATGGGTGGGGGGTTGGCTCAAGAATGCGCTCCTGCACCCACGCGCCCGTGCCTGCCCCCACCTCCAGGAAGCGTCCCTGGCCGCTCTGGTCGGGTCGCAGGTGGCCTCCTGCTCAGCCCGAGCGCTGACCCTGAAGCCCCGCCCTTCTCCGTATCCCCAAGGACACTCGAGTTTCTGGCAGTCCCGTGGCCGGGCAGGGGTCGGGGGCGAGGCCTGACCGGTGGGTGGGTTCGTGGGTGGGCACACAGCAGGCGGGCAGGAGAACAGACCTGGAGCGGGACCGGACCGCGCCCACGGTTTCCTGGGAGCCAGGGCGTGGCTCCGAGGCCGGCCTCTCCTCCCCAGGAGTCCTCCTCCATCCCCTTCTCCGGTCGTGGCGGAGGCGGAAGGAGCAGCCCCAGCAGCCCCATCCCCGGCCTCTGAGCGGGCGGGCGCTGATTACTGTGATTAACATCCGCTGGTGGGGAAGCCCACCGAGAGCGGCTGAGGAGGCGGAGTTGAGCGCCCACTCGCTCCCACTCCCCTCTCTCCTTGGGGTTAGGGTTGAGGCCAGGACGTCCCGGGGTCTCTGGGTGGGTCAGCTGTGGTGGGCGGGGTGGGGGGGTGTGATGGGGGTGGGTGATGGGGGTGAAGTGAGGCTGGAAGGCTAGGCCCTGGGGGCTGGGGTTCAGAGCCTGGGGGAGCCGGGGAGTGAGATTCCACCCTGCCCCCCCCCCCAGCCTCCCCTGTGGCCTGGCTGGCAAGGCCTGGGCGCGCCCAGTTCCCTGGAGTTGGCAGGGACCAAAGGGCGGAAAGCCGTCCTCCGCCCTCGCCCACTGAGACAGGAATCCGTGGCCCCGGGGGACGGAATCTGCAGCCACATTCCGGGTGCCCTGGTCGCCACCGGGCAAGGGTGGGGCAGGGCTGGGGCGCCAAGGCTGGCACCGAGGAGTGTGGGAACCCTGTGCTGCCAGCACCCGGGCTGGTGGCCCTCTCTGCCAGCCTGGCTGTGGTCGGTACCCCTCTGTCCCCCTCGAGAGCCTCACAGGGGCCAAAGTGGGGTCCACGGTGGGAGGAGGGGGTGGTGGAGCCTGGGTGTCTCCTGCTTGAGACTGGGTCAGCCTCACCACCGGGGGAGGCGCAGCCCTGACAGCCCCCCACCCAAGGTGCTCTGCGAGGGCAGGCCCTGCCCCGCCTGGGCCAGCAGGGGCCTCGCAAGGGAGAGGGCAGCGGTGGGCCGCCCCGTAGGGGTCACGCTGAGCGACAGGGTCCTGGCCCACTCGGATGTGCTCACACACGTCTGCACCCGGCCTGCGGCGACTTGCTCACTGGCAGGAAGGCGAGCGAGCCCGCTTGTCCTGGTTGCAACCCCAGAAGTTCCCCAGAAGGGTCTGTTCCCTGCTGGCTGGGGCAGAGCCATTGGGCTGCAGGTGTGGCGGCTTCCAGACGCACCTGTGCTGGGGGTGGGGGTGGAGCCCTGCTCAGAGGAGGGGGCCGGGCCCAGCGCTCTGTCCAGTAGTTGGCCCCGCGCAGCTGAAGCAATGCCTTCCCACCCCCATTTTGCAGATGGAGAAACTGAGGCCCAGAGAGGTCAGGGGACTTTTCCAGAGTCACACAGCAAGGTGGAGGTGACACAGCAGATTCAGGGTGGACTTGGAGAACCCCTGGAGACCTGAACCTTACTTTCCTGAGAGCCCGGGCGGGTGGCATCCCTGTCTCTGGCCTCAGTTTCCTCACCTGGGGATTGGGCTCAGAGTAGCCACTTGGCAGAGCTCTCACGAAGTCAGGAGGCGCCGGCCAACAGTCAGTGTCTCCTGCCCCTACTCCCCACTCCCAGCACCCAGAGAAAAGGCTCTGACCCCACATCCGAAACAAGGGGCCCCCTGGTGGCCACTGGTGGCGCGAGGCCACCTGTCCTCTGCCCTGGAGTGATGGAAGAGCCTTGGCCACGTGGGTGAGAAAGCCCCTGAGGGGGGCAGGGAGCAGAGGGCTACTGGACTGGAGTGTCCATGGAGGGCCGGGCAGGGGAGGCTGCGAATGCCGCCCCGTCGGGAGCTTGGATGGATCCTGTGGGTAGCTGGAGGCTGCTGTGGCTGCGGGACAGGGTCCCCGGAAGATGACCACAGGCGAGGCAGGGACGGGACAGGGTTCACATGCGCGGGGACAGCAGCCCAACTCTGGGGGCACAGAGGCCCCGGGGGTGCTCAGTCGTGGGGTGTGGTCAGCCTGAGGCCTCGGCAGGTCCGGGCTGGGAGGGGTGCTGGCCGGGCACCCAAGGGCGCCAGGAGACCAGGGTGCCCACCCCCTTTCAGATCCCAGCGCGGTCCCCTCTGCTCCTCCATCCTTGGAGGCCCGTCCTGACCTAACTTGTCCCCGAGAAGCCACCAGTGCGCCGGCCTGAGAGGGGCTTGGGGCTCGGGACCCCAGTGAGTGAGCGGATGCGGGCCCTCGCCTCCCCGGCTCCCCGCGTGCCCTGTGCTCCGGCCCGGGGTCTGGTTACGGGCGCTGTGCCGCCTCCCCGGCCAGGGCTGGCAGGTGGTGATGGCCAGGGGCAGGAGGGACGGGGCTGGGGTGGACAGAACTCAGGTCATCCTCTGGGCCCACGCCGCAGTTGGGGAGCACAGAGAGGAAGAGAGGAGCCGTGAGGGGCAAGGCTCATGGGCACAAGAGGGGCCTGGCCAGTCTGTGGGAGCCCGCTGGCCTCTGGGCAAAGGGCTGGGCAGGGGCTCCGGGGCACTCGCCTGGCCTCTGGGCCCAGAGCGCAGGGACACGTCTTAGTTTGTAGCCTGTGGCCCCTGCTCCTTCCGCTGCCAACCCTGGGGGCGGTGGGGTGCGGGCGGGGCAGACACAGGCCTGGGAAGCCACCTCGGGCCCCATGCACCCTAGGGCTTCTGCTTCTGGTGGTGAGAGTCCCCCCGCGGGCCACCAGCACCCAGCATATCTGCCCAGAGGACCCCTCCTCTCCGGGACCAGTCAGTCCTGGCCTTCGCTAAGGCGCCCCCCACCGTCCTTGGTGCCTGAGGCCGGGGCATCAGGAGACGGGGCTCCCCGTGACTGGCTCCCATCCCTGGGTTCTGTTGTCACCTGAGCCTGGAGGTTGAGCTGGGCTGGATGTCTGTGCCCGGGGCACAAGCCTGCCCTACCCAGGAGCTGGGCCCACCACACAAGCTGGGACCCCCAGGTGGCAAAGCACTCCTTGGTGAGGGCTGACCAGGGCGAGAAGGGGGGCTGCGCAAACCTGGAGCCCAGCGTCCCCAGGGGCTGGCACCTGTGACCGCCCCGTGCATTCACACAACTCCCCATGGAAGTGGCCAGCATGTGTGTGTGTGTGAGTGCTGTGGGCGCGTGGACACAGGTGTGCACCAAGTGAGCAGTCACACCAGCACACACTCACAGGCCCACACCCTCACACAGCAAGGAGCACAGACCACACACACTTGGTGACCGGCCCCATGCACGCACGTGTGAGCGGACCCAAAGCAGCGGGGAGGGGGCTCGTGACTGGGTCCTTGTGTCTCCTCCAGGTTACTGGGAGCACGCCCCTCCCCACCACACAGGGATGCAGAGAACCCTGACCAACGCTCCTGCGATGGAAGAAACACGCCAGGCAGAGGGGCAAATCGAGGCAGCTGGGACTCGGACGGGTGGTCGGGGGTGCCCGGACCCTCAGGGCGGCCGGGCACGTGGAGGAACCCGGCGGGGCGGCTCCGTGAGGAGGAGGGGGTCGGCGCCCGCCGCGCCCCGTCGGGGAGCCGGGCTCTCCTTGCCCCCGCGGGCTGGGGCCGGCCCAGGGTGGAGGGGTCGCCGAGGGCGCTGTCTCCCCGGGAATTCCAGGCGCGTGTGTCAGCGCGCTCGGCTTCGCCGCCCCTGCGGCCCCCTCGGCCCCCTTGGCTGTTTGGCGCGGAGAGCTGGATTCCCGAGGGGGCGGGGCGGGGCCCGGGGCCCACCCCGCACCCCCAGAGCGGCCCTGCCAGGAGCCGGGCTCCCTCCACTCCCTCCTAGTTTCTGCGCCCCTAGGGTCGCCGCTCCCCCGGGGAAGGAGCGGGGAGGGCCGGCACGCCCCCGGCCCTGGACGCCCGCGTGTGCCGGGAATTTTCATCCTCTTGGGGGAGCGGGCCCAGCCCTGCCCGACAGACAGATGAGACCCCCTAGGTCATGGCCGTCCAGCTGTTTCTGTGCAGACCTCTCCGTGAACTGGGGGCGGCGTCTGGATCTTGGGCGCGAATCCCAGTTGGGCTTTGATTTTCGCATCTGGAAAATGGGAACCAGAGCAGTACCTACCTCGCAGAGTACCGTGCAAGCCCGGGATGGGGTGCTGCCTGGGAACCCGGGGTCGCGGCCCGCTCCGGGGCGCGTTGGTGCGGGGACCCAAGACACCCACCCTGCCCGCCCTGGCTCGCTCGGGGGCTGCCTGGAGCCCCTCCGGGCTGCACACACCGAAGTCTCTCCCCGCCCCAGGCCCGCCCCGGCGCTGCTCTGCCAGCGGCCTCGACAGGCCCCGGCGCGCTCAGGCCCGCGGGGCGAGGGTGGGTGCGCGCCGGCCCCGACCGGTGCGCGCCCGGGGTCGGAGGGGTCAGGGGCGGCTCTAGGCGGCGGGAGGGGGTGGAGGCGGCGAGGGGCTGCGGCAGGGCCCGGGGCGGAGCGGGCTGGGGAGCTCGGTACGGTGGGGCCGGGCTCGGGGTCTAGACCGGGTGAGGGGAGGGCGGGGGGAGCCGGGAGTCTCGGGACCCGCTCGCGGGGCGGGGGGCTGCGCGAGACCCGAACCGGGCGCTCCCGCGTCTGGGCGCCTCGCTCCTCCTCGTGCCCCTGGGCGCCGCTCGCCCGTCTCTCCGCGGGGGAAACGGTGAGTCCCGCGCACCCGGGGGAGGGGGTCGGGCTTTGTATCCCAGCGCCCGGCGTGCTGAGGGGTCGCCGGGTTGCTCGTGGTAACGCAGACGGCGCGAAGGGGTGCGGGGCAAGCCAGCCGGCGGTCTTGGGCCGCGCCTCCGCCTCCCTCTACCCTTACCGGCCCCTCGGGGCAGGGGCTCTGGGCCGCGAGGCGCCCACGATCCGGGGAGCCCCGAGCGAGGCCCGCGGACGCAGGGCCGATGTCGGCCAGCAGGCGGCGCAGGGCGGCCGGCAGAGCCCCGCCGACCCACTTCCCTAGGCCCGGCCGCCCTGTCCTGGAGCGCACACCGGGATTGCAGACGGGGACCCAGGCCCCCGAGCCTTCGCCTCATCTTGAAGTTTGCGTGCAACAGCGGGGCAGGAAGGCGGCTTCTTGGGGGCATTAGGTGCATGAAACTTGCGGAGCCCAGCTGTGTCCCTAGGAGGGGACCTTGAACATTTGGCCCAGGCTCTGCCTTCGCTTCCTCTGTGAAAATAGGTGGTGGGGGCGGGAAGAGAATTCCCCGCTGCTGGCCGGCCGGGTTGTCCCGGGGGAGAGGGCTGCAGCTGGCCTGCTGAAGGCGGGGTGGGTCCCCGCTCCACTCCCGGCGTGGCTGAGCCAGGAGAGCCTCCTAGGGACAGAAGCCCCTTCCCTGAGCCCAGGGACCCTGTGCGGCTGGGCCTGGGGCTGGACGCCTGGGAGGGCCCGCCTGTCCGCAGGGCCTGTAGGGAGTGGGATGGAGGAGGTGGGGGACCCCGGCCTGCAGCAGCGCCCCCGCCCCAGTCAGAGGTCGGCTGAGGCACCAGCCGGAGGGCACCGTGCTCATAGCAGGCCTCCAGCCCCAGACTCCTCCCCAGACCCTGGCCTTCCGGTGTCCTCCCCATGGAGGGAGGAGCTGGACACCCCTCTTCCAGCTGCGGCATTGCCCGCACCCCGCCAGCACTCGCTCCGGTGCCCAGGGCCTGCCCACCTGCCCCTCCCCTGCCCACCTCACTACACGCCCCCAGCCCACCGTGTCCCAGCCATCAAGGGTGCAGCCTTTCCTGAGTCCTTCCATGCACTCACCCCGAGGCTTGGCTTCCGTGTCACCCTCAGAGAACCCTCTTCTGGGCCTGGGCAGCAAAGGATTCACCCAGAGGGCCAGGGTGTCCACCCGCTGCACAGTCCAGAGAAAGGTTTAGCCCTTGCCTGGCTCCTGGGAGGCGCCCTCCGAGCCCCTGGAGTGTCCGAGATGGCCTCTCCTGAGCGCACAGTCGGCTCTTGGCTGAGCGGTGGGCGGCAGCAGCCCCAAGGTGCCAGCCATCGGGCCTCTGTCCTGGGTTTCCTGTTTACCAGGGCACAGGGGCTGAAAGCAGCACCCCGGGTTGTAGGCAGGCCTCCAAGTGAGAAAGCAGGGCTTGTAGGGAAAAGGGAGGGGCCTCGTGGATGGATAGGGAGCTGGGCGGATGGATGCATGGATGCAGGAAGGGAGGGATGGGGTGTGGACGGATGGATGGATGGATGGAAGGGCATGGATAGGTGGGTGGGTGGAGAGATGCATGAAAGAGCAAGTGCAGTGTGCTGTTCATTGTAGAACACACGTGGGGGTATGTGAAGTTTCACTGTACAGTTCTTTTAACTGTGCTGTGTGTTTGAAAATATAATACAATGTTGGGGAAAGGTTTGTAGATAAGCCCTGTAACACACATGTGCACACACTGCTAAAAACTCATGGGCTGGGACTTCCTGGTGGTCCAGGGGTTAAAAATCCGCCTGCCAATGCAGGGGACACGGGTTAGATCCCTGATGCGGGAAGATCCCACATGCTGTGGGGCAGCTAAGCCCGTGGGCCACAACTGCAGAGCCCGTGTGCTGCAAGCATTGAAGCCCATGTGCCTGGGGTCCCTGCTTGGCGCAACGGGAGGACAGCCTCCAACAGCAATGAAGACCTAGTGCAGTCGAAAACAGATAAATGAATTAATTAACAAAAGCTCTTAAAACATCATGAGCTAAAGAAGAGATCATGAAAGAAGTTTTTAAATACCCAGAGCTGAGTGATAATAAGAACACTGTGTATCCAAGACTTGGGGGGTGCCTGGGCAGCAACAGCGGTGCTTCCAGATAATGGGAAAGAAGGAAGCCCCGGGTTTGTCAGCCGCGTCCCCGTCTCACGGGGGAAGGGGAGTAGGAGGGCTGCAGAGGGGGCAGAGGGCATAGTTCATACTTGGTTGCACCAGTAGCCGATTAGCTAGAGCATTAGTCAAAATCAGACAGTACTCCCGAAGACGGACTACGCTGAATGCAGTTCCTCCCTGAGTTTTGCAAATCAAATGAGAATGTTGGGGGGAAAAAAGAAGGCATTGATGGGGGAATAGAATGACCCTGGAGAAAACTTGAAAATAGAGATAAAACCAAGCTTGGGAAAGGATGAAGTGGGAAGCAAAGGCGAAGGAATAGGTCTGCAAAGAGAAAGTTAGTCCTTTGAAGAGAAGCAACCAATGAAACAGACAAACCTGTGAGAAAAAGGAAAGAAGGACTTCCCTGGTGGCCAGGGGCCCGGGTTCCATCCCTGGTCAGGGAACTAGGTCCCGCGTGTCCCAACAAGAGTTCTCATGCCAAGTGAAGATCCAACGTGCCACAACTAAGACCTGGCGTTGCCAAGTAAACAAATCAGTATTTTTTATAAAAGAAAGAAAACACACAAATTTAACAATATAAATCAAGAAGAAGATGCAATGTCAGACGTAAAAGGAACTGAGAAACCACAAACAGAAAATGGTTGCAAAACATGTATCAGATAAAGGATTTGTTTTCAAAATAAGTAAAGAACTTCCAGAATTCAACAGTAAGGGAACAAACAACCTGATTTGAAAATGGGCCAAACATAAAGGTCCATAAAGTTCAAGCTATGGTTTTTCCAGTAGTCATGTACGGATGTGAGAGTTGGACCATAAAGAAGGTTGAGCACCAAAGAACTGATGCTTTTGAACTGTGGTGTTGGAGAAGACTCTTGAGAGTCCCTTGGACTGTAAGGAGATCCAGCCAGTCCATCCTAAAGGAAATCAGTCCTGAATGTTCATTGGAAGGACTGATGCTGAAGCTGAAGCTCCAATACTTCAGCCACCTGATGTGAAGAACTGACTCATTGGAAAAAGACCCTGATACTGAGAAAGATTGAAGGCAGGAGGATAAGGGGACGACAGAGGATGAGATGGCTGGATGGTATCACCGACTCAATGGACATGAGTTTGTGCAAACTCCGGGAGATAGTGGAGGACAGGGAATCCTGGCGTGCTGCGGTCCGTGGGGTCGCAGAGTCAGACACGACTGAGCAACTGCAACAACAACAGAAGACCCGAACAGAGCGTGGAGGAAGGTGTCCTGGTAACGGCAATAAGCACATGAAAAGATGCTCCCTCCCCCTGTCATTAGGCAAATGCAAATTAAGCCACAGTGCAATGCCACCTGTGAGAGAACAGCAGACACCAGTAACACGAGTAAAGAGCAACACCACAGGACAAACTGTGTGACAAGTTTGTGAACAAAATCGTGAACGAAAACTTCCGACCTGTCACCAGTGAGAAGGCAGGGCGGTGTAGCCTGGTGGAAGAGTGCGGTCACGTCTCAGCAGTTGGTGACCCAGGGCTTCCAACTCCTCATATTTACTCAAGAGGAGTGAAAGCTCACGTCCTTGCAAACGCCTGTGCATGAACCTTTACAACAGCTTTATTTACGGTCGCCCCAAACCGGAAACAAAATAGGTGTCATCTGGCTGGCGCGGCGCTGGCCCCTGCGGTCCGTCCACGAGGTGCCTCCTGGTGGGCATGAGCCCCCAGCAGCTTGTCTGCAGGAAAGACTCCGGACTCCAGGGGCTGTACAGGTCCATTCACGTGACGTTCTGGAAGAGGCAAAATAAGAGAGGGCGATGACAGATGAGTGGTTGCTAGGGGTTGGGGCCGGGGAAGGATTACCTCTCAGGGGCCGCAGAGGGGAGTGTGGGGGTGATGGAGCTGTTCCCAGCACGACCCTGGTGGGTACACAGTCGGGTGCATTTGTCAAAACCTACAGAACTGGGGCTTCCCTGGTGGTCCAGTGGTTAAGAATTCGCCTGCCAATGCGGGAGACCTGGGTTCAGTCCCTGGTCCGGGAAGATCCCACCTGCCATGGGCCAGCTAAGCCCATGAGCCACAACTATTGAGCCCGCACTCCCTAGAGCCCATGCTCCACCACAGGAGAGGCCACCACAGTGAGAAGCCCCCGCACCACAACTAGAGAGAGCCTGCTTCAGCAACAAAACCCAGCACAGCCGCCAATCAATAAATACACTCACTTAAAAGGAAACCTACAAAGCTGAACACTGCAAAGGGAACTTTACTGCATGTGTGTGAAGGTTTTTTAAAGTGCAAAAACACCCATTTCAAAAGGCAGATAATAAGAAGGCACTGCAGACTACTGTATATTATTTCTGAAAACATAAATGAAATGAACAAATCATTAGAAAACTGGAATGGGCTAGAGGAAATGAAAAAGTTGAATGAAGCGACACTCAGAAGTCTTCCCACACAGACACCTGGAGCTGGAAGCACAGACACAGACGGTGACCCACAGCCAGGGTCAGCTCTCTGACCAGGTTGGCAGGCGACTCTCGGCTCCAAGGGGCAGAGAGGAACGGGGGGGGTGAGAGCGCCGGACGCAGGCAGAAGAGGCAGCCCGTGGCCACAGCGGGGGACGGAAGCCTGTCCACTGCCTCCCTGACGTCGGTCAGGGTTTGGGGCTCAACCTGGGACCCCAGACCCCACTGTGGCACCTGAAGGTGAGATCCAACACATGGACGCATGTCCGTAGCACTTGCGCTTCTAGAAGGGCCCTGTCCCCTGTCCCCACCGGCCTTGGGGCTGCCCAGCCCAGTGCTGGGTCCTTGCGAGGGGGTGACACGGAGCCGCCAACAGTAACAGGAAGTTCACGGTGGAGCTGGGGCCTGTGTGCAGAATGAAGTTAGGATACAAGTTTCCTGGGCTTCCCAGGTGGCTCAGTGGTAAAGAATCTGCCTGCAGTGCAGGAGACGTGGGTTCAATCCCTGGGCTGGGAAGATCCCCTGGAGAAGGGAATGGCTACTCACTCCAGTGTTCTGGCCTGGAGGATTCCATGGACAGAGGAGCCTGGCGGGCTGCAGCCCCTGGGGTTGCGGAGAGTCGGACATGACTGAGCGGCTAAACACCAACCACCAGGTTTTCTCTGCAGGGTCACACCAATGCAAACGGGGCCAAGGGGAACGGAAGAAGCAAAATGACCTCCGTTGGCAGATGCTATGATCTGACATGTAGGAAATCCTGAGGATTCCAGCTGAGGGGCAGGATGCAAAGCCAACAGGGAAATCAGCTGCGTTTCTACTCACTAACAGCAGAGAAGCTGGGAAGGAAATTAGGAAGTAAGTTCCATTCTGTTCCTTTTTTTTCCTACACTGTAAGTCCGAAGCATTTGCACTCCTGCCAATTCCCAAGGCATCTGTTGCGGGTGGTTGGGGGCAGAAATCAGTTCCATTTTCAGCGGCATGAAAAATAATAAAATACTTAGGAATTGCCTGACCCAGGGAAGAGAGAAGGCTGAAGAATGGAAGCCGCAGAGTGCTGCAGGAAGAAGTGAAAAAAGACGGGGAAGGCCCACAGTCCGCTCAGGGGCCAGAGGGCTCCCTGTTGTCACAAAGCAGGTCTGCAGTCACCGCAGCCCCTGCCCAAGCCCCAGTGACGTGACTGGTTTTGTTTTCTTCTGTCTGCAGAAGTAGAAATGCGTGCTCAGACGCTCAGTCCTGTCCTACTCTCTGCGACCCCATGGACTGTAGCCCACCAGGCTCCTCTGTCCATGGGATCCTTCAGGCAAGAATACTGGAGTGGGTGCTATTTCCTTTGCCAGGAGATCTTCCCAACCCAGGGATCGAACCGTGTCTCTTGTGTCTCCTGCATTGGCAGGTGGATTCTTTTACCACCATGGCACCTGGGAAGCCCCTGGAAATAGAAATATCCACCCTAAACGTCACATGAGGCCTCAAAGACGCAGTCCTGGGAATTCACCCTCAGGGCAGAGATGGTGCCTCCCCGAAGCCTGGCAGGCAGAGACTGAGGGAGGGGGCAGGGGGGTGCAGGAGGACAGGGCTGGACGGGGAGGGGGCCAGACGGCAGAGGAGCTGGGCAGAGGCTGGGCGCAGTGTGCCCGCTCATTCCGGCCCCTCTGCTCAGGGGCGGGCGCTCTGCCCACACCCCGCAGGTGCTCACGCCCCTCCTGGGGCCCCACCTGCACCGAGTCTCAACCCCGGAGAGTGGAGCCCGGCCAACTGCCCATCACGGGGAGGAAAGTGGGCCAGGGCTGGGGGCGGGGGTGGGCACATCGAGTCTGCCACGGTGTGTGTGTGTGCGCGCGCGCGCGCGTGTCTGTGTGGTGTGCGCGTGTGCGTGTGCACCCGCGCGTGGGGTGCGTGCCTCAGTGGCCGCGTGTGTGAGCAGCTGTGTGGACTGGGCTCTCCCGTGCGAGGAAACAGGCTCCCCGTCTGGGCGGGGTGGGCTCCGTCGCCTGGGTTGGGCAGGTGACAGGCCCCCGGCGTGAGCCTGCAGCGAGGGGCAGGAAGCGGGGGCTGCTCCGCCCTGTCCTGGCATTCCTGACGTGGGGCAGCCCAGGCGCTGGGGCTGCAGGTGGTGGCTTCACACGCACACCCCCCGCCCCGCCCTGAGCAGAGCCCCGACCGTGGGTTGGCTGCACCCCCGCCTGGTCACCAGGGACCCCAGCTGCAGGCCCGGTCCCTCCCCAGCCTGGCACTGGCCCCCCCGCCCTACCCATGCCCTCCCGACCACAGCTGGCCACCTGCCAGGACTGTGGGCGCCTCGGAAGGGCCGTGGCCCCTGCTCTCCAGCGCCGCCTGGCCCCGCACACATAGCCGCCGACGGTAAACACTTGTTAACCCGGCGGCGAGACCATGAGTTCCGGCCACCCTGGTCCCCCCAGCCCGGCGGCCCCATGGGCTGTTACCCGAGTGCTGTAAGCTGCGGTCGGCTGGAGCCCCGGCCTCCTGCAGAGGAAACCGGATTGCTTCCGGCGCGAGCAGCGGCTCACACGCCAGCCGGGGTGTTTTTCCACGTGGGGCCACTGTCTCTGCTGCGTCCGTGGGGGAGGGGGAGCCCGAGTCCAGCGCCCTGGCTGCCCAGCCCCGGCCGCTTGCCTCCCAGGTCACTTCCGCTTTCCACTTAGTAGAGAGGGTGAGAGGTGGGGGGGGGGGCAGTGGCTCGGACCCTGCGGGGCAGCGCAGGGCTCACGGCGAGTTCCTGCCCGCCCACCCTCCCGGCGCCTCTGAGGGCCTCCCTGGAGCCTGGGGCAGCCGTGGGTCAGGGGGGCCCCTCTGCGCAGGGCTGCCGGGCAGCCCCTGCTGACATTTGGGGCTGGAAGCTTCTCTGTGCTGAAGGGCGCTGTCCTTCCTGGGCGTTATGGATGCTTGGCACCATCCCTAGCCTCCGGCAGCACCCTTGGCCCAGGTAGGAAACCCAACAACGTCTCCAGGGAGGCTGTATCCCCGGGGACAAAACCTCTGGGTTGGGGACCCTGGGCTGCAAGGAAGTGAGGCCCATGGGGGGCCTCGGGGCAGGGCTCTGGGGGGAGGCTCCTGCTCTCACTGGAGACCTGCTGTCTGCAGCTGACCTTTGACAGCAAGTGAGCCTGGGAGTAGCGGCCAGGAAAGGAGGCGGACCCCTGGCCACCGTGCCCCCGGCCTGAAGAGGTGCTCCAGGCCACCTCTTGGCTTCCGTCTAGCTCTCCCTGCCCCGGGGGAGGTCACTGGCTGCACACACCTGTGCTTCTGCTGGACAGAGGCCATCCCGCTGTGCCCCCCGAGGAGGCCCTGACCTCTGAGACCCTCCCTGGGTCCTGGGGCCCTGAGGCAAAGCGGGCGGCTCCCAAGGGCCTGGGTTGCAGCCGGGCCTGGGCCGTGCTCGGGGAGGGGTGGCCCTGAGGGAGAGCGGGGTCCCTGACGGTGGACGGGGTCTGTTGTGGTCCTGCTTGGGCCTGATGCGCAGTAGGCACTTGATCAAACGGCTGCAGACGAAGCGGGCGGCCTCCTCCTGCCCATCCCGCAGCGGGGCTGACTCAGCAGACGCCGCCCCGCGTCCTGGGGGGCAGCCCTGACAAGGTGGCCACGCAGCAGCCGGCCACACTGAGTGCTCAGCCCTCTGCCTGCTGAGGCTCCCTCCCTGGGGAGGGACCACGCTCGGGGTGTGTGGACACGCCGTGGCCCGGGCGGGAGTGGCAAGAGCCACGTCCGAGAGGTGCCCGTGCCCCCTCGCATGCCCGTCTCCACCTGCAGAAGCTCCTCGTGCGCCTTCAGGATGAGCTCTTGTTCATCTTAGCGCCTGTGTTCTCCTGTTCTGTCCGCACGTGTTAACTCAGGCCAGGCATCCCTGGCTGAACAGAAAGCCTCACTGTTGATATTGCCAGGTTCTTCCCTTTTTTTTTTTTTTTGCCTCATTTTTTGCTTTTGGACACACTTTTAATGCCCTTCTCTGGCCAGGCTGCCAAGACACCCTCCCGCACACTGTTCTATTAGCTTCACGGCCTTGCAGACTTTCCCACTGGGGTTCCGTTTAGAGCCAAGTCTGTCCTGCCCTGGGGCAGTGGCCTGCGGCCCCCATCTGCCTTCCGCCGGGGCCGGGGGACAGCTACCTGCTTTCTTCTGAAGCCTTGCTGTTCTCTGTCCCGGTAGCCACGTCCTCCCCAATAGCTGTGGTTTTTTTTCTTTTTTTTCTTTCCTGTGTAAAGGAGAAAGTCTCTTGCTACTTTCCAAACCTCTGGTCCTCCAAGTTTCAGTTTCCCCTTTCACCATCCCAAGAATAATTGTTACTGTCCAGAGGCTGGATGTGAGTTCAGTCTTTTTAAGAAAAACAAAAATCTTTTCTTCCTTCGGCAGCGCCAGGTCTGAATTCTGCACTCAAGTCGGGATTTCTTTTCTTCGTTGAGGCATGCGGGATCTTTAGTTGCAGCATGTGGGATCAGTTCCCCGACCAGGGATCAAACCCTGGCCCCCCGCATTGGGAGCGTAGAGTCTTAGCCACTGGACCACCAGGGGAGTCTCGAGCTTGTCTTCAGAGAATGGTTTGCACTCGTGGGGCATATGCACAAGAGATGGGTGGACTCAGGGACCAAAGCGAATGGGGTGCAGACCCGCGGCCCCCAGGGCTTGTGGACTAGAGAGACAGGCAGACAGAGGGGGCGGGCTTGTCACAGAGCAGGATTTGGTGGGCCGGTGACCCTGTCCCATGTCCGGAACCCTCTGGTGCCCCCAACAGACACTGGTGATCCTGGTTCCCAAAATACCACTAGACAAAGCATGCTTGACGCTTTCTTCTGACGAGTGGATGGGTTGTTCTGGAAATTCTGGAGAGAACAGTAATGTTGTTTGCCATCTTTAGCTTCCCTGGGAGGAGCAATATTCTGTTGGTGGAGACGGGGTCTACCAAGGCCTGTTAAGCCGGTGGGCCCAAGCCACTGGAGCCAGATGACATGTGGGCCAGAGCCATGGGGACTGAAGGTTTGGGTTCTCCACTTGGACCCTGCTTCGCAGGCTCTGGGCAGTGGGTCTCCTGGGGCTTCTGGGAGGAGGAAGCCTCCTTAGGAGGAGCTGCTCCACGGGCCCCGCTCCCCTCCATCTTCCCTCCTCGTCTGTCCCCCAAGCCCTCTCTCCTAGCTTCTGCTGTCCAAGCTCCTCCCTCCTCCTCCCAGATCAACCCCACTCTGGACCCTCTTCTCATCTAGGGGCAGTTTCATCCCTGGGCCTGGCCAGCAGGCATCCCGCCCACCTGTCTGGGACCTGCCTTTGCCAAGTGGGAGAGAAGCTGGTGACCACGTGTGCCTGGGGCAGCACCTCCCCCCATACCCTGATGCTCGCTTAGGAGCAGCACCCGGGGCCAGCGGGCGCCGTGAAACCAAAGACCACATTTCCCAGCCATCCCCCCAGCCAGGAACAGCCACAGCGGTGCCTTCCTGAGGAGACGGGACCAGAAGCACTGTTTGGGGATTCTGGTGCATCTCCTCAAAGAGCAGGGGCCCCTCTCCCCTCCTCTTCCTCCCTTCCTGACACCTGGAATGCAGATGTGGAGGCTGGAGCTCAAGTGGCCAGTTTTGACCAAGACACAAGGCCCCTGGTTTCCCAAGGCTGTGGGAGCGGCTGGGCCAGCCGAGGGGGAGAGAGAGAACTCCACATGCTCAGCACAGCTCTCCGGGGTTTCTGAGGTGATGCGCGGCCTGTTCTGGGCTGATCTAGAGCACCCTTTAACTCTGTTGAAACCACGACCCATGGTTCACATTCAGGATGCACCCCAGTCAGAGGAAGATGGGCCGGTAATGAGTTTCAGAATCACCAAGCTCTTGGGATGACAACTTCTGTAAAGCCCCTTTTCGTTCACAGCTGCTTCTCTCCCGAGGAAGCTCTCCCCAAAACCACCCTGAAAGCCCCTTCTCTGGAGGGCACTGGGGAACTCCTGGGCTCTTGTGAAAGCACCAAGTCCCAAGGAAACCCTGGAGCCCCCGATTCAGTGAGAGCATCACTGAGGCTCGAGTGGGCGGGGCAGGACCCTGCTCCACTGGAGGCGGGCAGGGGCCAGGGAGGCCTCCAGGCTTTCTGGAAGGAGAAAAAGCGGTTGTCTCCCCAGTGGATCAGGGGTGGCACATGCAGACGGACACGCACGAGTAAGTAGGACCTGTTCCCGGCAGGAGGGGTTTGGAGACAGAGGGGCAAAACGTAGCGTGATGGCAAAGCTGAAGAGATGGAGCACGGGGCCACCCCCACAGAGGTGGGGCAGAGGGTTCAGCGGGCCAGGGGCAACTTGAGGGTCCTCAAGGGCAACAGCTGAAGTCGACGGAGGAAACACACCGTGATATGAAAACCCGAGTCCTGCACACTCGTGTTCACAACAGTGTTACCCAAGGCAGCCCGAGGCGGGAAGCAACCCGCGTGTCCACGGATGGGCGATGGATAAGCAGACGTGGTCCAGCCACACAATGGCACAGGACTCAGCCACTCCTGACACCTGCTCCATCGTGGGCCAGCCTTGAGGACCTCATGCGGAGTGAAACAGGCCCGTCACTAAAGGATGCTCCTGGGAGAGTCCACTCGTCGGGGGTCCCCGGAGCCGTCAGACCCACAGAGACAGAGGTAGGATGCCGGGGGAGGGCGGGGGAGGGCGGGGGAGCCGCGGCTTAGTGGGGGCAGAGTTTCTGTTTGGGGAGAGGAGCGTCCTGGACATAGATGATGTGGGTGACGGTCACACAGTAAACTGAGGGTGCTGGTCACCACGCTGTTCTCTTGAAAGTGGTTATAATGGTAGATCTTGTTATCTACAACTGCCGCAGTAAAAATCTCTGAGTCCTTAGTGATACTCAGGGAGAGACAGTGAGAAAGAGTCTGACATCTTAGCTCCAGCAGGAGGTGACTTACTGCCCTTTGGCTGGGGGAGCAGGGAGGGCGCAGCTCCCTAACCCCCCGCCGCCAGGCCTGCTGGTGCCCTCACGGATGGAGACACCACGTGATGGGAAAGTCGCCACTCGGCAACCCAGTGCGGAGGCCGCCCTGGCGTTGGGAGTCGGGGGTTCAGCTCCGGGAGGGACGGCCGGGGTGGGGGACGAGCCGCCAGGCGTGCCTTCATGACGGGGGTCCCAGTGCCAGAAACACTAACTGAACCTGCCGGAACTTCAGACCCACTTCCCAGACACGGGAAACCCGCAGTGGGGGAACACGTTAGGTGACACGGGGAATACCCAGTCAAGCACATCTAGAATGTGTGACATTTCAGGGGACAGCCGGCCAGGTCACCTCAGAAAGTGAATGGCGGGGAGCGCTGCTTCCGAGTGGGGCCGCCAAGACGCCCGACATCACCAGGCACGCCTGCCGGCTGCGCTGTGCCCACCGTGAGCCACCGGGGCACCGCCGAGGGGCTGTTGGGCCCGAGGAGGGTGGGCAGGGGCGTGCAGAGTCTCTGGAGGGGAACATGGCACTGAGTCAGGGACCCGATTCTGCTCACAGACCCGAGGCTCGTCTGGAAGTCTTGGCGCTGGTGTGGGTGGTAGTCACTCGGGCCGTCAGGACTCCCCTCCTTTCCCTGTGAAACTTTCAGAGGCGGTGAGGGGAGCGGAGACCCGTGGCCCGGAGAAGCACGCTCTCCAGCAGGTGTCCGGACGGCGCCCCGAGGGGGCCGCCACCACCTGCCCCCATGTCTTCTCAGGTTTGAATCTGTGACTACACGACCTGCTTCAGACAGCGAGTGACGTTCGCCTGTGATGAGGAGGTGACATGATGCTGCAGACGGGGTCAGGGGTGCCTGCCTGGTGGAAGGGGGGGCCCTGGGAGCTAGCAGCCTCTACTTGAGCAGCCCCCAGGCATGTTGAGAAAAAGGGCGCAGCGTCGCCCTTTATCCTGCCTGCAAGACACTCAGCCTTCAGGAAACGCACCAGGGCCCTGGCTCCCCGAAACCCCGTTGCCCACACCTGCCTCGCTGGCTGGGAGTTGCGCCGGGAAGCAGGTGGGGTGGGCGCTGCTGCTGCCTGGCTCAAGGCCCCCAGCTCCTGGGGGCCGGCTCCCTTCCCAGGCCCCTGAGGAACCCAAGGGAGGGCTCGGCTGCCCTCCTTGACCCCACGGCCATGGCCTGGGGGGACGGTGGCCCGAGCCTGTCTGCTGGGGGTGGGGCAGCGGGAACACGTGGTGCCTCTGGGGGGCCACAGAAGCGCCAGTCCCGGGAGGGCCCAGGCGCCCCGTGATGACCGCTGTCCCGCAGCATCTCCGAGGGCACTAGCCTGTGGCCCTGAAGCGGGCTCCGCTCCTGCTGAGGCCCTGGGTCCTCAGACGCTGAGGAGGCCCCCCGGACCGCCAAGCCTCGGCTCCACTGTAGACCGCTCGTCTGGGCCTGCACCCCTGGGTGGTGGGTAGCACCCTTGGCAGTGGCCTGTGGTTGACGCCGTCGCCCCTGGGCAGGTGTTGGGGGGCTGAGGTGAGCCCCATGCCCAGACTCCCAGGCGCCCCACACCCGGCTCCCCAGGTGCTCTGGGACCCCCCTGAGAGACCACTCCGAGTGGGGAGGTTGCTGAGAGGGAGGCAGCGTCCAACTGCAAGACAACATCCTGAGGAAAAGTGCCAAGTGGGCGCCTGCCCTCCTGGGGCTCCCCAGCCCCGGATACCCTGAGCAGGGGCCTTGGTTCCACCTGCCGCCTTGCTGCTGGGCACAGGTGGCCCGCAGAGGTTAAGGGGCCCAGCCCTGAGCTGGGCTGGAGAGCTGGGACCGCAGCGAGGGGTCCCCAGTGCCTCACCTCAGAGCCCAGAACCAGCCCAGGGTGATCAAGTGAGGTGGCGGGTCCTCCGCAACCCGCCGTCTTCCGAGGACACTGGTGTGTGCGTTAGGCTGGGGTCCTGCAAGCCCTGCCTTCCCGACTGGACCCTGGGTTCCTGGGGGATCCCATGGACCCCTCAAGAGAAACTCACCTGCGGACGCCCCCCGGCCTGGCTGGGGTTGGCTCCAGGGGGTCCGGGGGCTCAGGGACAGTGCTCAGGCCCAGCACAGGGCACACTGGCCTTTCCTGCGGGGTCCTCCCCAGGAGGGGCCGGGGAGGGGGCCTCGGTGAGACGGCTGGGCGCTGGGGCCAGGCACTGTCCTGGGCCCATGGGGGCGGTGCCGGGAGGCAGTCCGGCTCCCAGCGCCCCAGGAGCATCCCGGGGGTCAAGGCCTCCTGGTGACAGCCCTGCTCTGTGCCCAGCGGCCCAGGAGGGACCCTCAGGCCTGAGCCCAGGAGCTCCTGGGGGTCCCCGCCCTGGGCGTCCAGCCTTGCTGTCGGGGTTCAGTAGGTCCCTGCAGCTCGCGCCAGCTGGCCCCACATCGGGGCCAGCCGCCTGGGAAGTCCTGAGTGGAAGCAGCTCTGGGTGTTTCCAGAAGCGTGAGCAGAAGCGGCCTGGATCCATTTTCAGGAAAGTGACGAGGCCGTCCTCTCAGCACCAATGAGAAGACGCCTCAGCCGGCCGGCCCACCCCCAGTTTTGCTCTATTTGCGGTTTCGGGGAGTTCTAGAGATACTCCTGCTACTTCCTGAAAGCTCTCAGCTGCGCCTGCCGAGACATCCTGGGGTGAGTCCTGGGCTTCCGCAGGAGCGTCGGGGTCAGGGGCTGAAAGCAGAAGGGGCTCCTTGGCATGAAGGTGCGGGCTCGGTCGAGGGTCTTCACAGTGTCCTTCACCTAGAGAGACCCCGGGCACCAGGGTGCCTGGGTCGGGGGGAGCCTGGGAGTTCCAGGGCCGGCAGCGGGAAGCAGGTGCAGGGGCCTGGCTCCGTCTTGGGGAAGCTCCCTGCCTGGGGCCTGGGCCCTCAGGGCCCCCACAGGACACGTGCTTGCCGCTGGCTCTGGGGGCACTGGCGGGCTGAGAATAAAGCCGGGGGGGCTGGGGGCATGTGGGTGTGAGGAGGGACCCCAAGACAGGGGCCCTGCTGGCCGGGCGGCAGGCTGAAGGACGGGGCATCCAGTGCCGGGCACAGTACAGGGTCCCGGGGCGTCTGCCAGGAACGGAGGGCCGGGGCTCTGACCGCTGAGGACCGGGTGCTTCCCGCCATCCCTGCCTGGGCGGCGACAGGGTGACGTTTTAGGGGACCTTCCAGGCAGCGTTGGGGGACACAGACGCCTCCGCGCACCATGGAACAAGGAGGGGCTGTCCAACCTCACTAGCCGCCAGGGAGACACAGGTGCATTTTCGGAGCACGCTGTGCAAGCCTTCCTGAAGGGGGGTGGTGACGATGGGTGCCTGGGGCTGGAGAGCCCGGGCCGCGTGACAGCAGTGAGCTCGCTGAGCTCGGGGCCCAGGTCGGGAGGTCCCGCCCCGAAGTGTGAACTGCAGGCAGACAGAAATGAAGTCAGCGCGCTGGCGTGAGGAGGTGGGGGGGGCGGGTAGGAGGTGGAAATGACCCGAAAGTTCCAGCTGAGGCAAATCGGGCAAAGGTGCCACAGGGCAGCCACGGGACAGGCCATCAGCCGCCGCGACCGGGTCCCACGACGTGGGATGGGAACCGGGAGGCAAGGCCCATGGGCGGGCTGGTCCTCGGCACCGTGGCGGTGCCTGTAGAGAGAGCTCGAGTCAAACCTTTCAACGTGTGTTCTAAATGGAGGGGGGACGCGCAGCACCCACGGGCCGTGGCGTGTCCGGGGACAGCTCTGCGGGCCAGGCCGCTCCCGGTCATGTCTCTCCCTCCCAGGGGGTCCGGGGGCCCTTCCGGGACGTGCCGCCTCCAGCATGGTGCCCAGGGCCAGTAGGGACAGGGCCGGCGTCCACGGCTGCTGGAACCCAAGAGCAGGAGCCTCAGGCTGACCCAGACCACCCACCCCACACCCTGTGGCTACTGTGGCCCCCACCCCACCCAAGAGCGCAGACCCGGGACCGCAAGCTCACCAGGCCCAGGCCCGCATTGCGGAAAGGGGGGCTTGTCTTCCTGAGGCCTCCTGTGGGGCCTGTCACTCCACCTCCCCCGCAGCCGGGACCACCCCTGTGGGTCTCCCAAGGTGGACGGGACACTGGTGAGGGCAGGGAAGAGCAGGCAGCTGGGCCTGGGTAGGGGGGATGTGTCCCTCTAAGCACCTGACTCTGGGAGAACAAGGGGGGACCTAGGCCCCCCGATTCCCACCTGCAAGAGCCCCAGCGTGGGTGGGGAGGGGCCAGGGCCCTCTGGGTGGGCGGGGTGCGGATGCTGGGGGCGGACAGCCCACCGCCCCCCTGGGCTGACACGCTGAGGTGGGGCGGACCCACGGCCCCTTCCCGGGTCGCTCAGCTCACGGGGTGGGGCAGACGCAGAGGATGGAGGACACGATAGGAAGCAGGAGGAGGCCAAGCCACGGGGTCCAGAGACCCCCGGAGAAGCCGGGGCGGAGACCTGAAGCCAAGTGGGCATCGGCGGGGGGGAGGCGGTGGGAAGGGCCCGGACGAGCCCAGGGACGGGCCAAGCTGTGCGGGGCAGACGGCCCGGAGGTGGGTGCAGAGGAGGAACCCACCGGGCTTGGGCAGGGCCAGACTGCGCCGTGGGGGTAGCGCCGTCCCAGCCCCTGGGCACCCTGGCCCGGGCCTTGTGCCGCGTTCCCGACCCCCGCCCTGCTCCTCCCAATGCGGTCCCCCACCCCCCACCAGTCCAGGCAGACACGGCCGCCACCCCAGACCCAGAGTCAGAGCTCTGTCTACACAGGAGGGCGGGGCGGGGGCGCCAGGCAGGGCCCAGGATGCCCCCCGCACCCCCCGCCGGCCCGGCCAGCCTGCGCTCTCTGCACAGACCTCTGCCCGCAGGCCTCGCCCCCGCTGGGGGACTCACACCGACAGTTGGGCCACTTCCTCTGGCTTTTGCAGAAGTGACTTCTAGAGACAGCGGTCCCCCTCTGCTCCCAGCGGCTCAGGCAGGAGCTGGCGGGGCAGCCCCGGGGGACGGACCACCCACCCAGGTTTCCCAAATCTCAGTCCTGACAGAGGGACTGGCCCCTCGCCCAGGGCGAGGCTGGGGGTCTCCTCCTGTGCTCACGTGGTTCGGGGGCGTCCCAACGGCTCCCAGGTGGGTTGGCACCCCGCCCCACAACTGCAGCTCACGTGGGCCACCCTCACAGTGGAGACCTGCCTTCCCGGAGCCCCTTTGTTGGGCTCAGCCCCCTTCACTGACTGAGGGCTGTGGTGAGTGAGGGGATGGATGGGGAGACCCTGGGACCCCCCAGACCCACACCCACCACTTGATCAGGACATCAGTTTCAGAATATTAACTGCGTATCTCGACTCTTTCTTGCATCTCCCCTTTGTCTGTATTTTCGAGGTCTTGCTTATAAACTCTTTCTAAACTGATGAACTTTCTGCAGTTTCAGGTAAACACCTTGGTTTCCTGTTATTTCTGGCTAGCTCGTCTGCTGGCATCACAGACAACCCCACCCGGCGCGGGGCGGGGAGGGGGGTGCCTTCAGCCGCCGGCTCCCCCGGGGGTGGGGGCTGGGTTCCAGGCCGGCAGGGAAGACCCTCCCTTGGACCCTCTCTGGCTGCTAGGACGGGGCCTGTGCTAGGGGCGTCTCTGGTTCAGTAAGGAAGTAGGGGTGGGGGTTGGGATGCTGCCCTGTCGGCCAGCGTCTCGGAGCCTGCCCGTCCCTGCCCTGGGCCGGGGTCCCAGTCCCTTTCACGGGGGCATGGTCCATGCGCTTTGAATCTCAGGTAGCTGTTTCATCAGGAAAGCTCCTGAAAAGGATTTCACCTGGTCGAAAGTTAAGCACATGGAAGACTTTTGAGGTGCATTTCCAGATTGCGCTAGAAAGCCTCTGTGCCCATTTATGCCCCCGTCCCCAGCATGGAGGAGCTCACTTCTGCACTTGCTTGCCAACACTAAGAGTTGAAGTTCTTTATCTGCGCCAATTTCATGGGCAAGAAGAAGATTGGTGTTTGGTTGTTTTACATTCACCTTTTTTTGACTGTATCTGTGGAGTTGAGTGTTCTTCCAGTTGAGATGTTTTCACTTCTGTGAATGATCAGCTTTGACACTTATTTTTGTTGGTTTGTGGGAGTTCTTTCTATATTTAGACTTTACTGTCCTATCCCACAGGATAAACACAAGACTGTGTGTTTTGTTGCTCAGTCGTGTCCGACTCGTCGCAACCCCATGGACTTTGCCCCGCCAGGCTCCTATGTCCACGGGATTCTCTAGGCAAGAATACTGGAGTGGGTTGCCATTTCCTTCTCCAGGGAATCTTCCCCATCCAGGGATTGAACCCGGGTCTCTTGCATTGCAGGCAGATGCTTTACCATCTGAGCTACTAGGGAAGGCCAAAATACAAGACTTGGCCTGTAACAAGTGCTCAGTAAGGATTTGTCAAGTGGCTTCATTTGTGATTTAATCTGATTTCCCTAAAGCAATTTCTGCCCACTCTTGCTCCAGGTCACTTTAAACTCTGGGAGCGAACGTCTCAACAGCACCATCTCCGCTGTGTGACGGGCACCGCCGCCCGGCCCTGAGCCCGGAGCCTGCGAACATGCCAGGTGAGAGCCCCTCTCAGGCCTCCTCCTTTGACTTGGAACCTTTAGGAGGGAGCCCGTGCGAACTTTTCTACAATTGTACTTGGTCTCATAACAGCGACAATTGCTTCAAACGTTAGCATGCAAAAGCAGACTTCTTAAAATAAAAATGAACCCGGAGACAGCAAAGCCAGAGGCTCCCCATCAGGACATCAGGACATCAGGACAGCGCCCGCTTCTTCCTTCTCTAAATGTGCTAGAAAACAGCCAGGGGCGGGACTGCGGGGGAAGCCGGGCTCCGGGCCCTTCCCTGTGAGGGGCCTGGCCCCCGGAGCCCACCCCTCTGTCCCCTGGGGCTCGCCTGCCCCCAGCCCAGAAGGCTCCTTTCCCAGGAGGTCAGGTCCTCCGAGTGCCTGCGGGGCAGGGGGTGCTCTCACCTGTGTGTCCAGGTCTGGTCGCCAGATGGCTGGGGGCCGGGACGGGGCGCGGGCAGGTGAAGACGGGCCCCCACCTGCTGCCCACGTGGCCCCAGCAGGTGGCGTGTGACTGAACTACGCCGAGTCCAGAGGGCACCCTCGAGGGCGGGCGGTTGGTGGGGGAGCCGGGAGCAGGAAGGGGCCCATGGGCCTCACCTGAGCCTCCACCTGGGCTTCGGGACCCCTCACGCCCTGCCCCCCAAGGGGTGGCAAGACAGGGTCGGCACTGGGACAGACCCAGGGCCGTGCTGTGGTCCAGGCGGTGGGCTGCCAGCTCGTGGAGGACTTGTCCAACCAGAGGGGATCCCCATCAGTCCAGGCCAGGCCAGCTTGGGCCAAGACAGGTGTCACCTACCTGCCACCCGAGAAGTGCGCTCCCGCTGGCTGCTCCCCACGCACCCCCGGCCCCTGTGCTGGCCCGGCTCTCGTGCGGGGAAGTGACACCTGGGTCAGGGGACTCGCCCGCACCCTCTGTCTGCACATGGAATGAAACCCACATCCCAGCGGCTTAGGGCGAGGGGTGGGGCCCCAGAGAAGGGACCACCTCACACCCATCCGGATGGCCACTGCCAAAACAGAAAGACCAAGCGCGGCTGAGGATGCAGAGACGGAAAATGGAGTGGCTGCCATGGAAACCGTCTGGAGGGTCCTCAGAAAGCTACCAGGGGGCTCATCACACGAGCCGGCAGCCCCACTTCTGAGTATGCGCACAAAGGAAGTGAACGCAGGTGTGGAGAAGTCATCTGCACACCTGCGGTCACAGCAGCCAGGAGAGGGGAGCCGCCCGTGTCCCTGGCCGGAGGAGTGGAGACTCGCCTGTGGTCCAGCCACACATCGGACTCCGAGCTGCTCTGAGGAGGAAGGGCGCTCTGACCCGTGGCCCTGAGGACGTGGTGTGCAGTCACGGAAGGACACATTCTCTCTGCGATCTTACTTGCTGCTTGTCTCTGACTGCTGGGCCCTTGTTGCCACGCATGGGCCCCTCTAGTTGCTGAGCACAGGCTCCAGACTGGGGCTCAGTAGTCGTGGCCCCCAGGCCTCGCTGCTCAGCCGCATGTGCGGTCTTCCCAGACCTGGGACTGAGCCCGTGTCCCCTGCACTGGCTGGCGGATTCTCAACTACTGGACCAGCGGGGACGCCCAAGGTCACATTCTTCACCGTGCACTCCCAGGAGGGGCTGGGGGTTAAATGAGGACAGTTTCAGTTTTGCAAGATGAGAAAGTTCCGGCGATGGACGTGGTGAAGGCCGTATAGCAGTGTGACTGCGCCTCATGTCGCAGAAATGGACACGTGGAGTGTGTAAGATCATCACTTTTATCCTATGTATATTTTACTAGAATTTTAAAAACCGGGGGAAACACGTGAGGGCACAGTCGGACTCTGGGGTCACGCTGTGGGGCCGTCGCCTCCGCCGGCCTGGGGCCAGCCGTCCAACACATCTTGATGGGCCTTCAGCCGAGGACCAGCACTGCCCTCTGCCCGCCTTCACCATGCTCCCCTGCTCCGCCGCTCAGTCATGTCCGACTCTCTGCGACCCCATGGACTGCAGCCCACCAGGCTCCTCTGTCCCTGGGGTTCTCTGGAATACTGGAGTGAGCTGCCATTTCCTCCTCCAGGGGATCTTCCCGACCCAGGGATTGAACCTGTGTCTCCTGCATTGCAGGCGGGTTCTTTACCACTGAGCCACAGGGGAAGCATAGCTCTCCTCCCGCCGTCAGAGCCGGCCACGGATTTCTGCATAAGGTCGCCCTGTGGTGGGGGGAGCCTGAGACCCCACGGTTGTGCCAGCTTTGGGACGCACTGAAGTTTCCTTGGCCGTGGGAAAGGCCTGTGGAAAGGCCCAGGGGTCTTCACCCTCGACTCTAAGTAACCAAAGAGTCTTCACGCCTCAGGGGTCACCAGGCTACAGAAGCGAGAGCCATGTTCTGTACCATCACCAGGGCCGCCCCCACCCCGTGCAGCCTACTGTCCAGTCCCTGGGCTGGGTACTGGGGCCACTCTTGCCAGAGGCCACTGCGCCCAGAGAGGCCTGCCTGCACCCGGGCACTGCTTGCGGCTCCCGCTGACCCCAAGGGGCTGCTCTGTCCGCTGTCCACTCTTGGAGAAGCAGGCCTCTGCACGGACAGTGCCTCCGGAGGCCGGGCTCAGGTTCTTCCCACTCCCAACAGGGAGCCCAAAGCCCGGGGGCGTCTGCTCCCTGTGCCCGCCTGCCAGCCTTGGCATGGTCCCAGCGCGAGCCTGGCAGAGCCCAGGGGACGCCTCCAAAGGATGGCATGAAAGTGCGGCTGAGCCGACGGGGTGGAGGAGAGCAGCGGGGCGGGTGTGGGCGCTGGGGGTCTTGGCATCTCTGGGTCCCTGCGTGTGCTCTGGGCCGGGGCATCACGTGACGATGGGCAGTGGTGACTGCCCCGTGTGCCTGCGTCAACGGAGGACGTGGCCAGGCCCAAGCTGTCAGGGCAGGTTTTATATTCAGCGGCTGATTCTGCCCATCTGTCTCCCGAGGGGATGTGGACGCGCCCGTGGAGGGTGGGTGTGGGTTTTGAGTCAGGACACCTGCCCAGGGACTCCGAAGGTCAGCGCCCCGCCCCCCCGGGAGGACGCCCCTCTCAACTCAGGAAATGCCCCCGGGTGACGCCCCACTGGGTGTAAGGTCACATCTGCCACGAGAGAGGAGAGAGAGCTGGCCTGTGAGAGGGTCTTCGGGCCCTGTGTTGTGGGAGCGGGTCCTCCCTGCAAGACTCTGCGTGCTCATAGGGTCGCTCCAGGTGGTCTGATTCACGCGGTCCCCAGCCACGCCCACCCTCACGCTTGTCTCTGCCCCGCAGGAAACGCCACGCTGGAGACCGGCCCTGCGCTGGGGGCCCTGTCGACGGGCATGTCTTCCCACACGTGCAACGTGCCCTTCAACGACAGCAGGGTGTTCCTGGTGACCGTGTACAGCGGCGTGTGCGCGCTGGGCCTGCCGGCCAACTGCCTGACAGCGTGGCTCACGCTGCTGCAGGCGCGCCAGGGCCACGTGCTGGCCGTCTACCTCTTCTGCCTGGCGCTCTGCGAGCTGCTCTACATCAGCACCCTGCCGCTCTGGGTCGTCTACATCCAGCACGGGCACCGCTGGCCGCTCAGCCCCTGGGCCTGCAAGGTGACCGCCTATGTCTTCTTCTGCAACCTCTACATCAGCATCCTCTTCCTCTGCTGCATTTCCTGCGACCGCTTCCTGGCGGTGGTGTACGCACTGGAGATGAGGGGCCGCCGCCACCAGAAGACCGCCATCCTCATCTCCGCGACAGTCTTCCTTCTCGTCGGGCTCATCCACTCCCCGGTGTTCAAGATGGAGCATGATGAAACCTGCTTCGAGACGCTGCCGATGGACCACAAGGTGGCCGGGTACTACTACGCACGCTTCACGGTGGGCTTTGCCGTGCCGCTGTCCATCATCGCCGTCACCAACCAGCGCATCTTCAGGACCATCCAGCTGAGCACCAGCCTGAGCGCTGCCCAGAAGGCCAAGGTGAGGCTCCTGGCCATTGCGGTTGTGGCCATCTTCCTGGTCTGCTTCGCCCCCTACCACCTGGTGCTCCTGATCAAAGCCATCGCCTTTTCCTACCACAGAGGGGCCGAAGAACCTGTGTGCGACTTTGAAATCCGCCTGTACACGGCCTCCGTGGTGTTCCTGAGCCTGGCCACTGTGAACAGCGTGGCTGACCCCATCATCTACGTGCTGGCCGCGGAAGTGACCCGCCAGGAAGTGTGCAGAATCCACAAGGGGTGGAAAAAGTGGTCCACCAAGACGGACGACACCAAGCTTGCGTGCTCGAAGGACTCGGAGGAGGCACAGTCGCCCATTTCCCCCACCAACAGCTACGCCTTCCCCGGGCCCATCCACCCACCAGGGCCATCACCGGGCACCCCAGAGGGGCTGGCTGAGGGGTCCTGCTGAGCCCAGCGCAGGGGCCCAGGGCTGGCCGCCAGTGCTGCTTGTAGACCGCTAGCCAATGTCCACGATGCTGGCTGGGGAGCCCCCTCCAAATGGCTCACCCCCGATTTCTCCTCCCTGGAGTCTCTGCTGCTGGGGGTCCCGGCTGAGCAGAAGCCCCACGGAAGGCGGCAGCTCATTCAGGGTAAGGGCGAGTCTGCTGGCTGCGGGGAAGAGCGCGTGGCGGGCGGTAGCACTTGCTCTGGCTGGCGCTCTCCGCTATTAGCGCACAGCAGGGCAGCTGGCGCAGGCCGTGTGCAGAAGCTGCCTGTCGGCCGCCGCGTGACAACTTTATTTCCTGAGCTTTTCTGCAAGTGTCGCTTGGATGCGAGTACGTGGCTGGGCATTTCTGCTTCTGGCCCGGGTCGTCCATGCAAACCGTGCCCCTGGTCACAGGCCCTTGGCCGGGGCAGCTCAGCACCGTGGCCCTGAGGGGAGCCGCAAGGTGGGGTGCAGTCCACATGGCCTCCGGAGGAAGCCCTGTGTGTGCGTGGCAGGCACGCCTGTGGGCTGGGAGGGCTGGGGGGCACCCCAGGCAGGGTGACGCGCCCAAGGGCTCCGAGGACCCGGCATGTCGTCAGCACGGAGGCTTCCTGGCTCCCGTCGGGGCGGAGCTGCCGAGGGCCAGGCCAGGCGCAGCGCTGCCTCCGAGTCCCATCTGCGGCAGGGCCCGTGACCCCGGCCCCAGCGGGTCAGCGGCGGGCCGACTGCACGTGGCCCCAAGGCGGCGTCAGGGTCAACTTCCACTCCCGCTTCTCTAAGGCCGCGTCGATGGATGAGCTTTACTGTGAAAGACCCTGAGAAGACATGTGATTTCACGTCTGGGAATAAAAACGCAAGAGCACACATCAGTGCCAACTTCCTCACGTGCAGAAATGTCATTTCACTTCTCAGGCTCAGGGGGAGCCGGGCTGGGGGAGGGGAGCGTGCCCGGCTCTCCAGGTGATGGGCGGGTTCTAGAGTAGTGTTCTAGAGTGTTCACAGGGCGTTCCCTCGAGGCTGACACAGGAGTTCCTGGGGCTGCTGCAACTAGTCACCGCAGGATCTCAGCCTTCGGGCTGGAGGTCTGGATCGAGGTGTTGGGGGGCCCTGGGGGCCTGGGCTCCAGGCCTCGCCCTCAGCCTCTGAAGCTCATGCATCCTTGGCTTCTGGGTTTGGCCGCATCACCCCAGACTGTCCCCCTGTCTCTCTTCTGTGTCTTTGGACCCAGGACTCCCCTGGATAACCCAGGGTGAGCTCATTGCTACACCCTTAGACAGAGCCTATTTCCCAGCAAGGTCCTGCCCACAGATTCCAGGGCGCAGGACGAGACATATCCTTCTGGGGTCAACAAGCCCGGCCCCCACAGATGGCAACAGGGAGCAAGAGGCGTGCTGCATGGCTCCGGGGGGAGGCTCAGTTCAGTTCAGTCGCTCAGTTGCGCCTGACTCTTAGTGACCCCACAGACTGTGGCATGCCAGGCCCCCGTCGGAGGAGTGGCCCCCAGACTCAGCTCACCCCTCACCTGCTCCGCACCTGCCACCATCTGCGTGGTGGTGCCCGTTACCGTGAGAGCACCCCATGGCTGTGCGCTGGCTGCCCAGTGGCTGCGAAAACCTGCTTTAGAAAAATGAATGATGGTAGCTTATCTTTTTCTTTAACACCTTTTCTCGGCAGCCTCGTGCCACTTCCTTGGCAGTTTTGGGGAAAGTTCCTGGTGTCTGAAATCCCAGGTCCTCCCAGGCAAACCGCCTCCCAGGACTGTCTGCACCCTAGCCTCTTGGTGTCACTTCCCCTGGGGTTTCACCACGGGGCTTCCCTGGTGGCTCAGATGGTAAAGAATCTGCCTACGATACAGGAGACCTGGGGTCCAATCCCTGGGTTGGGAAGATACCTGGAGCAGGAAATGGCAACTCACTGCAGTGTTCCTGCCTGGAAAATTCCAAGGACAGAGGAGCCTGGAGGGCTACAGTCCATAGGGTGACAGAGAGTCAGACAGGACTGAGCGACTAACACTTTCATTTTTCGACATTTTATGCCTCAATTTCAGTCACGGACATAAAGCTCATGCTCCCACCGAGGGGGCGCCCCTCTGAACAGCAGGGCCTTGTGAGCAGGGTCTCCAGCTCCCCGCTGTAGATGTCCTGGGGCGGCCGAAACAAATGACCACAAACTGGGATGACATGTCTTAGAACAACAGGAACTGACCCTCTCACAGCTCCTAGGCCCCAAGTCCAAAATCAAGGTGTCAGAAGCCTCCAAGAGAGGGTCCTTCCTGCTCCACCAGCCTCCGGTGGCTCCAGGGGTCCCTGGGCTTGCGGTTATATCACCCCAACCTCTGCAGCTTCTGTTTTTGTGGACCCTCTTTTGTGTCCCCCTGGGGTGCCCCTTCTGTCTCAAGGCCACGTGCCGGGCCCCAGAGTCCGTCTAGAGTCCTGGTGCTGCCCTCCTGGGTCCGCAGTCTCCCTGGCCCAGTTTGGCCCCGTACCAGGGCACAGCTTTCTGTCCCTTCTCCCTGTGGAGCCAGAGCCCGCCTCGCTGGCACCAGGGTGACCAGGCTGCCCAGGAGCGGAGGCATCAGATGGAGGTGGGGTGTATACTGTGCCCCTCCGGGTCAGCAGGCTCCATCCTTGGCCCGAGGGGGCTTCACTGGCCCTCAGCCTGGAGCGCGGGGGTGGGTGTACAAGCCTCAGGGGTGGGCCTGGCCTGTCCTCTCCATCCCTCCCCCGACCCTCCATCCTCTCACAAGACTGGCTCAGAGCACCGCCTGGTTTGCGCGTGTGTGTCTATGTGTGTGTGGGCGCACATGCAGGTCACGTGACCCTGGACTCACACCCCCCAGCTCCTAGCAAAGGGGCTTCCCAGTGAATTCACGACCACATCACACCCAGGCTGGGAATCTCCTGCTCCTCCATCTTCTGCTGACGTCACACCACCAATAAACAGCCCTTCTTCCCCAGTGGGATCCATCGGCACCGACCGGTCCACCAGCTCACCACTGAGGCGGGGGGTGTGGGGACGGAGCCCCTGGCTCAGTGAGGGGCCGCCAGGAGTTTGCCAGGAGGGGTGACCTGGGGGGCCTCCACCCGGGAGTCTCAGAGGTGCCTTCAGGGATGGGGCAGGGCTGCATAAGGTGAGAAGGCGGCTGCGCGGAGGGCCATCGCCACCCAGGAGGGCAGGCTCCCCGAGGAGGGCTGCAGGTCCCAATCCAGGTTCTCAGCCCTCAGTGGAGGGGCCACGTGGGGAGCTGATGTGGAAGACATCTGGGGATAAAAGCCTGTGAAGAATCGAGGCAGGGGTGGGAGAGGGTGGGGGGAGGACTCGAGGCCAGATCCCATACCGGGCTCCTGCCCCAGGAAAGCAAGGCTGACGGGACGGGCGGGGTGGGCCTCAGGGCCGACAGGCTCAGGAAGGGCCTCTGCACCCCTGCGACCCTCCGCAGCCCCCTCGTGGGCTGCCGCAGTCGTGGGCAGGGGGCCCGGTGTGTCGAGGGGGCAGGCGCGGGCCGCGGGCCGGCAGCCTCGCAGCTGGATGTCTTAGCGAGGCCTCATCCCGTCCACGCGCGCCGCCCGCCTCGGGGTCTTCCCCTGGGATTTGGGACTGGCCGCAAGACCTGCCCGCAGCGCTACTGGGGGTGTTCAGCGACACTGGGAGTGTCCCCAGCGGAAGCTGCGCCTGACACCGAGAGGGCGCTCAAAACGCAGAGCGTCGGTCCCGCTTCCTGCGGGCCTTTCCCCGGGCCCTGCGAGGACCCACCCTCCTCGACGGAGGCGCGTCTGTCCTGGCGGCGACCCCTAGAGGGCGCGCGCGGCTGAGCGCCCAGCGCGTCCGGCCCGCGGCCGCCAGGGGGCAGCACCACCCGAGAAGGCGACTGCGGGCGCGGCGGCCCCTCTCCCGCCGGACGCTGACCGCGAGAGGTCTTGAGAGGGGAAACCGCGTCGCCGCGCTGGCAGGGCATGCGGAGCCGGGTCTGAGAAGACAAGAAGCCGAGAGCGGCCCTGCGCCCGGTGACAAGCGCAGGTTGACGGGGACATCAGGCCGGCTCCCATCCTCGTGCGAATCCGGAGAAACCGCAGGCGCAGGGGGCGGCGGGCCGGGCTGCGGGAGCGGGGGAGAGCCCGCCCGAGCGGCGGGGAGGACGCAGGGCCGGCGGAGGCCCTGTCCCCGGCCTGCCGGCGCCTCGGATTTGCACGGGACCCCGCAGCGCCACTCCGAGGGCCTGGCCAAGAGCACGGAGAGCTTCCGTGTGGACGGATGTTGGGGCAGCAGCATTCCATAAGCAAAACGTGGTCTATGATGAGAGCGACTGTCACTCACTTCTGGCACCTGCTACCGTGGGGATGAGCCTCACAACGCGCAAAGTGAGAGGACTGCCGTTTGGTCCAGCGGCGAAGACTCCGAGCTCCCAATGCAGGGCGCCCAGGTTGGATCCTGGGTAGGGGAACTAGGTGATGCTGTGATAGTGCTGCCCTCAATATGCCAGCAAATTTGGAAAACTCAGCAGTGGTCACCGGACTGGAAAAGGAGACTTTTCATTCCAATCCCAAAGAAAGGCAATGCCAACGAGTCTTCAAACTATGGCACAATTGCACTCATTTCACATGCTAGCAAGGTTATGCTTAAAATCCTTCAACCTATGCTTCAACAGTGCGTAAACCTAAAACCTCTGGATGTACAAGCGGGATTTAGAAAAGATAGAGGAACCAGAGATCAAATTGGCAACATCCTTTGGATCATAGAAAAAGCAAGGGAATTCCAGAAAAACATCTACTTCTGCTTAACTGACTAAACTAGAGCCTTTGACTGTGTGGATCACAACAAACTGGAAAATTCTTCAACAGATGGAAGTACCAGACCACCTTACCTGCCTCCTGAGAAATCTGTGTGTCCGTCAAGAAGCAACAGTTAGAACCGGATATAGAACAACAGACTGGTTCCAAATTAGGAAAGGAGTGTGACAATGCTGTGATTGTCACCCTGCTTATTTAACTTATATGCAGAGGACATCAGGAGAAATGTCGGGCTGGATGAAGTTCAAGCTGGAATCAAAGTGCCGGGAGAAATATCAATAGCCTCAGATATGCAGGTGACACCACCTTTATGGCAGAAAGTGAAGAGGAACTGAAGAGCCTCTTGATGAAACTGAGAAAGGAGAGTGAAAAAGTCAGCTTAAAGCTCAACATTCAGAAAAGAAAGATCATGGCATCTGGTCCCATCACTCCATGGCAAGTAGATAGGGAAAAAATGGAAACAGTGACAGACTTTATTTTGGGGGGCTCCAAAATCACTGTGGATGGTGACTGCAACCATGAAATTAAAAGATGCTTGTTGCTTGGAAGAAAAGCTGTGACAAACCTAGACAACATATTGAAAAGCAGAGACAACACTTTGCCGATTCAGGCCTATAGAGTCGGAACTATTGTTTTTCCAGTGCTCATGTACAGATGTGAAAGTTGGACCATAAAGAAGCGCCAAAGAATTGATCCTTTCAAACTGTGGTGCTGAGGAAGACTCTTGAGAGTCCACTGGACTGCAAGGAGATCAAATCTTAAAGGAAATCAATTCTGAATATTCATTGGAAGGACTGATGAAGCTGAAGCTGAAGCTCAGATACTTTGGCCATCTGATGAGAAGAGCTGACTCACTGGAAAAGGCCCTGATGCTAGGAAAGATTGAGGGCAGGAGAAGAAGGGGGTGACAGAGGATGAGATGGTTGGCTGGCATCACTGGCTCGATGGACATGAGTTTGAGCAAGGTCCGGGAGATGGAGAAGGATAGGGAAGCTTGGCGTACTGCAGTCCATGGGGTCGCAAAGAGTCAGACATGACTGAGCAAATAAACAACAATGACAAAGGGGAACTAGATCTCGCACCCACAACTACAGATCCTGTGTACCCAAAACAAAGATGGAAGATCCCACATGCCACAACTTAAATAAATAAAAATAAATTATTTTAAAAAATCAGGCTAAGTGAGAGGCCAGACTCAAAGGGCCACAGGAAGCATTATGCCGTTTCTATGAGAAGTCCAGCAAAGGGCAATTCATAGGGGCAGAAGGGAGATGTGTGGTCCCCTGGGGCTGGGGGTGGGGCAATGAGGGATCAGAGCTAAAGGGTAGGGGCTCTTTCTGAGGGGTGAAAGTTTCGAACATTGACTGTGGTGAAGTTTGTGTGGATCTGTGGATACACGAAAAACCCTGGCTTGTACACTTTAAAAGGGTGAGTTGTCTGGTATGTGATCATATTTCAATAAATCTGTTTAAAAAAGAGAGAGAGACAAACATCAGACCCCCTTTGTCCAGACTGCAGACCCAAGGCCCCTGAAGGGACAGCCCGGGGCCACTACAGCTCAAAGCAGGATGGGCTGAGAGGCCTCGGCCCCAGTGGCCCCCACATACTCCCCAGTCACAGCGCCGGGCTCCACAGCCCCTGTGACAGAGGTTTCAGGCACTGGGCAGGCAGGCTGGGCAGCATAGGGGGGGGTCCCTGTGGGCTCTGCCCTCAGCCCTGCCATGACCACCTCCTGGCCTTGCTCCAGGGTTGCCGTGAGGAAAGCAGGGTACCTGCTCTTTCTGCTGCTCAGGAGACCATGACCTTCCTCCACATGACCACTCCTGACCCTCCTGGAGATGACAGCCACCCGGCCCTGCTCGCCCCTCTACCCTGAGTTTGGGCTCGGGTGGGCATCTTTCTGATAGAAAGGTGGTGGCAGAGTGGAAGGATGTGTGCTCATCTGCTCCTGCAAGAACTCCAAAATTACAACTCACTGCTGAACAACCATCAGCAGAATGCTGGATCCCACCAAAAAAAAGACCCCATGTCCAAGGGCAAAGGAGAGGCCCCAAAAAGATGATAGAAGGGGCAAAATCACATTTAGAATCAAACTCCATACCCACCAGAGACTCTTGGAGGGTTCAAACAAAACGTGCGCACCAGGACCCAGCGACCCCACAGAGACTGAGCCAGACCTGCCTTCGAGTGTTGGAGCGTCTCCTGCGGAGGCATGGGTCAGCAGTGGCTGCTGCAGGGGCCCTGGGTGCAACAGACCTGGGTCACACAGCACGTGGCATAAACGCTCTTGGACGAGGTTGTCATTAAACCCACCATAGAGGCACCGAACAGACGACCCACAAACTGCAGAATAATTATACCAAATAAATTCTTGGACTGTTAAGAAAGTTCTAGGACTCACAACAGATTTCCCAACCTGGGGATCTGGCAAACGGACTGAGAACTCCCAGGGAATTTTACTTTGGAGGCCAGTGGGATTTAACTACAGAACTTACACAGGACTAGGGAAACAGACGCATGGAGGGCGCAGACAAAACCTTGTGCACGCCAGGGCCCAGGAGAAAGGAGCAGTGACCCCACAGGAGACTAAGCCAGACTTGCCTATGAGTGTCCAGGAGTCTCCAGCGGAGGCGTGGGTTGGCAGTGGCGGCCGCAGGGTTGGGGGCACTGAGTGCGGTAGCATGTGCACTGGGCCTTTTGATGGAGGTCACCATTATCTTCATTACCTCCACCATGGTGAAGTCTCAGGTCAAACAACAGGGAGGGAACACAGTCCTGCCCAGCAACAGAAAATTGGATGAAAGATCTGCTGAGCATGGCCCCGCACATCAGAACAAGACCAAACTACCCCTCAGTCAGTCTCTCCCATCAGGAAGCTCCCATAAGCCTCTTATCCTTATCTATCAGAGGGTGGACAGACTGAAAACCACAGTCACAGAAAACTAACCAATCTGATCACATGGACCACAGTCTTGTCTAACTCAATGAAACTATGAACCATGCCATGTAGGGCCATCCAAGATGGATGGGTCATGGTGGAGAGTTCTGATAAAATGTGGTCCACTGGAGAAGGGAATGGCAAACCACTTCAGTATTCTTGCCTTGAGAACCCCATGAACAGTATGAAAAGGCAAAAAGATAGGACACTGAAAGATGAACTCCCCAGGTCGATAAGTGCCCAATATGCTGCTGGAGATCAGTGAAGAAGTAACTCCAGAAAGAATGAAGAGACAGAGCCAAAGCAAAAACAACGCCCAGTTGTGGATGTGACTGGTGATGGAAGCAAGGTCCGATGCTGCAAAGAGGAGTATTGCATAGGAACCTGGAATGTTAGGTCCATGACTCAAGGTAAAGTGGAAGCGGTCAAAACAGGAGATGGCAAGAGTGAACATCGACATTCTAGGAATCAGCGAACTAAAATGGACTGGAATGGGTGAATTTAATTCAAATGACCATTATATCTACTACTGCAAGAATCTCTTAGAAGAAATGGAGTAGCCATCATAGTCAATGAAAGAGTCTGAAATGCAATACTTGGGTGCAATCTCAAAAATGACAGAATGATCTCTATTTGTTTCCAAGGCAAACCATTCAATATCACAGTAATCTAAGTCTATGCCTCAACCAGTAATGCTGAAGAAGCAAAAGTTGAATGGTTCTATGAAGACCTACAAGACCTTCTAGAACGAACACCAAAAAAAGCTGTCCTTTTCATTATAGGGGACTGGAATGCAAAAGTAGGAAGTCAAGAAACACCTGGAGTAACAGGCAAATTTGGCCTTGGAGTGCAAAATGAAGTAGGGCAAAGCTCATAGAGTTTTGCCAAGACAATGCACTGGTCAGAACAAACGCCCTCTTCCAACAACACAAGACAATACTCTATGCATCACCAGATGGTAATACTGAAACCAGATTGATTATATTCTTTGCAGTCAAAGATGGAGAGGCTTTATACAGTCAGCAAAACCAAGACTGGGAGCTGACTGTGGTTCAGATCGTGAACTCCTTATTGCCAAATTCAGACTCAAATTGAAGAAAGTAGGGAAAACAATTAGATCATTAAGGTAGGGCCAAAATCAAATCCCTTATGGTTATACAGTAGAAGTGACAAATAGATTCAAGGGATTATATCTGATAAGAGTGCCTGAAGAATGATGGATGGAGGTTTATAACATTGTACAAGAAGCAGGGATCAAGACCACCCCCAAGAAAAAGAAATGCAAAAAGGCAAAATGGTTGTCTGAGAAGGCCTTACAAATAGCTGAGAAAAGAAGAGAAGCTAAAGGCAAAGGAGAAAAGGGAAGCTATACTCAGCTGAATGCAGGATCCCAAAGAATAGCAAGGAGAGATAAGAAAGCCTTCCCCAGTGACCAGTGCAAAGAAATAGAGGAAAACAATAGAATGGGGAACATTAGAGATCTCTTCAAGAAAATTAGAGATACCAAGGGAACATTTCATGGAAAGATGGGCACAATACTGGACAGAAATGGTATGGACCTAACAGAAGAAGAAGATATTAAGAAGAGGTGGCAAGAGTACACAGAACTACACAAAAAAGATCTTCATGACCCAGATAGCCACGATGGTTTGATCACTCACCTAGAGTCAGACATCCTGGAATGTGAAGTCAAGTGGGCCTTAGGAAGCATCACTACCAACAAAGCTAGTGGAAGTGCTGGAATTCCAGCTAAGTTATTTCAAATAATAAAAGATGATGCTGTGAAAGTGTTGCACTCAATATGCCAGCAAATTTGGAAAACTCAGCAGTGGCCACAGGACTGGAAAAGGTCAGCTTTTATTCCAATCCCAAAGAAAGACAATGCCAAAGAATGTTCAAACTGCTGAACAATTGCACTTATCTCACATGCTAGCAAAGTATTGATCAAAATTCTCCAAGCCAGGCTTCAACAGTACATGAAAAATAAACTTCGAGTTGTTCAAGTTGGATTTAGAAAAGGCAAATGAACCAGACAGGCTGGATGAAGCAGAAGGTGGAATCAAGATTACTGGGAGAAATATCAATAACCTCAGATATGCAGATGACACCACCCTTGGCAGAAAGCAAAGATCTAAAGAGCCTCTTGATGAAAGTGAAAGAGGAGAGTGAAAAAGTTGACTTAAAACTCAACATTCAAAAAACTAAGGTCATGGCATATGGTCCCAACATTCATAGCAAGTAGATGGTGAAACAATGGAAACAGTGACAGACTTTATTTTCTTGGGCTCCAAAATCACTGCAGATGGTAACTGCAGCCATGAAATTAAAAGACGCTTGCTCCTTGGAAGAAAAGTTATGACCAACCTAGACAGCATATTAAAAAGCAGAGACAATATTTTACCAACAAAGGTCTGTCTAGTCAAGGCTATGGTTTATCCAGTAGTCAGGTATGGATGTGAGAGTTGGACTATAAAGAAAACTGAGCACTGAAGAATTGATGCTTTTGAACTGTGGTGTTGGAGAAGACTCTTAAGAGTCCCTTGGACAGCAAGGAGATCCAACCAGTCCATCCTAAAGGAAATCAATTCTGAATATTAATTGATAAGACTTATGCTGAAGCTGAAACTCCAATACTTTGGCCACCTGATGTGAAGAACTGACTCATTGGAAAAGACCCTGATGCTGGGAAATATTGAAGGCTGGAGGAGAAGGGGACGACAGAGGATGAGATGATTGGATGGCTTCACAGACTCAACGGACATGAGTTTGAGCAAGCTCCAGGAGTTGGTGATGGACAGAGAAGCCTGGCATGCTGCAGTCCATGGGGTTGCAAAGAGTTGGACATGACTGAGCGACTAAACTAAGGTGAACTGCTCTCTCTGATTGACTCTCAAGTTTCAGCCTGTACCAGAATCCCCTGGTGGGCCTGCTGAATCACAGCCAGACAGGGCCCAGCCCCACAATTTATGAGTCAGCAAATTTGCATTCATAATGACTTCCTTGGAGATGCTGCTGCTGGGGGTACAGACCCACAGCTTGAGAACCTCTGCCCTAAGCTAAACACCATTGGAATGGCATGTGTTCAATTCTGGCAGGTGAGAGGCGGGCCAGGACTTCAGTTTGCCTCCTGGAGGAAAGGCTCTCTGTTTCCCTACACCACCTGTGAAACTGAATTCAAGGTCTGGAGCTACTGCAGCCACTCTGAGTCTCTGTGGGCAAAGCCACCTGAGCAGGAAGCCCACATACAGGGGAAGGCCTTTGTGCCCTCCACCTGCCCATCCCAGTCCTTGACCTTTTAAGGGTTAGTGGCATTTGGCTCCAGTCCACCACAGCTCTCGTGCCCAGGGCCTACTCCATATCAGAAGGTGTACTGGCCACACACCCTTACCAGCCGCCTTCACTCCTTCAGCTCTCTCACACTGCAACCCCTGCTGTATCCCTCCAGTGTCATAAAGACATCGTTTTCTTTCCTTTATTATTCAGTTCAGTTCAGTTGCTCAGTCATGTCCAACTCTTTGCATCCCCATGGACTATACCATGCCAGGCTTCCCTGTCCATCACCAACTCCTGGAGCTTGCTCAAACTCATATCCATTGAGTCGGAGATGCCATCTCATTTATTATTACATCCATGTATACTTATAGAAGTTGCCCTTTTCCTAAACATTTACTTGCCCATATAGACACCCATAGAAATCATATAGAATTATTTTGTGTATATACTTTTATCCAGCTTTTCGTTTTGAAAGAATTTCCAATTTACAGAAAAGCAGCAAACAGTACTGTGGAATTAAAGAGAATTAAAGTAGGAGGTGGTACTAGCCTGTAGGGGGCGCTCTCTCATCCACTAAACCAATTTAACTGTTAGTTACTCAGTCGAGTCGGGCTCTGTGCCACCCCATGAACTGTAACCCGCCAGGCTCCTCTGCACATGGGATTTTCCAGGCAAGAATACTGGAGTGGGCTGCCGTTTCCTTTTCCAGGGGATTTTCCCCACCCAGGTATCAAACCCGGGTGTCCTGCATTGCAGGCTGATTCTTTACCATCTGAGCCCCCAGGGATGTAGTTCAGTTCAGTTTAGTCTCTCAGTCGTGTCTGAATCTTTGCGACCCCATGGACTGCAGCATGCCAGGCCTCCCTGTCCATCACCAACTCCCAGAGCTTGCTCAAACTCGTGTCCATCAAATCAGTGATGCCATCCAACCATCTCATACTCTGTTGTCCCCTTCTCCTCCTGCCTTCAATCTTTCCCAGCATCAGGGTCTTTTCAAATGAGTCAGTTCTTCCAATCAGGTGCCCAAAGTATTAGAGTTTCATCTTCAGCAGTCTGGCTCTAGGTGAGTGATCATACCATCGTGATTATCTGCATTGTGAAGATCTTCTTTGTATAGTTCTGCGTATTCTTGCCACCTCTTAATATCTTCTTCTGTTAGGTCCATGCCATTTCTGTCCTGTATTGTGCCCATCTTTCCGTGAAATGCTCTAATTTTCTTGAAGAGATCTCTAGTCTTTCCCAATTCTATTGTTTTACTCTATTTCTTTGCACTGATCACGGAGGAAGGCTTTCTTATCTCTCCTTGCTATTCTTTGGAACTCTGCATTCAAATGGGTATATCTTTCCCTTTCTCCTTTGCTTTTCACTTTTCTTCATTTCACAGCTATTTGTAAGGCTTTCTCAGACAGCCATTTTGCTTTTTTGCATTTCATTTTCTTGGAGATGGTCTTCATCCCTGTCTCTTGTACAGTGTCACGAACCTCCACCCATAGTTCTTCAAGGACTCTATCAGATATAATCCCTTGAATCTATTTGTCACTTCCACTGTATAACCATAAGGGATTTGATTTAGGTTGTACCTGAATGGTCTAGTGATTTTCCTTACTTTCTTCAATTTGAGTCTGAATTTGCCAATAAGGAGTTCATGAGCTGAACCACAGTCAGCTCCCAGTCTTGGTTCTGCTGACTGTATAGAGCTCCATCTTTGGCTGCAAAGAATATAATCAGTCTGATTTCGGTGTTGACCATCTGGTGATGTCCATGTGTAGAGTCTTCTCTTGTGTTGTTGGAAGAGGGTGTTTGCTATGACCAGTGCACTCTCCTGGCAAAACTCTATGAGCCTTTGCCCTACTTCATTTTGCACTCCAAGGCCAAATTTGCCTGTTACTCCAGGTGTTTCTTGACTTCCTACTTTTGCATTCCAGTCCCCTATAATGAAAAGGACAGCTTTTTTTGGCATTTGTTCTAGAAGGTCTTGTAGGTCTTCATAGAACCGTTCAACTTTGGCTTCTTCAGCATTACTGGTTGAGGCATAGACTTAGATTACTGTGATATTGAATGGTTTGCCTTGGAAAAAAATAGAGATCATTCTGTCATTTCAGAGATTGCATCCAAGTACTGCATTTCAGACTCTTGTTGACTATGATGGCTACTCCATTTCTTCTAAGGGATTCTTGCCCACATTTCAGTAGTAGATATAATGGTCATCTGAGTTAAATTCACCCATTCCAGTCCATTTTAGTTAGCTGATTCCTAGAATGTCGATGTTCACTCTTGCCATCTCCTGTTTTGACCGCTTCCACTTTACCTTGAGTCATGGACCTAACATTCCAGGTTCCTATGCAATACTCCTCTTTGCAGCATCGGACCTTGCTTCCATCACCAGTCACATCCACAACTGGGCGTTGTTTTTGCTTTGGCTCTGTCTCTTCATTCTTTCTGGAGTTGCTTCTTCACTGATCTCCAGCAGCATATTGGGCACTTATCGACCTGGGGAGTTCATCTTTCAGTGTCCTATCTTTTTGCCTTTTCATACTGTTCATGGGGTTCTCAAGGCAAGAATACTGAAGTGGTTTGCCATTCCCTTCTCCAGTGGACCACGTTTTATCAGAACTCTCCACTATGACCCATCCATCTTGGATGGCCCTACATGGCATGGCTCATAGATTCATTGACTTAAACAAGGCTGTGGTCTGTGTGATCAGATTTGTTAGTTTTCTGTGACTGTGGTTTTCAGTCTGTCCACCCTCTGATGGATAAGGATAAGAGGCTTATTGGGAGCTTCCTGATGGGAGAGACTGACTGAGGGGGAAACTGAGTCTTGTTCTGATGTGCAGGGCCATCAGTAAATCAGTAAATCTTTCAGCCAAGTTTCTGTTGATGGGTGGAGCTGTGTTCCCTCCCTGTTATTTACCTGGGGCCAAACTATGGTGGAGGTAATGACGATAATGGTGAACGTGAAAGTGAAGTTGCTCAGTCAATCCAGCTCTTGGCGACCCCATGGACTGTAAGCTTACCAGGCTCCTCCGTCCATGAGATTTTCCAGGCAAGAACACTGAAGTGGGTTGCCATTTCCTTCTCCAGGAGACCTTCCTGACCCAGGGATTGAACCTGTGTCTGCCACATTGTAGGCAGACGCTTTACTGTCTGAGTCACCAGGGACCTCCTTCAGAAGGTCCCACGCATGTACTGGTACACCCAGTGCCCCCAGCCCTGCAGCAGGCCGCCACCGACCCACGCCTCTGCTGGAGACTCCTGGGCACTCCCAGGCAAGTCCAGGGCAGTCTCTTGTGGTGTTACTTCTCCTTTCTCCTGGTCCCCGGTGCGCACAAGGTTTGTTTGAGCTCTCTGAGCGTCTCTGTTGGGAATGCTGTTCCATCCTAAACGCGAATTTGCCCCTCCTACCATCTTGCTGGGGCTTCTCCTTTGCCACTGGACATGGGATATCTCCTCAAAATTGCCCCAGCACCGCATAGCTGCTGCTCCAAGTTTGTAGGAAAGGAATATTTGAAAAAAAGTAACTTTATATGTGGTCAAGATGTCTAAAATTGAATTGCTATTACAAGGGTTTTTAAAATGAGCTTTGAAATCAGTAAAACTTATGTAAAACTAAAACAAGTTTCATATGCTAAAAGGGCTAGGTTTTCTTGAATTGTTGTCTACTTCTCATAAGAAAGTGTGAAAAGTTTTTTCTTACCTTTTAATCATTTGCTTAGAAAACCAAAATTGTGCTTTACCCAAATTATTTCCTGTGCTTCAGGTTGTCTTAATCAGATCTTTGATTACTTAAGAAAATGAAATCATCTTGGTATTAAAAGAGATACATTTTTCTTATAACCATGTCACTCACTCACTCAGTTGTGTCCAACCCTGTGTGACCCCATGGAATGTAGCCCACCAGGCTCCTCTGTCCATGGAATTTTTTCAGGTAAGAATACTAGATTGGGTTGACATTTCCTGCTCCAGGGGACCTTCCAGACCCAGAGATCAAATCCATATCTCCTGCATCTTCTGCATTGACAGGTGGATTCTTTACCCCTGAGCCATATGGGGAGCCCTGTGTCTGTTTGAGTGTGTTAGTTGCTCAGCCATGTCCAACTCTTTTTCAACTCCATGGACTGTAGCTTGCCAGGCTCCTCTGTCCATGGAATTCTCCAGGTAAGAATACTACAGTGGGTAACCATTCCCTTCTCCAGTGGATCTTCCTGACCCAGAGATCAAACCCAGGTCTCCTGCATTACAGGCAGATTCTTTAGCATCTGAGCCATCAGGGAAGCCCTAACTTTTTGTATTTAGCTTAGAAATCATTTATCATTACTTTGGTCAAATAGATAATTAATAATCATTTCTTAGTAGTCTGTGGTCCAGTTTAAGCAAATGTCCAAAGCCTTTTGACAAACTTTGCAAAAGCTGGGTTCTAAATGAAGGCTTTCTCACCTTGAACTAACTCCAGGCTCTTCCAGGAGGTCTTTGAAAAGCTCAAAGGGTTTGTCACCTGGTAAAATATTAAACTAATCAGGCTTTTGTTGTCCAGTCCCTCAGTTCAGTTTCAGTTCAGTCACTCAGTCATGTCTGACTCTTTGCAACTCCATGGACTGTAGCATGCCAGGCCTCCCTGTCCATCACCAACTCCCAGAGCTCACTCAAACTCATGTCCATCAAATCAGTGATGTCATCGAACCATCTCAACCTCTGTCGTCCCCTTCTCATCCTGCCTTCAATTTTTCCCAGCATCAGGGTTTTTTCAAATGAGTCAGTTCTTCTCATCAGGTGCCCAAAGGATTGGAGTTTCAGCTTCAGCATCCATCCTTCTAATGAATATTCAGGACTGATTTCATTTAGGATGGACTGGTTGGATCTCCTTGCAATCCAAGGGACTTTAAAGAGTCTTCTCCAACACCACAGTTCAAAAGCACCAATTCTTCAGCGCTCAGCTTTCTTTATGGTAAAGCTCTCACATCCATACATGACTACTGGAAAAACCATAGCCTTGACTACATGGACCTTTGTTGGCAAAGTAATGTCTCTGCTTTTTAATATGCTGTCTAGGTTGTTCACAACTTTTCTTCTAAGGAGCAAGCATCTTTTA
>JADEYB020000009.1:598616-649538 GCA_015832495.2 Alces alces
TAAGGGTGGTGTCATCTGCATATCTGAGGTTATTGATATTTCTTCCGGCAATCTTGATTCCACCTTGTGCTTCATCCAGCACAGTGTTTCTCATGATGTACTCTGCATATAAGTTAAATAAGCAGGATGACAATATACAGCCTTGACGTACTCCTTTCCCAATTTGGAACCAGTCTGTTGTTCCATATCCGGTTCTAACTGTTGCTTCTTGACCTGCATATAGATTTCTCAGTGTCTACGCTGACAGCTTTGTACTTTCCTACTCTTTAATAAATCCTATTCTTTTGCTACAGTGAATGTTTCATGTTCGTGGATTCCATTCTTTGACTCCGTGAACAAGAACTTGGATTCCCGTCTCATCTTTATTAAGCAAGTTTTCTTGGTTTTGTGGTTAAGCAAACCTGCTTTCTTGAATAATCATTAACTTACAGGGGTATTCCATATTCTTGGTGACTCATAAGCTTGCAATGCACGTCAGAGTGAGGATGGGATCTTAGTTTTCCCACTAGGAACTGAACTGTCACCCCCTACTGTGGAAGACAGGAGTCTTAACTACTGGACCACTAGGGAAGCCCCCATCCTCTGAACATGTTGAAAAGAGTTCCTTCCTCATAATCTTGTGTACGACTGGTATTATTTCTCGCATTTGAGTGTTTTCCATAGATTCCAGTTCTCCTTAATTTTCTGGAATACAACAATTGCTGTTTTTAAATAGCTCCATAACAGCAATTCCTGGGTTCACCCACAAGTCTATTTCTATTATCTGTTGTTTTGGGGTTTTTTTTGTGTGTGTGTGCCATTTTTGGTCTTGTGTCCTGGTATACCTGTTAATTTTTTATTTTATGCTGGACATTTTGCTTGAGTAAGACTGAAGTCTCTGGAAGATATCACCTTCCTTACAGCATTCTGGATCTTTGTCAATCTGAGAGTGTAAATTGGCATCAAGCGAGTGTAGATTTAATTTGCATTGCTTTCCCTCTGAGGCTGAGCGTTTTCCATCAGGCTGTAGTTCAGTCACTCAGTATTTTCTGACTCTTAGCACGCTAGTCTTCTCTGTCCTTCACTATCTACCGGCGTTTGCTCAAACTCATGTCCAGTGAGCTGGTGATGCCCTATCTCATCCTCTGGTTAAGGGAATCTTATTTTCTTTGCCCTGAACCCACTTTCTGTCAGTCTGTTCATCTCTGTTCCAGCTGTAGGATAATCTGCATATTAAGGAATTTAATCTTTGGTGCCGCAAACTTTCCCCTAGTTTTCCTCGTTTGACGTGCACACCTATGACCTTTGGAGTCACAGTGACCTAACTGGACTTTCTATTCCCCCAACCTATAACCAGTTGCGAGTCTCCTGAGGCCTTCTCCTGCCTCCCTCGGAAGGAAGCCCCAGTCCTTGCACCCGGCCCACCTGGACCCAGATCCGCTCACGCCCCGGACGCTCTCCTTCCTCCTCAGGCGGCCATAGCCCTCGAGGCCTGTGTGGGCAGAGCCCCCATCCAACGTGGGCTTGCGCTACCCGCGAGGTGGGCGCCCCAGCGTCTACCCCTGGGCACTCGTCATGGGACACGGGAGAATGAAGGCTTCTCACTGCGTCACCACCGAGCCCCCGGCTTGCACTCGAGAAACGCTCCTTGACTGAACGGACCGAGGCTTTTGTATCCTATACAGGGCCTTCCCACTAAAAAGTTAGCTTTTAAAAGAAGACCCCCCCGACCCCATCCTCTCGCGCCCCGCCCCTCGGGAGGAGAGCGCAGGCGCACTGGGGCCGCGCGCGGAGACCTGGGAGCCGCCCGGAGCTGGGCGGCCTGGGGCGCGGGCCCAACGGCCAACGCGGCCGCGCGGGAACTCGCGCGCCAGGCCTCGCCCACGGTTTGAACCTGAGGCCCCGCCCCCGTCCCCGGCCAATCAGCGGGCGGGGCGGCCGGCTCCACGGCGACCCTTTGTGGGCGCTGCGCGGCCCCGCCCCTGGCCCCGCCCCTCCCGGCAGCCCCTCCCTCGGCGGCGGCGCGGGTTGCGCGGGCTGCGCGGACGCTGGCGGCCAGGTAAGCGTTCCGGCGTTTCCCGGGCTTTTGTGCGGCGCTGGGCCTCGGCGGACTCGGTCGTAGGCGGGGACCCTAAACGCCTGGAGGGGTCCTTGGGGGCCTGTCCCGGACGGGAGACCCGGGAGGCTGAGGGGGACCCGGGGGGTGCCCGAGGCGTCGGGCTCGGGGGGAACCTGGAGGCCGGAGGAGGCACGTCGGAGAAGGGGCGTGGCCGTGGAGACCGACGTCCCCCGCCGGTTCTCTCGCCGAGTGACCGGCCTCCTGGGGCTCCCTTGCTGCTGCCGCGGCCTGAACTTGGGCTTTCCCGCTCCATTTCATTTCACAGGAACGTCCCCTTAGCTTTAACTTAACTGGGGAGTCTTTTAAGGAGGAGAAACCCCTGAGGTAGGTCTGTCGGGCTCTCCGCGGGGAATCCCCCACGCTGTCTTCTCGCCTTGGACTTGGAAGAGGTCAGTGCAGGCCCTCATCCCCCCAGCTCCCACAGTGACCCTCCAGGAAGACCTGTAGGGCCCCTGACCCTGTTTGTAGCCCTGACCACAGTGCCCCGAAGCCGCTGCCTCTCTGTCACTCATCTGTCCATCCTTCTGTTCTTCCACCCACCTATCCATTCATCCTTTTATCTCCCCACCCATCCGTTTCTAGGTTTCCTTCCTAATCTGCATTTCTTGTAGAGCCAGCAGTGGGTGATAGGTGTTCGCAATGGAATGCTTAGATTTCATCATAGATCTTTTTAGCAGGACGCGGGTTTTGCAATACTGTCCTGCCTTCCAGAAATGGCCCAGGCCGAGGCTCCTTTCTCTGGAACCCCTGAAGTCAGGGCTGCCTCCCTGCAGCGGGCTGCGTGCCTGTGAGTGTTCAGTTTGAGTTCTTTTCCTTTGTGTCTCAGCTTTAATTGCTTTGAAAAGGAACCCTGAGGATGTTTTGCAATAGTTTCCCTCCCCTGTACAGCAGAAGACCCAGCTTCTCTAAGAACTGGTCAGGGGAGTGATGCCAGCTTTGGGTGGCCTGAAGCCACACTCGTCTGCTTCCCCGCAGCCTGGCCTCAGCTGCCCTGTCCAGTGGACACTGACGTCAGGGAGGGGAGCAGGGCGTGGGGGGAGCAGGGCTCCCAGACCTTGTGTCCACTGGGCTGCCTGACCTGCCCCATCCTGCCTTGGTCGCCGGGCTAGGAAAAGTACCAGACTCGCTTCCAGAGGCAAGCCCGCTGCTCTACGATTTCAAAAGCTGATTGTCCCCAAAGCAGGATGACCAGGAAGAGCATCCGCCAGGTAACTGCTGGGAGAGGCTGTGGTCCAAATAGCAGGTTTCCCTCTGCTGGAAACTCACCCTGTTTCCTCTTTGGGGGCCCTGTGTGGCTGGCACAGGACAACCTCACAGAGTTAACCGTTCTGTTGAAAAGAGCCAGGAAAGATACTGTCCTCTTACAAAGTTAAATATTGTATGAACTTCCTACATACAGTTGCTCTTTATTTTCAAGTTCCACCATGTTTTATAATTAAAATTGAAATTCAGAATGAAAAAAACAGTTACGACTTTCTTTTGAGAGAGAGAGAAGACGGCAGCTTTTATCTTGGGAAAAGGCTGGAAGTTTCCCTCAAGCTTGCTATTAGAACATATTCCGAGGCAGAGAAAGCTTGTGTATTTTATTCCAAGTAACGAAAGTTACTTGAGGGAGTTCCCTGGCAGTCTGGTGGTTAAGACTCCGTGCTTTCACTGCCAGGGGCCCGGGTTCGAGCCCTGGTGGGGAACTAAGATCCCACAGGTCCCCTGATGCTGCCCCCCTCAAAAAAAGATACTTGCAATCGACTTAGTGCTAGCTTATGAAAACTCCAGAGAGGCAGTAGTGGAGGGTGACCCTACCACACCAGCTCAGAGGCAGCTGTCTTAAGACTTTGTCTCGCCTGCTGCATCTTTGGTGAGTATTTCAAAGCCAGTCTGAGGGTGAGACAGCACTGGGACTGTTGATGTTGATTTGCCGTAAATACCTGAGGCTCACACGGGTGAGTGCTTGCCCAGGGCTGAGGGCTGTGGTGACCGTCTCTTCCTGGCCCTCCTCCTCTGAGTCAGCGGTCTGCATCTCCCACCGGCTCTCGGTGGGGCCACAGCGTGAGCTGCTCGGGCACGGCGACCTGGCTGTGCCTGGCAGGGTGCTCCAGTGGGTGGGCACGGCACCCCTGGCCCCACCGCCACCCGGGACTTGAGGCCTGTCCCTCCCTCTCGTTTTCCTCTGGTGGAGCGCTGGTCCGGAGGAGGCCTGAGGGCCGTGCTGTAGAGTGGGGATGGGGGTGCCTCTGGCAGGTGGCTGCCCGGGGAGGTTGGGGGCTTTTGGGTGGGTGGCACATGAGGACTGGGGCCTCGAGGTTTAACCAGCTCCGTGGCGAGACCTTCCCACTGATTGCAGAGGTGGGTAATGCCCCACATTTTTTTGCCCAGCACTCACCGGTGAGTCAGGCTCTGCAGTTAGGACAGCCTGGGAGGCTGGGGCCTAGTGTCCCCCTGTGTTAGGAGTTTAGCGCCCTCCGACCACAGTCTGGGCTGAGCAGGGGCTCCTCTAGGCAGGCTGGGGGTCTGCGTCCCCTCCTCTGCCCCGGCATCTGTCAGGGTCCCTCAGGACCGTCCTCTGTTCAGACTTGGTCCCAAACACAGATGTCTGAGGAGGGGACCCTCGCAGGCCACCCTGTGTCAGGGTGACCCCACCCTCTGACACAGCCTCAGGGATAGGGCACTGTCCAAGGGCTGCTCCCTTCTGTAGTTGTAAGTCTGCCAACATCTTCCTGGGTTGAGCGTAACACAAGTTAACAGTTGCTTAGGCTTTGGAGTGTTTGAAAGGAGTAATTTAGGCCAGCTCTGTCCTGGCACGCCCATCGGGGTGCACGGAGGCAGTAGCTGGTGGTTTAGGTTTATCCTGGTAGCCGCCGCATCACCTTGTTTACTGACGCACTTTTGTTTCTGATGAAGGTGTAATTTAGTGCAGTCACACAGATGTTAGCTGTGCAGTTCAGTGAATTCCAACAAATGCCTCCTCTCTGACCCGTGCTCCCATCTGAAGGGGCTGTGTTCCCGCCATCCCAGGGACTTCCTGCCACTCCCAACTCCTCAGTGGCAACAGCTTGGGTTCCCTCTCCTCTTCTGTGAGTTCATGCGCGCCGAGAGCACAGTCCTTGTGCTTCTGTCCTTGCCTCGCTCCTCAGCGGGTGTTTCAGTCCACTGAGGAATATCCTTGCGTCTGTCTGTGGAGCTTTCTTACTGCATAGTACCCTGTCCTCGGCTACAGCACACTTCACCCATTCACTAGCTCACTTGGAACTTTACCGGACATTCCATCCGCTGAGGGGGCGGGGGGTTAGGGGGAGTGTTCTGGCTGCTGCAGGGAGGTCGGTGAGGCAGGGGAGACTCAGCAGCCGCTGTGCCGGCAGCACGGGGGAGATGCGGAGGGGGCAGGGGCTCTCCTTCCTTGAGGGCAGCTGCTCCTCCGCGATGCGCCGAGTCATCTGCCCCCCGGAAGGCCTGGGACATGAACCCTGGAAAGACCCGCAGGACCATCAGGGTGCTATGTTGTGACAAACACGTGGCTGTCAGAAGTGGCGGTAAAGTGCCGAGTAACAGGGAAGGCGTGATGAGCGTGGAAAGGAGGGTGTCCCGAGAGGCGGATGCACCCAGGAGAACGTGCCCTGGAAACGCCAGGAAGACGGCCTGACGACTGGTTGCCAAGCATCTTTGCCCTGTGCTTCGGCTTCTCCCCGCCATTACCCACAGGGACCACGGACGAGAACTGGGCCCCACGCAGTGAACGCAGTGCTGTCTTCCGAGCCGCCGCGGGGCTGCCCCCAGCACACCGGGCTGGGCAGGGGTGAGGGCAGCAGAGGCGTGGGGGTGCTTCCCAGTGGGGGGCTGGGGGCCGGATGACTGGCCAGTGTGCTGGCCGTGGGCACGTCCTGCGCAGCTTTCTCCAGCTGGTCCTCTGTGGGGAGTGAGACCAAAAACCAGGAAGCCTGGGCTACTGACGGAGCCTGGGCTGGGGAGGGTGGTGGTCGTCAGGCGTCCTGGGCAGTCTGACAGAAATCTGCTGTCCGCCTGTCGGGTGGTGGGAGCGGGCTGCTTCCCGTGGCGGCAGCTGAGTGTCCTCCCTGTGTGTTCGGTCTCGGTGGACAGCGGGAAGGCTGCCCTCTGGCCTTTCCTGCCAGTGCTGCCCCCGTGCTGAGGGCACCGAGCTGTTGCCACCCTGAATTTAGTGCCTAGAGCGGGGGGCTCCTCCGGGTCATGAATTCAAGGGCTGGCCGTTCTGAGGACCCCTTGAGGAAAGGGAGGTGGTATCTGAGGTGCCCTGTGAAGCCTCCTGGCTGTGGTCTCGGACCCATCCCCGCTGGCCCAAGTGGCTGCTGACCTGCTCTAGACCTGAGCTGCAAGGGGCCTGTAGGAGGGTGGCCCGACTTCCTCTGCTGCTGAAGTTGAGCTTAATCATGTTACTTGAGAGAGTTTTGTTTAGGCTCTAAATTACCTTTTTTTTTTTTTCTGTCCAGGCTGTGCAGCTTGCAGGAGGTTAGTTCCCCAGCCAGGGATGGGACCTGGGCCCTCAGCAGTGAGAGCCGAGAGTTCTAAGCCCTGGACACACACCGGGAAATCCCCAGGGCCCTAGGTTAAGTCAGTGGTCATGCAGAGTCGGGATTTGAGATTAGCTGGAAAGACGCTTGAGGTGATTCGTTACCACAGAGAGAGGAACCCTTGAAGCTCAAGTGTTTTTCCTGAACACAGGGTGTCTCTTTATCAGTTCAGTTCAGTTCAGTCACTCAGTTGTGTCCGACGCTTTGAGACCCCATGAACCGCAGCACGCCAGGCCTCCCTGTCCGTCACCAACTACTGGCGTCTACCCAAAGCCATGTCCATTGAGTCGGTGATGGCATCCAACCATCTCATCCTCTGTTGTCCCCTTCTCCTCCTGCCCTCAGTCTTTCCCAGCATCAGGGTCTTTTCAAATGAGTCAGCTCTTCACATCAGGTGGCCAAAGTATTGGNAGGGAGATCAGTCCTGAGTGTTCTTTGGAAGGACTGATGCTGAAGCTGAAACTCCAATACTTTGGCCACCTGATGTGAAGAGCTGACTCATTTGAAAAGACCCTGATGCTGGGAAAGATTGAAGGCAGGAGGAGAAGGGGACAGACAAAGGATGAGATGGTTGGATGACATCACCGACTCTGTGGACATGAATTTGGGTAAACTCCGGGAGTTGGTGATGGACAGGGAGGCCTGATGTGCTCCTCTCCATGGGGTAGCAAAGAGTCAGACACGGCTGAGCAACTGAACTGAACTGAACTGAAAGCAGGTGATGCCATAAAAGACATATGCACTTGTGTCAGCTAAATCCATCTCATGTGCCACCACTTTCCTGCCTATACTCAAAAGTCTGAACATGCTAACAAAAAATGCTTCTCTGTCTAAAAATCCTAGGTCCTCTGCCCTTGAAGTATGCAAATTTGCTGACTCCAGGCCTAGGCGTTATTTTTCAAACTTTTTACTGATCTATTACTGAGAGCACAGGAGAGTTAGCATCTGCCTCTGGGTCTGTGGGCACATAACCTAAAGTAATCCACTGCAAAGTACAAGATTTTGTCCAAACCTTTCCATTTACCTTTAAATTTGTATGATTTATACAAATACTCTTATACACTCATTTCTGGCTTTTTTTTTTTTTTGTCAAAACAATGTGTTAAATTGCCTTCGAGTTACATTCCTAAATTTCCACTTATGAATATTTAAAGAAAATGTATAATCAGAAACATGTCCAATTTCCTAATAAAATAGAAATAAACAAGGAGTCACCCATAAAATGGACAATATTGTAAGCCATACGCAGCAATATCAACAGCTGTACACATAACTGTGTGTGTGTAACTTTTTTCCATTTTCCTTCCCACACCTCCACTGCTACATCTGAGCGAGTGAAGAGCATGTTCTAAAAACATCATTGATTGCAGCAATTGGTCAGAAGGCTTAGTCAGGAGACTTATTTATAGAAATGCTTGCCACAGGTTTGAACAAGTTTTAGCACTGGGTCTTACCTAATTCTTGCCTCACATGGTTACCATTTCATTTCCTCTATATCACTTTTGCAAAGATGGTAAAAAGGTTTGACTTCATGTGCCAACACTAACTGATTGGAGGCAACAGCCCAAAGCGCTGTGTGAACCTGTCTGGCATGGTCAATTCTCACTGTCTGCCATGGGAGGAGGAATGGCAGGTGCTGGTCCAAGTGATAGATATATGCCATCCCTACTCCGCTCAGCCTAATGAATAATGGAAACAGTGTCTGAACCTGGGAGGTCCTGCTTGATGATGAGCACCTGCCTAAACCAAGTTCTCTGGGCCCCAGAGCATCTATCATGGGGGCCGTTTTAGCTAGAGCCATGTCAGCACCCGAAGTTGTCAAGGGCTCTGGCCAGGATAGGTATTCAGTTCAGTTCAGTCTCTCACTTGTGTCCGACCCTTTGCAAACCCATGAACCGTAGCACACCAGGCCTCCCTGTCCATCACCAACTCCCGGAGTCCACCAAAAGCCATGTCCCATCGAGTCAGTGATGCCATCCAACCATCTCATCCTCTGTCTGTCCCCTTCTCCTCCTGCCCTTAATCTTCCCAGCATCAGGGTCTTTTCAAATGAGTCAGCTCTTCACATCAGGTGGCCAAAGTATTGGAGTTTCAGCTTCAACATCAGTCCTTCCGATGAACACCCAGGACTGATGTGCTTTAGGATGGACTGGTTGGATCTCCTTGCAGTCTAAGGGACTCTCAAGAGTCTTCTCTGACACCACAGTTCAAAAGCATCAATTCTTCGGTGCTCAGCTTTCTTTATAGTCCCAACTTTCACATTCATACATGACCACTGGATAAACCATAGCTGACTAGACGGACCTTTGTGGACAAAGTAATGTCTCTGCTTTTTAATATGCTGTCTAGGTTAGTCATAACTTTCCTTCCAAGGGGTAAGCATCTTAATTTCATGGCTGCAATCACAATCTGCAGTGATTTTAGAGCTCCCAAAAATAAAGTCAGCCACTGTTTCCCCATCTGTTTGCGTGAAGTGATGGGACCAGATATCGTGTGACATCATTTATATTAACTTTCAGTATGCTTAGAAATCTTAAGCCCGTGACTTTTACACAAGTAACTGGGGAAGAAAGACTGTAAAAGTTGAATTTGTAGCTAAGACAAAACACTTGAATCCTTTATTACTGGAAGTCACTGAGATACTTTTCCTGGGTTCTGGTGGTGAGCTGGAGCTGTTGATGAGTGGGCCTGTGCAGGCTGCCGTGATGGGCCTGGCTTCCGGATCATCCTGATGAGTTAGACCTGTTTGCTGTTCTGGGGAAACGTCTTGTGAGGGATGTGCTGTGGTCACTTCGTTTTTGTAGGGGTTTTTTTTGGCTGCGCTGGGTCTTTGTTGCAATAGTCGGGATCTTTGATCTTCCTTGTGGCATGTGAGATCTTCCAGTCAAGGCATGCGGGGTCTAGTTCCCTGACGGGATCAAACTTGAGCCCCCTGCATGCAGAGCTCAGGGTCTCAGCCGCTGGGCCACCAGGGAGGTCCTGGGTGCTTAGTTTTTGCCCTTTCTGTTTTGGAGTAGTTGCAGGTCCACAGGAAGTTGTAGAGAAGTGTCCTGGAGGGGCATCCTTGCCTCCCTGCCTCCCGGTGTCTGCGTCCGCGTGCGGTGCCTGGCCCGGCAGCCCCTGCAGGAAACTGGCCTCCGAGCAGCCTCGGTGCTGGTGGGGTCGTGCGTGCGTGTGTCTGAGTGTCATGTGCCCGCGTGTGTCTGAGTGTCATGTGCCCGCGTGTGGTTCTGAGCAGTCGGGGCTCATGCAGCACCTCCGAGGTCCCTACGTGAGCCGTCCTGGCCCCAGGGAGCCCCCCTCTGAGTGGCAGGATCCTTACGGAGGGGGCCGGCCCTGGGCCACCTGAGATGAGCTTTCTTGTGCCACGTGACCCCCTCGAGGCCTGTCCGAGTCCCCACCGCTGGGCAGTCCTCCTCTGCATGGTGGCATCTGAGCGGTAGCGCCCGCTCCCTGAAGGGCTTGCTCCCCAGCTTGGGGTTGTCGTGAGTGGAGTTGCTGTGAACATTTCTTGTGCATGTTTTCACGTGAACATTGGTTTTCATTTCTCTGGGATAAGTACCCAAGAAGTCACATACTTTAAAAAAAGTTCTTTAAATGATAAATACACAGGAGGTGAGAGCTGTGATATGGAAAGGAGACTTGGAGGACAGGGGACCTTTGTGCTTAAGGTGGGGCTGATGGCAAGGGCCGCTTTAACTCTGAATGGATAACTCAGGTGGATTCCTTGAAATAAAAATGTTGAGTTACTTTATGAACTTGAGAGAGGGATTGTGCATTACAGCTTCATTTTGTTCCTGGAAGGAGGGACCCTACAGGGGGCTTGTGGGGAAACACGGGCCCTGGCTGCTTTCTGCTCCAGCTTTAACGTCCCCTGGGGTCTCCTAACTTAGAGCCTTTTCAGAAGGGCAGCTTCCTTGTTTTTCTGCCTCTGAGAGCAGAGGTGCATGCAGCAGGTTGGCTGTGTCCGGTCAGCCTCGGTCCAGGTGAGGCCCAAGAACCAGCATTTTCATCCAGTGGTGCGGTGTGGTGTCCACTCAGAGCCATAGACTGCTCCAGCCCCTGGTGGACCCCGCCCCAGCCCTGGGCCTTCCAGACGCTGAGGACGGAAGGAGGGGCGGGTGCAGCGCAGCCCTCCACACCCTACCCCCTACCCCGCTGATACGGGTTACCCCCGAGGTCAGAGCCAAGGTGCGGCAGAATCGGTGGGACCCCTGCAATGGGCTTAGCAGCATCTCTTGTCTCCGCAGGGCAAGATGTTCGCCCGCGGGCTGAAGAGGAAGTGCTCAGAGGAGGAGGAGGCGCCCGCCGACCCCCTGCAACGCCAGTCTCTCCTGGACATGTCGCTGGTCAAGCTGCAGCTGTGCCACATGCTGGCAGAGCCCAACCTGTGCCGCTCCGTCCTCATCGCCAACACGGTCCGGCAGATCCAGGAGGAGATGACCCAGGACGGGAGCTGGCGCCTGCCTGGGCCCCAGACCCCGGGGCAGGCGCCGCGTGACCGCCTGGTGTCCACGGAGATTCTGTGCCGCTCGGCTCGGGTGGGGCCGCCCCCGGCCCCCAACCCCGCAGACCTGGCCTCTGCGCTGCAGGCGGTCCCAGCAGCACAGGCTCCCGGAGTTGTGCCAGGAGGCCCCTGGGACAGGGCCGGCCCCGGAGAGAGTCGAGGGGGCTTCCCCAGGTCTCTCGATCAGGTGTTTGAGACGCTGGAGAACCACGGCCCTGGCGCCGTGGAGGAGCTGTTTTCCGACGTGGACGCCTCCTACTACGACCTGGACGCCGTGCTGACGGGCATGGTGGGCGGCGCCAAGTCGGGCCCGGAGGGGCTGGAGTCCTTCGCCTCCGCGGCCGCCCCACCCCCTGGCGCTGGCTGCAAGGCGGACCTGGGCGAGCTGGACCACGTGGTGGAGATCCTGGTGGAGACCTGAGCGGCGGCGGCGCGGTGCGTCTGTGAGACTCACGGAAACAGCCGGCGTGCGAGGTTGTGGGTGCCGGGGGCCCACCTCTGTGACCGGCAGAGCCCCCGGAGCAGCGTCCAGCGGCCCTGCCCTCCCAGGGCCGGCGGCTTTCCCGCGGGCGGTCGTGCCGCCCTGGGCCCTGACCGGTACCCTGAGACAGCCCCACCAGAGGATGCCAGCCGCATCCGGCCTCATCCAACTTCAGATGGGTGAATTTTCTAAAATTAAGTTTTATATGTTTGAGGTAATATTTTGTCTTAAGATACATTTTTTAACTTTTTATACTTTGGTCACTAGATTTTTTTAGCTATTTTCTTAAAAGTATATTTTTTCTATAAACATGGTCTGCTGCTACATTAGAAACTTACAGCCTAAACAGTTGCAGTCGGTGTATTTCATTTTTTTAAGGCTTAAAGAACACTGTTCTTTTTACAGCGAGTATCACTGCCTTGAGCCTGCAGTGTCCACGCGTCGTGATCTCCACTCTGGACTTGGGTGTGAGCCTTGCCCGTAGGCCCTGCTGTGGTCCGAGCGAGGTCAGGGTCAGAGGCCTTGCACGTGATGCTTTTACCAGATCTGCTGCGTGACCGCATGTCTGTTGGCCTGCGGTGTGGGTGCTGAAGGGTTTTATTTATGCCTGTTTATGTGTAAGTGTCTTTGGGGCTGAAAGTCAGGTGCGCTCTGCCTGGAGACCACTTGTACCCGAGGTCTCGGGTGGTGCCTCCAAGGGTTTGCGTCTAGGCACCCCTCCTGCACAGGTTTCCCAGCACAGCCAAGCTTTCTCCTACAGCTGCTGCCCTCCAACCCCCCTGCCTGGCCGGCTGCTGGACCCCCAAGCACTGGGCCCACGCACGCAGAGGCTGCTGTGAGCTGCCGTGTTTGGGGAGGCCGTCTGCGCACCACTGCGTTGGATGTTCACATATGCTCCTTTAAACCGGTGCTGGGACAGAATCTTAAGCTTGAACTTAAGTCTAGGACTGAAGGAGTCTGGACACGTCACTACCGTGGCTCCTCCTTCTTGAGGGTCGTTGACGGTGGGCTGGGCTGTGTGTCCTGTGCCCGGGCACCCAGACCGCCCCACAGTGTTTAGATCTTTATCACTGGTTTACATGTGAGTCTACTCCCCACTCCACCCCACGTTTCCCACTTCTTGTGCTTTTTCTTCCTCCTCCAGCCGTTACCCAAGAAGAATTGTTTGCTTAGTATCAGCGATTACACCTCATTTTATTAAAAAGTTATCTAACGGAGTGGAGTGAGTTGTCAGTTACCTGTCGGATGGCACCCTGCGGTGGACCTCCTGCCTCGCTCAGCTCAGCCCGCTAATCCAGCGGGGCCTGTGGGGCGGGCGTGGCATCATGTGGGTGTGGTGGCGGGTGGGCAGTGGCAGCTCTCCCGCCCCAGTTTCTGCGGCAGGCGGCAGGTGGGGACAGCACTCGGGGGGTGAGACGCGGGCTGTGGCTCTCGACGTCCGAGGGCTGCTCCCTCCAGATTTTGAAAGTACTCCCGTGTGGAAAGTAGCTGACGCGGATGTTTGTAAGCAGCACACCTGACTTGGTACTTTGTGTCCTGGTGGCGGTTCTGGCTTCGGAACACACGCTCCGTGTCAGGGCGGCTGCAGTGTTTGTGCGGCAGCCTCTGCGGTGACCTGGGCTTTGGCTCTAGGGTCCCTGTCTGTGGATGCGGCTGAGCCCCCAGTCTCCTTTCTGCACCTGCCAGCGGCCCACTCGCATTTCGGGAGCCTGCTCGGGGTGCTGATGGCCCAGTCCTGGGTAGGCTGAGATGGGGCCCGCCTGGACACCGATTCCCCTGGAAGTGTCCGGTTCCCCAGGGAGGAACAGTGGTTAGTTGCTGGCAATGGATTTGAATGGAGGTGCAGGACTAGCGATGGGGAGGGTGAAGCTTTAAGTTCCTGTGTGCACACAGTCACCTGTTCGTAAACTCTGCAAAAAAGTTGTGTTGGCTGCAATCCTAAGGCTTTTGCCTTCACCCCACCACCTCATGACCCTCTCCCTGCAGGCCGGGCTGGTTCTGGGCTCCAGATAAGGAAGCTGGGTTTTCAGGGAGAGATGCTCAGTGCGCGTTTGCAGCTGCGGAGAGGAGAGATTCCCGAGGGGCCCAGCCCTGAGGGCGGTTCACACCAATGGCTAGTCTTTAACATTGAAAGAAGCTTCTGAACCGTCCGTAGTAAGCATACACTGGGTTATCTTTAAGGACAGTAAGTGATAGGAGACTATCATCACATGAGAAGATGACTCAAAAGTTCATAGGGAACGCAGGGTAAATGTTGAGGTGTGTCAGGCAGTGATTAATCTCAGTTCCTTTCCTTCCGTTTGTGAATTTCGAGGCAAGCACCGATTTCCTTGCCTCCCTCAGGTTTTGACGCTGTGTTTTCACTCTCATCTGGTTTTGTAACAAACGTTACTGCGTGTCATCCTGGCTGTTGCTTCCCCTCACACGTGGCTGGCTCCCAGGCTGGCAGACTCCGGCACTGGGTCCTCGGGCACCTCTGGGCCTCTCTGTGGTCATTCTGCGTACTTTTTGCAGCATGGAGGCGTCAGGGGAGCCAGGCTCCTCCTCACACGATGGCTGAGGGCTCTGCAGGGCTGTGTGTCCGAACCCAGCTCCGGCAGGCTGATGGAGACTTGGCAGGAACCCCAGAGTGCTGGTCAGAGCGGTCTTCTCAATTTTACAGAAGGGCTGGAAGTCCCTTCACTCGCCGCTGGGGTGACGAGAGCTGCTGTGGGCCTCTTCCACTGCCTAGGCATTCTTTATAACCTCAACCCTGTTTATTTCTATTTATTTTCAAATTTGGGGAAAGGAATGGCAACCTGCTCCAGTATTCTTGCCTGGAAAATTCCATGGACAGAGGAGCCTGGGGGGGCTACATACAGTCCATGGGGTCACAAAGAGTCAGACACGACTGAGCAACTAACACGTTCCCTTTCATTTTTAAAGGTTTTATAGCAGCTTTATTTAAGCCCTGGTTTGGTAGCTGGTTGGGCTTGCTCTGGTCTGCGTGAGAGCGCTGGCCGCCCACACCCTGTGCCTCCCAATCGGGTCACTGGGTGGCACTTCCCCATGAGCCAGCCGGTCTCTCCCAGCTCAGGAAGGCCCCTCCTCACGCGGTGGATGTGAGGGTGCAGAATCAGGGCCGAACTGGATGTCCGATTAGACGGGGAGTGGAGGCAGGGGCCAAGCTCTGGTGAAGGAGCAGAGCGTGGAGGGGGGCGGGAGAAACAGATCAGAGTCCGGACGCCAGTGAGAAGCTGCCTGAGGCCTGGCTGGACCCTGGGCCAGCGGGGCAGGGAGGGCCGCCGTGAGAACGGGAACACAGCAGCGTCTGAGTTTGAATCTGGGTGTGAGGCAGGAGGCAGATGGACCCCTAGGGTAAGGTGATCGGAGACATTCCCTGTGGGTGGGAACGCCAAGGCAAGACCAGAATAGCAGGGCAACTGAGGGAGGAGGCGGGGCCCCGCCGAGACCACACGCCGCTGCTTCTCCTGTCCTGGAGGCCTCCCCGACCACTTGCAGAAAGGGCTCCTTGGAGGCCAAAGGGGAGTCAGTCAAGGATGTTCTACCTAGACTCTCTTTCAGTAAAATCCACCTTGGCTGAGATGCGTGCGCCACACGGGAGGATCCTGAGATGCAGGGGAAGTGGGCTGGGAGCCAGGCACACCGAGATGACTGGCCGAATGAAGAAATGCCACGGGAGTGACTGGAGCTGCCACAGGGGCGACCCAGGGGCTGTCCCTCTGAGTCTGCCCTGCGCCTGCCTATCCACGTCCGGCACCGTCTTTTCCCTCTTAGTAGATGCTTCACTTGCTTCACTGCTTCCACCTTTGTGGGAACTCTCCTGTAAGGCCAGGGCCAGGCCCTTGTTACTGACCACCGTCTAGTGACCAGGATCTGGTGCTCTCACCAGCATGACCCCGCCTCTGTCTCTGGGAGCCCAGGCCCCGCTTCACGCTGCCGCAGGCCACGGGCACCGAGATTGGGGCAGTGGGGGGCAGGACGGCATATGTCGGGTTCTCAAGTCTTTAACCGAAGGTCGGGACGTGATGGCACAGCCCAGGCCATCTCCGCTGGCGGGGTCCTAGGAGACCCCAGGTGGACAGTCCCCTCCCTGTGATGGAAGCAGCATGGCAGAAAGCTGTTTCCAGACTCCCACCTACTGGCTGGAAAGAAGGAGATGCAGGTTTCTCAAACACCCAGGCCCCCAGAATCAGTCACCCCTCGATAAGCCTCAGATCTGCAGGCAGGTGGTCTGTAGATGGCTGAGGGCGCTGAGGTGTGGGTGACAACCCCACCCTTCTGCCGTGTGATGTGTGACAAGTGAGACTCGGGCCTCTGCTGGGGTCTGACACCTGCGTCCATGGAGCTGGCGTCTGAGGCCGCCCCGGCTGTGGTCTCCCTGCCTCGAGAGCGGCCTTGGGGGCACACGGACGCTGGGGTCACTGTGCCTGTGGGCCCCGCTGGCCTTCCCTCCCCGGGCCTCCCTGAGGGCGGGCGGGGCTGCCGCTCAGGGTCCAGCACGGGTCCCCACAGAGCCGGCGATTTAGCAAGAACACAGCTTGTCCGGGCTGTTTCATTTAATAAAAGTTTACAAAAGTCAGTGCCGCCTGCCGGGCTCTTTCGTTGGAGGGGTTTCTTCCTTAGCTGATGCCAGGCTGCTCGCCCGCTGGCAGGCAGGTGTGACTGCTGCAGGGAGCACGCTAGCTCTGGGGAACGGCACCCCCACCCCCGGCGCACGCCCAGCCGCGTGAATGCCCGGGCCGGGGGCCACTGCAGCGGCAACACAGCAGGGCCTTCCAGGGCCCTGACGGCCGCTCCCAGTGACAGTCCCGGCCGCGTGCCAGACCAGCCTGGGGTCCCGGGCAGCGTGGTTCAGGCACAGGGCCTGGGGTCTCACAGGTGCCTCCAGAGCCACCTTCCTTCTCCCCCACCAGGCTGGGGCGGGGCTCCTGGGGACCCGGGCGCACCCTTCCTGGCGGCTGGCCCTGCTGAGGAACGCACTCCCTCATCAGAGTGTCTGCCCTGACGTGGACCACCTCCACGAAACCGTTCCGGTTTCCAGTACCAAACGAGACTGGGAAGACAACGGTGAAATCCCACATCAACACATAAAAGTTCTCCCACTTTAGCAAATGTCACTATTAAACAATGTCAGTTTTAGGTTACGAGGACTGAAAATCTTCTTTTTCCTTGGAATCGTGATGTACTGCCCATTTCCGTGTACGGGGGTCTTCAGGAAGAGGCTGTAGGTGATCAGGCTGCCCTGTCCACCACCCGGCGTCCCTGAGAGCTGCCAAGAGAGGAGGGACCGGTCAGGGCGCGCACACATGCCCTCCGGGACTCCCCGGCCGCTGGCACCTGGCCAGCTCGTCTTGGGCCTTCCCTCGAGGTGTCAACACGAAGGAGCTCTGGACGGAGCCACAGTTTCTCCCCGAGGGGACAGGCCGGGATGGCGCCTGAGGGCGGCTCTGGCCTGACTGGGCCGGCCTCCTGGTCCTCCTCCCGCCCAGCTGCGGCCCCTGGACGTTCCTGTCGGGCCACCGCTGTGCTCCAGTCCCCGTTGGGGCTGCCGTGGGAGAAGGGCTGCTGGGGACACCTAGGTCTTGCTGCTCTAAGACAGCCCAGCCACATGCCTCTGGAAGGTTCTGCCTCCTGCCCCGTGACGTTTCTGCAGAGCAGAGGTCCGTCCCACGGGCTGGACTGCCCCGCCCTCCTCCCCAGCTCCACTCAGGCCCCTCCCCACATGACCCCCTCTCAGCCCCTGTGCGTCAGGCCTTGGCCCTGGGGGCGGGATGCCCACCTCCTGGGCAGCGCAGGGTGGGGGTCACAGGTGGACAGGTCCCTCTGGGTGGAGCTCAGGGCTCTAGAGGCAATGGGCTGGTCAGGGCGTCCCCGTCCCAACGCCTGCTCCAAGGGTGGGTGGAGACCCCGTTCCTGGAGAGGCTTTTCCGGGCGAGGGGCTGTGGGATGGAGCCCCTTCTTCCTGCCTGGGCCGCACTGTGCAGTGGAGAGGAGCTGCCGCCCGGCCCCGCGGCACTCCTGGATTCTCAGAGCCGCAGGTGAAGCAGCAAAGTGACTCGTGCTCACCGTGGTCTGGATCAGGGCTCTGCAGCGCTGCAGGCGGAAGCCGAGCTCTTCGGGCTCATGGAGGCCAGGCTCGCCCAGAGTGCGGTCAGGGCTCCCTGAGAGGCTCTGAGAAAGCAGATCAGAGTCAGCCAGAGGGACAGAACCTTAGAGGGTCTTCTCCTCCCAGCTTCCCTTTCCACCTGGGCCTCCAGCACATCTCCCTGTAAAATGGCAACGTGGCTCCGATCTGGGCTCCACTGGGTGCCGCCCTCTGCGCACCCTGGCCCTGCAGTGTCCCTCCCGAGGAGCTACACCGGACAGGCAGCCCAAGGAAGCAGCAGCAGGCTGCTGGTGCGCCCGCCCCCTCCCCAGCCCGATGCGGGCCCTGCTGTGCGCTGCGCAGCGCGGCTGGCAAAGTCATCATGTGGTCTGTCTGGCCTCCGGGAACCCCTCTCTACCCAGGTCAGCCCACCTTCTGAGCAGCATCTACTCCAAGAACAGGAAGGAAGTTTTCCCGACTGCGGGACTCATTCCAGACACATCGGGAGATTGTCGTGGTCCCGGTGTTGTGAAGAGCCCTCCAGAGTTTTCTAGATTCAGAACTGGAAAAGAGCTGCCTTAATTACAGGGCAAGCTGGAAGGCCTTCAGAAGGGAGGCACAGAGGTCACCTGACCCTCCAGCATTCTGAACGCAGAGCCCCAGCTTCTGTTTCTTTGTTCATTTGCTCAAGCATCTACTCAACCAACACCGCTCCCTCCTCCCAGCTTTGTCTCCACAGAGCTCATCCCTGGCCTGAATGACTGATTCCATCACCGTGTGTCTCCTCCTAGGGCAGAAGCTCCAGGGGGCTAGATACACTCTGCTGTCTTGCTCCCGGACGATCTCAGGTGCCTGGAACCAGGCTAGGTGCCAGAGAAATGCCCACAGACGGAGAAGCAGATGCCAGAGTGGGTGCTGGGGCCCTTCCCGGTGGACTGGCCCGGCCTCCGAGAGCGAAGGCCTCCAGGAGGGAGGGCACGGCTGGTCCCCAAACAGCTCCAGGGTGAAAGCGCCGAGCCGGGCCAGGTCCCAACCCCCAAGCCCACCTGAGCATACAGGTGCCCCGGGCTCACGCCCCCCGCCTGCGGGCCTGGACCACAACCTGGGGAAGCAGTGTGCCCTAGGTGCGCTTCAGCCCTGGTCCCCGGGCCCCTGCTGGTCAGGGAGAGTGCGATGGACAGGCTGGCTCAGACCCCTGCCAGGGCCCAGGAGGGCCCGCCCGCAGCGCTGTCTGCGGTGTCAGCCTGTGAGGCGGGTTTAGGTCCCAGAGAAGCCGGCTCCCAGCCACCTCTACCACCCCTCTGGGGCCTGGGCCCACCTCACCGTTCACTTGAGCTAGTATGGTTTTCTGCCAAGGCCGTCTAATGAAATGGCCATCGGCAGACAAGCACCTCTGTGACCTGTGATCCCAGGGACTTGGCCCTGGGAGTAGCAGCCCTGAGGTGGACTGAGAACCTCTCCAGGAACTGGGGGGTCACTCGCTCCCGTCCCCCAGGAGCCTGAGCCCGCCATGCCAGCCCCCTGAGCCCTCCGGGACCCGCCACGCTCCCACCCAGACCCGAGGAGCTGGCCCTCCCCGACCCACTCTGCTCCGGACCTGCTGGAGAGGCCCCGAGGCGGGGCTGGACAGGGCTGTTCAGAGGATGGGCGGCACCCGTGCCAGCCGCCCTTCGACCCTTTGACCTCAGGTGGTGGGACCTCGGGAGGGTCAGTGTTCTCCACAGAGGTCGAAGCAGAAGACCTTATGACCCCAAGACCACCAGCTCAGCCTGCCGATGACAAGCGAGTACTGATTTCAGTTCATTACCACAGTTTATGCACGGATTCAAGGCCAGATTTTTCTTCATTCCTTGTTTCTAAGAAGTGGTCTAAGGTGGAGATGCCCTCGGTGGCCTGTGGGACTGGTACTTCTTGAAAAGCAGACCTGAAAACATCCTCACAGCTGACAATGGGCTGAAAAAGAAGAAAAACACACCAAAGCTAGGAAACATACACACATCATGTCACCTTATTCCAAATATATAATTTTGGTACAAATGAAATTTGCAAATGATTATATATCGTTGCTGCTACTGAACCATGACTGTTTGTTCCTAAAAATCACTGCACTGTGAGTCGTGCTGTGGAAACGGGGTGTGGGAAAGTGCGACCATAGCACAACAGTCACACACGGAAAAAAGACAGGCAGCCAGCGAGAACGCGAGTGCTGTTCTGCACGTGTGGATTGGTTGAGAAATCTGTCCCTGCTGCAGTAAAAATGGCACTTCCTGGAAGAGAGGTTTGTGGGTTGTGAGAAATGTGAAGCACTGAAAGGTGAGTTGTCTGAGGTCGGGGGTTAGGTGGGGGAGCCCCCAGGGGCGGGGGGATGCGTGTGGCAGACCGAGGTGGCTGGGAGAGGTGGGCATGTGTGTGGTGTATATTCACGTGGGTCTCAGCTCAGCAGGTGTGGTTTTCTGCATTCACCCCGTGTTTCCGGCAAAGTTCACATTACGCTCAAATTGTTCCCCAATACAGTAACTGCACTGGAAGACAGTCCTGTCTTCAAAACAAGCGTTAGAGCAGAGCTGAATGAACGGGGAGTGGATCTTGTCAGAGGGCCAGGGAAACACTGCCGGGTTTAGAAAGCAAATGGTCCACCCTAGAACCAGCGGACCTTCTCCTCTCCTCCCTTCTGTTTCGCTTTTGGTGTTAGGGGTAAACCACAAGGGAAGAGACGGCAGAGAGAGAGGCGGGTGAGAGGCAGTCACAGTGAAGGGAGACGCTGGTGGTCAGGGCAGGACCGGAGGGATGAGGGGCGCATGCTGGGCTCTCCAGGCCGCCTCCAGTACCCCGTCACTAACACACACTGACATGTGATCTGGCAAGGTTTTCTAAGTAAGGAGATTACGGACTCAAACAAAATGCTCTTCCCCCACATGCCCAGAACTGGGCCCAGGAAAACACAGCCCAGTTGGTGGAGAGTGGGCAGACGGGAAGGTGGAGGGAACGGAAAGCAGAAGGGGGTCAGGATGAAGGCCCAGAGACAAGTGGACCCCCTCCCTGACCAGTCCCCCACCACAGGGTAGAAAACACTTCCTATGCAACATGGCCAAGACTTTAGAAATACCTCAGAAGGGGCGATGGCGCAGGTTCCTGTCACTCCACCCTGGTGAGGCTGGCTAGAACCGTGCTCCTTTTGGGCAGAAGCTGTTCTCCACGGCTGAGAGGCTGAGGGCCTCTCCCAGAGCTCAAAGGACTGAGAGAATTGTTCAGAGCTGGCTGAGGATTCTCGAAAGCCTTCAAACTCCCCCCAGGCGCCGCTGTGTTCCCCTGGGTCTGGACCCCTGGCGGTGCTGGTAGACAAGCCCTGGAAGCTGTCCCCAGAGATCCTGGCTTCCCCATCCAGCGGGGGAAGGGTGGAGTGGGGCCTCGCCCACTCCACAGCGTCACCGCTCTGCCTCCCAGGTGCACCGTCTTTAGAAACCTGGCGGAGGGAACCCCAACCTGCTTGCTCTGGGAGGTCACTCAGAAAGGCGCAGACAGGGAGCCCCTGGCCAGGTGTGCCCCTCAGCTCCCGCTGGTCTTGCATGTTGGTGCCCCAGGCCCGCACAGACGCGATGGGAAGACGCTCAGGAGACATCCATACTGCTGTGCGGGAGCAGCCCCAAGCAGACAGCGCCGGAGGGGGTCACCTGCTCGCCCACGGCCCAGCAGCTGCCCACGGCTTCCTCAGGAGTACTGATGGCCTGGTGTGAGTCCACTGTCGCTGTGGAAGGGACACAGACTGCCTGGTCACCCAGGAAAAGTGGCCGGAGCCGCTGCCCGGTTTCCTCCTCCGCGCGCCTGGGCGACCGGTCCAGCACAGGGGCGTGACTAAAGACCAGACAGGTCCTGGGGGTCAGCACAGCCTGGCAGGGTGGGCGAGTTGCGGGGTCCTGCCTCGGTCGCCGTGGGCAAGGGTCTGCGAGGCCCAATCTGGTAGAGTAGGGGAGAGTCGGGGCGCCCGCGGGAAGGCAGTGCCCAGAGGGCCCCGAGAGTTGGGCCGGGGGCTCGGGTAGTTCCCTCTCCGGGAGGGGAGCGGAGATCCGAGGCGGCCGCTGAGGACCCCGATCGGGTCTGGCCTAGGGCTCCTGAAGGGCGGACTCAGGGCGCTGGAGCCCGGGCCCGCACCCACCTGGGCTGCCTCGCCGCCTCCGCCCGCCGGCGCAGCAGGGATGCCGGGTGTCCCTAGGCCGGCGCCGGACCGTTGCCCGGCAACGACGCGTGCCAGTCCCCGCTTCCGGCGTCTGCCGCCATGACGTCAGCGCGCCGGCGCCTCGAGGGCGTGGCAACGCCAGGCCCCGCCCCCTGAGCCGGCCGAGCCTCTTGGGCGGTGGGGCGTGCCCGCCCTGCGAGGGCCCTGTCTCCGTGCGCCAGTCGGCCGCCGCGTGAAGGGGCTCTCCTTCAGTTAGATGCGTCCCTCGCTCAACCGCCCCCTTGCAGCCGCCCCGCGCGGCCAGGAGGAGCAGGCGCCCTCTGCCCGCACCGGCAGTCCTCCCAAGCCCCGCCGCAGCGGGGATGTCTAGCTGTGTGATGCCCAATCCGGAACCCCAGGGTCCCGGCGTGGTCACCAGCCGGCCCCAAGGCAGAGCAGGGCCAGCCTGGGCCATGGGCCAACAGACCCTCCTGCGGCCGCTGGCCCAAGGGCAAGGTGGGCATTAACAGCCAGCCTCACCCTCCTGCCAGCTCCCCCCCAGGCATTCTGGGCCTTTCTCCATCTTACCCAGTCTCATGAAGTCAGCCCTCCGCAGACTCGACCATCATGCCCCCGCGGAAGCCCTGATCCACACCCTGTCTCCTGGTCTACTTCCATGCTCAGATTTCTCCACCCTGTGACCTAGGGATCTCCCTGGGCCCTGTCCAGTTTGCATGAATCACTGGTTCTCTCCCTGGTCCTTCTCAGCCAAGCTACAGAAAATTTCAATTTTAAAAATGACTAGATGAGATCATTCTCTGAACCCTGGACCTTGACTATCTGCCCCTCCCCTGCTTCCTGAGGGGCACGGTGGCCAGAGATGCAGTGTTGGAACGATGCAGACGACTGCCCAGTGCTGGGCAGTCACCGGGGGGAGCTGCAGGAAGGTGACCAGACACCAGCCCTCTCCTGTCCCAGGAGAGCACCCAGGGCGAGCTGTCCCCTGTTGTCCACCCACTGCTAGGACACCCTCATCCACTGTCCATGCCGTCTGCACAGTCCAGGAGCTGGAAAGGGGTAGGAGCAGTGTTGGCCTCCTGTCAGCTGAGGAAGCTGATGCCCAGGCACAAAAGCCCTAGTAGGAAGTTTTGTTGGGGTGGAACCAGCTCTTCTGACCCTCAGCAATTCCCCATGTGAAGAGTGAGGATGGCCCTGTGACCCAGGCATGACACGGGGCCAAGGGTGGGTTGTCCTGCATTATGTGGTGTGATAGGTGAGTGCCTCCAGGAGGAGCCCTTCCTGATCCCCAGAACCTGCGAGTATGACCCCTTACAAAGCACAAGGAACCTTTGTTCTTTAGTTGCTAAGTTGTGTCTGACTCTTTGCGACCCTGTGGACTGTTGCCCGCCAGGCTCCTCTGTCTATGGGATTTCCCCAGGCAAGAATACCGGAGTGGGTTGCCATTTCCTTCTCCAGGGGTTCTTCCCAACCCAGAGATTGAACCTGAGTCTCCTGCATTGGCAGGTGGGTTCTTGACCGTTGAGTCACCAGGGAAGCCCCAGAAGGAGTTTTACAGACATGATTATGTTACGCATCTCATGATGGCAAGATGGTCCTCGGTTACATCGTTGTAATGGACAAGGGTCCTTACAAGAGGGAGGGAGGATGGTCAGAGTCTGAAAGAGAAGGTGGAAAGATGGAAGCAAAGGTCAGAGTGATGCAGGCCTATGAACCAAGGAATGCAGATGGCCTTTGGAGCTGAAAAAGGCCAGGACATGGATCTGCCCCAGAACAGACCTCTAGATGGAACGCGAGTCTGCCGACACTTGGAACCATAGGGAATAAATGAGAGTTGGTGTAAGCCACTACTCATGTGCATGTTTGTTTGTTACAGCAGCCACAGGAAGCTCATACGCCTGACTGACCCCCGACTGCCCTGCTCAGGAGGTGCTGTGTTGGGGGAGCCCAGGCTCAGACAGGCAGTAGGCATGACCTTGACACTGGTGCCCAGCCCTGGCTGCAGGAGTGGGTGGGGGAAGCCCAAGTAGCTGACAGGTGGCCCCTGACTCCTCAGGCCAGCATCTGGGGCTCTGGGCACGACCTGGGGCAGGAGCTGAGGGCCAGCCCTCCAGATGGGTGGGCAGGGTAGGGCAGGCAGCTGTTGAAGTTTAAATGGCTTTGTACACTGGAGGACACTGGTCAGAGGGGCCAGGCCCCCATGAAAGTGGGAGTAATGGGGGACAGAAGCCAGGACGCTCCACGGTGCTGTGGAGGCTGGGTGCCGTGTGCAGGAGAAAGCCCACACGGGCTCCTCGCTCCATCCCTGAGCCCCAGACCTGTTGAATGGTGCAGACTGGGGTCGGGGGAGCTTCTCTTCTGCCATTGCCCAGCCAAGCCTCCCCCAACCCAGCCTCAGGAAGAAGGGGCCAGACTCTACTCCGCCTGGAGCCCCGCAGGATCCTAGCATCTCTGAGCATCACCTGATGCCATGGGCAAGGGTCTCTTGCTCTGGGAAGCACCCTGAGTCCTTGGGGTCAGTCGAGGAGAACACCCCTCCCCAGGGCTGGAGCAGGCACTCAGCCTGCAGTTAGAGACCTGGAGCCCTCCCCGACCTCCTCTGTGCAAGGACTGGGTGGGAGGGCAGACGGCGGTGGAGGAAGTCCCAGGGCCCACACCATGCAGTTATGCCCCTCCAGCTGGGTTGGGGCAGGGACACAGGCAGAGCTATTTTTGATTATGCTGCTGCAGTGGCTGCAAGGAGACATCAATCATTGATGCTCTGGACATCCCTGCCTGCCTGGAGAGGCACAGAGAGCAGCCGGCCAGGCGGTGGGGCAGGCTGCGGGCTCTGCTGAGGACCTGGGGCCCAGGGGGCTCTGGCCGGCAGCCCTGGCTCCTCACCCTCAGCCCCACCAGCGCCCTGCCTCGCCAGCCCCAGTACCTCAGGACTCAGTCTGAGACCAGCGGCCCAGGGCTGGGGGTGTGGCCCCAGTTCCCTGGCACAGTGGTCCTTGGGAGGAGGTGAGCTTGTGAGTGCCACACGACGGCCACTGCCAGCCCCTGTAGGGCGACCCTCAAAAGTGGTGCGGGGCCTCATGAGTGCCGGCACAGCTGTGGGTCGGCCCGTGTCGCCACGCTCTGGAAGGAGGGGCAGTTATTCCTGAGGCATGCCCAGCTGTTGTGGCCTTTTCTGGTGGGGCGCCTGTGCCCAGAGGGGCACCGCAGGACAGGACTGGAGCGGAGCCTGACGGCGGGAGCTCCTGGCTGCTGGGGCTCCATGGCAGGGACCTGGCCGAGCTGCAGCCGGGCTGTAGGGAGGGCAGGAGTGGGGCTCGGGTGGGCCTCATAGGTCCCACCTGTCCAGCTCTGTGGCCCAGGGGCGAGGTTGGGGCATCCAAGGCCTCCCCAGGTGGGTGGAGGGCAGGTGGGAGGAGGCAGGGCCCAGCCTGACTGCCCGGGGCCTGGGGGACATCGCCCTCTATGCAGCTGCAAGCTGCCCCCTGTGGGGCCCACTGCCCAAGGAGCCACACCCTTCCCGAAGTGAAATGGGCCTGCAGGGACCGTCGTGGTACATGGGGATGAGCACAGCGGTGATGCCAGCCCTCTGCCTCGGAGAAGGCAGCAGGGCGGGGGCAGCCCCTTGGGCTGGGGGCCCCTGCCTACCCTCATCCTGAATCTGGGACCCTGAGCCAGTGCTCAACCACCCCCCTGGCTGCAGAGCCAGCCAGGCCCCAGCAGGACAAGGTAAGCCCGCTCAGCCCTCACCAAGGCCAAGGGCAGAAGAGGTCCCAGGGAGGGTCCCTGCTCCAGCTTCCTCCAGGCCCTGGCCAGCCAGGATTCCGTCAGTTCAGTTGCCTCAGTCGTGTCTGACTCTGTGACCCCATGGACTGCAGCACGCCAGGCTTCCCTGTCCATCACCAGCTCCCGGAGCTTGCTCAAACTTGTGTCCATCGAGTTGGTGATGCCATCAACCATCTCATCCTCGTCGTCCCCTTCTCTTCCTGCCTTCAATCTTTCCCAGCATCAGGATCTTTTCCAATGAGTCAGTTCTTCACATCAGGTGGCCAAAGTATTGGAGCTTCAGCTTCAACATCAGTCCTTCCAGTGAATAGTCAGGACTCCCAGGGGGCACCCAATTGCACAGGGACTGCGGTGCCTGCCTCCGCTCTCCTTCAGTGGCCACATGAGATCCCCTCCTCCTGGCCTCTGCTGGGGGGCCCCCTGGCCTCCCCACCCAAGGCTCCAACCTCCCCCTCCCCCCACAGCCCTGTGTGCGGCATGCTGGACCATCAGGATGTGTCACATGGGGTGAGGCCACTGCAGCTGGACGGGGTCCCAGGATCATGACTTATCCGAGGGACAGGGGGACAGAGAGCTCACGTTGGCTGCAGATGGCTGCTTGTTCCCAGACCCCCAAGGCCAGACTCAAACACACAGAGGACAGGCAGGCTGAGACCCCCGACAGGCCCAAGCAGGTGCCAAACACACCCAGGAACGCAGACAGCTCTCTCCCTGTGCCCACGAGTGACTGATTCCCACCTAGACACAGCAGGGCAGGGTCTCTGGCCCCCGGGGAGTGCTGCTGGCCCGGGAGAAGACAGCAGGGCAGGAGGGGTGCGGTCCAAGCCCCTGTGTCCCCACCTGAAGGACACGTCAGTGCCCCACCGTGCCACAGGCTCAAGAGGCTGAAAGCTGCCAAGGCCTCTTCCCGGCAATGATGAGTGCGTCCATCTGACCCACTGCTGGAAGGCTGCCCAGCTGCAGCCCGGCTAGCGGGAACGCCAGGCATGAGTCATCCCACGAGGCATCTCACCTGGGCCCGGCGGGCTGTGTGCCCCCCGGGCGAGCCCAGGAGTGCCTCGTGCGGTCTGTGTGTGCACGCCCCTGTGTGTGTCTGCTCCTGTTGTCCCCGGCACAGGGACCCAAGTGCGTGCATGCCTTTGAGGGCACTCCCAAGGATGTGTGTGTGTGCGGGGGTGGGGTTGGGGGGTGGGGGGGAGTGCCCGTCTTGGAGTGCATGAGGAGAGATCCAAGTGGACCTGTGTCTGGGTACCACTGTGAGTGTGTGTTATCTCACCTACAAGGATCTCTGTGTGTGTGGCAAGTGTGTGTCTATGCGTGTTTGTGTGTCTGTGTCAAGTCTGTGTACCTGTGAGGTTGGGCCTCCCGTTTCAGCCTGGCCTCTTTCTGCCCCAGGAAAAGTTGCTGTGTGTGTCCCCTGCCCGGCCCCCCTGGCCCCAGGCCAGAGCAGCCCCTGGGAACAGGGCCACGCTCTCCTGGTGTGCTCAGGCCCATGCTCCACACCCCCACCCCAGGAGACCTGCATGCCCCAAGAGGCCTTTCCTGGGTCTGCACAAGGCTGAGCCTCAGCTAATCCCTACTTCCAAGGAAACATCTTTCCTGGGCCTCCCCACCCCCTGGCCTTGCCCCAAGACATGCCACCCAAGCGAGGGCCCAGGGTTGGCCCCACACTCCTCACCGTCCCCACTGGTCCTCACCGGGTCCCCTCTGTCTGCTTAAGGATCCTTCTCCCTCATCACACCCCCGCCCTGGTCCAGCCCCCACCATCCTGCAGGGCTCCTGACTTCCAGCAGTGCACCCCATGGGACATCCCCAGGCCGCCTGGTAATCTGCCTGCAGCACCCATGGTCCAGTCCTGCTGCCCCTGCTCCCAGCCGTGTTGAGCCTAGGCTTGGGCAGCGTAAGCCAGCATCTGCCCTCTTACTCCCAAACTCTGCACACACACTCCAGGGTCGCTTCGGTCCAGAACCCTCTGCCCTGCTCCTGAAATCTGAGCTTAGGCTGTCCGCGCGGAGCCTTCCAGGCCCACTCCCTGCCCACCCCCACCGTTACACCTTGCTACCGCTGGTAGCGCACAATTCCAGACCCGGAGCCCCCAGGGCAGGTCTAGTGGGGTCAGATCGCAGCCAAGGCCTCCCTGGACCCACCACTCCCCCTAGGCCCTCGTCCAGGGTGCCCCGCTCCCCAGTGTGTGACTGCAATGTCAGTCCCCAGACTGGGAGACAAGACTGCGGCGAGCAGGTCAAGTCCGGGAGTCTGGCGCAGCGTCCCGGGACCCCTCGCTGGCAGAGGCCCAAAGTCAACACTCTGAAAGGTCCTTTGAGGGCGCGGGGCAGGGCCAGGCTAGGGGCGGAGCTAGGCCGCAGAGTGGCGGGCGCGGGGTGTCGGCCTGGAGGTGGGAAACCCGCAGGGCGGGACTTGGGGGTGGGGGCAAACCTGGGGGCGGGGCCTGGCTCGGACTGGTTCCTCGCGGACGGGGGCGCGGCGTGCCCGCCAAGGGGCGGGGCCTGGAGGACCGCAGCCAATGGGCTGAATGAGGACGGCGGCCCCACCCGCGCTCGCTCCGCAGCGGCTCCGCGCGGGCTGGGCGGGCCGGGGCGGGGTCCGGGCGGTGGCGGGGCTCGGGGCGCCGGTATAGCCCGCAGTCTGCTGTCGGCTGCCAGCTGCATCGCTGGGCTGCAGGGGCAAAGTGCGGCCCTCGCCCGGCCCCCGGGCCGCCCGCGCGCCGGAGCCGGGACCTGCGACTGGACGCGACGGGCCGCCGCGGGCCCGCACCGCCCGGCCGCCAAGATGTGCGACTGCTTCCACGTGATGCTGCCCACCTGGCCCGGAGCCCCCGGCAGCGGTGCGCCTTCTCCCAGCCTGCAGCCCGCTCCCCTCGGGGCGGGTGGGCTCCCCGCCGGGCGCGCGCCGGGCGGGTCCTGGGGCGCGCAGTGCGGGCGGGCTGCGGCGCCGGCCGGGGTGGGGGCGTCTCTGGGACCGGCCCGCGGTCTCGAGCGCGCGTCTGCGCCTCGGGGGCTGCTCGGACCTCTGCTTCTCTGCTCCCGCTCTTCCCCTCTTACCTGTCCCTGTTCTTCGGCCTCCCCTCTGTCCTTGCTGCTCACTTTGCTCCCCGGGTCGCCGACCCTTCCCTGCTCTTCCGTCGCTCCTCGCCTCCCTAAACCTCACTGTCCGGTCTGCACCTCCCTCTCTGCCACTGCCCCCTGCTGTAGCCGTCTGGGACGTCGTGCTGTCCCCGGAGGCAGCCGCCTGGGGACGGCTGCACGGGTGTGTGGAGTGAGACTACCATGAGTCTCCAGACGGTGGGGACCTGCCGCCAGGACTGCCCTCTGATCTGTTTGGGGGAGAGCAGCCTAGGTTGACCAGGAGTTAAGGTTCCTGGCTTCGGTCCAGAACTGTGGGGCCAGGCTGGGCCGGGTCCAGTGTGTGGCTGCTGCGTGCTGGGTCACTAGGTGGTGGCTGAGGTCTGGGGCTTGGGAGGGGCCTGAGTGAGATCGGAGCTCAGACACAGGGTCCCCCACTGCTGGGCAAGGGAAAGTGCCTCCCTCTGCGCCTCTGGCCACAGGATGAGAGCCAGGTGCTCTGTCATCTGCCTGTCCCTGCACTGGGCCTAACATCAGGGCCTGGGTGTCTCAGCTGCATGGAGGGCAGCGTGGGGTGGGGCAGGGACAGTCCCTCCAGCTCAGGGTCAGTCATGCCGCAGCCTGGCCACACCCAGGACACCTGGCCAGCTGCGGCAAGGGGGGCTGGGGCCACACTGCATCGGCACAGGCGAAACCCCACTCCCTGGGGAAGCAAGCTTGGTGGAGATGCTGATGGCAGTGCTAATGCAGAGAGGGTGGGGCACCCCTCCAGCTGCACCAGGAGCTGCTGTGGCCCCTCCTATTGTCCATTTGTCTGGCTGGCACTGAAGCCCAGCTTGCCTCCTGTATGGGCTTCCCTTGCCCAGGTGAGAATCCCACCCGTTCTCCCTGGACGGCCAGCAGGAGGATGACGAGCTCCCAGCCCCCTCCTCCTGACTGCGGTGGGCCCGGCCCACACCCCTGGGACTCCGCTGCATCACAGGGACAGAAGGGCCCAAAGGGCATGGGGCCATTGCTCTGCCTGCCACACTGGCCTCCTCCTCGCTCCCGGGCTGCCTGGGGACTCCTAAGCTGCAGGGTCTCCGGCCATCTCATCCACCCTCCTGTCTCACAGAGGCCTGTGCTGAGAGCCCCTCCCCAGCTGAGGGCCTCATTCTCACTTTGACCTGTGCTTCTTTGGCCTCTGGGGCAGTTCCTCCTTGTGTCCAGCCGGAAGAACCAACCCCTCTTAGGGAACAGGACTTGCTGGCTCAGAGGGCCTGCGAGTTGTGTCCAACATGCAGATTCTCAGACCTTCTCCATCGTTCGGAGGAGGCCAGAGAACATGCATGCCGGGCCTCGGTGCAGGCATCGTCCTGCTGCAGTTCCCTCCTAGCAGGCCAGAGGCGGGCAGACCCTCCTCCCTTGTCTTTCTACGCGGTCCAAAGCTTCCCGCCGCTCGCACGTCTCAGAGCCTGTGCCCCAGCCAGGGGGTGGGAGCTGTGTCACGTCCAACCTGCGCGCGGAGGCTGCCCCCTGGTGGCTGTGTTGGGAACACACCAGCGCAGGGATCCGCCCCGCTGTGCTGTGGGCCCGGCCAGTCTGAGTGGCACTCGGCCAGTCTGAGTGGCACTCGGCCAGTCTGAGTGGCACTCACCCACTCACCCCCTCACCCGCTCCAGTATCCTTGCGCGGAGAAGCCCACGGACAGAGGAGCCTGGCGGGCTACAGTCCATGGGGTCGCAAAGAGTCGGACACGGCTGAGTGACTCACTCACACACCCTGCCCCACTCCTGTCTTCCTGGGGAGCCCCCTGTTCCTCCCGGGTGCACCGGCCGTCTGCAGGCGCCAACCACGTCACCCGGGGCGCTCCCCCCACCTCCGCGCCTTTCTCTCCCAGGGACGGCTGGTTCCTTTCTGAGGCAGAGCTGGGTCCTGGGCAGCTAGACCACTGACTGTGCCTGCATGCTGTCGCTCAGTCGTGTCCCGCTGTTTGCAACCCTATGGGCTGAAGCCGGCCGGGCTCCTCTGTCCATGGGATTCTCCAGGCAAGAATACTGGAGTGGATTGCCATTTCCTCCTCCAGGGGATCTTCCCAGCCCAGGGATCGAACCCAGGTCTCCTACAGCTCCTGAGTTGTCAGGCGGAGTCTTTACCACTGAGCCTCCTGGGAAGCCCCAGCTCCCGGGCTGGGCCTCTGCCCTTCAACCCCTGGCTTGGCTTGTGGCCCCTCCTACACCCACCCTCAGAAGCCCCTACAAGGACCAGAGAGCCCCAGGTGCTGGTGACGCCCTGAGGGGGTCTGGGTGGTCTCTCCCTGGCGGGGGCCACGACAACTCCGGGGCCTTTGGGAGCGCTGCTCGGTGTCAGGCGTCCCCTCTGGGGCCTCTGCCCAGCCCTGGGCTCTGGGCTCTGGGCTGGGTCTCAGATCTGTGAACGGGAGTGACCGCAGCTGCTCAGGCCCAGGCGGGGTAGAGAGGCGTGGCCAGGGAGGCCCCGGGCTGCCCCCGTGAGCGGTCCGAACGGGTGGCTTTGCCTGGTTCTCTGCACCGGTGGAGACGGGGCCACGGAGTCTCGGGGCGGCGAGGCAGAGCCTGAAGCCAGCGTGGAGCCTCTGTGGCCTCCACGGGGCCAGAGCAGCTGTGCCCCAGGCTCTGAGCTGCCCGGCGCCCCCAGGCAGGGGCACACGGACGGGCACTGAGAAGGAGGTGGGGGCGGTCATCCTGGGTGGGGGTCTGGACCCTCCCGGCACTTCAATGAGACTCTGAGAGCCAGCCCTGGTGATGGCATGTGTGTGTGTCCCTGACGACACCCCCACTTCTTGTGGGGAGACAAGCTGGACACCCTGGCTCCCGCCCCAAGGCCCCTCAGGAAGTGGGGCAAGGCCCAGGCATGGACAGGAAGGGCCAGTGCCCCAAACCACCTGTCTCCCGCTACGTACCTGTTCCACCTGGGGCTCACCATGGCTGGGCCTGTAGCAGGGATGCTGTGATGCCCTTCTTCCCTCTGGCTAAGCGCTTCCATTCGGGCCCAGCCAGGAGCTGCGTCTTCCAGGAAGCCCCCTGGATTGTTGTCCTTCAGACTCTGACCGTCTCTGTATCTCTGTGACTGCTTTGCAGACGGGCTGTTTCAGGTCCAGCCTGGGGCTGGTTTGCCTGGGGATGGGGAAGTGGAAGTGTCAGGGAGGAGAACCCAGGACAGGGGAGTGGGGCCTGGGCCATCTGGGGCCCCCATCACCCACTTCGGGTGAAAAGCCCAGATTTCCCTGGCTAGGTCCTCTGCCTGGATGGGAGCAGGAGGTGGTGGTTTAGTCACTAAGTCGTGTCCGACTTTTGCAACCTCGTGGACTGTAGCCCGCCAGCCTCCTCTGTCCATAGAATTCTCCAGGCAAGAACACTGGAGTGGGTTGCCATTTCCTTCTCCAGGGGATTTTCCTGAGCCAGGGATCGAACCCAGGTCTCCTGCACTGCAGGGGACAGGAGGAGGCAGAGCCTATTCTTAGGACCGCTGTGAAGAGGGGTTGTCTGTCCACCCGTCCTTCCATCTGTGGGTCCCAGGGGCCCTGGGCCTCAGGTGTCCACAGGTTGGGGAGCAGGGGTGTTTATTAAGGGAAGGTGAGACAGGTAGGACTTCTGACACTAGTCAGGGAGGGCTTCCAGGGGGAAGGGCCGCCTGATGGGGAGAGCCTGGAAAGCACGTTGATGGGGAGCAGCAAGCAACTTAACGGGTGGGTCTGGGGCGGGGCGGGGATGAAGGCTGTCAGGAGGAAGGGCTGTGGTCCCAGGGCTGCTGGGAGCCCCAGAGGGTTTCAGGGCGGGTCCTACGGGAAGGGATGAGGCCCAGCAGGGTGCAGGAGGGGCGGCGGAGGAGCTAAGGACGGAGGGGAGGCTGTGCATGGGCTGCTCTCCCAGAGCCCCTCCCAACTCTTGGCTGGGCCGGGTCACTCCAGGAGCCTCAGGGGCATTGCCAGCAGCCCCCCTTCCTCCAGGTTTCTCCGATGTTTCTGTTTTGGGGGCACAGGCTGCTGGAGCTAAAGGTCCACCTCACTGGGATAAATATTTAATAGTCAGAAACACTTTCTAAAATGGAAAGATGGAGCAGGGCCCAGGCCTGAGGGCCTGGGGCGGGGTGGGCGGTGGCACGCCCGAGCCCACTGCTTGCCTGGTTCCAACCCTGCATACAGGAGGGCGAGGGGCCCTGCTGGGCCCCCTCCCCCAAGAGCCCTGTGGGAGGGACTCAGCCCGCACATCCCACCCGGGGCCGGCTCCCTGCCCCCGCAGGCAGAGGCTGGCTCCCCACTGCCTTAGCTGGTGAACCACCAGGAGCCCTAGGAAGGATCCCAGTTGGGCTCCGGCCTGGACACAGCAGCGGATGTGGGTGCCCGCCGCCGAGAGGACGGCCAGGACGCCTGCAGCAGGCGTCTGCGTCTGGGCCCCGTCGCGGCAGCCCAGCCCCACCGTCCACTCTCACTGCGGGTGGGCAGCCCTGGAGGTCGGGCCCCCCTGGGCCAGGGCAGGGCTTCTGTGTTTGGGGCTCGAGCCCTGAGTGGCCCCCCACCCCACGCTGACGGTGGGCCGCCCGCACCGGCTCTGGGTGGCCTCCTCCACACTGCACTTGACCCTGGCTGATGCCCTTGTCCCCAGGAACCACCAGCCTTGCCGGGCCCAGCTCAGGTGGGAAGGAGGTGGCCTCCCACTGGGCTCTTGGCTGCAGGACCCCTCGGGGCGGCTCCCCCCAACCCCGGGCAGGCCTTGCTCCTGGGAGGTGGACGCACCCCCCGGAAGGGCATGCTCACCCCCGACCTCCTCACCAGCTGACCTGCTCTCCGCTGCCTCCGGCCCTGCCCCATCCCTTCCCAAGGGGCCTCCGAGGAAGAGCGCGGAGTCTGGGTGGCAGGGGTCGGCGGGCACATGCCAGGCAGCCTGCATCCAGGTCTGGAGGTGCCCAGCGGCCCTTCTGCTGGCCCTGCACCTGCCTGGCCAGCTGGAGCCAGGGGACCGGCAGGCAGGGTCCCTGGGTGCCAAGGCGATGGCAGGTCCTCGCTCAGCATGCTTGTCTGCTGGGGGGGCCAGGCACAGCCCTTGGAACAGATGCCAGCCCAGAGGCGGGGTGTGGGGCAGCCCCGGACGCTCGCCCCGACTGGGTCGCAGCGGGGCAGGGTCCCTCCCTTCCCTCCCAGCACTCCAGCCGGCGCCCACCTCCCAGGGGCAGCTGGCACTGGCCGCTGGGGGATAGACCAGGGTCCGCGCCGGGAGGGGGCTGGGGCCGAGCAAGCAGCAAGTGTCCAGGCTGGAGTCGGGAGGGCCTGTGGCAGGGGCTTGGGGGGAGACAGTGAGGCTGGAGGTGGCCTAGCCCGCGGACTGCACCGCAGAGCGGCAGGGGCTGCTCGGGCGGGGAGGCTGGCCACACTCTCGCGATGGTCCAGGGCAGGGCAGGTGGTGGGGGTGGCTTGAGTGGCGTGGGGCACCCGGCTCCGGCGAGGAGGCCAGCACCCCGCCCTCCTTCCAGCTGAGTCAGCCCGCCCGACCCTGCCCGTGCAGGGAGGCGGCAGCCTGGTTGGGCGCCAGGCAGGAAAGAGTCCGCCGGTGAGAACCGTGTGGGCCGGCGGACCAGGTGCGCTCGCGGGCCAGCAGGTCGAGCGGCTTTTCCTCTCGCGTAACCAGCATCGTTTACGGCAGCTAGGTTTCGGCAGGGTGGTGGGGGGCGGCCGGGAGCGGCCTGCGTCCGGTCCCTCTCGCGGCCTCTCACCTGTGTCCTGGGCAGTGCCAGCCGCCTCAAGCTGGCCAGAGCCCCTCTTAAGGCTGCTCTCCACCCCCCTGTTCTGGGGCGACCTAGCCCTCCAGTGGCTTCTTTCAGTGACTGTTACCCTCGGTTCCCCGAGGTGCCCTCAGCCCTGTGGCGGCCGGCGCTGGCGGGTGCGGGCTGACCCTTCCAAGGGCTGGAGGTGACCCCTCATGGCCCTTGAGCCCCCGGCTGGGCCCCTCAGGAGTGCCAGCCTGCTGCAGCCTGCTTGTGGGGTGCAGGTGCCCGCAGCCAGCAGGGCCCCACCCCCAGGGTTGTGGGGTGCAGGGCGGGGTGGCCCTGGGACCCAGCAGATGGGCTGATAGTACAGTCTGTGGGCCTGCCGGGGCCTGCTGGGCCTGCCCCGGCTCAGGTCGGGGTCTGGCAGCCAGAGCCCCTGTCCTCCCGCCCCCTCAGGGGTCCCTGGGGGCAGAAAGTCCTGGGGGGCTGGAAGGTGAGGCGACAAGAGCTGGCAGGCCAGGTGGTTGGGCTCCAGGGAGCTGGGGGGGCTTCCGCAGGTGCTGCTCAGCCGCTTATGTCCAACGACTGCGGAGGGCTGGTGACGATTGCTGGTACCAGGGACCACAACGCCCAGCTAGCTCATCAGGCGCCCTGGAACTCTGGGCGCTGGGTTTTGGCTGAAGGGCTAGAGGGTGGCCAGGGTCAGGCTGCCCTCAAGGGGCTTGGGCTGGGCGGCAGTGGCCAAGGCCACCTTCCCCAAGGTCACTGGGCCAGGCCATGGATGGACTCCGTCTGGCCCTGCTCTGGCCTTTGTGGCCTTGGCCGTGGAAGAGGCTGGCTGTGCCCTGGGCGGGGGTGAGGCGCTGTCCCCCCAGAGGGAGCCATCCTAGGTCCGTCCCGGAAGGTGCCCCTCAGGCTGTGCCTCCACGTCCCTCCCTGGCACCCTGGCCTGCCAGCCCCCCAGCCTCTGGCCCAGGCTGGTGCCCAGCCTGCCTGGATGGTCCTGTGTGACAGCAGGTCTACCCACCTGGCTGTCTGTCCACCCAGCAGGACTGATTGCACTGGCCCGGGCCAGGGCAGGGCAGGCGATGACTCACCGCATCCCTAAGCGGGCTGGTGTTTCCTCCCCCAGTCAGCTGCTCTGCCTGGGGGGGGGGGGCACTCTGGGGGAGGGCTGGGGGGCCCCCCTGCTCCTGAGTGAGCAGGAGGGGCTGGCCCAGCTGTAGGGGCCCGTGAGGGGGCCCGCCCGGTCCCTGTGGTCGGGGAGGGGTCTTGGCTGACTCGGCCTGCCTGGGAAGGGGCCTGAGGGCAGGGCCTGAGGGCGGGGCCTGGAGGGGAGGAGCCGGGAGGACGGACCCAGGGAGCTGGGAGTCTGGATCCTCACTTCGGGCAAAGTTGGGAGGACTTGGGAGGACGTCGGCCTTGGTAAGCAGCTGAGCTGTCTTCGGTGCACCCTCTGCCCCCTGCCCCCTTCCTGGGCTCAGCCCTGGGGCGCCCGGCCACCCCTGTAGCGTGGAGGGGGGACTCGGTGGGGGTGGCAGAGCTGGGCTGGGCGTCTCCGTCACCATCTCCCCGAGTCTGCCCTCCTCCAGCCTGGCTGACGCGGGAGGGGCAGGCTGGTCAGATCCTGGTGGCCAAGGGTCACCACGGACGGCGTGGCCATTTCAGTCCCAGGGGAGGCAGACCCCCGGCTGGGCCGTGTGGCCGAGGGCAGGTCCTTTAGGTGACCCCACTCGGATGCACTGGGGGCCTGGGGGAGAGGAGGGCGCTTCAGCCAAGCTCATCTGCAGGTGCCGGGTGGGCAGTGCGCGCCTGTGGTGGTGCCCCAGAGTCACAAGGCGCTGGGCATCTGGGTGCTGGCCCTTCAGCCTGGACTCAGACAGACTCGGGCCCGCTGGGCCCGCTGGGGTGGGCGATAGGGTCAGGACCCTGCTTTCTGCTGCCAGGCCCATGCAGCTTGTGGTCTGGGAGCCGCCTTCAGGCCTCCGAGTGTCCAGGTGCAGAAAGAGATGCGCTGGGCTCACCTGCTGCCCCTCCTAGCCCTTGAGACCCCGCCGCACCCTCAGCCTGGGCGGGACTCACCGTCCCTTTCTCTACCCTCCTACTCCCGGCTCTAGCATTTACTATGCACCTACTGCATGCCATGTTTGGTGAGAATGTTCCAGGAACTAGGGACCAGAGATGATGACAGGGTGGCCAAGCTGGACGGTGAGATGGCAGAGGAAGCTGCATTTGAAAAGGGCAGAGGTCGGGAGAGAGGGCTGGTCTGGAGCCCAGCTCTGAAGGTCTGGGGAGGGTGCCGGTGTTGGTGGGCCAGGCAGACAGCCGGGCTGGAGAAGGTGGCCTGAAAGCCTCCTGGCTGCAGCCGGGGCTGCAGTGGAGGAGGCTGTGGGCCGGGGGGACCGAGGCCTTCCTGCAGGCAGAGCCAAAGCCCAGGCTGCCATCCCAGGCAGCACACTTCTCTTGAGAAACCCCGGGGAGGCAGGGCGGGCCCTTGGCTGTCTGCGGGCGTTGCTTCAGAAAGTCTGGAGGTCTCGTGACAAGTCAGCTGCGCTCGGCCCTTTCCTCCTGACGTTCCAGGGTGGGGTGAGGTGGGGTGTCCCGTGCGCCCCTGTAGGCACTGGGCTTCCAGCCTGAGGGCAGCGTCCCCTGTGGAAGGAGCCTGGGCCGGCCGGGGGATCACCTGGGGCTGTGCGCATTGTCCACACACGCACCCCAGGGCTGGACACTCAGGCCACTATCGAGGGCCCTGCTGCTGGCCACTCTCCTTCCCCTCGCACTGACAGTCCCTGTTCCTCCCATTGCCCGAGTAAACGCGCCCCACGGCCGGCCCCAGCTGGAGGCTGGAGCTGGGCTCCCCGGGCGGTCAGTCAGGTGCACACCTGGGTTCTGGGTTCAGGCAAAACTGCTGCGCCCATGAGTGGTCCTACGCTGGGCCCCCTAAGAAACCCCCCTTGGCTGGGGCTGGCGGGAGAGTCCCCAGGTCAGTCCGGGGCCCCAAGGGCCAGGTGAGTGTGGGGAAGTCATCCAGGTGAACGCCCCCTTTCTGCAGCTGACCCCCAGCCAACGTCGGGCTGCTCCTTGGCTCTGCCCGCGCCGCAGACGCTCCCTGGAGACCCCACCCCAGAGGATTGCCATTCTTGGGAGTGAAGCTTTTCTGATGATGTGGTGCCCATCCCCCCAAGTCCCCCAGTAGGTAGCGTTTGAGGTCGTGGACTAGTTAGGGTGCTTATGTAGCCCAACCAGGGTGCTGGGGCCACGGCCAAGCCTGAGCCCTGGGGAGGAGGGGACGGGCGTTGGGCAAGGCAGCAGGTGCCAGCAATCGGACTGGCTGGGCCTGGCCCAGCAATCACCTCTACATCCTCCTCTGCAAAGTGGGCTTTGGTGACCTTACAATATCAGCCATTATTCCAGGCGACTGCTGGGTCTGGGCTCTCTGTAGGGCCCAGGCTGGGTCAGGCTGGCTGCCAGGAGGGACTCCTCGCGTGCACTCAGGGTGCGGGGGCCCACAGGACACGGGGACTGGCAGAACAGAGCTCGGGGCTACCGGGAGGCCTCCTCTCCCCTCCGTGGGGCAGGTCCAAGGCTGGCAGGGCTGCTGGCTGCCTGGCCCTGGGGCAGGCAGGATTTCCTCCTTCCTGTTTGTGCGTCTCTGGGCTGGGCTCCAGCCGGCCTGGGGTTCTGCCTTAAGGGGTGCAGAGGGACCCAGAGCTTAGAAACACAGCCGTGCACCTTCCCAGCAGCCTGACCTTGGGCTTGGCCTGTGCTTGCCTCCCTGAGCCCCCACTTTTGGTTCCTACCTTAGGTATAGGGCTCTGGCACCCGAGGGGGTTATTGTGAAGGTGGGACTGGGCCGGCTGGGGCCGCAGCAGCAGGAGGGGTGCTGGTTCAGCCCCAGCCGGGCAGGCTGAGCCTCCTTGCCCCCAGGTTCCCAGGTCCTCAGGTTCCCCCGGCCTTTCCCTTCAGCCTCCAGCCTCCAGCCTCCCCTGGAGCAGGTCTGGGGCTACAGCTTCTCGGGGCCTGGGGCATCCCCGCCCGACTTCGGGGCCTTGCACCGCCGCGCCCAGCCCAAGGCCCCGCTGCACACCGCCTGGGGTCCCCCACCTCCCGCAGCTGCGATCCGGGTCTGGGCGGGTCGCCGCCGCTCCCCCCAGGGACACGCCTGCCAGCCCGGCACGGAGGGCGGTCCGGGCCTTGTTTTGCTGTGACTCAGAGATGGATGCGGGGTGGGGGCGGCCAGGCTGCTTTCCTGGGCGGGTCTGCGCAGCTCCCCGCCCCTCGGTCAGCGCCCCCACACGGAGCACGGGGCTCGGGGAGCAGGAGGTCGCCCTTCGTGGGGCCAGGCCGGGGGCCGGGGCCCGGGCGCCGCCACCCTTGGCCGACCCCCGCGCGTCCGGCCCCCACGCGGCCCCACGGGCTGAGCTCTTCGGGCAGTGGCTCCTCCTCCCCCGGCCTCCGATTCCCGGGCGCTCATCCAGCATGCCCACTTTGGGGATGGGCAGGGCGGGAAGGGGTCCGCCGCCCTCGCCCTTGGCTTCCACAGGGCAGAGGGCTCGGTGGGGAGCAGGCCCGGGTCTCCCGCCCCCGCGAGCGGCCCGGAATCCGCGGGGACTGGCTCCCACTTCCCCGCCGCGCCCCGACCTCTGCATCCCTGGGGAAGTCAAGGCTCAGAGTGGGACAGGCTTGCTCGGGTCACATGGCAAGTTGGACAGAGAGGAGCCGCCACAGCCGCAGTCGCCCCAGGCCTGGGCTTCCCCCATGGGCTCCATGGGGACAGGGAGAACCGGCGGGGAACCGGCCCGGGGGAGGGGGGCCTCTCCTGCTCCAAGCCCTGCTGGCCGGGGTCGGGGGAGCTCCAGGGTTGGCAGGTGTCCCCTCCTCACCAGCAGTGCGGACACAACCATGGAGGGTTCTCTGAGCCCCGCCAGATTCCTTAAGATCCAGGGCCGCTTCTCCTGGACTCGAGTACAAGTCAGGGGGTGCTGGGCTTGCAGGCGCTGGTGGACCGGTTTTAAGGAGGGGTTTTGATCGCTGAATCATCACAAGACTATTTGCATAGCCAGTTTCTCCTGAGTGATGCTGTCCCGTGTGTCTCTAGGAACATGTCCAATTCGTCTGCATTTTCAAGTTTATTGGCATAGAGTTTATAATTTCCTCATTTCAATTTTATGTAGAATTTAAACATTTTTGGGGGGAAAGGTACAAGTCATCCGGGTGTAGCTAAATGCCTTCTCCCAAAGTGGACACACGGGTGTAACCAGCACCCCAACCCCCTCCTGAGGCCTCTCCCCAGCTGGTCTGCCCCCTCCCAAAGGAATTCCATCACTAGTGCCTGGCAGTTGTAAGTTTTACATTTAGCTCTGTGATTCATTTTGACTTAATTTTTAGACATGCTATGAAGTAAGCGTCCAGGTATTTTTTCCCCCCAAATACATATCCACTTGTCCCAGCGCCGCTGTTGAAAAGACTATTAATTTTCTATTGGAATATTTTGGCTGCTTTGTCAAATATCAATTGATCTCACAAAGCGTGGGACTATTGTAGACTTTCTATTCTTTTCCATTGATATTTGTGTTTGTATCATACTGACTTGGTTCTGTTGGGGGTCAGAGAAAATACCTAGCTGACTTTAAATGGTTCAAATTACTTTCAACTTACTGAGACATTTGAATGGGCCAGCGTGTGGTCCCTCTCAGTGAAGAGGAGTGCGTGCTCTGCTCCCGTGGGGTGGCCTGCTGGTCGACGGGAGGGCCAGTTCTCTTCTTCCCTGTTTTGTGTTGTAAGGTTATCGAGCACCGAGCGGAGTGTTACCGTCTCTGTCTTCAATGTGGCTTTGTTTATTTCTCCTTTCAGTTTTCCCAGTTTTCACTTCAGTGTTTTTTGCCTCTGTTATTAGGTGTATACAGACGTAGATTTTTTTTTTTTTGATGAATTGTGCCCTGTATTATTATTATGAAATGATTAGTTTTAAAAAATGATTTATTATTTTGAAATGATTAGATATTTTTCTTTTCTTGCCTTGTGGCGCTAGTGGTGAAGAACCTGCCTGCCAATGCAGGAGACATGTGTTTGATCCCTGGGTTGGGAAGATCCCCTGGAGCAGGAAATGGTACCTCACTCCAGTGTTGTTGGCTGGAGGATCCCCATGGGTAGAGAAGCCTGTCGAGCTACGGTCCACGGGGTCTCGGAGGGTCGTGCTGCACACCCCGTTTTGTCTCGTCTTCTCCATTCAAGGGCGCCCCCCAAGCGCGACTGGTAAGGAATCCACCTGTTGATGCAGGAGACCCCGGGTTGATTCCTGGGCTGGGAAGATCCTCTGGAGAAGGTATGGGCTACCCACTCCAGTATTCTTGGGCTTCCCTTGTGGCTCAGCTGGTAAAGAATCTGCCTGCAATGAGGGAAACTTGGGTTCTGTCCCTGGGTCAGGAAAATCCCCTGGAGAAGGCAAAGTCTACCCACTCCAGTATTCTGGCCTGGAGAATTCCATGAACTGTATAGTCCATGGGGTTACAAAGAGTCGGACACGACTAAACAACTTTCACTTCACTTCTTTTTATTTATAGTCCATTTTGCCTAGATAGCATGTAATCAGGGTTGCTTTTAAAATTTCATCTGACAGTCTCTACCTTTTTGATTGGAATTTTAAGTCCTTTTATATTTAATATATTGTCAGTATGGGTGGCTTAAATCCTACCATCTTGCTAGTTGCTTTCTAATTTTATTCAATCCATCCTTTGCTCCTCTTTCCCTCATTCCTTACCATGTTTTAGAGTTACTTAAATATATATACATGGCTTCCCAGGTGGCACTAGTGGTGAAGAATCCGACTGCCAATGCAGGTTAGATGTAAGAGGCACAGGTTTGATCCCTGGGTCGGGAAGATCCCCTGGAGGAGGGCACAGCAACCCACTCTAGTATTCTTGCCTGGAGAATCCCATGGACTAGAGGAGCCTGGTGGGCTGCAGTCCATAGGGTTTCACAGAGTCAGACACAACTGAAGCAACTTAGCATGCACACACATACACATGTATATAATTGCTTAATAACATACATTACATATGTAAGTATAAAGTTTCTATTTATAAATTGATATATATTTATACATTAAATGTATATAATTAATTATATACTAGACAAATATTAATGTAAATTATACACATACATGTATAATTATATTAATGTAAGTAATGTAAATTATATACATTGTACATATAATTATACATATAATTTGTATATATCCAAATTATATACATTCTTGTATATACAAAATTATTCTATATGTATATATACGATAATACACTCATATGTATTGTATATATACATGTATGTATATTTTATTATTTTGTCATCTATATTAATGTATATTTTACAAACATATATTTTTAGTATTGTATTTTATTTCTGCTGTTGGCTTATTAGCTACACATGTTTTTCATCTTAATGGTTGCTTCATGGTTTATACCATGTATTTTTTATTATCACAGTGTGTCTTCCTATTACATTATACTTCCTCATGTATAATGTGAAAACTTTACAGTAAGAACTTCCATTACCCCAACTCCTTCCTTCATATTATAGTTGTCATAGGCATTACTCCTACATATGTTAAATTCCATGTTTTATTACTTTTGTTTTATACAGTTAATTACCTTTTCCTTTTACAGGTCTACTAAGGTGTAATTTGCATACCATAAACCTCACCCATTGTAAATGCATGATTCAGTCATTTCAGTAACTTTACAGAGCTTTGCAGCCATCACCCTGTCCAGTTCTAGAACATTCCCATCAACCCCAGTTCTCTGGAGCCTGTTTGTAGCCCGTGCCTACTCCCACTGGTAGTCCCTAGCAGTTACTTAATTGTGCTAAAATATAGAAACTGATCCAACACATATCCTTCCCCTTCCTTTTTGCTATTATTGCCACATACATTACATCTACATGTATTATAATCCCAACAATGTGACTTTAGAATCGCCACCTTATATGGGACGTTGCCAGATTATGGCCTGTGCACTAAATCCGTCCTGCCGCTTGGCTTGTAGGTGAAGTTTTGTTGGATCACGGTCACGCTCATTCATTTGCATTTTGTCTGTAACTACTGCTGAGCTACAACCATGGAGTTGCAAGAAAGATCACACGGCCTGCAAAGCCTGAAATATGTGCTGTCTTACCTGTCTCAAGAAAAGTTTGCAAACCCCTGCTCTATATGATCTTATATCTTTTAAAGAAGTTAAAAGATGGAATGGGATATATTTATAGATATCTCATTGGAAAGATGTTTGCTGAGCTTTTTATATTTGCCCACATAGTGACCATTTTCTGCATTCTTCATTTCTTTCTGTAGAAATGGGTTAGTATCTAATACTGGTTCCTTTAGCATTTCTTCCAGGAAGACTTGCTGGCAATGAATTCTCTTTGTTCCTTTGCAGATGTCTTTATTTTGCCTTTATTTTTGAAGGATGCTTTACTAGATATACAGTTCATGTTTGACAACATTTTTCTTTTAGCAATTTGAATCTATTGTTCCACTTTTTCCTGACTTCCATGGTATTGGATAGTTATTGCATTGTCGAACCGTTAAATGTGATGGGCCATTTTTCCTTGTTGCTTTCAAAATTGTCTCTTTCATGTGAACATTTTGATGTGATTGTCTAGGTCTGGATCCCTTTGTGTTTATCCTACTCAGGTTTGTTGAGCTTCTGAGATCTGTAGATTGTTTTCAGCCATTATTCTCTCAAAATTTTTTTCTGCCTCTCTCTTTTTCCTTCTGAGACTTCAGCTACACATAATTGGCATTCTCTGTGTCATCCCATGGATCGCTGAGGTTCTGTTCATTTTCTTTCAATCCTTTCTCCCTTGTTATTTACACTGGTTTTTGTTGTTCAGTCGCTAAGTCATGTCCGACACCTTGTGATCCCATGGACAGCAGCACCCCAGCTTTGCAGGCCCTGTGATCTTTCTTGCAACTCCATGGTTGTAGCTCAGCCGTAGTTGTAGACAACATGTAAGTGAATGAGCGTAACTGTGATCCAACAAAGCTTCACTCACAAAACAAGCAGCAGGACAGATTTAGTGCACAGGCCATAATCTGTCCTCCACTATTTCTCGGAGTTTGTTCAAATTCATGTCCATTGAGTCACTGATACTATCCAACCATCTCATCCTCTGCTGCCCCCTTCTCCTTTTTGTCTTCAGTCTTTCCCAGCATCAGAGTCTTTTCCAATGAGTCAGCTCTTCGCATCAGGTGGCCAGAGTATTGGAGCTTCAGCCTTGGCATTACTTCTTCCAATGAATATTCAGGGTTGATTTTCTTTAGGATTGACTGGTTTGATCTCTTTGCTGTCCAAGGGACTCTTAACAGCCTTCTCCTGCATCACAACTTGAAAGCATCAATTCTTTGATACTCAGCCTTCTTTATGGTCCAAATCTCACGTCTGTACATGACTACTGGAAAAACCATAGCTTTGACTATACAGACCTTTGTCAACGAAGTGATGTCTCTGCTTTTCAATACACTATTTAGGGTTGTCATAGTTCTTCTTTCAAGGAGCAAGCATCTTTTATTTCATGGATGTGGTCACCGTCTGCAATGATTCTGAAGCCCAAGAAAATAAAATTTGTCACTTCTTGCACTTTCCCCCCCTTTTATTTGCCATGAAGTGATGGGACCAGATGCCATGATCTTAGTTTTTTTATTTTTATTTTTTTATCTTAGTTTTTTTACTTTTGAGTTTCAAGCCAGCTTTGACTCTCCTCTTTCACCCCTATCATGAGGCTCTTTAGTTCCTCTTCCCTTTTTGCCATTAGAGTGGTTAAAATGACTAATTTCTGTTAATATACAAGTGTTTTTGTTGTGGTTGTTTTTTCTGATTGCACCACAGAGCTCGCAGGATCTTAGCTCCCTGACCAGGGATTGAACCTGGGCCCCAGCAGTGAACGTGCTGAGTCCTGATCACTGGCCACCAGGGGATTCCCCTAATTACCAGTTTTTCACTTCCCCTGTTAGCTCTGCTATGGAGTCTCTCCAGTAAATTGTCAACTCCAGAATTTCCAATTAAAAAAAAAATAATCTCCGTTTCTTTATGACATTCTTCATCAAACCATGGTCATCATATTTTTCATTAATTCTTCAAACATGCTCTCCTTTACTTTTTTGAACAAATTTATGAATCTTGCTTTGGAGTCTGTGCCAAATCCCACATCTGTGGACATTCAAAGACAGGTTCCATGACTGCTTTAGTTCCTCACTAAAGATCATACTTTCTTGTTTCATTGCATGTCATGTACTTTTGTGTTGAATGCTGGACATAATACTTTCCTTATTACAGTAACTCTGGATTCTGATTCTTTGTCAGGGTTGTAATTACTGTTTTATTTGTGTGTTTGTTTAGTAACCTGCTTTGACTAAATCTGTGAAGTTTACCTACTTGATCCGCACACCCCCATCCCGGCTCCCTGCTTTCAGCCCCAGTCTCGCGGCCTCCCCAGCTCAGTGGCTGTGGGTCCTCCCCTGACACTTGCCCTGCCCCCGGGCCCAGTGTCCGGGCTAGCCCACCTGTGTGTCCGCAGCCTCTCCTGGGCCCCTGCCCCCAGCCACCATCCGCCCCACCCGCCGGCGAGGCGCCCCTGACTCACCCCTCCCTTTGTAGTGTCCAGTCGGCAGCTGCAGCCTGGAGAGCCAGATGCAGAATCCGAGGAGGAGCGCTCGGTAAGTGAGGTCCGGGAGGGCGCGGGCACGCTCCTACCCCCCCGGCCGTCCCTGGACTCGAGCGGAGCCGCGTGGCTGAGGGTAGCCTGAGCTTCTGTCCTCCCGCCAGGTGACTGCAGGGCCGGGACCCGAGCTCATCCGTCCCCGGCCACAGGGCTCCTCGCCCGTCTACGAGTGCGTGACGGAGGGTGCTGGCTTCAGACTCCCGGTAAGCCCCCTGGACGGACACGCGCGGACGGAGGGCGGGCTCAGCGGGGAGAGGCACAGGCGGCCACCCCGCATCCGGGTCGCCCTGCGTGGACAGCTGTGTCTGGTCAGCTGTCTCCTCTGGCTCCTCTGCCCTTGCCCTGGGGCCCTCCCTTCAGCCAGCCAAGACCGGGAGAGAGAGCACACGTGTGCAGCTGGGGAAGAGACCTCACGCCCCCGTGTGCGGTGGGGCGCAGGACATGTGCACGCACGCGGCTCTCTGGCGAGGAGACGCAGACGGGGTCTCTGCAGCCACCGCTGGAGACGACTTCGGAAGGCCCGCAGCGGTGTGTTCCGGAAAAGGCCTCCATCTGGCTCTGCTTCCTTTTTGTCCCCTCTACCTGTGGACGTGGGGGCTGGGCCCCGTGGGAAGCCCAGAGCCGAGGCCCAGAGCCGCCTGCCCCCTGGAGGAGCCTGGCTCCGCTTGCACACGGCCGCACCCCGCAGGTTCTAGGCGGGTTCGGGCCTCCTGTCCCCTGGGCTGGGGCAGGGTCGGTCACCCCGCTGTTTGTTGCTGCTGCAGGAAGACGTGCCGAGGAGGCGGAGGTCCTGGTGGAGGCGGGACTCGGGGGACGCGCGGACGCTTTCCAGGATGAGCCACATGGAGGTGGGCATGCGGCGAGTGGACCTCAGGGTGGGCGTGGGCCGGTCCCTGCCAAGGCCTCCAGCCGGGAAGCCAGGGCCAGAGCGGGGTGTCGAGGAGCAGGAAAGCTGGCAGGGTCCCCCCGTGCTTTGGGGAAGGGTGTGCCACCTCCTTCCTCAGGTCAGGGGGCGGGGCTCCGGGATGCCAGGCCGGGCCTCCCAAGACTCAGGAGGAAGGGCCCAGACCACTGACCATGTGGACCCAGGTGCCCAGACCTCAGTGTTCTCACCTGTGCAATGGGTCTGGCCACTGCCTGTTGCATCCAAGACCACAGGAGGGGCTGGTTCTGTGGGCTCCTGGGGAGCCAGGCACACCGCCGCCTGGCAGCCTGTTCTGTCGCTGACAGTACTTTCCTCAAGGCCAGCAATTCCAGTGCTCTCCCAGACCCCAAGGATCCGTCATGTCTGAGCTCAGGCCACTCATGCCGTTTTGGGCATTCTCCCGGGCATTGTACAGGAGGCGGTGATCAAAACCATCCCCAAAAAAGACACGCAAAAAGGCAAAATGGCTGTCTGAGGAGGCCTTACAAATAGCTGAGAAAAGAAGAGAAGCTAAAGGCAGAGGAGAAAAGGAAAGATATACCCATCTGAATGCAGAGTTCCAAAGAATAGCCAGGAGAGATAAGAAAGCCTTTTTAAGTGAACAATGCAAAGAAATAGAGGAAAGCAATAGAATGGGAAAGACTAGAGATCTCCTTAAGAAAATAGATACCAAGGGAATATTTTATGCCAAGATGGGCACAATGAAGGACAAAAACAGTATGGACCCAACAGAAGCAGAGGATATTAAGAAGAGGTAGCAAGAATACGCAGAAGAACTATACGAAAAAGACCTTAAAGGCCCAGATAATGACTATGGTGTGATCACTCACCTAGAGCCATACATCCTGGAGTGTGAAGGGAACTGGACCTTAGGAAGCATTACTATGAGCAAACTAGTGGAGGTGATGGAATTCCAGTTGAGCTATTTTAAATCCTGAAAGATGATGCTGTGAAAGTGCTGCACTGAATATGCCAGAAAATTTGGAAAACTCAGCAGTGGCCACAGGACTAGAAAAGGTCAGTTTTCATTCCAGTCCCAAACAAGGGCAACGCCAAAGAATGTTCAAGCTACCACACAACTGCACTCATCTCACATGCTAGCAAGGTAATGCTCAAAATTCTCCAAGCGGCTTCAACAGCATGTGAACTGAGAATTTCCAGATGTTCAAGCTGGATTTAGAAAAGGCAGAGTAACCAGAGTTCAAATTGTCAACATCTGTTGGATCATCAATAAAGGAAGAGAGTTCCAGAAAAACATCTATTTCTGCCTTATTGACGACGCCAAAGCCTGTAACTCTGTGGATCACAACAAACTGTGGAAAACTTTTAAAGAGACAGGAATACCAGACCATCTTATGTGCCTCCTGAGAAACCTGTATGCAGGTCAAGAAGCAACAGTTAGAACCAGACATGGAATTATGAAGTGGTTTCAAATTGGGAAAGGAGTATATCAAGGCTGTATATTGTCACCCTGCTTATTTAACTTATATGCAGAGTTCATCATGTGAAATGTGGGCCTGGATGATGCACAAGTTGGAATCTAGATTGTGGGGAGAAATATCAATAACCTCAGATATACAGATGACGCCACACTAATGGCAGAAAGTGAAGAAGAACTAAAGAGCCTCTTGATGAAAGTGAAAGAGGAGAGTGAAAAAGCTGGCTTAAACCTTAATGTTCAAAAAACAAAGATCACAGCATCCAGTTCCATCACTTCATGACAAATAGATGGGGAAACAATGGAAACAGTGAGAGACTTTATTTTCTTGGGCTCCAAAATCACTGCAGATGGTGACGGCAGCCATGAAATTAAAAGACACTTGTTCCTTGGAAGAAAAGCTATGATCAACCTAAACAGCATATTAAAAAGCAGAGATGTTACTTTGCCAGCAAAAGTCTGTGTAGTCAAAGCTGTGGTTTTTCCAGTGGTCATGTATGAATGTGAGAGTTGGCCCATAAAGAAGGCTGAGCACTGAAGCTTTTGAACTGTGGTGTTGGAGAAGACTCTTGAGAGTCCCTTGGACTGCAAGGAGACCCAACCAGTCCATCCTAAAGGAGATCAGTCCTGAATATTCATTGGAAGGACTGATGCTGAAGCTGAAACTCCAACACTTTGGCCACCTGATGAGAAGAACCTGACTCATTTGAAAAGACCCTGATGCTGGGAAAGACTGAAGGCAGGAGGAGAAGGGGATGACAGAGGATGATCTGGTTGGATGGCATCACCGACTCAATGGACATGAGTTTGAGCACGCTCTGGGAGGTGGTGAAGGACAGGGAGGCCAGGCGTGCTGCCGTCCATGGGGTCGCAAAGAGTCGGACATGACTGAGCTATTGAACAGCAGCAACAAGTGACCCTCCTTGGTCTGAGTACCAGCTGAGCATCACCTTGTAAGTGATCGGTACTGGGAGTGAGGGTGATGATGAACCAGCAGCCCGTGGAGAAAGGCCTGGCACACGCGCATGAAGCCTCTTCCTCTGCTTAGCAGCCCTGCTGGGCCTGGACGGCCGGGGCCCGGTGCTCCTGAGTCCTGGCCAGTGGGGGCAGGGACCAGGAGAGGCTCCTGTCAGCAAAGGTGGCAGCCGCCGGCCTCCCCCAGAGCCGGACACTGTGGTCCAGGTCCGGCCGCCTGTTGAGAGGGCTCTGGGGCCCCCGGCTTCAGGGGAGGCAGCCCGCAGCAGCTACACCGTGGTGGAACAGGCGCGTGCTCACTAAGGCCCTGCTGGGCTCTTGCTCACTCCACACAGGATGGGACAGAAGTGACGCTGGAGACGGAGGTGGAGGCTGGAGCCAGCGGCTACAGTGTCACGGGCGGTGGGGACCAGGGGATCTTTGTCAAGCAAGTGCTGAAGGACTCGTCAGCTGCCAAGCTCTTCAGCCTGAGAGAAGGTGCTACGGGCCCGTCCCCCGTTCCCCATGGTCCCCATCGGGGGAGGGGGACGGGCCGCGGTGGACGCAGGGCAGCCCCTAGGGAGTGTCCCCACGGCCCCATCAGGGGAGGGGGACGGGCCGCGGTGGACGCAGGGCGGCTCCCTGGAGACCTCTCAGCCGCATCCAGGCTGGGGTCACTCTCTGTGCTGAGTTCTCTGCCTGGAAATGAGGGGCTCCTATCTCCCCGGGGCTCAGTAAACAGAAGGGGTGGGCAGCCCTCCACTCACACCCGCTGTGGGCCCCTCCCCCGAGGCCAGGGGCACTAAGGCACCAGGCCGCTCTGTCTTTGTCCAGGGGATCAACTGCTCAGCGCAACCATATTCTTCGACAACATTAAATATGAAGATGCTCTCAAAATCCTTCAGTACTCAGAGCCCTACAAGGTCCAGTTCAAACTCAGACGGAAGCTTCCTGCCAGCGTGGCCGAGGAGGGCGCAGCCGGCAGTGCTGAGACTGGCCCGAGGGTCGGCGAGGAGCAGGTGAGCGCCCTGGCCTGCGGGGCTCTGCCCTGCGGGCTCCTCCCCGCCCCTTCCCGGCCCCAGAGCCCAGGGCCTCCGCCTCCCTGTTCGGGCCGACAGGGTCACTCTCCCTGTTCCAGGACCAGGATGTCGCTGATGGCTGCACGGAGACCCCCACGAAGACACCACAAGGGGACGGGGACCAGCAGAGGCTCCTCCCCACGCCCAGGGAGGGCAGAGGCCGGCGCGCCCAGCGGGAGCGGCTTTCCTGGCCCAAGTTCCAAGCCTTGAAAAGCAGGCGAGGGCCCCGGAGGTCGCACAGCTCCTCGGAGGCCTACGAGCGGGGTCGGGGGCCCGACCTGTCACCCACCAGCACAGACACAGAGTCCCCGCTCCCCGCGGAGGAGGAGCCGGGCAGCCAGTGGAGGAGACGGTTCCCCAGCCTGAGGTTCAGGATGGGCCCCGGGAAGGGCCCATCGGGCAGGGGCGACCGCGGCGGGGCAGGCCCAGCTGAGCTGCTGGAGGAGGCAGGGCCCTCGGAGGCCGAACAAGAGGCCATCGGGGCGGCCGCACGTGGCGAGAGAGAGGACGTGAGAGTGGGACTGCCCGAGGAGGCTGAGGCCCCCCCGGAGCCCGCTCTGCCTGGCGAGGGACCCACAGGCGATGGGGCGGGCCCCGCACCCAGACTGCGAAGGAAGAAATCCCAGGCCACGGCCTCGGAGGAGACTCCAGCGGAGGACCAAACAGAGGCGGGGACAGCCCTGGCCCAGACCACAGAGGGAGTCACGGAGGACACTCAGGGGCCGCAGGTGGGCACTGCCAGGCTGTCTCTGCAGGGCTCCGCAGACCAGGGCGGCTACCGGAACGGCCAACCGGAATTCCGCATCCGCATACCCAGCCTAAAGACACCCAAGTTCAGAGTTGCCAAAGAAACAGTACCGGAATATGCAGACGGCACGGCCCCGGTGCGCTGGGGACCCTGGTGGACACAGGTCTCTGCAGACGAAGCCGGGGCGACGGTGGAGGACGACGGTGACACAGAGTCAAAGACGACGAGAGGACCACAAACGCAGCAAACAAAACCTGACGGAGGAGGAGAGGAGGAGGCGGCGGAGGAGACGGCGGAGGACAGCAGGTCAGGGGACCAGGACTCGGAGGAGATGGAGGGAAAGACAAGAATCTTGAAGATCAAGCTGCCCTCATTTGGGTGGTCACCAGCCAAGGAGAGCAGAGGAATCAAAACGACACAAATTCAGGAAACAGAAAAACAAAAACAAACTACGGACAGAGCAGGAACAACAGAAACTGAGAAAAAGGGGAAAGACGGACAAGACAGAGAGGGCAGGTTCAAAATGCCCAAGTTCAAGATGCCGTCCTTCGGCGTGTCGGCGCCCAGCAAGGCCATCGAGGCCGCCGTGGAC
>JADEYB020000009.1:650038-669758 GCA_015832495.2 Alces alces
GTGGACATCAAGGGGCCCAAGCTGGACCTGAAGGGCGCCAAGGCCGAGGTGGCCGCCCCGGACGTGGACGTGTCGCTGCCCAGCGTGGAGGTGGACACCCAGGCCCCGGGCGCCAAGCTGGAGGGCGACCTGGCCCTGGGGGACAAGGAGGTGGCCGCCAGAGTCCGCGCCTTGAGAACTGAAGATGATGTTAAAATCCACGTACGAAAATCCCATTTTAAGTTCCCGAAGTTATTTTCTTCATCAGGGAAATCTTTCATAAGTTCTCCCATGATTGAGGATGATCCTCACCTTTCTCTTCCTCCAAGTGTTTCTGGTGTGGAATCTGCCTTCCCAGATGTTTCAAGTCATAAACCGTCCGTTACCTCTCCCCGCCTGGGATGGCCTGTCATTTCCTCAGGCATCCTTGATGTCAGCCGTTCTCACGCTGAGTCCTCGTCCATCTCTTTGGAGCCCGTCACTCTCATCAAGTACCAGGTGACTGTTCCTGAGGCCGCGCAGTTCCCTCCAGAAATCCCTTCGTATTCCCAGGAGGATAGAGAAAGTCCTGCTGCTTTGTCCCCCGACGAGCACGTTCCTTGCCCACATGATCGTCCTGCCAGCCCTCTGGACCCACTGTGTCTTGCATCTTATGGTCAGGTGACCTTTCCCAAGTTTCATCGACCAAAGTTTGGGTTTTCTAGCCAAGAAGCAGGAGGTCCTGGGGTGGAGGCTGGGGCCGCGGAGACCTCCCCTTCCCTGCGCTCTCCCAGAGAGGCTCAGGGCCTGGACCTTGCACGCGGCCTGCCCCTGGGAGACGGCCGCCAGGGGCACACACCTGGGGACATCACAGCCAGCCAGCCTCACAGCGAGGGAACGGCCCGGTCAGCAGGAGACCCCCTCCAGCAGTCGTGCAGAGCCGTAGGTGCGGACACCCCGACGGAGGAGAGCACACCCGCTCAGGGGGGCTGGTTCAGGATGCCCGCCCTCCACCTGCCCAGCATCCGGCGCCCCACCAGGGCGAAGGGGGTGCCTGGGGTGCAGAATCCCCCGCCTGCTGCCCATTCACCGGGGGAAGAAGGGCCAACTCCTGTCAAAGCTCAGGGGCCTCCGGGGTTAGAGGTGGAGGCGCCTGAGCCTCTGGAGGCAGCTGAGAAGAGTGCATCGTGTGTGGGCGTGCTAAAGATAAACCTGGACGGCAGGGGCCCGACGCCGCACCCGCCTCCTCCGGGGTCATCTCCTTCCAAGGCCAGAGTCCGCCCAGGCGAAGGTTCCCTTCCGCTTCGGATGCCCAGCGGAGCACTTCTGGAAACAAAAGCTCCTCCTGCTGGGCCTGCAGGCCTGGACCTCGCTGGGGGAGAGGGGAGAGCGGAGAAATGGTCCTCCCAGCCCGAAGGCCCTGTTAAACTGAAGGTGTCCAGGACCGACGGGCCGTCCCAGGTTTCCGTGGTCAGCGTGGGTCAGCCCTGGGAGGGCTCCGTGGTAACTGTCAGACTGCCCATGCTGAGCATGCCGAGGTTCGCCTTCCCTGACCCTGGCTCGGAGGCCGACGTCTTCATCCCCACTGTGCGGGAGGTGCAGTGCGCCGGGAGCAGCCTGGACGACGCCTTGCACACGGAGAGCCCGGGAGCCTGGGGCGCCAGCATCCTGAAGGCCGGTGCTGGGACCCCCGAGGAGCAGCCCGTGGCCTTTGACCTCTCCCCGGAAGCTTCCAGGGTCCGAGTGCACATTCACGGTGCTCAGGGAGAGGTTCCCGGGGTTGGCGTACATGGCGTGGTGACGGCAGAGCTGGCCAACCTCTCAGGACCCGAGGCCGTTTCCACCCAGATTGTGCGGCAATCAGAGATCCCCGCGTCCGAGATCCAAACCGCTTCCTACGGATTTTCATTGCTGAAAGTGAAGATCTCTGAGCCCCCCACACAGGGGAGGGTCCGAGACTCCCAGCCAACGGTGGGCTTGCAGGAGGCTCCCGAAGAAGCCGGCCCCGGCGCAGACCCCGTTTCTGGAGACCTGCAGCCAGACACCGGAGAACCATTTGAAGTGATCGCGTCCAGCGTCAGCGTACCCGGAGGCCCAGCGCTCACCGCCGACCTGCGCTCTGGCCACGCGGGTGTGGAGAGCTGCTCCGACGAGGAGCCCGCAGAAATCCTCGAATTTCCCCCCGAAGAGGACGGCGAGGAGGCTGCCACGGGCCTGGCTGAAGGAGACCAGGCTCTGAAAGAGAAGCCGGAAGGTAAGAGGTCTTCCGGTCTGTTCCGATTTTGGCTTCCCAGCATCGGTTTCTCTTCTTCCTCCGAAGAGACACGTGCTGACTCCAAAGATGAAGCCCATGGGCCAGCCCCCATCCAGACCCCACTGAGTTTGCAGCCTGAGGCAGAGCCGCCCAAGAAACCCGAGAAGGCGGGCTGGTTCCGATTCCCCAAATTAGGGTTCTCCTCCTCCCCCACCAAGAAAAGCAAGAGCTTGGAGGACGAGGCGGCTCCAGCAGAGCAAAAGCTCCAAGAAGAAGCCGTCACCTTCTTTGACGCCCGCGAGAGCTTCTCCCCCGAAGACAAGGAGGAGGGGGTGCCAGGCGCCAGGGCCATGGTCACGTCCACAGCCAGGACGGAGCTCATCCTGCTGGAGCCAGACCCGGGAGCCCCGGATGAGCCTGCACCCGTGCCCGCTGCCCAGTGAGGACGGGAGGAAGTGGAGGCTGTGCCCTGTGCCCCGCGTGTGCACGCGAGTGTCCACCGTGACCCCCAGAGCAGAGGACGAAGCAGAGCCGGCTGCGAGCAGAGGGGCCCCCGCCCCCGGCCCTCCCGAAGTGGGGCCCCCAGTGTGCTGCCTCCCAAAGCCTCAGGAGGGGTCCCGGGCTCCTGAGGGTCTTTATTAGACACATGCTACTCGAGACCCCTGCCCACGAGCCACTCGAGGACACAGCTGCTGCTTCCTGGTGAGGGTTATTTCCCTGTTGCCGGCAGAGTCTGCCACAGTCCAGGAGACCGTCTCCCTGCCCGCTTAGAGCTGGCCCACTCCAGGGGCCGTCTCGCCGAGGCACGCCCTGGGATGCTTTGAGTGATGCCCGTGCTGGGCTGGGGGCAGCAGGCCGCCGAGTGTCCCAGGCGTCCGTCCGTGAGTGCCCTCTAGACGCCCGTGGGCATCCACTTGCCTCTCTGGCGTGCGTGGCCCCCAGCCTCTCTGTGCCTGAAGATGGGACCCACTTGGCTGCTCCCTGGATCCCGAACGGGCCATAAATAAAGCGCTGCCCCCTCCCGTGACGGCTGCGAGTGTTCTGTTCTGGGTGGAGCTTATCTCTGCTCCCCCGCACACACCCCCTAAAGGCTGCTAGGTTGCTCTGCCGGGCAGAGTCAGGGCGGCTCCCCCACCCCCTGTCTATTTGGGGCCTCCTCCCCGCTCTGAGAGACCGAGGAGGAAGGTGCGGACCCAGGGCTCCACCGCGAGGCCGGGGACAGGCTGCCCTGAGCTGGGAGGCTGCGCCAGGCGAGGGCTGTGGGCAGCACAGGGGCGGCCCAGGGGGTGGAGGGCCCTGGCCCGGAGGCTTCACTGGGTCCTCAGCCACCACAGCGGCCCAGCTCAGGGTTCCCTGCACCATGGTGGCCGTCCTCGCCAGCCGCCCATGGGAGCAGGACACAGAACAAGGTCAAGGGAGCGTCCTACAGCCCTTCAGGGTCGCGACTCCTCCCTGTGGCCTTCAGAGGCCCTTTCTGGGCCCGTGAGTGTGCAGCGCTCCATGGGGGGACCTGGAGCCTGGCCCCCTCTCTGCTGCCCGGGGGAGGTCCCTGGAGCCTGGCCCCCTCTCTGCTGCCCGGGGAAGGTCCCTGGAGCCTGGGCACCTCACTGCTGCCCGGGGAAGGCCCCTGGAGCCTGGGCACCTCGCTGCTGCCCGGGGGAGGTCCCTGGAGCCTGGCCCCCTCTCTGCTGCCCGGGGGAGGTCCCTGGAGCCTGGGCACCTCTCTGCTGCCGGGGAAGATTCCTGGAGATGCCTCCTTCTGCTCCGAGAGGGACACCTGTTGTAAACACTGAGGGCGGGGCGGGGACACTGGGACTCCCGGACCACAGGGCCACCCACTCCCCTCCCCCGCCCTCCCTCCGGAGGGAAGTCACAACTCCCATGGGGGCCGGCAGGGAAGGGCCCCCCAGTCAGAGATGTGGAACCCTCTGGAAGCTGGGGAGGAGGGACTCAGTGGGGACTTGGTCTCACAGTCCAGGAGGCTATAGGAGCCTCTCCTGGCCCCGGGGGGAGAAGATGGGGGAGCCCAGCCCCCCTGGAAACACCGTGGTGGGGGTGAGCCTGGCTCCTGGGCTCCATGCCTCTGTGCGCACAGTCACGTCTGACTTATCGGGGCCGTGGTGCTGGAGGCCCTGGGGAGCCCTCTGCCGTGCGGGCGGCCTCCTTTCTGACAGCGTGAGTGTGTCGCCTATGCGGAGTCACGGCACCACACACGCTGGGCTTGAAACCCCGCGCCTCTGTGCCCCCGTCTCTGTGGGTCGGGGGTCCAGGCTCAGCTCAGCCGGGTCCCACGAGGCCCCTGTCTCATCTCCAGATGCAACCTGCGGAGGAGGCGCCTCACAAACTCACGGAGCAGCCCCCGGTGGTCAGGTCCTTGCCGGCTGGGTGGCTCAGGGCCCCGATCCTCACTGGCTGGAGGCTGCTCTCGCGGCCCTGCCTCGGGCTTGGCTGACGGACAGCTCACAGCACCTTCCTGCATGCCGCAGCGGGGCTCGGCCCCCGGCGAGAGCTGCAAGCACCCCGCGCCGCTAACCGCCTGCTCATCCCACCCATCCAAGTGAGGTGGACATGCCCCCCATCCGGGCAGCAGAGCTGTCCACACGAGAGCCTGGGTCCAGGGTCCTCGGGGGCAGGCTCCATCCCCCACACCCCGGAAGGAGCCCCCAGGCCTCTCGAGCCTCATCACGCTGGGTCTCCCGGGGGGAGAGAGGATCGTGCTTTGGAGCAGGCCTCCGCAGCTGGCCACCAGACCTGGCACGTGTAGGGCAGGCCTTGCCCTGGCTGTGGGCCTTTGCTATCTCGCCATCACGGCCTGGACCATGGCCGAGCGGCCCGGGGAGCAGAGCGGTCCTGGGCTCCACTGCTCCTGAGGCACAGCTGGGGTGGGGCGGCGGGGGGGCGGGCACTGGGGGCAGCTCACACACAGACCAGCTCCCGGACACGCTGGACGCCTGGGAGGCCCACATGGAGCCGTGGCATCCTCTCCCGACCCCCATGGGTAGACAGCCACCCCGCTGGCTCTCTCTGATATCGTGAGGACTCAGGGCCCAGGGGTGGCAGCTCGGGGTGGACCTGGCATCCCCTCGATGACTCCCTCAGCTGCCAGGGTCTCTTGGACATTGAACCAGCCCACAGCTCTAGCCTCAGGCGGCCTGGGGGCCACTGCCAGGGCAGGTGGGCTCTGAAGCCAGGAGGTGGTGAGCTGAGGCTGAGACAGGTCTCTGACCCAGCACTCCTAGCAGAAGGGCAGACACGAGTTGTCGGGCTAGGATTCCGGTCCCGCCTCTGCAGGGCAGGTCGGGCGAGGCCCAGGGAGGATGAGCTCCGTGGGGCTGCATCAAGCTGCACCCAGCCCGGTCCGGTGTCACCCTCCGTTCCAGCTCATACCTGGGTCCTCCCGACTACCCACCGGTCTTGGTCCCACATGCCAGGACGGGGTGCCACAGTAGCGTGGCCTCCACAGGCCTGGGGCCCCCGCCTGGGCACAGCCCCACCCCCACAGGCCCCTGTCCCCTGCTTCTTGCTAAACCCGTCCCCTGACCTGTCCCCGGGTTCCTGCAGGCCCAGGACTGCACAGCCTCAAGAGTCAGAGGCTCCCACGGTGGACGCCTGGCATCGCCTGGGTGCGGTCTCACAGACACAGGCCCCTCGAGGTGGGCCGAGGCCGAGCAGAGGCGGGCGCGGCCCCACAGCGGACACACACAAGAGTCAGGCACACGCTCATTCTCGAGGCCCCACTTGTGGACAGGAGTGACAGCTCCGGGCGGTCAGGGAGGGCGTCCCGGAGGGCTCCCTGGAGGAGGTGGGGGTGGGTTTCAAAGGGGCTAGATTTGGAAAGCAAGTAGTTTGTGTCCGCCCTGCATTGGGCAGTCCCACCCCCGACCAGGGCTTGTGCAGGTGAAGCTGCTTGGAGTCCACTGGGGGCCAGGCAAGGCAAGGAGGCCCCACCTTGCTGGCAGGAAGGGCCGAACCTCAGCCCTGCCAAACACAGTCCTGGCCCTGGGCCTGTCCATCCAGGCCCACGGCGTAGTGGGAGTTCCAGTCTCGCTCGAAGAGCTGCCGCAGCTGCTCCTGCACGGTGCTCGCTCGCGGCGGGGTGCCGGGGGCCCTCTGGCTGACCACCAGGCCCACACCCGAGGTGCTGCTGAAGTAATCTTCTGACCAGTTGGACGTGCCTGCGGGCGGCGGGTGTGGGAGGCTGGGGCCGGGGCCGCACCGGTCCCTCTGCTGCCCCGCCCAGCCCGGTGGCCCCTGTGGACGCTGAGGAATGCGGCCAGCTCTACACCGGAGGGGCGCCACCCCTGCCCGCCGGCAAACTCGGGGCTCGGGGAGCTCTGAGCAGGGATTCCCCACCCACCCTGTGGGGCTGGCTGACCACTGGGCTGGCCTCCTCCGTGGGTCCTGAGCCCTTCCGCATGCAGGCCCCCTGCCTGGGGGTCCACGCTGAGGGGGAGAGCCCAGCCCCCTTCAGCGCCGCAGCCCCTGCCTGAAGGACACGAGCCCCGTGCAGCCTGGGGTGACCGCGCCTGGAGCCTAGGAGGACGCGGGCCGCCGCCAGGCTCACCTATGTAGGCCGCCTTCTCCGTGACCATGAACTTGCTGTGGTTCACCCTGCTGAAGGGGATGTTGGAGTGGTTCCCCACGGGCACGATGAAGACTTTCTTGGGGGGACAGAAAGGGCATGTCAGGGGGCGGAGAGGCCGCTGCCCCACCCGGCCCAGGGGCGCGTGCTCACCACGTCCAGGGACACGTTAGCCGCGGGGTTGCTGAGCGCCTGCAGGGACCGCAGAAAGGGGAACATCCTGGGGTCCGTGTTGAGCCAGCAGCTGACCAGCAGGCGCACACGCACCCCCCTGCTGAAGGCCGCCACCCGCAGCGCCGTGTCCAGCACTGGCCAGTACCTGGGGGCGGGGCACGGCAGGGTCAGGGTCCTTGGGCCAGCGGGGCCCTGCCGGCCTGCCCCGAGGGGGTCCCCACAGGTGAGAAGACGGCAGCCCTGCCCCCAGCCGGCCCACCTGGCAGGGTGTCTGAAGCGTGTGGTGGGGAAGTACTCCATCACCGAGGCATAGAGGAACTCCTGGGCGGCCCCCATGACTGCCAGCAGCGCGTCCAGGTCGCGGGTGCGGCCATGGGGACAGAGAGCAGGCGGCGATGCCTGTGGGCCAGGGAGGTCCCCGAGAGGCCTGGTTCTGAGCTGCCTGGTTACTGGGCCCACGACCCCAGCACACACCACCCTCCAGCGCCAGGAACTGGGATGAAGGCAGGAGGCGCAGCCCGCAGGGCTGGGGCCCTGGGCTGGCCTGACCCTGGAGGAAGCTCCCTGGGGGGCTCGGCCGGACCCCCACATCTGGGGGCGTGTCCCTGCTTCTGAGGCCAGGTCTCCACTGTAACCGAGCCCTGGGGTAGCTGCCCATACCCCAAGGAAGGTTCCTGGCTGCTGGCTGTGGCCGCCCGCCCCCCAGTTCCCTCCCCTCTCCGGCGGAGCGACAACATTGCTGATGCCCTGGTCCTCCTCCAGACCCTTCCTGGTCCTAAGTCAGACCCCAGCCAGCAATGTGCGTGGAGGCTCCAGGGCTATGGGGCGTCCCCTGCCACCCAGGCTGCCTGTCTCCCGTGGATTACAATGGCCACGTCTTCTGCTGGGGTCACCCCAGGACCACAGCCCTGGACCTTGCAGATGCCCGGGTCTGCAGGGCAGGGCTGGGGTGGGTGGGACTTCCTGTGGGCATGGCCGGCCAGAGAGCAGGGGCTCAGAAGGGCCTCCGGGCCTGTCCACCCTTACCGAGAAGTAGGCGGTGGTGGGCACCCCGTCAAAGCGATCCCGGAGCGGCTGGAAGCGGTTGATGTGGGAGGAGAAGTTCCGAGGCCAGGGCTTAGGGAGGACGGCCCTGGGTGCCCCCAGCACCCAGTAGGTCTGGAAGGTCTTCTCCAGGTCCTGGGCCAGGCGGCTGCAGTTGTAGATGACGACCCCCAGCTCCTTCACCTGTGGGCACCCGGGCCATGCTGCGGGAGGGGCCCTCTGCAGGGCTGGGCAGACCCCCCACCCCACCCCGGCCCAGGGCTGCCGGGCAGGCACACGCCCCCACCGGGCGGCCAGTCTGGAGGGGAGCCCAGTGGGTCCCTGCTTTTCTTAGACATTATGTTCCAAGGGCAATACATGTTCATTGCCCAAAAACAATAGAAAGCAACGCTCAAAGGAAAACAACTTGTTCTTCACTGCTAATCGACAGCCGCTGCCAGCCTTGTGACTGATGGCTGAAGCGCTGCTTTTCCTGAAAGGATTCCTGCTTTGTCCGCAGGGCCCCTTGGACACGGTGACCTGACCATGTTTCCAGGCGGGTAAGCGACCTTCTGCATCGGGAGTTCAGTGCCTTTAGAGTCCCGTAACCAGTCTCCGGGTGTTTCTACTGCAGGGGCGTTACAGGCCTGGCTGCATCCCCCAGGATGTCTGCCCACAAGGGGATGTCGGGGGCGCCAGGGTGGACGAGCTCTGGAGGCCTCCCCTCCCGGGGCTCGGGGACTCACCTGTGTCAGGGACCGCCAGTCCATGTTGGCACTGCCCACATAGACGTGCTGCCCGTCCACCACCCAGAACTTGGAGTGCAGAACGCCGCCAGTGAACCTTCCCATGGGCACGCGTCGCACCTGGGCGCCTGACAAGGGTGCAGGGAGGTGGGCTGAGCCCTGTTCCTTCCTCCTCACGTCAGTCCTCCTCATGGATGGTGTCCTCACCCCCACTTTACAGGTGGGAAGACGGAGGCGTCGGTCGGCCCGGGGCCCCCCCCAGTCGGCCTGGCCCTGTGGGGACTGTCCCTGTGGCCTCTGGCTTCACGCTGAGCCTCCACCCACAGCTCAGAGCGCTGGACGCAGCAGGCCCCAGAGGCCACCCTGTGCTCTGCCCCGTGGGAAATGACACATCTGGCCCCTGGAACCAGCCCCCAGGGAGGCCCACTCGGAGGCGCTTGCAGCCCCAGGCTCCCAGCCTCCCCCCAGGCAGCCCCACAGCTCTTGCTGGTCCCCGGGCCCAGGACAGCAGGCACCCACCCACCTCGGGTTTCCAGGACCTGCAAATCAGTGGAGTTCTTGGCTGGGGTCGGGGTGCTGGTGGCCACAGCCAGGGACACGTTTCTGTCCAGCAGCTGCTGCAGCTTTTGCAGGAGGGCCTCGCCCTGTGAGAGCAGGCCAGGATGAGAGAGGGATTACCCCATCCCACAAGGAGGGGCCCAGATCTCCCCCGAGGCGGCCCCAACTGCCCACAGCTCGGCCAGACAGACGGGCAGCCTGCTGGCCTTGCTGTGTGCCTGACCCAGGCACAGCCCGCAGGCTCCGGCTCAGGGGCGAGGGCCACGCACCGGCTGGGAAGACGAGTCGTTGACCCCGATGTCGGGCCCCGTGAGGGACCAGTAGAAGGAGGCCACGTGGACGCTCTCTCGGGCAGCGTCCAGCAGCTGCATCCAGGCCTGGGCCAGGGGCTGGGCAGCCGGGCTGCCTGCTGCAGACCACAGGTCCTGGGGGATGCTCTCCACTAGGACGAGCCTGCAGAGGGGGCGCCAGGTGTGAGCGTGGGAGCGGCCAGCCAGCCTCATGTCACCGGCTCAGTCCCAGTCAGCAAGCGGGAGGCAGAGCCCAGGCCAAGGGGGCCGGGCCGCAGGCTGGACGGCGCAGGGTGGGCCTGACACCAGGAGTGCCCCATGGGGCCTGCCTGAGTGGAGGGTTGGTGCCCAGTCCCCACCCCCACCCAAGCCCAGCACACTCCCCTCGGAGCTGTTGGGTCTGGGCTCCTGTGGGTGTGGAGGCCCTTGGCGTCACAAGGCTGATCCAGAGGGAGGGGCTTGGTCAGGGGGTGTGCTGGGGGGTTCTGAGGCTCCAGACCCTGCAGGGGGCGGGAGGGGCTGGCCCTGTGACCCCACCCCGGCTGGGGGGCTGCGATGACCACCTAGTCCGAGTCCCAGGTGACAGCCTGTATTTGCTGCCGAGAGCATCCCCATCCCGCCCTTACCATCAGGGCCCCCCTTCCCAGACCACTCCCCCTGCCTCCAGCCCACCCTCGCAGAACCTGCCTCTTCCCAGAGGAGGGGACCAAGGGTGGTGCTTGTCTCTCTGGGGAGACCCAGGCTGGGAAGGCAGGGGGCGCCCGGGGCAGAGCCTCGTGGGCTTGCCCGGCTGCCGCCCCACGGAGCGCACGGCTTGCTCACCGGCAGGAGTCGTTCTGCTGATGCCGCCGCCGGGCCTCCCCTCCTGGAGGACCCCAGTCCACAGGGGAGCCAAGGCCCCCAGGCCTGGCGGGCCCTTCCTCAAGGCAGCCCCGGCTCCAGGTGGAAGGGGAGGACCCCAGCCCCAGCAGGCAGGTGAGGGTCACAGCGCCCAGGCACACCAGCACGAGCGTCCCCCGCACCTGCAGCTGGAGGAAGACATCACCCGGGTCCCCGGGGCCACACTCCTGAGCGGGTCCTGGCCGCTCTAGTGCTGAGACAGACCTCCCCTGGCTGGCCAGGGCAGGCCTGAGGCCACGGCCTAGGGACTGGCCGCGTCCCCGGCTCCTCCAGACAGGCGCCAGCAGCCCCTGGGCGAGGAGTCCTGGCCGCTCGTGGCTCCTTCTGCCCCTGCCGCTCTGGCCCGGGGGTCCTTTGCCGCGGCTCAGCCCCTCCCATGGGCCCCCAGCCTCGCAGTGCCGCGGGGCAGTGTGGAGTCAGGCCACGCCGAGGCCACCCGTGTGCTCAGCAGGGGCCTCAGCCCCTGGGCGGGGTGACCCCACGCTCCCGGGCAGCTGGGCACCGGGGGGCCACCTCGCGGGGACCCTGCAGACCTCACCCTGGCGCTGTTGAGTCCGTCACCGACCACTACTGCATGTGTGCGCACACACGTGTCCTGTGTGTGCCGGGGCACGTATGACCTGTTGGTTCCCCTCTCGGCAATCCCCCAGGGCCGTGTGGGCGTCTGAATCTCAGTTCCTCGTTTCAACCACAGCGAGTCTGCCGCCATTTCTGCTTTCAGGCTGGGTCCTCTCGAGGGTGGTTCATAAATAGCTGCTTCCCTTCCCGGGCTGGGCCCCCCCATCCTGGCCCTGTGCTGGCCCCTCCTGGGAGCTGGGCAATGACCCTGGTCCTGGATGGGGGCCTGGTACAGAGACAGGGTTGTTCTCCTGAGGGCCAGGGGCTAGGGGCTGAGCTGGGCCCTGTGGTGCTGTCTGGGGGCTGAGGGCTGAGTCAGGACCCCTGATGCTGGCGGGGGTCTCCCTCTGTCCCAGAACTCTGCAGCCAGCTGGGGATGGAGGTCTTGTCCCCTCAGAGTGGTCACTCTCACGAGGCGCTGGAAGCCAGGTGGACTGGATCCTGGCTGGAGCTGGTCCCCAAAGCAGACTCAGTTGCCACCCTGAGCGGGACGCTCCCCAGCTCTGAGCGGAGGCTGCCTTCCCTGGAGTGTGGGGCGGAGTCCGCGCACAGTGACGTGGTCCCCCCAACCCCGCTCCCCCACACCCACCACCAGCCAACTTCTGAGGCTTCCGTGAGGGGCAGGTGCAGCCCTCCCTCCTGGCCTTGATGGCGAGTGGCCACCGCCGCCTGGGGCCTGAGGCTGGGGTCACGCTGCCTGCCTGTGAGCACAGCTCGGCTGGGCACAGGGGCCCAGGGAGCCAGGATGTCCCTGAGCTCTGGGGGTGCCCTCCCGCAGGGCCCCCAGCCCGCCTCCATGGGGGAGGGGCAGCCTTGGGAGCTGGGCCTGGGGGGTGGGGGCGGCGGTCTGCCTTGAGCAGAACCATCACAGGGTGGTGGGGGCCCCGGAGTGAGAGAGGGGGCTCAGAACTCAGGGGCCCCTTCAGATGGAAGTCAGGGTCCTCACCTGCACCCTGAAGAGGGGAGCTTGGGGGCCTGCCACCCCCCGTCCCTGCCCCAGTGTGGGCTCCCCAGACCCTTCCCTGACGCTCGGGAGAGGCAATCGGGGTGTAGTCCTGCACAGGGCCCAGGGCCGCGTGCCCTGCTACAGCGCCCGGGGGCCCCAGGCTCAGGAGAAGGTGGGCATGCCCTGCCCCCGCAGCCCCATCCAGGGGGTGCCCAGCTGAGGTGCCTGCCAGGCCACCTACCCCCTTGTGAACTACAAGGGCTTGGGGAAGCTCGCCATCCAGGGGGTTCTGGGCAGCTCGACCCTGAGGACCCCGTGTGTCCAGAGGCAGGACTGGCTGTTGGGAGAGGGTGACCCACCAGCGCTCGCATCTCAAGGCTGTGTTGGGCTGGGAGACCCCTGGGGGGCAGCTCCGAGCTCCCCATGCCCTGTGCTGGGCAGGCTTACCCCAGGCTGAGCTCGCCGGGAGACCCCAGACCCTGGTGGGCCCGGCTGCACAAACCAGCAGAGGGAGAGATGGTCCGCAGGCCCATAGGAGCTTCGTGTCGCTTTGGGCCCAGGCAGCTGGCAGCACCGGTCAGGAGGCAGTGGACAGAAGCCCCCCCTTCTCAGGGCCCTCGGTCTAGCCCTCCCATCTGGCCTCGCTGGCTCTTACCTCTGAGGGTCCCGCCTTGGCGTTCATCTTGGCTTCGCCACAGATGCAGGCCCTCAGCTTGCAGGCCATTACTGCGATCACCTCCCACCTGCCTCCTCTCTGCAGCTTGCTGCTTCCCCTTCTGGCCACTTCCTCTTCGTCCTGCATACCTCCCTCTGCACCCTTGACAGACATCTGGAGCCGGGTGAGCCAGCTAGAGGGTGGGGCTGAGAACTTTCACGGCTGGAGAAAATCCCTCCCCACCTCCCACCCCCAAGTCACAGGCCTGTGCATCCGAGTTAGGTTTGGTGCAAACCAGGTGGTGCTAGTGTTTTGCCTGCTAATGCCAGAGGCTTAAGAGATGTGGGTTCGTTCCCCGGGTTGGGAAGATCTCCTGGAGAAGGGAATGGCAACCCACTCCAGGATTCTTGCCTGGAGAATCCTATGGACAGAGGAGTCTGGCGGGCTACAGCCCATGGGTTGCACAGACTTGGACATGACTGAAGTGACTTGGCATGCATACATGCATCGAGACTCAAAGAACCAGGTCTTGAGCAACATTGTTTATTTCTCCATAGTACTGGCCACCTAGGGATGATATTGGCCCTGCAGCCACTGGGAACCAGGTCCCTGCAGCTCTCAGCTCCCAATCCCGAGGCTTAACGGGCAGCCTCACGGCCGCACAGTGACTGCCGGAGCTCAGTCATCACCTCCTGTTCCTAGCAGAACAGGATGTAAGGGCAGACATCCTGGAAGACATCCTGGAAGTCTCACAGGGCACTTCCACTCATGTCTCATGATTCAGAACCTAGTCACGTGGCTGCATCTAGCCTCAAGGGAGTCTGGGAAATGGAGGCAGCTGGGACCTCTGTCCTGGAGAATGCAGGTCAGCCACTCCCTGGGCTGTCTGAAAAGGCAGGCTGGCTGTAGTTTGCTTGGCCTGGGTTCCCAGCACGGGTGTCTGCCTCCTTTGCCCCACCCTCTCTCCCGTCTGCCTGGGACTCTCTAAGGACAGGACCCTTTCCCACTCCTTCATTCAAAGTCCTCTTTGGACTGGGTGGATGCCCAGACCCTGCCTCTAAGACCCCAGCAGGGGCCCTGTCCAGGGTGCTGACCTGCGGGTGACCAGGGAGAGGGTATCGGTTCCCGGGCAGAGTCCTGGGGCTGGTGTGAGTGGGCTGAGAGGTGAAAGGGGAAGATGCCACTGGCTGCCCCCAGGCCCCTGCGCTTTCTTCCAGATACCCTGTCCCAGTTCAGCCTGGGGGTCTGCCCTCCTCTCCAGGCCACAGCCGAGGTGGCCTCTGCTCCCGGGTAGGGTCACTGGACACCTGAGTCTACTGGCCCATTTTCCTTCAGTAACATCTTCACTTTCCAAGACCATGCTGGGTATTTTCAGAAGTGTTTCCCACTGTGCTCTGTGGTTATTGCATCTGGAGACACAGTGGTATCGAGTGTGGCTGCAGCTCGCAGGCCCCTGACGACGAAGCGTGCTTGCCAGTCATGGGATCTCCTCCTCTGTGAAGCCCTGTTTGTATTTTTGCTGTTTTTAATGAAGATTTGTTGACGTTGTCTCATAGGTTTGAAGGGCTTGCCGTATCTTCTGAGTCATCAGTCTTATAAGTGTAGCAGCATCTTCTCTTCTCTGCTGCTTCATTAGGCTTTTCTCTGCAGAAAGTCTCAGACACACACCGCCTCTGCGTCAGGAAGGAATCTTCATTGTATTTGCTTATTTATTTTATTCTTTATTTGAGGTTGTGCCGGGTCTTTCTCCAGCTGCAGCAAGTGAGGCTCCTCTCTCGTTGCAGTGCGCTGCTTCTCATCGTGGTGGCCTTTTTTACTGTGGAGCAGGGCCTCTAAGGTGCACGGGCTTCGGTAGCTACAGCTCCCGGGCTCTGGAGCACAGTCTCAGGAGTCGTGGCACCCAGGCTGAGTTGCTCCATGGCATGTGGGAGCCTCCCATGGGCCAAACCCATGTCTCCTGCATTGGCAGGCGGATTCTCTACCACTCACTGAGCCAGCAGGGAAGCCCCCAGGAAGGAATTTTAAATTAAAGAGGAATTATGCAACACAGGGACTATAGCCAAATTTTTATAAACACAACAAGTGGAGTATAACCATTAAATGTTGTGAATCACTATATTGTTCACCTGCAACTTATATAATGAAGTGAAAGTCGTTCAGTCGTGTCCGACTCTTTGTGACCTCATGGACTATACAGTCCATGGAATTCTCCAGGCCAGAATACTGGAGTGGGTAGCCTTTCCCTTTTCCAGGGGATCTTCCTGACCCAGGACTTGAACTGGTGTCTCCTGCATTGCAGGCAGATTCTTTACCAACTGAGCCACAAGGGAAGCCCATAACTTATATAACATTGTATTATAAATCAACTATACTAAAAAAAAAATAAATAAAAAAATAAATCAACTATACTTCAATAAAAATGAATAAATGAACAGAGGACATGGGGAACATTTCACTTCTAAATACTTCAGTGTGCCTTTCTAAATAAACAAATTTCCTATAGATAACTCCTAAAAAAATCAACAATTCCTTAATTTTATCAATTTCATGGTTCATTCTTGTCTTCATCCGTCCCGGCTGCTGTAACAGACTGAGGTGCTTGTATAGTTCTGGGGGCTGAAAGTCCAGTGTCAGAACACTGGCTGATTTGGTGTCTGGTTCCGGCTGCTGCGTGGTGGGTGGCTGGACTTCTCACTGTCTTCCTCCTTCCTGGTGGGAGGGGCCAGGGAGCTCCCTGGGTTTCTTCTTGAGGGCACTAATCCCATTCCCAGGGGCTCCAGCCTTATAACATAATCACCTCTCCAAGGCCCCACTTCCTAATAGCGTCACACTGGGGGTTAGGTTTTAAAGACAGGACTTTGGGGGGACGCTAGACATCAGTCTATAGTGAAGGTTATAACTTTCACCAACTTTCGCTAATTGTCACCAAGTTGTCATTTATAGCTGACTTGTTATTGCATCCAGCTGAGGTCCCCACACTGAGTTTGGTTTTTATGTCCCTTAAATCACTTCCTCACCCTCACCCCACCTGAGACAACCTTTCCACCGCCTCCCCTTCCGCTCATGGAGTCTCTGTTCCTCTTGCCCGGGCTCCTGTACCAAGAAGTGAGTCGTAAAGCCTCGTTATGACAGGGATAGAATGAAGGGACAAAATGGGTGATTAAATAGTTCCTCCCACTAGGGAAGTGTAAATAGGAAATTTGAGAGACCCCTGTAAGTTAATGATAACCGAGAAAGCAGGGTTGCCTAACCACAAAACCAAGCAGGCTGGCTTAGCAACAAAACCATTCAGCAGGAGCTTGGGACAGGCCCTCACACAGTAAAACACGGTGGCCTGAGGCCCACATCCTGCCCGGGAGCTCAGTCAGTTAATGAGCCCTAGGACGTGCTCTTTCCACCCATGAAAACTGGTAATTTGTGGACCTAGCTTGACCATGTAGGGACAGGAAAACTCCCCTGCTCAACCTGGAGGCAGAGCCAATAATGGAAGCATGCCGTCTGCCCAAAAAAGACAAAGACGGTCTTCTCCCCTCCCCACTCTTCCATTGATGATAAAACTGCACGGGGCACGGCACCCCTCGCCCTCCTGCTCATCGGCCGCACAGCCTCCTATTCAATGAGTCACTTCTCATCTACCACTTCCAGTCTCAGGCGGATGGAGCCCTGGCGAGGATGCCAGCGGGAGGTGCTGTGTGATGCCGTCCCCGAGCTCGGCGTCCCCTTGGGGTCCGGCTCCCACGCCGTCAGTGACACAAAGCCTGGTGGTTATCAGACTGGATCTCCTTCCTCGCCCTTGGTGAGCAGCCTGAGGGTAGGCACTTGGGTGCCCCACAATCCCCATGCTCCAGCTTGTGTCAGACGGCTTCAGACCCTTTGGTCTTCTGAGTTTATCATTCTTCCATGTTATTCCTGACAGTCCTCTGTAAGGAAGTTCCTATTGATTATTCCCAACTCATATGTGACATTACGAGGTCGTCTTTTTTTCCTTGTATTATTTTCCCCCACTTTTGTCATTGTTCAATCACTCAGTCGTGTGTGGCTCTTTGCAGCCCCAAGTGCGACTGTGCTCCAGGCTTCACCATATCCCAGGGCTTGCTCAAACTCGTGTCCATTGAGTCGGGGATGCCATCCAATCAGGTCATCCTCTGTCATCCCCTTCTCCTCCTGCCTTCAATCTTCCCCAGCGTCAGGGTATTTTCCAATGAGTCAGCTCTTCGCATCAGGTGGCCAAAGTATTAGAGGCTTCAGCTTCAGCATCAGTCCTTCCAATGAATATTCAGGATTGATTTCCTTTAGGATGGACTGGTTGGATCTCCTTGCAGTCTAAGGGGTTCTTAAGAATCTTCTCAAAAAAAAAAAAAGAATCTTCTCCAATACCACAGTTCAAAGGCATCAGTTCTTCCACACTCAGCCTTTTTTATTGTCCAGCTCTCACATCCATACATGACTACTGGAAAAACCATAGCTACTTGCACTTTTGTCAGCAAAGTAATGTCTCTGTTTTTTAATACATTGTCTAGGTTTGTCATAGATATTCTTCCAAGGAGCAAACATCTTTTAATTTTATGGCTGCAGTCACCTTTCAATTGAGGTGTGGTTGACTCGTAATGTTACATTAATTTTAGGTGTATGACATAGAGATTCAGTAAGTCTATAGATTACACTCCATATAAAGTTATTACAGTGTAACGTTGCCGGGAACCAACTCACGAGACCCTACCCCTAACCAGGCCGTGAGGGAGAAAACCTGACGGGCAAGGCGGATCAGGTTTTCAGGGGTTTTCGAAAAGGCCAGCTCACGAGATCCCACCCATGACAAAGTCACGAGGGGAAAGCCTGACAGGCAAGGCAGATCAGGTTTGCAGGGATTTCGAAAAGCTGCCCCCGGCGCTCACCTTAAAGATGATATCTGTCTTTCTGATGCCTGCCTCAATGGACTCTGACACAGGCAGGAAGGCCTTCCCTGATCTCTTCCCAAATAAGAATCAATTTAGAACTTTAAACAATAAGTTTCCCAGGTGGTGGTATTTTATGAGATTATTCAGGGTGAAAGGAGTGTTTTAATTTAAACTCCTTTGCTGGTAGTTTGCTAGCCAAATGCATTTATGCGCTTGGTACTAATATGCATGATTGCTTATAATATCCTAATCATAAAATAGCATAAAGAACCTGACTATATAAAAGCCCTAATAGATATAGAGCCCTTTTAAGGGGTAAAGGAGTCTTATTAGAAAACATAAGAAAAATTATTCTATAGGTGGTTATTGGGTTGTGATTTGCTTGCTGTGTTTATGCTTGCTGTATTTTTGCCTTTAACGTGCTAAGGTTGTGTTATAAAAACCATTGTTAATATAGTTAAAGATCTAGAGAAATAAGAACTTAGCCCTAGTGTGGTAACAATGAGATGGTTGTTAATTGTCAGTCAGGAGTGCTAGGCAGAAGCTGCCTCACCAAAGCCGCAGAGTCTGTATGGGGTAAACTTCTTAGATAAATGCAACTGACAACTTTTGCAGAAAGACTGATTTTTGTATTAACAAGAATATAATTCTACTCTGTACTATTTCCCTATGACCCTGTTACCTTTCAGTTAAGGTCACCATAAAAAGGGAAAATAGGTTTATAATCACCTGACCTGCATGAAATGTTAATAGCCTCAAGGCCAGAAGATCATGTGCTAAGAATTACTATAGAATTAGAAAGCAAAAAAATCCTGCTCTTCCTAAAAATCAAAATGATGTAATGCTAATCCTGTGTAATCATGAGTAAGCATCTTGTGCCTTGAAAACGTTCTGTGAAAGGGTATAAAACCGGTTGTCAAAAAGTAAAACACAGACTTGGCCCTATCAAGGCTGGGCTCACGTGTCTTCTCTCTCTCTCGCCGACGCCGTTCATCCTGAGGGTACCCCCTGGATCCTGCCGAGGCTGGACCCCGGCATAACGTGATTCTCTGTGCTGTACCTAACATCCCTCTAACTTATTCATCTTATTATATTTTTATCAAAAATATTGGTTTGGCCGTGCTGGGTCTTAGTTGCGGCCCGTGAGGTTTTAGTGGCTGCATGCAGGATCTAGGTCTCTGACCAGGGATTCAACCTGGGCTCCTGCATTGCGCGCGCTGAGTCTTCACTACTGGACCGCCAGGAAGTCTCGTAGCTCACTCATTTTATACCCAGCAGTTCGCACCTGTGCCCCAGCTCCCTGGGGCAAGGAAAGCATGCCCCAGAGGGCACACAGGAGGCACCCGGCCAGTCACAGGCAGGGAGTGAACTGTGAGGAGAGCCGTGATTTCGGCTTCTGCAGGATGGAGGGGTGAGGCCGAGCAGGCAGGTTCAGCCAGTCGTGTCTGCAAGGGCCCAGCCCGGAAGTGGGTTCAGGTGAGTGAGATGAGTGTACACTTTGCAGCCCTGTGAGGATCCCAGGCACCCTCAGGTGAGTCTTCCTGTGCTCAGAGATGGCCGATAGGCCCTCAGCGGGGATGATAAAGCGTCAGCTCACGGACAGCGATGCGCGGCTAACACCCTCCCCGGGCTGTTAGGCCCCGTCCTCCAGCACACCAGCCCAGCGGCACTCACGAGCTCGCCTCTGCGCAGCTCTGCGGGTGCCTGCAGGATGGGCAGCCGTGTTCCTCCTTACGCGTGTTTGTCCCGGTTTCCACCGTCTCCCGCACGTGCCAGGCAGGGCCTGAGACTTTCTGTCTGACTCCATCTACACAAGAGCGTTTCGCGTTTCTTTTTTCTTCATCCAAAGCTGGGGCAGAGACAGACAGATGTCTTCAACATTGAAGACGGGTGGGTTTCCGCCTTTGCGGCCAGACACAGAGCATGTCGCCCCTACAGAGGGCCCGGCTTGTGCACCCCCGCCCCACCTGGGTGGGCCAGGGCCTGGGGCCGTGGGCCAGAGGTCAAAAGCCGTGGGCCAGAGGGCATCAAGCCGTGGGCCAGAGGTCATCAGGCCTTGGGCCAGAGGTCATCAGGCCTTGGGTCAGAGGCCATCAGGCCTTGGGTCAGAGGCCATCA
>JADEYB020000009.1:679274-701053 GCA_015832495.2 Alces alces
CCACCCATCCAACCACCCGCCACCCATCCATCCATCCATCCACCCACCCACTACCCATCCATCCATCCACCCACCACCCATCCATTCATCCATCCACCACCCATCCATTCATCCATCCAACCACCCACCACCCATCCATCCATCCACCCACCCACCATTCATCCAACCACCCACCACCCATCCAAACACCCACCACCCACCACCCATCCAACCACCCACCACCCAACCATCATCCAACCACCCACCACCCATCCATTCATCCAACCACCCAACTGTCAACCCTCCATCAATTCACCTGTCCACCCAACCATCATCCATCCATCTAAACATCCATCATCCATCCATCCATCCATCATCCACCCACCTGACTCCCAGCTATCCATCCACGCGACTGGCATTTCTGAACCCTTTTAGGAACTGAACCCCCAGACAGATCCCAAGGAGAGGCACCCCTCACCTGGCAATCTCCGCAATCTCGGCCGTCTGCACAATGAAACCATAGGGATCAGACTCTTCATCCTCGTCATCCGTGTCCCGGAGGCCAGGGGCCCGGGGTCGCGCCCGGCCGGAGCCGCCAGCCCGTGGGGTCTGCGTGGCTGTTGAGGCATGGGAGCGTGTGTGTTTGGGGGAGCCGTGGTGGGAGCCATACTCCTCCTCGGAAGTGGACGTGCAATCGGAGCCCTGTTGCCGGCGACGCGCGTCTCGGGTGAGTGAGTTGGTTCCAGAAGCAAGAACAGAACAGAGCAGCATTCAGCACCCGCGGGCGCCCCCAGGCCTCCGGGCGAGGGCCCGGAGCGGCAGGGCGAGTTGAGCTGCAGCTGGCGCCCCTGCACCCAGAAGCCCTTTGGCTGAAGCGCCAGCAGATCCCCACCGGCTCAGAGGCACGTGCCTGGACGGGCAGCTGGGTGTGTCCGAGGGCCCTTGCAGAGCAGCCCAGGGTGGCAGCTGGTCAGCACGGGGCGTGGGCCGTATTCTGTCTGGGGGGTAGCTCTGTGCCCACCAGATGGGAACCAGGGTCCTTGGCGGCAGAGAAGTGCTGCCCACAGACACTCTAGGTGAGGGTGAACCTCTCCGAGTAGATCAGCCGTGGCCCTGGGCTGGACCACGCTGGTGGCCTTGCACAGCCCCTGGTCAGATCCCAGGCTCAGCTGCTGCAGCCCCCCATTACAAATACCAGGTCGGAGCACCCCCTCCTCGGCCACCCTGGCACGGAGCCCCCGAGGCAGCTGCGAACACGCACAGGACTGGGAGGGCGGGGGCCAAGCAGGTGTGGCTGCCAGCCCGCAGCCTTCCTGGCCCCACCAGAACCTCAGCACCCCCACTGGTCTCTCACTCCTCACCCCTGACCAGCCGCCGCCGACTCGGCCCCCAGCAGGCCCGCAGGCAAGGAGGGGCTCTAAGCCCACAGGCAGGCACCCGAAGGGCCAGGGCCTGGCAGTGAGGGAATAGAAGAGCCAACACCTCCAAGCGGCTCACTCAGGACGGCCAGCCCCTGCGGATGGGGATCCACCCCGGCCTCCCAGCACTGGGGTCACGGCGGCCAGCCCTCCCCGCTGCACCCGTGGGGCCCGGACCCCAGGAGGGAGTGGGCGGACCTGGCCCTCCACCCAGGACACGGGCAGGGCTTCCTGCGTGTGCAGAATGGCCAGGGCTGGGCGTGGTGGGAGGCCCACTGCTCTGCACACCTGGCTGGGGGCCCACACATCTGCTGATGGGAAGGGGGCTCCTCCAGGGCCAGCACTGGGCCCGACACCTGCGGCCAGGCTGCCACACAGGAAGCTGCAGACATACCGCCCACGCTGACCAAGCCTGGGACCACCCGCCCGCTCCCGGCACTTACTGGGTGACGAGTATCGGGCGCTTCCCGGGCGGGCCCTGCTGAAGGGCTGGCGAGGGACCGCAGCGGCGTTGGTGGCCTTCCTGGCAGTGGGCCGAGCCTCGGCCATCATGGTGGGCTTGCGTCCGGGGCAGTACAGCTCGACGCTGCGGCCTGAGAAGCCAGCGCGGGCGGGGGCCGCCTCCGAGTCACTGGGCCCCGTGAAGGAGCCAGCCCGCTTCCGGGGCATGGCCAGGATATCCAGGCGGGACAGCTTCTTGGCTTGCTCGGCCGCCAGCCGCCCCGTGGGCTCCGGGTTGGCCGGGGGCCCCCGTTCGCCGTCTGCCGCCTCCGTGTCCGAGGCGTCCCCCAGCCGGGCCCGCCTCAGCCGGGAGGCCCGTGTGGCCCGTGGGGTGGACAGGCTGTTGGAGCGGGTCAGCGCCTGCTGTGCCTTCTGGACGCTGGCTGAGCCTCGGCCTTGCTCCTCCCGGGCAGCGGCAGTCGGTGGCGGAGGGGCCATGGGTTTCCGGCGTGTCCCCGGCCGAGCTGCACCCGTGGCCCCAGGGGTCTCGTGGTCAGAAGTGACCGTGTCAGTGCCGGGCGGGTGTGCGAGGCTGGAGCCGCGGTCCTCGTCGGGCCAGTCCAGGGACCCCCGGGGGCCGTGGCCACGTCGTGCAGCCAGGCGTCTTGCTGGCTCTCCGCGGCCCGCGTCCACTGGGCCCAGCGGGCGACGCTGCTTCTCCGAGAGCCGCTCACGGGCGCTGCTCAGGCCAACGCCCCCCGGGTCCTGCGCAGCTGCTGGGGATGGCGGCTTCTCCCTCTGCAGCCCCGCAGGCTGGGAGCCAGTTGGGCTGGGCCCGTTCTTGCCGCTGAGCAGGCTGACAGTGCTGGCCGTGTCCACATCAGAGTCCCCGGACAGGGAGTCCTCTGGCGGCCCGGGGGCACTGCCCACCTCCTCCTCCGGCTCCTCCAGGGACTTGGAGAGCAGCCGGGCCTCCAAGGCAGCCAGCGCCGTCTCAGTCTCCTTTAAGATCAGGTGGGTGTCCTGAGAGTGAAGGTCCATGCGTGCGGCCCGGGCCGCGACCAGATCCTGCAGGAGGGGGTGGCTGGGGATCTGGGGCAGCTGGCCAGGTGCCGCGGGGCCGCTGGCCGGCTCCTTGGTGAAGCTCTCCTGCCGGACGAACGCCAAGGCCTCCTTAGGGGGGGTTGGGGCAGGGCCCTCGAGCTCTGGGGGCTTCCCCGTTGTCTGCAGCTGGATGACCATTCTCCCGCTGGCGCTGACGTACGTGCCGTCACGGGCAGGGGCAGGGGTGGGGGCGCTGGGCTGGGCCCGCCCCGGGCCCTCCACCTGCCCTGGAGCTGCAGGGGCCTTCCTGGGGAGGGCCACCTCCGCGCTCGGGTCGCCGATGAAGAAAGAGGTGGGGGCTGGCTCCCCAGGACCCCTTGGGGAGCGCCGGCCCCTGGTCCACACTGGCCCCTCCTGGGGGCTCCTGCGTCTTTCCTCCTGGGGGCCCCCGCCGGGCTCGGGGCCCCGCCCGCCGTCTGAGCCGCTGGCGTCACTGAGGCTGTCGGGCTCCAGGTCCTCCTGACCCAAAAGGAGGCCGGCCTGTTCGCCGCCCACCTCCGGCGGCCCGGGACCGCTCCTCCTGGCCGCCTCGGGCCCGGCGGGGCTGTCTGCCCTGTCGCTGGGCAGCTGCGGGAGCAGCCGCCGCGGCCGCACTGGCGGGATGCCCTCCAGCTCCGCGGCTCTGCGCCCGGGGCCGTCCTCTGTGGAGACAAGGGGCCAGCTGGAGCGAACGTTGCCCACAGGCCCCGAGCACACAGGGAGCTGGCCCTCCTCCGGCGGCAATGCGCGCACACCCGTCGCCGCTGCAACGCTGGAGCCACTTACCTGACAGGCCTGGGTCTGAGTAGCTGTCGGCCAGGCTGGCCCAGCGGGACACCCACTTCTGACCCCCGGGGGAACCTGGTACCGGGAGGCCCTAGGAGGGGAGGGCAGAAGGGCGTGAGGCGGCGAGAGGCTGGAGCACCGCAAGGAGGTCCGGGGGCAGCGCGGGGTGAAGCAGCCCAGCCTGACACCCGGCTCCCACACCTTCCCCGTGCCTGCCCCCTGTTCCCCCAGAGAAGCAGTGGAGAGGCCCCCTGTGGCCCCGCCTGGCTCATAGGACCCTGACCTGACCACCCGCATCTCAATCTGGTCCAGTGGCCCAGTGGTCAGCAGGTAGGCTCTGCCATGTCCCTTAGACTCAGCCAAGCCCTGCCCCGGGGGCACACGCACCCAGGCACCCAACTTGACTCAGGGTCCCAGGCCTGGACCTCTCAGCTCAGGTGGGCCCTGGTGCCTGGAGCCCGCCGCTTGGGCAGGACCAAGACCAGGACCCGGACCCGGACCCAGCGCCCGGGACCTTGGCCAAGTGCTGCCCCCTCCCGGCCCAGTTCCTCCCCGGGCAGCGTCTGGGCTCAGCCCCACACCTGCAGCTCCACCTGGGGGGTCACGACCGCAGGCCGGGAGGCAAACCCCTGCAGCAGGGCCATTCGCTGGGCCACCCCGTCTCCAAGCTCGTCTCTGTCCCCTCTGATGACTGGGCGGAAGGTGGCCGAGGACGCTCTGGAGAGTTCAGGAGACTCAAGGACCCCAAAGACCTGCCAGGAGGGACAGGCGCCCCGTCAGAGCCTGTGCCCAGGCCGGCCCCCCTCGCCCCGCCCCGCCCCGCCCCCTGCGCGGCACCTGGTCAATCATCTTGCGGGCCTCCTCCACCTCCTGGTCCTGCGCCTCCGTCTCGATGGTGTAGGTCCCCGCGTCGCTGAGGCTGTCGTCCTCCTCCTGCTTTCGGGCCTTTGTCACCTGGGGGTCGGCGGGCGGGGGCGGCGGAGGTGAGGGGGCCGCGGGGCTGGCCCCACGGGGCGTCAGGGGGGCGGGCAGCGTGGGGGGCGCTTTCTCGGGGACTGGCCGGGATGCCGGGGAGCTGTCCCGCAGACACTGGGCCGCGAAGTCCTGGGCCAAGCGGGAGCGACGCCCCACGCTGCCGAAGGGGCGGGCAGAGGCCCGTGCGGCCGGCGAGGGGCTGCCCAGCCGCTCCTCCGTTTTCTCTCGCTTGAGCGAGCCGGCCCGCTGCGGCCCGTAACCGCTGCCAGTCCCCCGGGCCGGGGCGGGGGCGGCTGGGCGGTCCCTGTCGGCCGGCCCGGGGCCACGGCGCCGGTCGATCCTGGGGTCCCCGGGGGGCGTATGCGTGAAGGACTGGGAGCGCTTCTTCCGGGGCGTGTCCTCGTCAAAGAACTCGATGACGAAGGCCTGCTGGTTGTGCAGCAGCTCCTGGGGGTCCCGTTTGATCTGCCTCTGCAGCCGCGCCTGGTCCCCGCCGGCCTCCGCGGGGACCCCGGGGGCCCCGGCCACCTTGGCCAGGGGGTCCTCAGAGTCGCTCTGGGTGCCGTCCTCGTGCTTGTGGCCTGCGGGGGCGGGGGGTATCCCACGGGTGAGATGGAGGGTAAGGAACACAGGACCCCTGCGGTCCCAGAGGCGGAACACGGCGCCCCACCCAGCCACCCCGGAAACCCAATACACGCGGTCCAGAGGGGCAGCAAGAAAAAGCGGGAGGGCCCCGCCCCGGGCAGGCAGCTCCCGGGACACGCAGACGCATCGCGGGGGACGAGGCCAGGCAGCCAGGCGGCCAGGGCAAGCGGCCACGCGCTCACCCTTCAGGGTGCGCGTGTGCACCGGCAGGTCACTCTTGGTGCTGTGCCGGTCGTCGCCGGGGCCGGCTCGGGTCAGCAGGCTCGGGTCATTCTGCACCAGCCAGTCGGCCACCTTGGTCTCGGCGGAGACCACCTCCGCGGGCGCGGCCTCCTTGCCTGGGGGCCGCCGCTGGCGCAGGAACTTGGTCACGTGGTCCTTGATCTTCAGCTTGCCGGGGCTGCAGTCGTCAAACTCGATGGTGAAGCAGGCGTGGCTCTGCACGGGGGCCGCCCCGCCCCCGCCGGGCTCCGCCTCCCTCGTGGGCGCCTCGCGCGCCGGCGCCTCTGGGGGCCGCGGGGCGGGCACCTCCTTGGTGGGGATCTCGAAGTAGCTGGGTTCCCGCCGGAAGGAGTAGACCTGAGGCTCCGAGGGGGCCCGGAAGCCGGCCGGCGTCCCCGTGAGATCGCCGTCCTGCTGAGCCAGGTCCTTGGGCCGCTCTGGGGCGGGAGGGACGCGGGCTCAGGACCACAGGCGGCACCGTCGGCTCCACCACCCCCACCCCCGGCTTCCCCCCCACGGCCTAGAAGGCACCCCGGGCCCAGGCCGCCCCCCAAGGCTCACCCGGGCAGGGCTCGTCCTGGCGCCGGTCCTCTGGCAGGGCACCCCCATCGTCCTCTCCCCACCAGGAGGGCTGCCCGTACAGAGGGGTGCGGTAGGTGGCTGCCTCTGCAGAGGGAGAGAGTTTGACCCTGGGTCACGCGGCCCCATCGCAGACAGGAAGGGAGACCCGCAGCTGGGGAAGATGCTGGGGTCTGCGCGAGGCCCTGCCATTGCCTCCCAGCTCCGACCTGCAGCTGCCCGGACTCTTGCCAGCAGCCAACCATCCCGAGCCCCGTTTCTGCACCCGCGGTGGCGGAGAGAGCCCTTCTGCGGAGCGGCTGTTCCAGGGGAGGCCTGTCCCCGGTCCCGGCCCTCTGCCCGATGGACCATCCATCAGGCCTGCCCAGGGCTGGCACCTCTCCCAGGCCCTGCTCTGGTTCTGGCCACAGATGAGTGAGCCGGGAGCTGAGGGCCCCTGAAATCTGACTGGACCGCCCGGGGGGCACAGGGAGTGTCCACAGGGCTGAGTGGACAGGCGTGCCTATGGGGGCCCAGGAAGGCAGGCACACACGGGTGGGGTCGTCGGGGGTGGGGGTCAAAGGCCAGCCTCTGGTGAGGGGTCAGGGCCTGGGTGCTGCGCCCTGCCCCGCCCCTGTCCCTGCCCGGCAGCACCACCGTCCTACCTGGGCCTGGTCTCCGGTCCCCCCGCTCTGGCCTGGGGGTCGAGGCCTCGCAGTAGGGCGCCTGTTCGGGCACAGCCTCAGGCCTCTTGGGTGCGGGGGTCTTGACGCTCACCTGCAGCTGGCTCGTGTACTTCTCATGCTGTGGGCAGCAGCGGGGGTGAGGGGCGGGCCCGCTGAGCCTGCCCCTCCCCCTGAGGAGAGCCCCTCCCCCCGAGGACAGCCCCTCCCCCAAGGACACCCCCAAGACAGCCCCGCCCCCAAGGACACCCCCCAGGACAGCCCCGCCCCCTGAGGACCTCCCACCCCCACCCCAGGACGGCCCCACAGAGAATGCGGTTTCCCTCACTACCCTTGTCGGGCAGACACCAAAGACCTGCCCCTGGCCACACAGCTCGACACTGTGGGGGTCCACAAGCTTCCAGAAGGGAGTGGGCAGCAGCCGTCAGAGGGGGACCACCACCCACAGCCCCCAGGAGCCGTGGGAGGTGGAGAGCAGTGCCTGCCCCGTGCCCGTGCGTGTGGGTGTGTGTGCGTGTGTACACACGTGCCTGGTCGTGCCTGCATGCCTCGTTCCCCTGCCTCCGTGGCGGTCGGAGCCGGGCTCACTGGGCCCCTGCTCCTCACCGGCCGTGGGCCCCAGGCCAGGCCACCCACTCTCCTTGCATTGCCCACAGTTCCTTTGGGAAATGGGAGTGAACGCCCCTCACTCCTATCGTGGGGCTCCCGGTGAGGCTGTGCACAGGGCCCCCTGTCCGCTCCTTGACGCCCGCACAGCTGAGCAAGGGGAAGTGGGGGCTCCACCTGCTGTGAAGTGTGGAGGGCGCCCCCACCCAGGACCTTCCCCAAGGCTGCCCCCTGCTGGCCTCTGGCTACCCCTCCCTGCCTACCCCCACCCAGGAGGAGGGTCCTCCTGGTGTCCGAGATGCCAGGAGGGTGGTCCTCTTCCCGACCCCCCCTCCCCACTACTCCCCGTCCTGCTGGGCCCAGAAACCTCCTCTCAGGCTCCAGCCACGCCCTCCCATCTGTGGCTGGGGGGTGGCTATCTCCCCGCGGGCCAGACCAGGCCATCCGGCGGAACAGGCCAGACCGGGCTGACTCACAGCACCGCGGCCAGGCGGGGCAGCCAAGAGGCCTGGGCTAGCAGCGGGAAGGGGGGGCCGGGGGCGGGGCCTGGCCGCGCCGCAATTACCCTGAGCGCCTCCTCCGGGACGCGGTGCTGCACGCGCTCCAGTACGTACATGTTGGGATGTGACAGCGCGTTAAGGAGCGCGGGCGGCAGCAAGGACGGGCCGGGCCCACGGACGGCATCCTGCACTCGCAGCAGGGTGGATGAGGAGGGCACGCGGGCCGTCCCGGGCACATGTCCACACCGCAGGGGCCGCCTGCGGGCTGTGCTGGCCCCAGTCATCGCAACTACATGCCTGAGGGCTACAGGGACCCCACGCACAGCCCGGGAGCCCAGGGGCCTCCGGAGGGCAGGCCACACGCATCCAGCTCCGGCTCCCAGCCCAGACTACCCTCGGCCCCGGGCTCCCAGGCTCCACCAGTGGGGAGGGCTCAGTGGGGGACCGAGGATGGGGCTCAGGGGACGGGCTGCGCTCCTCCTAGGCGTACGGGTCCCCGGCTGCCCAATTAAGGAGAGGCACGGCCCCACCCCCCGTGTTCTCAGCACAGAAAGTCACTCCTGGGGTCCCCCAGCAACACCGGACTCTGGGTCCCAGGAAAGCTGTCTCATTCCTCAGGCCTGTGTGAGCGCACACCGGTGGGCCGGCGAGTGGACAGAGGTGCCCATGGTCAGGCTGGAGCCCCGCCCCAGGTTCACCGTCCTGCCTCTAACCCCCTGGGGTCCTGGCTGGGACCAAGGGGCCCCCACCTGCTTCCAGGATAACAGGGCGACGGTGGCCGTGGGGATGGAGGGGGTGGGGAGGAGGGTGAGGACCCGGAAGGATATCATAGCCGAACCGGATGACGTCATTGAGCTTCAGCGTGACGTATCTCTGGTCTGGGATGCGCACGTCGTTCACGAACGTCTGCCGGGAGGCAATGGGGCGCTGAGCCAGGGCACGTGGGGCCGTGAAACACCTGGCCCTTCTGTGCTGCTCGGAAGGGCACACCAGCGTCACGCCCCAAAGGGACGACAGGTCAGATGGCTGGAAGGGGGGCCAAGGCGTGGGGCCCACCCAGCACCCAGGGACCGTGACACAGCCCTCGAGCACAGAGCCCATGACACCCTTGTGAAACAGACACACAGGGCCTCCTGCCAGCCCCGGCGCCCGAGGCCCTTGGGTGGCGGCCCCCAGACCTGCGGGGTGGCTCTGTGCAAGGCTGCTCAGGTTGTGCAGGCCCCTTCGGGCTGGGATGGCTCATCTGACTGGGGGGCTGAGGGAAGAGGGGTCTCAGGGGGCAGACTCCAGCAGAGACCGAGACCCCCGGCTGGGGGCATTCAGAGGGGGACGGGGTGGGTGGTACTCAGCAACTGGTGGAGGCAGGGTGGGCCTGAGGGTGCTGTGGGACCCCCAGCTCAGGATGGAGGGAGCCAGACTTCATGGCTTGGGGGCGGGGCAGGGTCCTCCTTGGCTGGAGGGAGGCTGGTGGTTTGCTTTCTTACTGAAACAGCCTCCAGGGCAGGGAACCAAAGAGAAGGAACAAGATGCCCAGACAGACACCGAGCCCTGCAGGGGGCCCCTCCTGCCCTCCCTGCCGGTCTCTGCCCACCCCCTCACTTGCTGCTGCAGCCAGGAACGTCCTCTTGGTCACCTCTCTGGACCTGCCACTCCCAACTCACAGAAGAGCTCACCTATGCCCCTAGGACACCCAGCATCCATCCATCTTAGGAGCCCATTTTCCAGCCTGCAGGAGGTCCCCGAACCTCCCCTGCCCTCCCGAGAGCCTGACTCCCCTCCTCCCAGAAGGCAGCCCCTCCTCCTAGGGGCCCTGCCCAGAGGGAGCCTTCCCAAGGAGGCCTCCAGAGCAGGAGGTCCTGGAGGATGGGGGCATGGGGGTGGGACAGGGGCGGGGCCATGTGAGGGGCGGGGCCGGGTGTGGGTGGGGCCTGTGGGAGGGCGTGGCCAGCACAGCAGCCCCGCACTCACCCCATTGAGGCTGCCCAGGTCCTTCAGCCAGTGCTCATCCCTGTCCTGGTCGTAGTTGATGACAGCATGCTGCTTGTCCACGCTGCGGGACTGGAGAGAACGGAGGCCCTCAGGTGGCCTCCCGGGAAGGGGACCCAGGGGAAGCGGCCCCACAGGTGGCCCCGCGTCCACCCGCCCCGACCAGATCACACCCCGACCAGGCCTGGGGCCTCCAGCGCAAAGGTCTCAGTCACGTCTCCCCCAGAAAGCCCATGCGGGCCGGACCCAGTCAGCCGGCCCAGCACCAAGGAGCCTCGGGCTCCTCCCGCCCCACCTGCCACTCTGGGCCCTCCCTCTGTGACCAGCGGGCACCAGCAGGCCAGCGCCCACTGCCCTCCCCGCCACTGCTCCCGGGGGAGCGTGGGAAGGGTGGACACCCTCCAGTGCTCCGGGACAGGCTGTTCACTCCCAAGGGCGGGGGTGGGGGGTAGGGCACGGGGGAGGACCAGAGCCCAGAGGGAGAATCAAAGGGGGGCTGGGGGGCTCAGGGGAGCCCCCACCCCGCCCAGCCAATCCCACAGCGCACACCCCTCAGAGTGGGGGACACGCACACACATGCACGCGCACGTCCGCTGGCGTACACCGGGCTCGCACAGCCTGAGTGCGCATCCTGCCGCCCGGTGCCTCCGCCCTGGCCACCAGCTCGCCAGGACCCCGCCCAGCTCCCTCACATGGTCAAGCTGCAGTCTCTCCACCCCGGGCGACAGAGGCAGGGACGAGGTCACAGGGTCACGTTCTGCTCGGTCAGGAAGCGCCAGCACAGGCCGCCCTGCCCAGCCAAGGGGCTGGCGGTCTCGGCACAGAGCATCACCGCCCACCCCGCGGCCACACCTCAGTAAGGAGGACCCGCCCCTCGGGTCCAGGGGCAGCTGTATCCCTCTGAGGACGAGTCTCAGGAGTGACCGGCAGCACCGGCCGCCAAGGGGCGCTGTCACTCAGCCCTCCAGGAGTGCCCACGAGACACCCTACGTCCAGAGCACAGTCGTGGGGCCCACGGGGCCCACGTGCCACCTGGGACAGGACCGCCTGGCCCTGGGGAGGGCGGCCCAGCGCCTGAGCCCCCGTGTCACCACCCTCTGGGCTTCTCAGGTCTCACAGGTGAGGGCCCAGTGCCCTTCCCTGCCAGCGCTGTCCCGCCAGCGACCACCACCAGGAGCTACTTCCTCTCTGAGGCTCTGCCCACCCAGCCCCTCCAGCATCATCCATAAACAACCAGCTTCCAGGGGAGGCTCCAGCACCCGCCCCCAGGATGGGAGCTCCCAGGGCCGGGCCTCCTCCCTCACCCGGAGACGAGCGCAGGCAAGGGAGAGGCGGACGTGGGCTCCGGCCCAGCCCTGCCTGCACCCAAGGTCACACAGCCTGGCCAAGCACCGAGGCAGGAGCTGGAAAGGAGGACCCAGCGGGCGGGCTCGCGGGGGCCACAGCCCTGGGCCTGTCCTGGATGCTGAGGCTGGCGCTGCCCGGCCGGGGCACAACGACACTGCTATGGTGGGAGCCCCCACCTCATCCCACCACGGACCCCGGGCCCCTGGAGGGAGTGGGGCCGCAGGGGTGGTTTCAAGGGCAGTGCAGAGTCCGTGGGGCCAGCCGGGGCCTCCCTGACACAGAGCCCCGACCTGGACGCTTCCCAGGGAGGACCATCGAGCTTCCCCGGGCTCAGACGGGCGGCGCTGGGGCAGGTGGCTCTGCCTCCCCAAGTAACGAGTCTCAGGTGAGCTGAGTCTGACCTTGACACCTACTGCCCTGCACCCCAGCCTGTCTCTGCCCTGGCCCTAACTTTCTCAGTCAGAGCTGGCACTCGCAGCTAGACGGCTCCTGGCCACCCTGGCCGCGGCCTGTGCCTGGACACAGGCACCAGCTCCCCCACTAGACTCCCCACTGGGCCCCGAGGCCGCCCCTGCCATGGCCTGGCCCGGGTCGGGGGGGCAGTGGGCACACGGGGGACCCCGCCCCCTCCTCCAGGCCTCCAGGCCTCCAAGTTGCTCAGGCTTGCCCGCCCTCTCCTAGGCAGGCCACTGCCCCCGTAGGAGGCCCCACAGGTCGGGTACTCCTTGGAGTCCAGAGAGCAGCTGGGAGGACTGGGGCTCACCTCCTCCCACACACTCTCCATGTCCAGCCAGCTGCCCAACACCTGGATGCCACCGGGGGCTGGACTGTGCCCTCCACCTAGCCGGCATCAGGCCTCCCAGCACCGTGGGCCCCAGGAGAGGCTGCTGGAGGCTGCACACTGGAACGTGATGGGACCTGGGGGGCTCTGCCCGGCCTGAGGCCCAAGGGGTGGGTGGCAGGAGAGCACAATGCCCCTCAGGCTCGGCCGCCACCTTTGCCGAGGTGTGGCCCCTAGAGGGGCTTCTAGACCCACCTTTCTGACCTGAACACCTCTCTTCCCTCTCCAAGCTTCAGACCCCCACCTTCACTTCCCGGCTGCCTTCTGGGTGGGTCAATCCCAGCCTGGCCAAACCCAATTCCTCCTCCTCGCCACCTGGCCCTGAAGCCTCCCTCGGGACTGCCGCCAACCAAGACCCCCAGCTGCTCCGGCCACGCCCCCAGGCCCCCACCTTCGGGTCAGCACCCCAGTCAGCCCACCCGCATCCGTTCCCACAGCCCCCCACCTGACCCTGACTCGTCTGTTGAATTTTCCTGGACTCCCTGAAAGCCACAACCCTCCCTGAACGTTCCCCTCCCTGCCTGCCAGCCAGACCACTATGCAGGCTCTGGAGATGCCCTGCCCACTCTGGGCCTGGGTCCTCTGCCCAGGACCACCCCCTCCCTCGGTCCACCTTCCCTCTCTGGACAAGATGCCCCGCCCTGCCCATCTCCTGGCTCCCGGGACTTGGCACAGCCCCCCTCATTTGCATCCAGAGCTTGGGCTGCCCCTTCCAGTTCCCAGGCCCCCTCCACTCCAGGCACAGTCCCTGCCAAAGCCCCTCCCCAGACTGCGGGGACCCCCAGGACCCCTTGGGCCCAGGCAAGGAGGGTCCCCACAATCAGAACCCCTCCCCCTCGGGCCGATGCCCCAGGCCAGAGGCAACCCCACCCCTACCAAGGCCAGCGGCTCACAGGCGACAGGGAAGGGGCCTGGGCCTTCAGAGTTAAGAGGACCCAAAGCAGGGGGCGTGGCAAGTGGAGCGGGTGGGTCACATGCGAAATAGACTAGAGAAGTTCCACACACAGGGACCTTTGTGAGGGGACCTAATTGTACTCCCTTTAAAACGGAGTAAAGACGGGCTTCCAAAATTCGTGCCTCATGCCCTCCATGGGTGGAAGCCCCGCCTGGAATCCAGCAGTGGCCAAAACGCTGGGCTGTGGGCACACCCTGCTGCCACCTCATACCCAGCGCCACCCAGCTGGGCCACAGTGCCCACGGCCTGCCTCTGTGGGGTATGTGTGCAGGGGCTCCCAGGCCGGGTCTCTGGGTAAGGACGGGAGCAGACGGAGCCCTCCCAAGGGGCGAACAGGCGGAAGCAGAGAGGACCTCTCGCCACACTCTCTCTCACACAGAGACACGTCCAACATGCACACGTGCATGCACACATGCACATGTGCACCTACACGCCTGTGTGTGCGTACACGTGTGCACACGTAATGACACACGCCCTGCACCAGAGCCTGGGCCACAAGTACAGGAAACACAGCCGGAGGCCTGGGCCCGGGTCCCCGCTCTCATCCTCACTCAGGCCCAGCGGGGAGCCAGGCTCAGCCCAGGAGCCATGCCCTGAGGTGCATGGGCAGCTGGCTGGAGAGTCTGGGGGCAGCGAGGCCCGTGACACAGCGCCCCCGCCCAGGCACCCCCTCCGAGGCCCCTGCCCGGATGGCAGCACAGCCTCGGGGCAGCCCCCTGCTCCCAGCCTTCCCCTCATCGCACGGCCTCCTCCATCCCCCGAGAGGACTCCCCATCTCCAGCAGCACCCCCAGGCTCCTCCTCCTCGGCTCCCAGCATATCACACAACCCCTGTCCCAACCCCTGCGGCACCTTCGGTCTGTCTCCTGGGGGGGTCATCTGGCTCCTCCCATGTGTTGGTGGCCGGCCCAGCCCTGCCATGGGGACCCCAGGCACGGGGCCAGTGACCCTCAAGCGACAAATGTGGGAATAGACGCAGAGAGCAGGCCCGGGCGCTCCAGGAACACACAGCTGGAAGAGGGTGAGGATGGGACGGGAGAGGGCAGCTAAGTGGAAGGGCTGGGACAGGCATGGGGGTACCAGAAAGCGGGGACAGGCTGGGCCCCATGGAGGCCTGGAGGCTGGGGGGCACTCAGGGACGCCCGAGGCACGAGGTGGGAGAGGGGAGGTCGGGGTTTGCCCTGGATACCCAGCGGGTCAGAGGATAAGGGGTCTGTTCAGCAACAGCAGGCCGGGCTGCCTCTGAGACCCCCAGGAGCTGGGGACACGGGGCTGGGGACAGGCGGTGAGAGTCACCGTGTGCATCACATGCGTGGAGACGGGGACCGAGGCTGTAGGTGTGGACGGCCTCCAGGGAGAGGCCTTGTGCGCCAGAGCCCAGGCTGGGGGGCAGCCACGGGGGCCGCCAGGCAGGAGCCAGGAGGTGGGGGAGCCTGGAGCTGCCCCGGGGAGAAGCTGAAGGGAATCCCATCCGGGTGGGGGACTCAGGCCGGGCAGAAGGGGGGACTCAGGCCGGGCACTGGGGGCAGGGGGGACTCGGGCTGGGCGGTGGGGGGCTCAGTCCAGGCAATGGGGGGTGGGGGACTGAGGCCGGGTGGGGGTGTGCCGGTGAGGAACTCCCTAGCAGAGGTTCCATAGAGGGTCGTGGGTGAAGGGGGCTGGCAGGACCACACAGCCCAGGAGACAAGGGTGTGGGGTGTCCTGAGCAAGGGGCCGGTGGGTGGCGCAGGCGGCGTTCCCACTTCACTCTCCAGCTACACGACCACCTGGAGCCTGTTTCCTTGTGTTGTGGACACATGGCCCAGGGCAGCCAAGGGCAGAAATGAGGGTGCATCCAGGCCAGGAGCTGGCCCGGCATGGAGCTGGCCCGGCCCTCCACCCTGCTCAGGGCTCCACCACCAACTGGCCCAGAAACTGGGAGTTGGACCCCAGACTCACTCTGAGTACCCTGCCCGCCGCTGCACCGGGAGCCTCTCCTCCAACCTTGGGGAAAAGCAGCAGGCAGAGTGAGGGCCTGGTGTGGGGACAGGGCCGGGGCCGGGGAGGGAGGAGGCAGCACCCTGGCCCCCCAGCACTCCCAGGTCCTTGCAGGCTCCCATCAGGTGCCACCTCCTATGAGAGGCCCTCTGGGCCACCCCGGGTGGGCCACACACTCGGTCACAGCAGGGAACACACAGCCCCCTGCCAGGGGTCAGGGCCAAAGGCAGTGAGCCCTTCAGATCTCTCAGCAACTGACAGGCAACAGGGGTCATGTCACATGACACCACCATCAGCCATCCCCGGAGGCACAGTCTGCGGCCTCTGCTTGTTTTATGTGGGCCCGAGAAACAGTCTTTCCATTTCACAGGGTCAAAAAAAAAAAAAAAAAAACGAAAAGACTCTTTCAGGACAGGTGAAAATAGCGTGAAACTGACATTTCAACATCACAAAGTCTGACTGGTGCCCGCTGGACTGTGCGCAGGGCTTCATGGCAACGGCGAAGGCGAGGGGCTGTGATGGAGGCTTGTGACCCGCGAGGCCTCAACCTGGTACCGAGCCCTTTACAGAAAACACCTGCCCAGGCCCCACAGAGCCTTCCAAAGGCGACTTCCAAAGGCAAGAAGCACAGAGAAAAAGGGAGAGGCTGCTGTAGATCAGAGGTGCTGAAAAGACCAAGCAAGCAAAGGCGTCAAGGCAGGGTCCTGCTGGGTCTGGAGGCAGGCAAATCGGTAGCGAAGCCAGGCTGTCTGGACATGCACAGGCCTTGCACTTGCTGCCCAAGTGGACACGCACTTGACTGGGATCCTCGGCTGCCCCAAGCCTCACAAAGCCCAGGGAGTGAGGGGGCAGCACAGGGAACAGGGTCTCACCCGGCCCTGAGCGGGCCCCTGGTTGGACCGGGCAGTGCAGCCCACGGAGAGTCCCTCCTGAGAGTCCCACGGTGGGACCTGTGGAGCTTAGAGGCCTTGGGGACAGGGGCCCAGGCCCCATGCAGGGGAGGGCTCGGGGCTGCAGGGAGCCCGACTCAGTGACAACCATTAGCGTTGGGGAACCCTGTGGACCCTTCAGGATCAGGTCTCCGGCCCCCCCGCCCTCCCCTCCCTGTTCCTAGGAGCCAGACTCGGGAACCAAGGTCAGCGCAACACGCGCTGGGGCCAGACAGAAATTCCTGACTGCCGAGTGCCTGGCACCCTGGCACTTAGTGCCCTGCAGGCCTCTCCAGTCCCAGCGGGGGCACTGGGCTTCCCCTGGTGGTCAGAGCCGGCCCTGGGGCCCCTGATTCCCAGCCCAGATGGGGCCCCCGGGTGAAGAGGATGTGCACAGATCTGCTCTCAGGCACCTTCCAAAGGCGGGCTTGACGCCTTCAGAGTCCCACGGCATCAGCACCTCCCATTAGAAGAGGCCCAGGCTCCTTGCCCTTGAGCACACAGCCCACCCAAGACCCACGGGCCCGCTGTGGGCCCAGGGCCCAGGCAGAGACACCCAGGGCCTCCTCCGCGGGGGACCTGCAGGTAGCAGGGCGGGCTCTCCCTCTCCCCCGCCCCGGCCGGCGCGGGTGCCCACACTCACCTGCAGCATGAGCTCACACTCGTCCCGCCCCACGAAGATGAGCTCTCGGGGGAGCCGGTGGCGGGTGCCGCTGCTGCTCACCAGGAACCAGGAGGTGACGCTCATCTTGGCGCTCATGAGGCCCGTCCGGCCCTGGGGGTGGGAGGCATCATCAGAGAAGGGATCCCTGGCCTGGGCCCCGGCCCCCGGGCACCCCAAAGGCCCACGCAGGGCCTGGCCCACTGGGCCTCAAGCACCTTGGCGGTGCCACCACTGTGGCTGCTTTCGGAAATGCTGGGCTCCAGGCCAGCCCCTCCCGGACCGTGCCTGTCCTCCATGGACCCCCTCCCAGCTAAGCTCCCCACTGATGCTCTGGGCCCACGTGTTCCCTCTTCTCTGTCTGGGTGCCAGGGGTCAGGCATGCGGGGCCTCTGCCACACTGCCTGTGCGTGGCCCCTCATGACTTCCCGTGACCTGCTCCCGGGGGGACTCCGCAAGCAGCCTCAGGGGCCCCAGGAGGCCAGGTCCGCAGCCCCGGACACAGACTCTGAACCGGAGGCCCTGCCTCCCGCAGCTGGACACTGCAGGCTGGAGGCACGCGCCCTGAGCCATCTGCACACTTGCCCTGAGAGGGCACCAATATCTCTGACAGACACCCCCCAGGCCAGGCCAGTCGGGGGGTCAAGGCAGCAGGCAGACCCTCCAGGGCCCAGGAGGCGGGTGGTGCTGCAGTGCCCAAGGTCCTGGGGGCAGATGTGGGGGGGGGGCCACGCCCGTTGCCCAGAGACGTGTCACCACACCAGCACAAAGGCACGGGCACCAAGTGTGCAGACACACCCATGCCACACACGCGTGCACACAGCTTCCAAACACACTCGGAGCACCGCCCACAAGCGCCCGAGCCACGCTCCTGGAGCGGGCGTGCGCACACGCAGGCGGCATCCTGGACTCTGGGAGCCACACGCCGTCCCCGCATCACGGGGCTTCCTTCCGGCCGGTCGGCGGGTGCCAAGGAGGCGAGCAGCCTGTGCATAGGTGCCAGTGACACAGAGAAACAGGGGCAGGTGGCCGTGCGGGGGGAGAGGTCCGTCCAAGGCGGGCGATGGGGACGCGGGCGCACGAGCCCCGTGGGCTGGGCTTCAGGCAGGGGGACGGGCCGGGGCCCAGATGCTGGGTCGGGCGTGCCTGGGAGTCCAGTGGCTGGTCCAGGAGCAGAGCAGAGGCCCTGGAGGGCCTAGGACATGTTGTCACCCTGGGTGCTAAGTGTGGGATGAAATGCAGCTGGCCTGTTCCAAAGTCACGGAGGAGCTCAGGACAGGAAGAGCAGACCAGGGTCCGAGCGCATGTCACACACCTGTGAGGCCAGCCCTGGAGGTCCCAGGTCCCTGACCTGACTCACCATGTGCGGCGGGGACTAGGTGAGCGGTGAGCCACTAACCAGGAAGAGAGAGAAGGTGCTGGCACCCTGGGGGAGCACCCCCAGGCCTCCTCCCTGCAACGCCCACAGCCGGACCTCTGCCTGAGGCTCCTAAGAGCCAGCTCTCAACACCAGGCCCCACCCATCGGTGAAGGCCCGAGTGACCATGTAATCCATGGCATACCCCGTGCCACCTCGGGCAAGCAGGTGGGAAGACAAACAAAATCCACCCAGAAGATGGCCCTAGCCAGCCAGAGCCCCCTCATCCTGGGACCCCTGCCCTTCCTCAGGGTCCAGCCAGAGGGGCAGGTGCTGGAGGCCGAGCAGGTGGGGACCTCCGAGCCCCTGCAGCCCTGGGAGCCCTCTCTCCAGGGGCAGGCCAGCCCCATCATGGTGCTTCCCAGCCCCCACGCCGCCCAGCTCCCGCCCTCTGCCTCACCTGCTCCTAGGTCCCCACCAGCAGTTGGGAACGGAGACCCCACCCAAAGAAGGCCACAGCCTCTGCTGGCAAAGGGAGGCCAAACCCCCAAAGCCCCGTGATGCGGCTGTGGCCGAGCCAGGCCGCTCCTGCCACTGCCAGCCCATCCCAAAAAGGCCCAGGCCTGGAGCAGGGGACGCTCCCCAGCAGCCTGCGCCCGGCTCGGAGCTGGGCTGACCATCGTTGCTAGGATGGAGAATAATAAACACCCCAAACTTGTCCCCTCGGCCGCCACAGCCAGAAGGGCCACCCGCCCAGGGGTGCGGGGAGGAGGAGTCGACCGGGGCAGGGGCTGGGAAGGGCTGGGAAGGGCTGGGAGCGGCGGCGGCGAGCGGCTGGAAGGGGCAGACGGAACCGAAGCCGAGGCCGGGGCCGGGCCGGGAGAGGAGGCAGGGACGGCGGAGAGGCGGCAGCGGCGGGGAAGGGAAACGAAGAGACAGGGAGGAGGAGGAGGAAGGCGGAGGGAGGGACCGCGGAGAGGAGGCCAGGCCGGGAGGCGGCCGGCGGGAGCGCCGGGCCTGGAGGGGGAGGGGGCGGCGCCGTCTCTGAATCAGCACCCGCCGCGAACCGCCGGGGCCCAGCCGGTGCCTGGGCGGGGACCCCTCTCTCCAAGCCGCGCAGACGCCCTCGGCGGCCCCTCCCGGCCAGGCGCAGACCCGGGCCGCCTCCGCGGCGGCGGGGACCGGCCCGGCCAGGTGCGTCGGCAGCCCCCACCCTCGCGCCTTTGTCCGGCCCACTGGACCCCGCACCTCGGCCCCCTGCCCGCCGCCCACGCGGCTCCGGAGGCGCGCAGGTGCGCGCGCGGGGAGGCCCGGCCGCCGCGGGTGCAGATCGGCGCGTCTTACCTGCGGTTCAGCCCCGGCTCCGTCCCGGCTCGGCCCCGGCCCTCCCGCCCGGCCGGCCGAGCGCTGGGCGGGGCCGCCGCCTAGGACATGCCCGGCGCGGCCCGCACGCTCGCGGCAGCCCGGCGAGCCCACGGGCGGAGCGGCGCCGGGCCTCGGCGGCGGGTCCCTGACGTCCGCGGGCGCCCCGCCCCGGCCCGCCCCCGGCCCCGCCTCCGCCCCCCGGAAATCCAGGTCGGGGCGGCCCCGGGCGCCAGGTGCGCGCGGCCCCGCGCCCGCGCCCGCTCAGCCTCCGCCTCCCGGGCCCTCCGCCTCGCCCCCCGGCCCCCGTGGGCTCCCAGACCCCTCCCCTCCGGCTCTGCGCCCCGCCTCGCCTTGGGGACCCGCCCCTGCGTGCCGGGCGCAACCCGGTGCCCGCAGCCGCCCCGCGTCCTGGCTCCGAGCCCGCGCGCGGTTAACGCTTAACCCAGCTCCGGGAGCCCGAGGCTCGAGCCGCACCCCCGGCCCCTCACCTTCGGCCCCACCCGCCCTAGTGAGGGTTGGAGGGAGAAGGAGGCGGGGTGGTGGGGGGTAGAGAGCCCCAGGGCGCGCCCCGCCCTCGCGAGCCCCCGGCGCCCGACCCCAGGCGTTCTCTCGGAGGGCCGGGGGCCGGCGGCTCGCGGGCCGGCGGGTCGCGGGCGCTTCCTTCGTCCCACCCGGGGCGGGGCGCGGGGTCCGGGAGAGAGTCCCCCCGGGCCGCTCGCCCCTCGCGGGGCGCTACCACAGAGGTGTCCGGTGCCCCAGGATCTCCAGGCAAGAGGGATTAATGCCCGGGGCGCGGGCGCGGCGGGGGCAGACGCCGCGGTGGGGTTCGGCAGGTAGGCGTTCTCGCCTTCACGGTCACGGCAGGCCTGGGCGGAGGGAGGAGGCGCGCGGCCAGAGCAAGGGAAGCTCTGGGAGCTGGGCTTCAGGGCCTGGGCGGCCGGAGCCGCGGAGGGTTCACGGGCGCGACCGGGCCCCCCCTGCTCGGCACCCGGAGCTCCTGGGCCCGCCACGCCCCACGGTCTCCGGCCCCGGACAGAGCCAGGCCCTGACCTGAGGGGTTCCGCACCCTACGGTACGGACGGAGCGCCACGGCAGCTCTGGGGGAAACGCACCTGCAGAGGGAAGGGCGAGGAGGGCCCCAGCACTGCGCCCGGCGGTGGGCGGTGCCACCTGCGCCCGGCTCAGAGGAAGGAAGGAGCTGCACTTCGAGGAGGCCTGAGGGGTCCAAGGGGGCAGAGGAGGGGCCTGTGGCCAGGTGATGGGGAGCTTGGGCTTCATCCCAAGGACGGAGCGGCGCCCAGGGAGTGCTTGACGCTGGCTGAGACCTACTCGCATGAGGGTTTCCGAGAGCTGCGGCTCCCGAAGGGCGTGGATGAGAGAACAAGACTGGGGGGCGGGGAGGTGGGAACCGGTCAAGAGTCCAGTCCTAGCCCTGGAAGAGAAGAGGTGGGGCAGAGGACTGGGCTGGGTGTTCCGGATTTGCCCCCAAACCCACCCTCCTCCCTCCTCCCTGCCCTGTGCTCTGGGACTGCATCGGTGACCCCATCCCCCTCTCTCCCCTGGCTTCCTGTGAGTTTGGACTCCAGCCCGGAAGTTGGAGAATTTCCCCAGTTTCCTCCTGGCTGGGCACACACCTGTCTTCTCTCTGAGGCCCCAGGCCCTGGCCTGAGGCCCTTTCTACCCTCTTAGGACTCTGGGAAAGGTCAGTTTTCATTCCGATCCCAAAGAAAGGCAATGCCAAAGAATGTTCAAACTACCACACAACTGCAGTCATCTCACAGGCTAGCAAAGTAATGCTTAAAATTTTCCAAGGCTTCAACAGTACAAGAACTGTGAACTTCCAGATGTTCAAGCTGGATTTAGAAAAGGCAGAGGAACCAGAAATCAAATTGCCAACATCCGGTGGATCATCAAAAAAGCAAGAGTTACAAAAAAACATATAATTCTGCTTTATTGACTACGCCCAAGCCGTTGACTGTGTGGATCACAACAAACTGTGGAAGATTCTTCAAGAGATGGGAATACCAGACCACCTGACCTGCCTCCTGAGAAATCTCAGGAGGTATACAGGTCAGGAAGCAACAGTTAGAACTGAACATGGCTGGTTCCAAATCAGGAAAGGAGTATGTCGAGGCTGTATATTGTCACTATGCTGATTTAACTTCTATGCAGAGCACATCATGAGAAACGCTGGGCTGGAGGAAGCACAGCTGGAATCAAGATTGCCAGGAGAAATACCAATAACCTCAGATTTGCAGATGACACCACCCTTATGGCAGAGAGCGAAGAAGAACTAAAGAGCCTCTTGATGAAACTGAAAGAGGAGAGTGAAAAAGTGCTAGAAAATGTTAAAACTTAATATTCAAACAACCAAGATAAGATCATGGCATCCGGTCCCATCACTTCATGGCAAATAGATCCGGAAACAATGGAAACAGTGACAGATTTTATTTCGGGGGGGGGGGG
>JADEYB020000009.1:702528-714853 GCA_015832495.2 Alces alces
TCTCAAGAGTCTTCTCCAACACCACAGCTCAAAAGCATCAATTTTTCGGCGCTCAGCTTTCTTCACAGTCCAATTCTCACATCCATACATGACCACTGGAAAAACCATAGGCTTGACCAGACGAACCTTTGTTGGCAAAGTAATGTTTTTTAATATGCTATCTAGGTTGATCATAACTTTCCTTCCAAGGAGTAAGCGTCTTTTAATTTCATGGCTGCAGTCACCATCTGCAGTGATTTTGGAGCCCCAAAAAACAAATCATTAGGGAGATGCAAATCCACACCAGAAGGAGATACCACTTCATACCTGTTAGGATGACTACTGTTAGAAATTAATAATGATCAGTGTTGGGGAGGATGTCTGTGGAGAATTAGAACCCTATGCCCTGTTGGTGGGAATGCAAGATGTTGTTGCTTCTATATAGATAGAACTCCCATACAATCCACTTATTCCACTTCTGAATATATGCCTGAAAGAGTTGAGAGCAGACACTCAAATAGGTATTTGTACACCTGTGTTCACAGCAACTTTATTTACAATAGCCCAAAGATGGCTGTATCCCAAATGTCCACCCATGGACGAATAGATAAACAAAATGTGGTCCATCCATACAATGGAATATTATTCAGCCTTTAAAAGGCACATGGATAAGCCTTGAAGACATTACACTAAGAGAATTAAGCCGGTCACAAAAAGCAAACTCTTTATGATTCCTAGAGTAATCAGATTCTTAGAGACAGAGAGTAGAATGGTGATTGCTGAGGGCGGGGGTAGGATGAGGAGTGAATATTTAATGGAGACAGTTTCAGATTCAGGAAGGAAAGTGAAAAAGTTCAGGAAGTGGATGGTGATGATAGTTGCATGATGACACGAATGTACTTAATGCCCCTGAACTGTACCCTTAAAAATGGTTGCAGTGGCAAAAAAAAAAGGTTTTTTTTATAATAAATTTCATGTTTTTTATGTGTTTTACCACAATTTGTAAAAGTTAAAAAAAAAAAGACTTCCCAAAACAATAGCCTATATACTTCTAAAAAAAAAAGATTCCAGTCCTGCCAGAGTAGAACCTGTCACAGAACCAGCTAGAACATTCTGTCATAGATGTCTGACTAGACACGCAGATCAGAGATCTAATTTAGCGTTCGATCAGGTGCTTGGCCACTCAGCCGTGTCTGACTTTTCGCTGCCTATTGGACCGCAGCCCTTCCAGACTCCTCTGTCCATGGGATTTCCCAGGCAAGAATACTGGAGTGGGTGCCATTTCCTTCTCCAGGGGATCTTCCTGATCCAGGGATCGAACCTGAGTCTCCTGTGTCTCCTGCGTTGCAGGTGGGTTCTTCACCCCCTGAACCATCGGGGAAACCCAGCATATGATTATTTGGCATTTAAAGTCTGCAAGGAAAAGGGTCTTCTTTAATAAAGAGTGTTGGGACAACTGAGTGACCATCAGAAAGAAACAAGACATTGGACTCCTATTTTACTCCAAAATAAATTCCTTATGGACCAGAAAGATAAATGCCGAAAACAAACCCACAAAACACTTGAAGAAGACAAAGGAGACATTTAATAGTCTCACGATGAGGAAAACTTTGCTCAGCATGACAAAACAAGTCTTAAATTTTTTTTTGATAAATTTAAATTACAAATTGCAAAGTTTTACATGGATATAATCTTTTAAGTCAAAAGATATGCCACATATCAGGAAAAGGTTGTTGCTAACTCATATCCCAACCAGGGGCGGGCTCCCCAGCACAGGGTCCTGTGAGTCAGCGTCTTGCTGGTAAGTTGGGCAGGCAGCCCCAGTGCGTGCCAAAGGATACCCATGTGGCTGTTGGCTGGAAGATGCTTAACTTCGCCCAGAATCAGAGAATTGCAAACTTATATGACCTTCAACCATTGCAGGCTTTGAAGTGGGACAGGACCGGAGTGGTGGGGAGACGGACCCACCCCCAACCAGTCTGAGGTTGGAGGCGGGGAGACAGTGCCCCTCACCTAACAAAAGCCCATGGGCAGCCAGAAGTGCCCCTCACCTAACAAAAGCCCATGGGCAGCCAGAAGTGCCCCTCACCTAACAGCCCAGGGGCAGCCAGAAGTGCCCCTCACCTAACAAGAGCCCAGGGGCAGCCAGAAGTGCCCCTCACCTAACAAGAGCCCAGGGGCAGCCAGAAGTGCCCCTCACCTAACAAAAGCCCAGGGGCAGCCAGAAGTGCCCCTCACCTAACAAAAGCCCATGAGCAGCCAGCCTATCTGCTTCCCAGAGCCTGTCCTGCAGGAACACCTGCGCGCGGGCACAGCCGTCGCTGCTTTGCATCTGAAGCAGAGCCAGAAACAGCGCGGCCTCGGTCCATCGAAGGGCACCAGTGAGGGACGTCGGGCAGCTGTGGGCACCACGCAGCGGCACCTGGGCAGGTGCTGAACCAGCTCCTCGCTGTCCTGAGCAAACCCACAGCCCGCTTGTTCCTCTGCACTGTCGGTCACCAGGCAGCCTCTGCATGCGGGGAGGCCTTGTTTCCACCATTTGCCCTTGGTTCTGCCTGAATTTTTTAAACCAGGAAGCGGTATTAACAACGGCAAGATGCGCTGCTTCCCTTAGGGGATAGCGAGTGGCTCAGCGGAAAAGAATCTGCCTGCAGTGCAATGCAGAAGGCGCAGGAGACCCAGGCTTGATCCCTGGAGCGGGAAGACCCCCTGGAGGAGGACATGGCAACCTGCTCAGTATTCTTGCCTGGAGAATTCCGTGGACAGAGGAGCCTGACAGGTGGGCTAGAGTCCATGGGATCATAGAGTCGGGCACAATAGGAGGGGGCGGGTCCCTGCAGAATGTGGCAGGGAGCGGCCAGCAAGCCCTGTGGACCCCTGGCTCCAGGGCCAGGTAGAGTCTGAGTGGTCCCTGGGGACTGAGGCGGAGCCTGCAGACACCCTTGGGGGTGGGAGTGGGTCCCGGGGATGCAGAAGAGAGAGAAACGCAGGGACAGAGGCCTCCCTGCCCTTCCCGGCCCGGGGCCTGCTGCCCTTTGAAGCCTGGACTCGGCAGCGTTGGGCGGGGCTGGGCCTAGAGCCCTGCTCTGGTCAGGGCCCCTCCTGAGCCCCACGCCCTGCTCCCCGGGACTTAGGCTGGGGTTCTCTGGCAGAACTCAAATAACCTGAGCGTCTGCCAGCCCAGCTGCCCTGTCCTAGGGGGTCGGGGGTCAGGGAGTGGCCGTCCTTTGCATTTGGACGTTTGCACACGGCTGCTCGTTTCACGAGGCATTTGCTGTGAAATGAGAAAGAAGCCTCAGGGCTGTGGTAACTCTTGACCCAGAATGAAGCCCCAGCCCCAGGCCCCTTCTGGGAGTCTGTTCGGCCTTGCTGCCTCGGACCGAAGCCAAAGGTCGGCTGCAGCCGGGGGCCGGGACTTCCCGAGGGGCCGGCGTCCCCCTCTGTGTTCCCTGCGCGTCTGCCCAGGCCTGTATGGACCTGCCCGGCCCGGGGCCAACAGGGATGACCCTCAGGCCTGGACGCGGGATGACCCTCAGGCCTGGACGCAGGCTGAGAGCGGGAGGCCCCTGGCCTTTCTCCCAGGTCTGCAGGCCCCCTGTCTGAGCAGCGGGTAATTATCCTAATTACCCGCAGAGGGCAGGAAGGCCGGTCCTAAAGCCTGGGCCACACGGTGTCCCTGGTTAATTATTCAGCCCAGCTGAGACCCCAGCTGAAGGGGCGCCCCTCCACTGCGGGGGAGGGGGGCACCCCGTCGTGCTGGGCCTGGCCTGGGAGCAGCAGATGCTGGGTGTGGCAGGCCAGGCACTAGCCCCTGCACCCCTAAACCTGAGGGCAGGTGGGAGGGGCTGCTGGCGGCTGGGTCCCCAAGAACCTTGAGCCTCCCTGTTGAAGGGGTGTCTGCCTACACCCCCCACAGAAGTCACTCCTACAAAGGGAACCCAAGGGTGGGGAGGGCGGTGGCCACGCCCCGCCAGATGGGTGCTGCATCCATCCCGCACCCGCCCCCTCCCCAATCACGCCCCAGCCAGGGGCCCTCTTGTGCTCTGGGACTGGGCAGGAGCTAGGAGCAGGCCCAGCTCGGGAGCCCTGGGTGTTTGCTCGCACCCTCTGGCTGGCAGGCAGAGCCCACCTCTGCTTGGGTCCAGGCTCTCATGTGCGGCCCCCACCCAGCCCCCATAGTCCTATAGCTCCGTCTCGGAGTCCAGGTCCTCATGTGCCCCCACATAACCCTGCAGATCCGTTACAGACAAGACGGGTGAGGGAGGGCTGCAGGACTACCTCCTCCCGCCTAGGGTCACCCCAGGAACCCCAGGGAAGGGCTTTGCTGAGGCAGTGCTGCCTCAGCCCTCCCACCTCAGTGACTCTGCCTGGAAACCTCCCACCTGGTTCCTGCCAGCAGACCCAGGTGCTTTCAGCCCCTGGTGCAGAGTTCTTGATCTCCCAGACGATGGGCCAGTGCTGGGAGTGGGCACATGCCCAGTATTTGACAAGTGATGGGGCTTCTGCTTTCGATCAGAGGGTGGGGAAGGGTGCTTCTGGGAATGCTGAACCTCCCATGGAAGAGATGAGGTGAGGGAAGACACTGCCGTCTGCACACTGCCTTTGCTGGCTGAGGATGTGATACTTGGAGCTGCAGCAGCCATATTATGACCAAGAGGAGAAGGCCAGGAGCTGAGCAGCAAGGCCAGTCCAGATCCCTGTCACTGCTGCTGAACTGGACCCGAAATAAACATGTTATTCTTTTCTTTTTGCCTGCTCAGCTTGTGGGATTTTAGTTCCCTGACCACGGATGGAAGCCCGGCACCCTGCATTGGGAGCGCAGAGCCTTAACCATTCAACTTACGTGTTGCAAATGAGTTTGCATGTCGCAACTGAAGATCCCCTGTGCAGCAACTAAGACCCAGAATAGCCAAATAAATTTTAAAATATTTTTTTTAAATCCTTGCCCTAACCAAAGACTTTTTTTTACTCTGAACACTTCCTTCATTTGTGTGTTTTAACTCATGCACATGTGCTCTTTGAATAGCTGTAAAAGTTTAATTAAAAGTCAACATTTTTGAGCTGCATCACATCAGCATCTATAGACACTGCCACACACCACAGCCTACCTTGGCGCCCTGCATGCAGGCTGACCGCCGCCTGGTGTCTGCCCCGACCCTGGCAGCACCCACGGCCCCGCCTGCTTGCTACGCCAAGCCCAGATCCTTGCTTTACAGCTTCGGCCCATATCATGGTGCGCTTCAGTGTCTGTTGCACCCCAAATACATACACTATACAGACTTCTTTCTTCTGATTTGGTGGCTCAAACAAGAAAGTATTAAAATGTTCCAAGGCCTTATGGTCTCAAACTGGACCCGCGTCACATAAGCAGAAACCAGAATTCTTTCAAGGAGAGAAGAGTGGTTGCAGCCTCCCTGGGGTGGGAAGGACCAGATGAACCAACTCCCAGGGATGAGAGCAAGACACTGCATGTGGCTAGCATGCTGTTTCCTCTCATGGGAGATGAACGGGCTTTCCGACGATTCTAGAATGGGACTCTGGCTGACTTGTCATTGTTGTTTAGTCACTAAGACATGTTCAACGCTTTGTGACCCCATGAACTGCAGCACTCCAGGCTTCCCTGTTCTTCACTATCTCCTTGAGTTTGCTCAAACTCACGTCCATTGAGTCAGTGATGCCATCCAGCCATCTCATCCTCTGTCATCCCCTTCTCCTCCTGCCCCTAATCTTTCCCAGCATCAGGGTGTTTTCCAATGAGTCAACTCTTCACATCAGGTGGCCCAAGTATTGGAGCTTCAGCATCAGTCCTTCCAATGAATATTCAGGGCTGATTTCCTTTAGGACTGACTGGTTTGATCTCCTTTCAGTCCAAGGGACTCTCAAGAGTCTTCCAGCACCACAGTTCGAAAGCATCAATTCTTGGGTGCTCAGCCTCCTTTACGGTCCAAATCTCACATCCGTACATGACTACTGGAAAAGCCATAGCTTTGACTATACAGACATTTGTCAGCAAAGTGATGTCTCTGCTTTTTAATACACTGTCTAGGTTCATCATAGCTTCCCTTCCAAGGAGCAATTTTGTGACTGCAGTCATTGTTCACAGTGATTTTGGAACCCAAGAAAATAAAATCTGACTCTTTCTACATCTTCCCCATCTATTTGCCATGAATTGATGGGACTAGATGCCATAATCATAGTTTTTTTAATGTTGAGTTTTAAGCCAGCTTTTCACTCTCCTCTTTGACCTTCATCCAGAGGCTCTTTAGTTCCTCTAAAGAGGAACTGGCTAAGTTAGGTGTACGATTCCCACACAGAAACCACTCACCAGGGGAGTCACACAGGCTTAAGTTTCTTGTGCTTTCTAGTGTCAGATTTCATGAGCAAGAAAAGAAAAGAAAACCACATACTCTATCTTGATATGTTTTCTTAATGTGGTTCTTACTAAAATAATGCAACTGATTTATTTTTGTTATAAGATTTAAAACACATAATTTCGACAGTTTAAAACTTTTTAATTTATTTATTTATGGCTGTCCTGGGTCCTCGGTGGCGCGAGGGCTTCTCATTCCTGCGGCCTCTTGCGTCGCAGGCACAGGCTCCAGGGCACTCGGGCCCCAGCGGTTGTGACATATGCGCTCAGGCTCGTGTAACTCCCTTACTGGGAGTCACAGCTGCCAGGCTCCAGAGCGCCGGCTCTGGAGCTGCGGTACATGGGCTTAATGGCTCCATGGCATGTGGGGTCTTACCAGGCCAGGAACTGAACCCATGTCTCCTTCATTGGCAGACGGACTCTACCACTGAACCACCTGGGAAGCCCTGATCATTTCTGAGTCAATTAAATCATCCAGTAGATTGTTCTGACCATATACCAAGCAAATCCATACCACTCATTGTAGTTTATAAGACTATTTAATTTTTAATCATGCTTCCAACTATGATGAATAGCAAACATCAGACAAAACTTTGCATCAAAAGCAACTTTAAAAGCCACATTTAAAAATACACAGCTGGGGACTTCCCTGGCAGCCTAGTGATTAAGACAGCACACTGCCAATGCAGAGGGCACAGGTTTGATCCCTGGTCAGGGAACTAAGATTGCCACATCCTTCATGGTATGGCCAAAAGATTTTTAAAAATACACAACTGTTTGAAGGCATTGGTGAGCAACCGAGGCAGCCAAGACTTGAGGAGCTGAGGCCCTTACCAGAGAGGATCACCTTGAGATGAGCCACGTCCTCGGCCACTCTCCCCCTTGGGAGCCTGTTGATCTGTGGAAGATGCTGTCCCTGGAGGCCAAGGAGAACACAGCACCTCAGCTCTCCACATCCTCACAGGCCTAGGGAGAGAAACGCCGGCATGAAACCCCATCTAAGAGCCTCTTGCCCCCTGGAGGTATTTGCCCATTTCTATGCTGTTTGGTGGCTTCCCTGGTGCTCAGAGGGTAAAGCGTCTGCCTGCAATGTGGGAGACCTGGGTTCAGTCCCTGGGTCGGGAAGATCCCCTGGAGAAGGAAATGGCAACCCACTTCAGCATACTTGCCTGGAAAATCTCATGGACAGAGGAGCCTGGTGGGCTATAGTCCTCGAGGTTGCAAAGAGTTGGACATGACTGAGCGACTTCACTTCACTTCACTTCATGCTGTTTGGGGTGAAGGACTAAGAAGCCAAGCGGAAAATGGCAGTTAAAAGCCTAGAAGGCTAAGCGGAATGCTTAGCAGTCTGGTGGTGTTGGAGAGAGAAACCAGAACCCCGGCATGGTGGAGAGGGAGCTGTGGGAAACACCCAAGCTTTCAGCTGAGGCCCCTGCAAGTGAGTCTCCAGCCAATGAGACGTATGTCACCCCCATCCTGAACAGGTCCAACATTGATCCCCTAATTACAGGGCATGCCAGGGCACAGGGACAAAAGAGAGGAAGGAAGAAGGAATGAAAGAATCTAGATAAGAAAGAAACAGGGTCCTCCCTCGTGGTCCAGTGGCTAAGACCCAAGGCAGAGGCCCGGGTTCCATCCCTGGCCAGGGAACGAGATCCCACATGCCACAAATTGGAGTTCGCGTGCAGCAACGAAGACCTGGCACAGCTTTTAGAAAAGAAAAGAAACAGACTCACAGGTTATCCAGATATTGGGGCTATCAAGTTGGGTTTTTAAATAATTATTATTAGAACATTCGAGAAACAAACAACAAGATGGAGAATTTTACCAGAGGCCTGGAGTCCATGAAAAAAAATCAGATGGAAATTCTAAAATTAAAAATAACTGAAAGGGCTTTTCTGGTTGTCCAGTGGTTAAGGATCTGCCTTGCAATTCAGGGACCCTGGTTCGATCCCTGGTCCAGGAAGATCCTACACGCTGTGGTGCAGCTAAGTCCAGGGGCCGCAACTACTGAAGCCTTAGCGCCTAGAGTCACCAGATCCTAGGTGAGAGAGGCCACCACAATGAGAAGCCCACACACTGCCACAAAGACCCACCAGAGCCAAAGATAAAATAAATAAAATGAAAGTCAGTCAGTTGTGTCCGACTCTTTGCGACCCCATGGACATATACAGTCCATGGAATTCTCCAGGCTAGAACACTGGAGTGGGTAGCCTTTCCCTTCTCCGGGGGATCTTCCTGACCCAGGAATCAAACTGGGGTCTCCTGCATTGCAGGCAGATTCTTTACCAATTGAGCTATCAGGGAAGCTGATATAAATAAATAAATAAATAAATAAATAAATAAATCTTTTGAAAAATAACTGGAAAAGGAAAAAAAATAACTGAAATTAGGACAATGACAGATGAGCCTACCAGCCCAGTAGCTTCAGGAGACGCATCAGGGAGCTCTCAGCCATGGGCTGGAGGGGGCCGCCCGTGTTCCCCCAGCAGCCTCGCTCCCTCCCAGGAAGCTCCCTCCCCAGGCTCCTGGGCGTCTGGGCTCCCAGCCCCAGCCCCCTTACCACCCCCTGTCGCAGTGTGCGCTCTGGTCCTCACTGGGCCTGCTCCGGGGACACCCACAGCCCTGGAGTGTCCCCAGCATCCCTGCGTAGGGTGGACAGAGTAAGGATGAGAACCCCGGGGTCTGAAGGGCCTGACAGGCAGGAGGGGGCCGTCCCGGGGAGGGGGAGTGCGTGGAGGAGCCCCCGCTCCTGTTTTCTCCAGAACCCCCCACTGCCTCCCCTTCTCTGAGGTCCAAGCCCACCACCTCCCTTGAAGCCATTCCAAGGACAGCAGCTCACCTCCGGCTCCCAGATCCTGGGGCCCTGGGTAAGGAGGTGGCAGGGGCCTGACCTCCTTCACCCCTTCTCCTTGACCTGTGCTCTGGCCCCCGTCTCTGCCCCACAGAGGGTGGCGCCCCCAGCACAGACAGGCTCTGCGGGCCCTCGGATCAAGCAGCCGCCTGAGCCCCTTGGGAGAGCTGCTGGGCCAGCCCCCTGCCTGCTTTAAGCTGCGTGACCCGCCGGCACCGGCTCTGAGCTTTCTCACAGGCTGTTCCCTCCCCTTGGAGGGCTGTGTCCCCAAGTTTGCCCCAGCTTACCAGGCTGGTCCCCCAGGCCTTGCTGACCGACCCTCGGGGGACCCCTGCCCTTCGCTCCACTAGCCCACCCGGGGGCGCCCTTCGGTCAACCAGCAGATTCTACCCGGGAGGTGGGCGTGGCCGGGTGAGGAGAGGGTGGGCCCGAGGGGGAGGGGCGGGCCCCGAGAAAAGGCCGGGACCCTGGGGGGGGGGGGGGGCCCCGAGAAAAGGGGGGCCGGCTGGGGGGGGGCGTGGACCCCGAAAAAAGGGCGGGACCCTGGGGGGGGAGGGGCGGACCCCGAGAAAAGGCCGGGACCCTGGGGGGGCGGACCCCGGGAAACGGCCGCGCTGGCGGCAGAGGAGGGGAGCCCCGGGCAGCAGGGCCGGGATCCACGGAGCAGGGAGGGGACCTGGGAGACCACGACCGGGACGACGCAGGGAAGCCGAGCAGGAAGCGGGCAGACGAGTTTTCCAGCGTGGGCTCTTCCCCCTCCCGCCCCGGGAGAAGGAGGGAACCGGACTATGAGGCTCGCACCCCATACAGCCCCGTATTCGGAGGAGGGGCCCGGGGAGACGGCCCCTCTCCTGGTCCTGAGGGGCCGGCCGGCAGAGACCCCCGTCTCAGAGCCCCCGCGCTTCTCCTTTCCACGGCCACAGGGAAGGGCCTTCTGAAATCGAGCCACACGGCTCTGCGCTTCAGGGGCCAGGCCTTGGCGGCCCGCGGTGGACAGTCCGTGTCCGCCGCCCCGAGAGGCCCTGGGGTCACCACAGGGAGCGGGGACGCGGCACCGGAGGCGGCTCGGGAAGCTCCGTGCTGGGTCGCTGGCCGCCGTGTCCCCGCCGGACTCGGAGCCCGAGGACTCAATCCCGGGACCTGCATTCGGCCAGCGCGCCGGGAGGACCCCGTTTTCAAGTACATGAGCGTCCCCTCCCGTGCCCGACCCCCACCCCGACTAAGGAGGAGCCCCGTAGGGAGGGGAGGATGGAGGAGGCCGGGTGGGGGCACGCTTGGGTCGACTTCCTTTCGTTTAAGGGATGGAGGAGCGGTCAAGGGCATCCATGGAGAGGGTGCAGGTGCCCAGAGTGGGCGCTCCCCGAGAATGGGAGCCCGGGCTCCGCAGGAAAGTCGGGGGAGGCCGGGGGCCTGGGGTCGAGGTGAGGAGAGGCAGACGACAGAGCCCTCCAGGACTGGGCGCCTCTGTGCTGAGGGCCGGCCCCTGGAGGCCTGCCCTGCCTCACGCCCCCCAGCGGCACTTGCTGTTGTCTCTTCCAAGTGGGCCCTGCTGGGAGGTCTCTGGGACCCTGGTGATGCGGGCACCCGGCAGCGGGCCGCCTGGCTCCCCCTGCCTGCCTTGGTGGGCCGTCACCGGGCTTCTCCTCCCCCACCCCCAGACCTACAAGTTGGGGGCCGAGCAGTTACTCCCCAGGCTGAGAGGTGCCGTCAGCCAAAGGCCCCCTGACTCTTCAAACCTCCCCCATGAGCGGGAGGGCAGCTGTAGCTGGTAGGGAGCAGCTGGTTTGTCCTGCAGGATGCGGGCCAGGGGCAAGCAAAGGCGGCTGCGGGGTGGGGTGGGGGTGCAGGCTGCACGAGGAGCAGACCCCTGCCTGCATTTAGAGACCAGTCTGAGTGCGGCTCTATTCCATCCCACAGGAAAAGGCGGACCTCCCCCCCACCAGCTGATAACAGATGGTACAGAAAGATAGCCATCCCACTTATGAATATAGATGAGACTGAGAGGATCAGCATAAACACTGGAAAAGAAGAATGAAAAACTAGTAAAAACCACTGGTGTGAATAAAATAATCTGGTGAATAGGCAGGAAGAGAGAATATGGAATAATCCATCATTTTTTTTCTATTCCACTAATGAGCTTCTGGAAATGGGGAATCTATTGCATTCCCTACAGTGATGGGAAACAAAACAAAAAATTTAAGTACACAAAGAAAGGCACACGACCTATATGAAGAAAGCTGGAAACTCGTATAGAGCGATATAAAGCATGATCTGAACAAAAGAAATGAGGACCAGGTAGAGCCCCAGAAGGTCTTTTCAACAGCCAAAATAATCTTAAGACTTATATGCAAGAATCAGTTCAGTTCACTCGCTCAGTAGTGTCCGACTCTTTGCAACCTCATGGTCTGCAGCACACCAGGCTACCCTGTCCATCACCAACTCCTGGAGCTTGCTCACGCTCATGTCCATTGAGCCAGTGATGCCATCCAACCATCTCATCCTCTGTTGTCCCCTTCTCCTCCCACCTTCAATCTTTCCCAGCATCAGGGTCTTTTCCAATGAGTCAGTCCTTTGCATCAGGTTGTCAAAGTGTTGGGAGTTTCAGCTTCAGCATCAGTCCTTCCAATGTAGGTTTAGGACTGATTTCCTTTAGCATTGACTGACTGGATCTCCTTGCAGTCCAAGGGACTCTCAAGAGTCTTTTCCAACACCACAGTTCAAAAACATCAATTCTTCAGCGCTCAGCTTTCTTTATAGTCCAACTCTCACATCCATACATGACTACTGGAAAAACCAGTAGTCTAGCTTTGACTAGATGGACCTTTGTTGGCAAAGTAATGTCTCTGCTTTGTAATATGCTGTCATAACTTTTCTTCCAAGCAGCAGGCTTTCTTTAATTTGATGGCTGCAGTCATCATCTGCAGTGATTTTGGAGCCCCAAAATCTGTCACTGTTTCCATTGTTCCCCTATCTATTGGCCATGAAGTGATGGGACCAGATGCCATGATCTTAGTTTTTTGAATGTTCAGCTTAAAGCCAGCTTTTTCACTCCCCTCTTTCACTTTCATCAAGAGGCTCTTTAGTTCTTCTTCGCTTTCTGCCATTAGGGTGGTGTTGTCTGC
>JADEYB020000009.1:715133-745873 GCA_015832495.2 Alces alces
AGTTAAAGGCTTTGGCATAGTTAGTAAAGCAGAAGTAGATGCTTTTCTGGAACTCTCTTGCTTTTTTGATGATCCAATGGATATTGGCAATTAGACCTCTGGTTCCTTTGCCTTATGTTAATCTAGCTTGAACATCTGGAAGTTCACAGTTCACATACTGTTGAAGCCTGACTTGGAGAATTTTAGCATTACCTTACTAGCTTGTGAGATGAGTGCAATTGTGTGGTAGTTTGAGCATTCTTTGGCATTGCTTTTCTTTGGGATTTGTATGAAAACTGACCTTTTCCATTCCTGTGGCCACTGCTGAGTTTTCCAAATTTGCTGGCATATTGAGTGCAGCACTTTCACAGCATCATCTTTTAGGATTTGAAATAGCTCAACTGGAATTCCGGTGTACTCCCGGTAAACTCCGATAGTTGGTGATGGACAGGGAGGCCTGGTGTACTGCAGTCCATGGGGTTGCAAGGAGTCTGACACGACTGAGCGACTGAACTGAACTGAACTGAACTGAACTGGAATTCTATCACCTCCACTAACTTTGTTCATAGTGATGCTTCCTAAGGCCCACTTGACTTCGAATTCCAGGATGACTGGTTATAGTTGAGTGATCACACCATCGTGATTCTCTGGGTCGTGAAGATGTTTTCTGTACAGTTCTTCTGTGTATTCTTGCCACCTCTTCTTAATATCTTCTGCTTCTGTTAGGTCCATACCATTTCTGTCCTTTGTCAAGCACATCTTTGCATGAAATGTTCCCTTGGTATCTCCAATTTTCTTGTAGTCCTTCCCATTCCATTGTTTTCCTCTATTTCTTTGTATCGATCACTGAGGAAGGCTTTCTTATCTCTCCTTGCTATTCTTTGGAACTCTGAATTCAAATGGGTATATGTTTCCTTTTTCCTTTTCCTTTTGCTTCTCTTCTTTTCTCAGCTATTGGTAAGGCCTCCTCAGACAACCATTTTGCCTTTTTGCATTTCTTTTTCTTGGGGATGGTCTTAATCACTGCCCCCTGTACAATGTCACGAACCTCCGTCCATAGTTCTTCAGGCACTCTATCAGATCTAATCCCCTGAATCTATTTCTCACTTCCACTGTATAATTGTAAGGGATTTGATTTAGGTCATACCTGAATGGTCTAGTGGTTTTCCCTACTTTCTTCAATTTAAGTCTGAATTTGGCAGTAAGGAGTTCACGATCTGATATGTGAGAATAAATACCCAATAACAGGCAAGAAAAGACTGAAAAGGAGCAAGGGAGGATCTGCCACCCCAGACATGAGGCCAGTCTCTGAACACTGATCTGATAGATACACTATTGATTTAGGAATAAGCAAACAGACCCTGCACCAGGATAGAAATGCTAGAAGTCGTGACCATTTGGGGGAGAATTTCATTCGTGACAGAAGAGGCAGGTATTTCAGTAGGAAGGATGGGTTAGTTACTAGTGGTGCTGTTACAATAGATAACCATCTGGAAGAAAAATGTACATGGTGTGTCAGTGTGAGAGCCAGACTGATGAAGTAATTAAATGGAGAAACCAAAGAACTGAAAAAAAAAAAAAAACACATATATAATCAACACATACGTAATATAGAGTCAAGAATGTCTTGCCTCAAGCCGAATACCCTGAAGCTATAGAAGAGGGGTAGATCTACGTGACTTTGTAGGAATATTAAATTTCCTGTGGAAAAAGAAGCCATAAACAAACAATATGAAAATAATAAATTTGGAAAAATAAATATTTGTAAAGCAGATGACAAATGATAAATATCTATAATAGACCAAAGGCTCCTGGAAATTGACAAAAAACAGATTTTTAAGAGCCAGTAGGAAAGTGGACAAAGGAAATAAGCAATTCACAGGGGAGCAATTCATCAACAAACACGTGAAGGTGTTTAAGTTCGCAGGCCATGGGGGAAATGCCGATTCGAGCGCCGCTGACACAGGCTCCACCCCCAGGCTGCTGACACTGAACATGAGCCTGGTGGTCCCGGGTGGGGGACCTTTGTACGATGATGGCAGAAAGGAGAATCATTGCATCACCTTGGAAAGCAGTCTGAAAACTGCAGATATGATTAAAAAGACAAGTGGATGTCAATTCCCTGATGAAAAATTTTTGCCATAAAAATAAAACCTTCACTGCAGGAAATTCATGTTCACAGCTCTTGTGCAGTATTCTTTGTTGTGGCCCAAGACAAAAGCTACGGAAAATGAAGCGAATGCTGATATAGGTGAATGGTTCTGTCATTACTATGCTCTTAAGAGTTATGTACTGAACTATGTGCCTGACACTGTTAAGATACCATGACAATAAAATCTAAGCTGTAGCCCTTATGGAAGTTTAATTCTTGTAAAGGAGACAGAAGACAAGCAAATCCATAACATTAAAATGTTAGGTAGTAGGAAGTAGTAAGATCGCAAATAATTCAGGCGATAAAAGGAAATTAAGAGCTTCCCTGGTAAAGAATGACTCAGTGGTAAAGAATGCACCTGCCAATGCAAGAAACATGGGTTTGATCCCTGACTGGGGAAGATCCCACATCAGTTCAGTTCACTCGCTCAGTCATGTCCGACTTTGCGACCTCATGGACTGCAGCACGCCAGGCCTCCCTGTCCATCACCAAATCCCGGAGTTTGCTCAAACTCATATCCATCGAGTTGGTGATGCCATCCAACCATCCCATCTTCTGTCGTCCCTGTCTCCTACCTTCAATCTTTCTCAGCATCAGGGTCTTTTCCAATGAGTCAGTTCTTCACATCAGGTGGCCAAAGTATTGGAACTTCAGCTTCAGCATCAGGCCTCCCAATGAATATGCAGGACTGATCTCCTTTAGGATGGACTGGTTTGATGTCCTTGCAGTCCAAGGGACTCTCAAGAGTCTTCTCCAACACCACAGTTCAAAAGCATCAAAAGCGTCCCACATGCCGAGAAGCAGCTAAGCGGCTGCCCCACGGCTATTGAGCCTGTGCTCTGGAGCCCAGGAGCCACAGCCACTGAAGCCCGCGGGCCTAGAGCCTGTGCTCCGCCTCAAGACAAGTCACTGCAGCGCGAGGCCCCGACAACACTCCAGAGAGCAGCCCCCACTCGCCGCAGTCGGAGAAAAGCTCACATTTAGCAGCCAAGACCCAGCGCCGTCGAAAAGAATAAATAAATAAATACATTTCAAAATGGAAATTAAGAGAGCAGTTCCATCTAAAACAACATCTAAAATAATTAAATACTTAGGAATAAATCCACCTGTTTGATGAAAGCCTTGTATGCTAGAAACTACAAAACACTGCTCAAGAGAATTAAAAAGAAACTATATAAGTGCAAAGACATCCCCTATTCACAGACAGGAAGACTCAACATTGTTAAGATGTCAACAGTGCCCAAAGCCATCTACAAATTCAGCACAATCTCTGAAAAGTCCAACAACAGCCCTTTCCCACAGTAGAAAAGCCAGTCATCAAATTCATATGGAATTGCAAAGGGCTCCAAATAGCCAAAACACTCTTGAAGAAGAATAAGTTGGAGGATCCACATTTCAAAACATACCACAGGGGACTTCCCTTGTCGTCCAGTGGTCGGGACTTTGCCTTCCGATGCAGGGGGTGAAGGTTCAGTCCCCGGTTGAGAAGCCAGGATTCCACACACCTCACAGCCAAAAACCAAAGCAGAAAATAGAAGCGATATTGTAACAGATTCAATAAAGACTTGAAAAATTATTAAAAAAACAAAACAAACAAAAAAAAAAACAACTCACCGCAAAGCTACAGTAATTAAAACAGGTTGGTACTGGCACAGGAACAGATAATGAATCCAAGCGTGGACAGCCCAGAAGCAAACCCTCACATATAAGGTCAAGTGACTTTTGACAAAACTGCCCAGACCATTTAACTGGGGAAAGGACAGACTTTTCAACAAATGGTGCTAGGAAGATCGGATAGCTGCATGCAAATGCAGTCGGACCCTTACGTTGCACCATATACAAAAGTTAACTCGAAGTGCATCGGAGACCCCAGGGCTCTAAGAAAACATGGAGGGAGATGTGCATGGCCCGAGGCTAGCCAGAGTTTTCTTAAATAGGACACCAAAATCACAAGCCACAGAGGAAAACATCAGTTTAACTTCCGAAAAATTTAGGACGTTTGTCCTGCAGAGGACACTACCAAGAAAATTAAAAGACAACCCACAAGATGAGAGAAAGGTATTTGCAAGTCTTGTATCTGATAAGCCTATAACCAGAATACATCGAGAACTCTTACGACCCGGCAATAATAATAAGAAGCCTAATTAAAACAGGGGCGAAGGGTCTGAAGAGGCATTTCCCCAGTGAAGACACACAAACGGCCAATGAGCAGAGCTTCTGAAATTAGGTCTTGCTGATGGGTGACGCTCACACAACTCTGAATATACTGGAAACCACAGAATTATACGGTTTAAAGGGGAGGATTTTGTGGTATATGAATTACGTCTCAGTTTAAAGTTCTTAGAAACAATGAAAAGAGGTGGAGGCATTGTCTTATAGCCAATATTCCACGGGCGTTTTGCAGCAGAGATCTGTGCCTGTCATTGTTTGTAAATTATACTGAATTATATACCTCAAAAAAAAAATAAAGGAAAAAACATAAGAACTACAACAGGTATATGGAAAGAAGTGCAAGAAGGTTGCATTTAATAGTAACCTTTGCTGCTGTTCAGTTGCTCAGTCGTGTCCGACTCTTTTCGACCCCACGGACTGCAGCACGCCAGACCTCTCTGTCCTTCACCATCTCCCGGAGCTTGCTCAAACTCATGTCCATTGAGTCGGTGATGCCATCCAACCATCTCATCCTCTGCCACCCCCTTCTCCTCCTGCCTTCAATCTTTCCCAGCATCAGGGTCTTTTCCAGTGACTCAGTTCTTCACATCAGGTGGCCAAAGTATTGGAGCTTCAGCTTCAACATCAGTCCTTCCGATGAATAATAGTAACCTAGGAAAGGAAAAAAAATTTAAATAAAACCTGTGATCCATCAACACTGGGAATTATAACTACAACCAAATAAAGATGGGGTAAAAAACATGGAGTTTGGGGAGGGTCATCTTTTAGGGCTTTCCTGGTGGCTCAGACTGTAACAAATCCGCCTGCAATGCAGGAGACCTGGGTTTGATTCCTGGGTTGGGAAGGTCCCCTGGAGTAGGAAGTGGCAACCCACTCCAGTATTCTTGCCTGGAGCATCCCACGAAGAGAGGCGCCTGGCGAGCTACAGTCTATGGGGTTGAAAAGAGTCGAACGTGACTGAGTGACTTGCAGCATAGCACACGAGTTATCTTCTAAAACACAGAAGCTCAGAAGTTACTTTAGCATCTTACTAGAATCCGTATCCAGATTAAGACCAGGTCTCAAAGGGAAAACAGATGAAAACTAAGCAGAAAAGTGAAAGCGTCAACATTTGAGGGCAGATATTACTCCATGGATGGGGAGCTCTTAACACTGGGCTAGAGAGGCACACGGACTTGGCGGGGGTGGGCGGGGGGCTAGAGGCTGCAGGCCCCCAGGTGTGAGCGTCTCACGAGCACTGAAAATGAGCGGCAAGATGGCTCCTGAGGAAGGAATACCGGGGCTTCCCTGGTGGTTCAGTACAACCAAATAAGTAAATATCAGTGTTAAAGAAGAGAGAAATGTTACAGAAATATCTACTGTAAACGGCCTTTCCGTGAACACCTAATATCTGAAATTTAACTGTACAAAGCACAAAAAATTCTCTGTCTGACCGACAGATCAGCTGTAAGTGAAAGGCCTGCAAGTTTTTTCCCAAAACACGTGAAGAAGCTCAATACGGAAATCCCGGGACTTATGGTGGAGAGATACAATTTGGTTTCAAATACGAGGAGCTCACGGAGATGACCCAGGGGACCAGGAACACAGCGTCTCACGTCCAGAAGCCTTGCGCTGCGTACCTAGCTATTGGAGGGTCTCCTGTGTGCGCTCTATTTCCCAAGCCTTATGAGGACCAGATTTCATTTTTAACTGGGGTACGGTTGCATTTCCAGCTCCTGGGAAGTCAGGACAGCTGCTTGTCTCTGGTCTGCTCTGCCTGCTAGGCTGTGGGCCCCTGGAGGCCCAGGGTTGTGTGCCAGCAGGGACATGGAGACCGTGGGTGTTTACAGGGATGTCTGTGTGATCCTGGAGTGGGTTGCCATTTCCTCCTCCAGGGGATCTTCCCGACCGAAGGTCAGATCTGCATCTCCTTCATCGCAGACAGACTCTTCACTATTACACAAGTAAAAATTACAGTAACTATCCAGTTAAGGTGTGGGCAGGTACTTAGGGCACATGATACCTCAGTAAAACCAGGTAACATGAAGAAACAGCATTTTTTTTAGCATACTGCTACTCCTGTAAGTTTGAAACACGCACACAGGAAACAAGCTTAAACGCTTTTTTAACCACCATGCACCCTTTATTCTGGGAGCTGCCGAGACTGGAGGGTTGGGGTTCGGTTAAACAGTGGGAGGCGCGGTGCTGGGAGCCCAGAGGTGCCCTGGTGGGATCACCAGCTCCGCTCGCTGGCCCGGCCCGTCACCTGCCGGGCCCTGGTCCCCAAGCTCTCCTCCGCCGGCTCGGGCCCCAGCCTGCTGCCCACTCCACCCGCCCCTGGCTGCAGGGGGAAGTGATCTGCCTGGTCCCTACCGCTGCTCCAAGACCGACCCCTGGAGAAGCAGTGGGCAGACGGGAACTCCGAGGGATTCCGAGAGCACCTGGGGCCACCTGAGACAGGGTCTGGGGCGCAAGCAGTCCCAGAGACCCCGGGGTGGGCAGTACCCCTAGGACCTGCCTCACCGCCCCTTCCCTCCCTCCACCCACTGGCGAGGAGGCCCTCACCACCTGGGAGGGGTCCAGACCGCCTCTTCACGGGAATCTGGGCAGCAGCCCTCCCCCAGCTCTCAGCTCCCCCAGCACAGAGTAGTCCTCCCGCTTGCAAAATCAACCGTGCTCCTCCATCTCTCCTGAGACCCTTCAGTTAAGCCCCTGTTCACCCCGCTCCTCTCTTGCCTCCTGCCACCCCAGGGCTGCTGCTGCCCACGGGTCAGGAGGGACTGGGCATCCAGGGTACCAGGCCTCAGCGGGTGTGGCCAGGGCCCCGGCTGTCCTGGCCCTTCCCGGAGAGCTGAGCTCTGCCCTTCCGTGCCCCTCTGAGCACTCCCCGCCCTCGCGGACCCTCGCAGCACAGTGAGGGTGGACTCCAGGCGCCCCAGGTCTCCTCATCCTGCGAGGACCCCTTCCCCACCGGCAGGTGGTGATTCTGGTCCCACCAGGGTCTAGTGTGTCCGAAGGGCTGCATTTGCCCACCGTTCTGGACTCTGGAGGCCATGAGGGTTTCTGTAGAGAAGCCCACTGTTGTTGTTCAGTCGCTAAGTTGCATCCAACTCTCTGCAACCCCATGGACTGTAGCCAGACTCCTCTGTCCTTCATTATCTTCCCAACTTTGCTCAACTCGTGTCCACTAAGTAGGTGATGCCATTTAACCATCTTATCCTCTGGGGCCCCTTCTCCTTTTGCCTCAGTCTTTCCCAGCATTTGAAGAAGAAAATGGCAACCCACTCCAGTATCCTTCCTGGAAAATTTCAAGGACTGAGGAGCCTGGCAGGCTACCGTCCATGGGGTCGCAAAGAGTCGGACACAACTGAGCGACTTAACTTTAACTAACTTCCCAGCATCAGGGTCTTTTCCAATGAGTTAGCTCTTCACATCAGGTGGCCAAAATATTGGAGCTTCAGCATCAGTTTTTCCAGTGACTATTCAGGGTTGATTTCCTTTAGGATTGACTCCTTTGATCTCCTTGCTGTCTCTCAAGAGTCTTCATCAGCACCGCAATTCAAAAGCATCAATTCAAAACAAAAAAAACAAAAGCACCAATTCTTTGGCGCTCAGCTTTTTTTACGGTCCAAATCTCATATCCAGATATGACTACTGGAAAAACCATAGCTTTGACTAAACAGACCTTTGTCAACAAAGTGATGTCTCTGCTTTTTAATACACATCTAGGTTTGTCATAACTTTTCTTCCAAGGAGCAAGCATCTTTTAATTTCATGACTGTACCCACCATCCACAGTGATTTGGGAGCTCAAGAAAATAAAATCAGTCACTGTTTCCACTTTTCCCTCATCTATTTGCCATGAAGTGATGGGACTGGATGCCATGATCTTAGTTTTTTGAATGTTGAGTTTTAAGCCAACTTTTCCACTCTCCTCTTTCACCGTCATCAAGAAGTTCTTTGGTTTCCTCTTCACTTTGTGCCAGTAGAGTGGTGTCATCTGTATATCTGAGGTTATTGATATTTCTCCCAGCAACCCTGATTCCAGCTTGTGATTCCTTCAGCCTGGCATTTTTCACGATGTACTCTGCATGTAAGTTAAATAAGCAGGGAGACAATATCCAGCCTTGTCATACTCCTTTCCCAATTTTGAAACAGTCAGTTGTTTCATGTCTGGTTCTAACTGTTGTCTCTTGACCTGCATACAGGTTTCTCAGGAGGCAGGTAAGATGGTCTGGTATTCCAATTTCTTTAAGCATTTTCCACAGTTTGTTGGGATCCCCACAGTCAAAGGCTTTAGTGTAGTCAATGAAGTATAAGTGGAATTCCCTTGCTTTCTCCATGATCCAAAGAATGTTAGCAATCTGACGTCTGATTCTCTGCCTCTTTGAAACTCAGATCTGGAAGCTCCCAGTTCACATACTACTGAAGTCTAGTTTGAAGGATTTTGAGTATTACCTTATTCGTATATGAAATGAGTGCAATTGTACGGTAGTTGAAACATTCTTTGGCACTGCCTTTCTTTGGGATTGGAATGGAAACTGACCTTTTCCAGTGCTGTGGCTACTGCTCAGTTCTCCAAATTTGCTGACATATTGAGTGCATCACTTTAACAGCATCATCTTTTAGGGTTTGGAATAGCACAGCTGGAATTCCATTATCTCCACTAGCTTTGTTCATAGTAATGCTTCCTAAGGCTCATTTGACTTCACACTCCAGGATGTCTGGCTCTAGGCAAGTGATCACACCATCGTGGTTATCTGGATCATGAAGATCTTTTTTGTATAGTTCTTTTGTGTATTCTTGCCACCTTTTCTTAATCTATTCTGCTTCTGTTAGGTCCTTACCATTTCTATTCATTATTGTGCCCACCCTTGCATGAAACGTTCCCTAGATATCTCCAATTTTCTTCAAGAGATCTCTAGTCTTTCCCACTCTATTGTTTTCCTCTACTTCTTTGTACTGTCCATTGAAGAAGGCCTTCTTACCTCTCCTTGCTATTCTCTGGAACGCTGCATTCGGTTGGTGTTTATCTTTCCATTTCTCCCTTGCCTTTGACTTCTCTTCTTTCCTCAGCTATCTGTAAGGCCTCCTCAGACACCACTTTGCCTTCTTGCTTTTTTTTTTCATTGGTATGGTTTTGGTCACCACCTCCTGTACAATGTTCTGAACCTCCGTCCATAGTTCTCCAGGCAGTCTGTCTACCAGATCTAATCCCTTGAATCTATTTGTCACTTCCACTGTATAATCATAAGGGATTTGATTTAGGTCATACCTGAATGACCTAGTGATTTCCCTACTTTCTTCAATTTAAGCCTGAATTTTGCAATAAGGAGCTCATGATCTAAGCCACAGTTAGCTCCAGGTCTTGTTTCTACACCGTTTCTGACTGTATGGAGCTTCTTTATCTTCAGCTGCAAAGAATATAATCAATCTGATTTTGGTATTGACTATCTGATGATGTCCATGTGTAGAATCACCTCTTGTGTTATTGGAAAAGGGTGTTTGCTATGACCAGCATGTTCTCTTGACAAAGCTCTATTAGCCTTTGCCCTGCTTCATTTTGTACTCCAAGGCCAGACTTGCCTGTTACTCCAGGTATCTCTTGACTTCTAACTTTTGTGTTCCAGTCCCCTATGATGAAAGGGACATCTTTTTTTCGTGTTAGTTCTAGAGGGTAGGTCATCATAGAACCATTCAACTTCAGCTTCTTTGGCATCAGTGGTTGGGGCATGGACTTGGATTATTCTGATATTGAATGGTTTGCCTTGGAAACGAACAGAGATCATTCTGTCGTTTTTGAGATTGCAGCCAAGGAGTGCATTTCAGACTCTTGTTGCCTATGAGGGTCACTCCATTTCTTCTGAGAGATTCTTGCCCGCAATAGATATAATGGTTATCTGAGTTAAATTCACCTATTCCAGTCCATTTTAGTTCACTGATTCCTAAGATGATGATATTCACTCTTGCCATCTCCTGCTTGACCACTTCCAGTTTACCTTGATTCATGGACCTAACATTCCAGGTTCCTATGCAATATTGTTCTTTACAGCAAAGGACTTTACTTCCATCACCAGTCACATGCGCAGCTGACGGACCTCCGCTTTCCCCAGCCTCTTCATTCTTTCTGAAGCTTTTAGCAGTTGCCCCCTGGTCTTCCCAGTAGCATCCTGGACACCTTCCCACGTGGGGGCTCCTCTTCCACTGTCCATGGGGTTCTCCAGGCAAGAACTCTGGAGTGGGTTGCCATTTCCTCTTCCAGTGGACCACGTTTTGTAAGAACTCTTCACTACAACCCGTGCATCTTGGTTTTTTCCCGGACGCCATGGCTCACAGCTTCAGTGAGTATGCAAGCCCCTTGCCCAGGGCGGGGCTGTGACTCTGAAGCGGGAGAAGCCGGTTAGCCGCGGGGAAAGCGGGGAGGCCGCACGCGGCGCCGTTACGGCTCGCTGCCGCCAGGCGGCGCGCTGGTCGCGGGCTGGGCTGCGCCACGAAGCGCGCGGGGGGCGGGGAGCGCGCGGGTGCGGGAAGAAAGGGCGCTCTCCACGCCGACACCCGGCTCCAGGCCGGCGCTCCCGGGCGAGGAGCGAGAGGAGTAGGTGGGACGCGACGCCCAACCATCCCAGTGCCCGCAGCCTCCCAGATCAGGAGCCCTCCTGTGGAGACACCAAGGCGCTCAGTTTACTCCGCAGAACTAGGGTGAGCGAGCTGCGGCCCAGCCTGCGGGCGGTGCGCGCCCCGGGTCTGGCGTCCTCAGCGCCGTCCGCGGCCTCTGCAGCCTCGGTGCCCAGCCCTCCGCTGGGCAGCCCCTGCTCTGCTCCGCACCGCTGCAGTGCCCTCTTGGCTGACCCCTGCTCCCCTTGCCCTGTGCTGTGTGCTGTCCACGCAGCGGCCAGAGACAGGCCCGAACCCAGGGCGCACCCTGTCACTCAGGGCATGGAATCCGCTCAAACTCGAAATCGCTGCAATGGCCGCCAGGCCTGTGTGCCCCCCACCCCGCCCCGTACCTCCGCCTCTCCCACCTCATCTCCAGACACTCTGGCCGCCTTGCTGCGCCCCCAGCACATCAGCGATGTCTGCCTGGATCTCCCTCTGCTCACACATCCCGGTCAGCCAGCAGCCCTGCCCCGCCCACTGAAATGCCGATCTGGCATCCACAGTATTTACCTTATTTGCTGACAGGGGCACGGAATTCTGCCACCTGCCCTCATGAGCCGCATCCAGAAGGGCCCTGGGGCCTTCCATAAACATCTGGAGGGCCCAGGTGAGCTTCCCGGGCAGAGCCCAGACCAAACCTCAGTGCCTACCTGCACCTCTTTCTGATCTGTGCCTCCCCTTGACCCCAACCTGGCTGGGAGAAAGCTGCCCCACCCCTGCCTTCTCAACCCACACAACAGGTCACCGAGTCAGGGTTTCACTAACAGAGGCAGAGGGTATAGGGGAGCAGATGGAGCAGCAAAGTAGTCCACTGGAGGATTCGGTCCAGGTTTCTGAGCCTCCCAGAGCTCTCAGGAGGCACCCCTGCTGATCCTCCACCCATCCAACCATCTTGCTGTCCAGTCATCCACGCCACACAGTCATCCATCCATCCTTCTATCGATCCATCCATCCTTCTACCCATCCATCCATCCATCCATCCTTTTATCCATCCATCCATCCTTCTACCCATCCATCCATCCATCCTTCTATCCATCCATCCAACCATCCATCCATCCATCCTTCTATCCATCCATCCAACCATCCATCCATCCATCCTTCCATCCATCCATCCATCCAACCATCCACTCTTCCTTCCATCCATCCATCCAGTCATCTTCTTGTCCATTCGTCCACCTGCACATTCATTCATCCTTCTATCCACTCATCTTCCTGTCCATCCATCTATACTCCATCCATCCAATCATCTTCGCATCCATGCATCAATCCCAAACATACATCCATCCCCCCATCCACCCACCCATCCAATTCTGATCCATTCAACCATCCAAACATCTGTCCATCCACTTATCCATCTATCCTCCATCCATCCAATCTCCACCTGGACTAGGTTTTTTTTGAGGCATCTCAGCTCATTAGGGTGTTATGAGCTGTCTCAGTTCCTGTGCTCTGTCCAATCCCCCTTTCTCTCCCATAATTTTATCTCAGGCTCAGGCAGGGTCCACAACGTTCAGGCATGAAAACATCCCCGACAGTTTAAAATGTCCACCTCATAGCCAGTTTCAGCCCTCCGATTTCCCTCGGGAATCTCACTGCTGACCGCACCTGTGACCCACAGGCTCTGAACTGGGGCGGGGTCGGGTCTGCTCACTCGCTCCAGCACTGGCACGAGAAGAGCAGCGACCCTCCTCTCGGACAGGCCTTCCGCTCCCTCTCCTGGGCCTCGGCCTTCTTGTTTGGGGGCAAGAAGGTGAGGTGGGGAAGCAAGGAATGCTGTATCGGGGGCCTGTTCCTGCTCCCCGGCTCTGGCCAGGTCTCGCCATCCCTGCAGTCTGATGCCCCTGCAGCAAGGAGGCCATGGGTGACGGTCCTGGGGCAGTGGTCGGCCTCAGCTGGGCCCCTCCTCTGCTGAGCCCCCGGCAGCAGCCCCCAGTCCCAACCTGACCCCCCGAGGCTCTCATCTCCAGCCTCCCTATACCCTCACAGGCCTCCACCCTGCTCTGTGCCCGGGGAGGCTGGCTCCCACGCCAGCCCGTTTGCGGCTGGATCAGCCCGAGGGAGACACGAACGAGTGACCAGAGCAGGGAACTCCTCAGTAGTTTAGGTCATCTTTCTGAGCTCCCGCCCAGCTTTAGTGCCAAGCCTCTGGCAGCCACCACGCCACAGAGACCACGGCCGTGGGGGAGCCCTGCTCCGTGGGCCCAGCTCCTTGTGGGTTCCAGAAACACTAGCTGCTACCCTCATCCTTCCAGCTCATAAGACGGTGACAGTTTCCTGTTTGCGAGCCTCCAGTGCCCCTCCATCTCCCCTTTGCTTCCCAAGGCAGCTCCACTCCTCCATAAAGCGTGCCTTTGGTAAAGAGTGTGTATCCAAAATGTCTGGGATAAATATGGCTTCCCAACTGATCCTGTAACTGGTGCTGGCTACAAGAGTATCCCCAGGAAACAGACCTGCCGATGGGTCTCAGGACTGATGAAAGCCCGAACCCCGTGAAGAGGCCGAGACTCCACGGCACACAGCAACCTCCGCCACTCAGACGGTCAGCAGAGATGGGTCAGCCGGAGCCACCCTTCTGCCGTGACGGCCCTCTGATGGCATCCCCGGGGAAACCGCCCCCCACTTCCCTGCTTCACCACTGTGACTGCCACCCACACGTCGGAGGGACCCCTGCAGGCGTGGTCCAGGAGGAGCCAACGGGACACCAGACGAGTCGCCAGAACTCACCAGCTCACATGGGCAGGAATCAGTCTGTCCGTAGAAGGATGAGACCACGGGGGTGGGGCCGCGGAGGCCGCATGTGAGGCTGCTGGAGCCGTGTGCCCCCAGTGGGTGCACGCAGGCAGGGCTGGGGTCTGCCCTTGCGGCTGAGTGGCCAGGGGAAGCTCTGACAGTTTGTTGGCCGAAGCAGAACCAGGCTGGGGATTTGAGACCCTCACCCAGCTCCCCGCTCTGAATCAGGCTGTAGACACCCAAGCTCCGTGATGGGGAGGGTCCGGGTTCCCCCGGACGAAGGCTGCTGCTATGGGCCGCACGTGTCCACCACAGAGCTTTCCCCAGGCCTGTCCAGAGGACCGGGGCCACTGACCACGTGAGCTGGGAAAGAACAGGCACGTGCCCTGGGGGTGGCCACATGCTGGCCCCTTGGGCCTCCAAGTGCCCCTGTGTCAGACGGGAGACTTTGGGAGCTCAAGTGATGGAAGAGTCTGGCCCGAGTCCATTTCAGGGTGAGGTCAACGGGCCGCGGTCACTGCTCCGGCTCCTGGGCGTCCTGGGCTCAGGCAGACGCGGCACAGGAGTGATGGGCCCTGCTCCCAGGAAGGAGAGCGGAGAAGCCACTTTAGGGAAACTCAGGTCTTCTCTCAGCACTCCAGACCCCAGGTGTTCTCTCTGGGATTCGGCGGACTCCCTCTGGGTGTCACCATTCATCTTGATCCTGATCCTGTCTGCCCAAAATGGCACAGATCCCACAGCTTGAGGGCTCAGTTCTCCAGATGGCCTCATCCCCTGTGTACCAAGCCCAAGTCCAGCTTGTCACCCGTGCTTCTGAATCCGAGGCTTCTCTGTCAGGGGCTCCATGGTGCTCTCTTCAGGTTCAGTAATTTATAGATTGGCTCACACAGCTGAGGGGGATGTTTCCTTACCTTTACTAATTTCCAGTAGTCATCTGTGGATGTGAGAGCTGGACCACAAAGAAGGCTGAGCTCCAAAGAACTGATGCTTTGGTATTGTGGTCCTGGAGGAGACTCTTGAGAGTCCCTTGGACTGCAAAAAGATCACACCAGTTAATCCGAAAGGAAATCAATCCTGAATATTCACTGGAAGGACTGATGCTGAAGCTGAAGCTCCAGTACTTTGGCCACTTGATGCCAAGAACCAACGCATTGGAAAAGGACCTGATCCTGGGAAAGACTGAAGGCTGGAGAAGGGGGTGACGAGATGGTTGGATGGCATCACTGACTCAGTGGAGATGAGTTTGAGCAAGCTCCAGGAGTTGGAGATGGGACAGGGAAGCCTGGGGTGCTGCAGTCCATGGGGTCACAAAGAGTCAGACACGACTGAGCGACTAAACTGAACTGAACCCTCCCAGCACCTGGATGTGTCCCCAACCCAGAAACTGATCACATCTTGTTAGAGAGTGTTCATAGAGCTTAATCTGCAGCACCCTCTTGGCTTCCCAGGAGCTCAATGGGCAGGGCTGAGCACCCAGTCCTCTACCATCGGGCATTTCTGGCGACCAGCTCCATCCTGAGGCCATCCAGGGGCCCCCACCCAAACCAGTCATTAGCATAAACCCAGGTGTTATCAAAAAAGGCCTCCTTATGAAGACGAAAAGACACTCCCTATCATTCAGAAAATTCCAAGGATTTTAGGAGCTCCGTGTCAGGGATGGGGACAAAAACCAATTTCATTTTTTATGACATCATGGGGAGGGGGGGACAGGCAGGACACCCAAGGGCAAGGCCTCCAACCTTGCCAAAACTATCCCCAAGGGGGTTGAAATTAACGTCACCATGAAAGACTGGAAAACACAGAGGTGATGATTCTCTGGACTCAGCCCTGCCGACACCTTGATATTAGACTTCTGCCCTCCAGAACCATGGGAAGATAAATGCGGTTGTTTGAAGTCCCCGAGACTGGTGATCGGCTGCAGCAGCAGCAGGAAAGCAGCACGTTCCCTTGTCCTGTGTTTATCTTGCCGGTGTGTCCACAGGCTAGGTGTGAAGACCATCGGGAGACTGGGGTGAATTTAATCAGAATGTGCTAAGTTTAAGACATCTACAGCTATTCCGGATGTTGTGTGTTTGTGGAGCAAACCACCATGTCCTCTGAACACTGACTAGTGTTCAGCTAGTCACCCGCCTGGTGTTCTGTTTCCCCCTCAATCCTGACTAATCTGAAAAACTCAGAAGCCTTCTGCTTTCACGCGGCAGGGGTGTCAGTATACCCTGCCTCCATCACAGCCTGGCTCCGGGGAGCTTGGTCACCTGAAAGCCGGCAGCTGAGACACCGCTCTGCGCCCTGCATTGACTGTGCCGTGCCAATCGGACCCAGTTATTAGGCAGTGGGGAGGGCACCGGATGCTGCAGAGAAGCACGCGCCAGAGGCTGGAGGTGAGCCTCATGCACGCTCGGGCGGTGTCACTGCCAGGGCCCGTGATCCGGAACGTGGCGGTCAGCCCTCGCCCCAGGGTGAAAAATGAGTTGCCGTAGCTTGTGCTGCCCACTCGAAGTATGGGGCGCTGTGCTTGGTGAGGCATTTTGGAACTTTGTTTTTGTTTTTCGGCCATGCCTGGAGGCATGCAGGACCTCAGTTTCCCAAGCTGTGCCCCCTGCCGTGGAAGTGTGGAGCCCTCCTAACTGCCAGGTAATTCCTGTCGCGAGCCATCTTGGATTTTGGAGGCAACACGTCCCAACACGTTTACCGAGTGACACGTGGGCTTCCGGGTCGAGTGGGGCCGGATCAAGAGGAGTGAGAACTCTTGCGTGGGGCCAGGCGGGGGCCAGGCCACCCTGCCATTTGGGACCCGTGACCCATTGGGGCTGGTGCCGCTGAGATGCCAGAGAAGAGGGGGCTCTGGGGGGAGACTCCGGCAGCCCTAACAGGGGACTGCTGGACCCCGAGGGGGCTGGCACAAGATCGTGGCCTCAGGGGCCACAGGCAGCTCCTGGCTAAGCTGCTGGCCCGGGGAGACGAGACCAGGGGTTGGGAGGTGACCCTGAGCCGCCCTGGCACCCCACTGATCCTCCGTCCACACAAATGGAGAGTTAAGCCCGCCCCACGCACCCCCGTCTCTGACTGAGGATGGGGGGTGAGACCGGGCCCCGCCGGGTGCAGGGGCCTCGAGTGTCTGCCGGACGCGGAGGCCGCTGCTGCAGCTCCTCCCTCCAGGTGTGGGTAAGCCTCACGCGGTGACCCTCGGATGGGTGAACGGAGGAGAGTGGGACGAGCTGGCACGGGGCATCAGTGTGCAGCTGGCCCCACGGCGCGCAGCCCGGCTCGGGGAGGCCCGGGAGGACCATGGCAGAGCCACCTTCGGAGCAGTCACAAGGACCGCCTGGAGCGCGGCTGCCTGGCTTGCGAGGTGCGGCCCCCGTGGGAGCGGGGGCGGTCCCCAGGGCGGCGGCTGGGGCGGAGAGCTGGGCAGGGGTGTTCGAAGGAGGCTCTTGAAGTGGGCAGAGCGTTTCACCTGTGTCCTGCAGAGCTGTTCCCAGAAGCCTCCGCTGTCCAGGGGATGCCTGAAGGTCAGGTGGGCAGGAAGGCCCCGTTTGCGGGGTCTGACACTCCTCACCAGGACCCGCGGCCCCTGCCCAGTGTGCTCCCGGCAGCAGGCACGTGGCCGCAGGCTCCGTGCCAGGCCGGCCCCCCAGGCCTCTCCAGTGGCCTCGCTGCGGGCGCCCATGTCACCAGCAGGGCACCCCTCAACCTGCCCTGCCCCCGCCCCCGCCCACACCTCTGTGAACAGGCCCCTCATGCCGCCTCTGTGTCTGAATCTGCAGGGTAAGCTGTTTTCTGCAGCCCCCATCTCCCCAGCTCTCCTGGACCAAGGCTGCCTCTCATCTGTGGGCACCTGCTACTCTAAGAGGCCTCTTGCCCTTGGAAATACCAGGGGGGTGGGCACTGTGTCTCATGTGCGGCCACCTTCAGGGAGGGTAAACCCAACCCCGAGGATGGTACCGGTGGAGTCTACAGCTGGAGCGCGATGCCCTGGCCTTGCTCCAGGATGACGAGGTGGGGAGGAGGGGGTGGCCCAGGAGGGGGCACTCCCTCGGCCTGAGCACTGGCGGCCCTCCCCACCCATCCTCTCTGGGCTGTGGCAGGACAGGCCGGGTGGCGGGACGTTGCAGGAGGCTGGTGGCCCTGGCTGGCAGAACTCCCAACAGAACCTGCTTTGGAAGCACACAGCGGGGCGTCTGGGTCCTGCTGCAGCTCTCTCTGGGGGCGGGGGCCTCGCCACTGAGCAGACCCCACCACTCGTGTCTGCTTACGCATCCGTCTGCCCGCTCTCCCCTCACCCTGACACTCACGCTTGTTTGGGGGATGGGCTGGGGTCCTTCCCTGTTGTACGCGTGTTCTGAGGCTGCCGCAGCAAAGATCCGCAGACCGGGGTCTTAAAACCACAGGAGCTTATTCTCTCAGGCTCCAGAGGCCAGAAGTTCAGCATCCAGGTGTGGACACGCCGTGCTCCCTCTGAAGGTCTGGGGGAGGGGCCTCCAGCTCCCAGCTGCCGTCAGCCTGGCCTTCCAGGGCTTGAAGCCGCAGCCCCTCGACGTCTGTCCCTGGAGTCACGCCGCCTTCTCCCCGGGGGTCTGTGTCCTCGCTTCCCTCTTAGGAGAACGCCAGCATCCTGGACGGAGGCCCACCCCAAGGACCTCTTGGTGACTTGACATCTGTAAAGAGCCCATTTCCAAGCAGGGTCCGAGTCACAGGTATGGGATGAGGACACAGCATCTGTGGAGACACATCCGGCCCCTAACGGCTGTGGATGAAGGGATCCACTCTAGCTTGTTTACGCACGTGTGGATTTATAAGGAGCTGTGAGAGAGCTCACGGATCTGGCTCAGCTTCCAGGAACAGTGCCCAGAATCCCTGCCAGGACTGGTCTGGCTACGGGCTCTGCTACCCCCACCACGCCCGAGCTGCTGCAGCAGCAGGAGGTGGACACCATCCCCGGCCCCAGAAACAAGCTGCCTTTGCCAGGACCGGTCCAGCAAAACCGTTGCTCCGGCAGCCCAGTGGGGTACCGGTGCCGCTGCCCGCTCCCAGGTCAAGTTGGACATTGGCCCCAGTAGTGAGGGGAGGCTGGGCAGTGCAATCCTTCTGGATTCCAAGCCGGAGGGACAGGGTTCACAATGTGGGGACCACTGCAGAGATGATATTCAGAAGACGCTGGGAGGCCACAATGCCCGGCGTCCGCTGCAGTCACACCCTCCCTTCTTCTGCTAGAGACGCTGGAAATGCTCCGTGCCCACTCCCCCAGCTCTGCTATAGTAGTCCTGGTCATGTGGGGACACGGTTCTGACCAGTGAGACTGAAGAAGACTTCTGGGGAGTTCCTTTCTCTGATAAAAGAGGTAGACATCCCTTTCACTATCCTTTCCCCTCTTTGTCCAGCCTGGAACATGGATGTGGTGTCTAGAGCTGTGGCAACCCTCTGTGAGCATGAGGGAAGCCAAACATGATTGCAGAGATGCTGGTCTGACATGACTAGGCTGCTGAGCAGAATCGCCTGCTACCAGGACTCTTGTTATGGGAGAAAAATAAACCCGTGGGTCCAAACCATGGAACTTTTCATAATTACTGCTACTTGAAACCAAAAGTGCTTCTAACTGATAGACTAGCCATGCATTCATCCAACTGTCTGTCCATTCATGTATCTGTGAAAATTAGTAAACCAAAGCTCACTCAAATGGAATTAAGAGGCCAGAAGGAGGAGCTCTCACACACGTACCACTCACTACAAGTACCACATCAACGCGATTCAGACAGGAAGACGGGTACCTTCATCCCCCGCAGGAAGTGACATTGTTTTATTATCAGGAGGAAGAAAGATTTTCTCCTTGCGTGGCAACAGCTCACCCAATAAGAGACAGTCACAATTTGGCCAATGAAAACCCTCTATACTCTGATCTCCCAGTTTCCGTCAACAGACTTTGTGTTCATAACAGCCCCTCCCAACTTCCCTTCTCCTCTTAAAAGAGTTTACTCTCTTTGGCTTTGCCACAATTTCATATGGTTTGCCATAGTGCAAGTCTAGAATTTCAATCCTTTACTGCTCCTGAATAAACCTGCTTTGCTGGTAAAAATAACGATTTCATTATTTTTGGTTAACAGGTCCAACTGTCCATCCACCTCCCTAGTGTCACCTACAAATGGGCACTGGCCAAGAGCATTTGCCAGTGACTTAACAACAAGGGCACCTGCCATCTGGAAATGGCAACCCACCCCAGTACTGTCGCCTGGAAAATCCCACGGATGGAGGAGCCCGGAAGGCTACAGTGCATGGAGTCGCAAAGAGTCGGACACGACTGAGCGACGTCGCTTTCAGTGGAGACTGAACCCTGTGCTGCGCACCCCCCCCCCCCAGGGGAATTCAGGGTGGAGAGAGGCACTCTGCGCTCCAGGGAAACTGGCGGAACAGCTCTTTAGACAGTTAGATATTTTCAGGAACTGATTCCAGGATCCCAATCCTAGCACTTCTTCTCATCTAGAAAATCACTAAACCCCTTCAATGTGACATCAGCTCCTCGTGACCAGCAGAAAACCTTCATAAAGTAAGCACTTGATTGCCATGAACTCCCCGTTTGCGGAAATCTTATATGCTGACCTTCCTCCCTCTGCCTCTTTGGAGCAGTCTCTCAGAGCTGTCTCCCGGGGAGGTACTGTCTCCTGGGCTGCAGTCTGCATTCCGCCCCCCAAAAAACTTAACTCGCAGCTCTCACCCTGTGCGTCCTTCTAGTCAACACTGAATTTTACAGTGAAAGTGTGCAAGAATTTATAGTGGTTTTAAGGAAATGAGGGACATTTTAAGTTTACTTGGAGGCTTGGAATAAAGCAGAAAGGAGGCATGGAAACCAACTGGAAGACAGAAGTGGGGATGGAAGTGGAGTTATTCCAGCAAAGTCCTCTGTAGCAAGTTGTTTACTGTTAGAAGTAGACTTAGGGAAATGCAAAGTTTTGAAGGATTCCTAGATTTGTACAAAACCAAGCTGCCCAGTGGGGATACCACTTACACTATAGTTCTCTAAAGTAGTGGAGCTTTTTCTCCTAGCGTTCACTTATCTCAGGCTTTGGAGATGGGTCAGAATTCCTCTCCATCCCCCTGCTGCCTCCAAGGTTCCTCTGCGCCCTGGAGAGACAGCCACCCACCATGGAGCTCCCTGCTGTCTGGCTGCATCACCCTTTTCTACCCAACCTCCCTGGTGAGCTCAGGGGTGAGCCTAGCTTTGGACAAAACCAAGATGTCTCCCCAAAGCCCAGTCCAGTCAGGCAGTGGAAGAGTTTCTGATCAGAGAGACTTGAACCTGGAAGACATGCAGACTGCCTTGCTGAGGGTCAGTACGGAGCTGCCCTGGCCCCGTGCCCCAGGGCTGAGCAAGGACCATCGGGACTGAAACTGTTCACCTTCGGGGGACCTGAGCCCACGTGGCTGGGACTCTAACCCACCGACCCAATGGACATGAGGTTGAGCAGGCTCTGGGAGATGGTGGAGGACAGGGAAGCCTGGCGTGCTGCAGTCTGTGGGGTGGTAAAGAATTGGACACGACTGACTGTACAACAGCAACCCACATGGCTGGGACTCAAAGCCAGCCGAAACCCACAGTATCTGGTTTCGGGACCTAATGAAGCTCAGGTGTTTGATGTTTCATCACAGAAAGAATTCAGTGCGAGACAAAGTGATAAGAAGTGGGTTTCTTCAGTGAGAAACACACTCCACAGAACGTGGGCCATCACAGGAGGCGAGTCTAGCGACCGCTACGTGTGGCCTGGTTAGCTTTTATGGGCTGGGTAATGTCACAGGTTAGTAACTGGGAGGATTATTTCAACTCTTTTGGGGAAGGGGTAGAGATTTCCAGGAGTTGGGCCACGAACTGCTTTTTGGTCTTTTGACGGTGTCTTGGAAATGGATCTTCCCTGTAGCTCAGACAAGTAAAGATTCTGCTCTCAAGGCAGGAGACCTGGGTTTGATCCTGAGTCACGAAGCTCCTCTGGCAAAGGGAATGGCAACCCACTTAGTATTCTTGCCTGGAGAACCCCACAGACAGAGGATGCTGGCTGACTACAGTTCGTGGGGCCTCAAAGAGTCAGACGTGGCCGAGCGACTAACACCACACTGGAACTGTCACGCCGCCTCTACGTGTGGCACTTCTATGTGCTCAGTCGCGTCCGACTCTTTGCGACCCTATGGACTGTAGCCCGCCAGGCTCCTCTGTCCATGGGATTCTCCAGGCCAGAATACTGGAGTGGGTTGCCATTCCCTCCTCCAGAGGATCTTCCTGACTCAGGGATCAAACCCAGGTCTCCCGCATGGCAGGCAGATTCTTTACCCTCTGAGCCACCAGGGAAGCCTGGTGTGTCATTCAGCTTGCTGACTGAGGATAAAGGTCCAAAGTTGACTCGTCTGCCATCGTGGACCCGTTTGATTCTAACAAGTTTATGTTGTACCCTTGGGCTGGTCAGTCTTTCAAGGGTTGTGTCCTCCCCCTTCCCTCCTGTTTCGGGACCCTACGGCCGCTCCTTATAGCTGCACAGGGGAAGCAGCAGGGCCCCACAGGGAGTGCGAAACCTGAAGAAAGCAGGTTAGGCCCCCTCCGTGGGCAGGCCTCCTCTGTCCTTCATTCACCCAGGACCCGGGCGCTGCCCTGACCCTCTTGGCCTCGCGTCTCTGCCCGCTCTCCCGCAGAGTGGCTGCGGCGCGCCGGCCGGCAACTCATCTCCCACGTCTCCTCAGTCTCGCCTCCAACGTGAAGCGACCCCGCAGGCACCGATGGGCACGGCGGGCAAGGCCGGCCGCCGCCCAGCCAGCGGGCGCCACGTTCCAGCGAACCGCCGAGCCTTCGCTCCCGCAGCCGCGCACACGGAGCGTGCAGGACGTGCTGGGCGCTGCGGCGGCCCCGCGCGCAGGACACCCACCGCGGCACGCTGCGCGGTGCACTGGTCGCCAGCAACGCGACACCCGGACCCCAGCGCTGGGGGCCGGAACCCGAAGCCGCGCGGTTCGCGTTTCCGGGGGCGGCGACTTCTCGGAGCGACCGGCGCGTCGTCCCACGTGACGTGCGAGCGCGTGCGGGGCGGGGCGGCAGCGCGCCTGCGCGGCCTGCGCCGGGAGTTTGCGGCTGGGCTGCGGGCGGGAGCTGAGGGCTGTGAACTCACGGTGCCTGCCAGGCCCTCAGCCCGCGCCGCGCTGTCCTCTTTTGGGCGAGCGGCCGCCCGGCCTTCGGCTTCTGTCGCCGCCCGTCTGGCTGCAGAGCCTCCTGGGGAGGGGGCGCGAGAAGCTGTTTCCTGTCAGCCTCCGCGGGCGGCACAGGAGGACGGGCAGGGCGTTGGTAACAGAGGCCGGGACCCGGGCCCAGCGCCCGCCCCGTGAGCCGCTGCAGGGACCACCTTCCCCGCCAGGGACAGCCCCTGCCGGCGCGCCTGGGCCCTGGGCTGGGCCGTGGCGCCGGGCCTCAGAGAGGAAGGGCTCGGACGATGCTGGGAGATGAGGCCCGGGGAGGGCGGAGATGGCGAGGGCGCCCCGGCGGGGCTTCTGAGCCGCGGGGGCCACAGTGCGGAGCAGGCTGACGCTCAGACCAGGGCGCTGGCTCTGGAAGTGGGCAGAGCCGCCGTGTGCTGTGGGCCGCGGCGGGGGAGGCAGAGGAAGGACCGGCGTGACATCCAGGCGGCTGGCTTGAACAGCAGGCTCCCCGAAGCTCTCCTGTAGTGGGGGCGGATGGTGTGTGTGGGGGAAGTCCGGGTTTCGCTTTGTGTTCCTGGAAGGCACTCAGGAGATGTGTGGGTGTCACCTGTGTGACCGGGCTCGGAAGGGAGCTGGCGACAGGCAGCATCGCGTTAGGAGGCCCCAGCAAGACCCTTCACCCCGGGGGCAAGGAGGGAAGGCCCTAGGGAGTTGGCACTGGGGCGTGGGGGCCGAGGAGAGGGGCGGGGAAAAGCCAGTGAGGTAGAAAGAAAACTGATGCTGAGTAGCAGGCTTCGAGGGGACAGTCAGCTGAGATCTCAGAGCAGGTAACAGGGCCTCTGACTTGGCGACCTGCAGTGGCGGTGGCCTGTTGGGAGAGAAACTGATTGGAGAGGATTGCAGAGTAAAGAGAACTCTTCCCCTTGCACTTGAGGAGCTGATGCTCCAGTTGGCCTGAAAGATGGACAAGTGAAAGTACCAGCTGCCAAAGGAACCCAGAAAAAAAGAAATGAGGGCAGCTTGTCCAGCCACAGATCAATATGCATCTCAAGGCCTACTGAGTCTAGTGCAGAACTGGGCGGCAGGCAGGGACTTGGGCGGAGCAGTGGGAGGGGACAGGCCTGGACGCATGTGAGAGTTTGGGGGCCACTCTCCAGTCAGCGAAGGTCAGGTGGACACTTTAATAGTGTTGCTCATCTGAATAATGAAGATGTCAGATCCTCACTGTGACCACGTACCAGTTAAAACGAAAGCATCGAACAAAGATATAAATGTGAAAGATGTGAAAATGTAAACGTGCTAGAAAGAACTGGGTGACTCCTTCAGCACTGGAGTGGAAATACCCCTGGGAAAGTGGGCGGGGGTGGGAGTGAGCACCTGGAAGGAGGGGACCTCACACCTGTAACAAGAGAAATGTAACAGACAAGAACGGGAAACTTCCTGTAAATCCCACAGTTTGCTACCATGCTGGGCTGGCAAGGTGGCGGGGAAGCAGGTGCAGGGGTGAGGGTAGGGGCCACCCCCAAGGAGGCATTTTGACCCCTGACAGGATCACGGGTGCTTCTCCCCCACTGGGGATGTACACCAAATACCCCCTGTGCAGAAGGACGCACAGTGAAGGTTACTGACCAAGGCACTGCTTCTAACAGCAAAAGCGGTAACCAGGCAGGTGTCCCTCTAGGAGACCAAATCACGTCAGGACAGCCGCACCAGGGAACACTGCAGCCCTCAACAACGGGGTCACGGGACTTTCTATGTGCCGACGGGAGGGGGTCTCCATGGTCTTTTTTTAAGTGAAGAAAAGGCAACAGGCAGAACATGGTGATGGTATGCCACATTTGGGGGTGATGATGGGGGAAAGAATATTTGCCTGTATTTATAAAAGGAAACATTGGAGAATACACTAGAAGCGAATCATGGTGGAGGTAAAGATGGGGTATGGATGTGAGAGTTGTACCATAAAGAAAGCTGAGCATCAAGTAATTGATGCTTTCAAACTGTAGTGCTGGAGAAGACTTTTGAGAGTCCCTTGGACTGCAAGGAGATCAAACGAGTCAATCCTAAAGGAAATCAGTCCTGAATATTCATTGGAAGGACTGAAGCTGAAGCTCCAATACTTTGGCCGCCTGATGTGAAAGTGAAACTTGCTCAGTCGTGTCCTGCTTTGCGACCCCATGGACTCTACAGCCCATGGGGTTCTCCAGGCCAGAACACTGGAGTGGGTTGCCATTCCCTTCTCCAGGGGATCTTCCCAACCCAGGCATCAGAACCCGGGTCTCCTGCATTGCAGACGGATTCTTTACCAGCTGAACTGAGCTGACTTACTGGGAAAGATCATGATGCTAGGAAGGATTGAGGGCAGGAGGAGAAGGGGGGGACAGAGGATGAGATGGTTGGATGGCATCAGACTCAATGGACATGAGTTTGAGCAAACTCTGGGAGATGGTGAAGGACAGGGAAGCCTGATGTGCTGCCGTCCGTGGGGTCACAAAGAGTCAGATACGGCTGAGCAGCTGAACAGCAACAAAGATGGGGCAGAGAGCAGGCAGGGAGTTTACGTCCGGGGAGAACTCCAGTGTGTCTTTTAATGATAAAGAGTAAAATGCAGTAGTTCGGGGGAAAAGGAAATAGAAGGTACACAGAACTAACCAGTTAAGAAAAGTGGAAGGAGTTGTAGGATAAAGAAGTTTATGTTTTAATTAACTTTTGAACTGGGAACGAATGATTGGTAAGGTGATTAAAAATTTAAAAAGGTCTTCCACTTCCCACATACATGTGCAAAGTCACTTCAGTCGTGTCCAACTTTTTCCACCCCATGGACTGTAGCCCACCAGGCTCGTCTGTCCATGGGATTCTCCAGGCAAGAATACTGGAGTGGGTTGCTGTTTTCTTCCCCAGGGGATCTTCCTGACCCAGGGATGGAACCCCCGTCTCTCACGTCTCTTTCGTTGGCAGGCGGCCTCTTTACCACTAGGGCCCCCTGGGAGAACCCCCCCCCCCCCCCCCACCACTAGGGCCCCCTGGGAGAACCCCCCCCCCCCGAACTTCCCACACCAGACACCAACTTTCCGCCCCACAAGTGATCAAAATAGCTATCCAGTTAGCTATTTTTTGAGTATCCTGCCAGAGACCTTAAACACGTCCGAACGATGTTGCCGTGCACAGGTGCCCTGGAGTTACATGGGGAGGGTGGCCAGCGCCCCTCTGCACTTCCGAGGCTCACCTAACAGCGCGGAGATCACCCTGCCCCACACGGGGCGCCTGCACTCCGTGGCCGTGACGTACTCTGCCCAACGCGTGGGCCGTTGTGTCACTAACCCGGCCCCTGCCCCTGGACATCGGAGCCTTTTCCAGTGGCGTGGTTCTGATGAAGACTCTCACAGCCACTCGGCGCTCCTGTGCACGTATCTGTAGGGCAGGTTCCTAGAGCGCCTGGGTCCAGCACGCGTGCTCGTGCCGTGGACAGCAGTTGTCAAGTGGCCTTCCACAACAGACACGTGCCAGCCGGCACCCTGCCCATCCTGTGTGCCAGTACTGCTGCCCACAGCTGCCCCAAGCAAGGGTGGTGCCAGGCTGTTAGCTTCGCCAGGCTGATGCAGAATGTACCTGTGCATTGTTGTTTTCCCCCCACCCTAAACACCTATTTCATGAAATCTCAGATACAGCGGTGCACTGAACTCCCTGCACCCATCGCGAGTCTCAGCGACCCGTCCTTCCACTGTTCGCTTCGTGTCCAGACCCCCAACTGCCCTTGTCTTCCCATGGCTGTCTCGCAGTCTTAACAGCACACATGCAGAAAGACACAAAAATTAACTGTAAATCTTGACAAACGGCTGCACCTGCATGGCACACCCCCAGATAAAGCTGGAAATGTCCATCACCCGCACATGCCCTGTGTTCTGCCCGGCCTGCCCTCCTCTGCCCAGCTGCCATCCTGCTGGTCCTCCTGCCCCAGACAGCTCCGCCTGCCCCATAGCTCCTGGAGGGCATCCTGGGGACGATGATGTCCAACCACGGCGCGCCTCACTTGCCGGTTCCCTTTGGGTCTGTTTCACCCTGTGGTGTGAGTGTGCGGCGGTCACATTCACTCATGTTCAGGCCACGTCTAGTTTCTGGGTAATATGGGAAAGCTACTGTGAACATTTTTTAAGGCTTTTAAAATTTTTATCACTCTGGCTGTGCCTCGAGGAATGTGGAATCTTGGTTGTCCAACTAGGGGTTGAAGCCACACGCCCTGCAGTGGGAGCGCCGTATCCAGTCCTCTGGCTGCCAGGGGAGCCCCCTTGTGAACATCTGAGTCAGGTCTCTTTGCACACACGTGTATGAGCTCTCCTGGGCCACGCTCTGGAGCGGACTCGCCTCCTCCAGTGATGGGCGCACGTTGACCTTCATCAGAGGCTCAGTCCGTCTTCCGTGCACTGTGGGAATGCTCTGGTTGCTCCACGTCTCCATCCACACTCGGTAGTGTCCATCACCGACTTTCAGGACGGGGTGCGGTGACGGCTCACTGTGGCTTTGTGAGTTTCACGCTTTTCCGTGCGCCTCTCAGCCGTTTTTTGGGACGTGTCTGGTGACCCTGCAGCCACAAACTCACAGGTCTGGCTGGTCACAGTGTTTGTCATTCAAAGATGGACTCCTGTCCAAGTTCTGCTTCACCCGCTCTCCAGTGCCTTCTGACTGTTACTCTAAACATTCCTTTTTATTTTTTTGCCCAGCATGTCTCACTACTTTCCGTGGGGGTAGGGGACGCATATTAAAAAGCAGAGACATCACTTTGCCAACAAAGGTCTGTCTAGTCCGAGTTATGGTTTTCCCAGTGGTCACGTATGGATGTGGGAGTTGGACCATAAAGAAAGCTGAGTGCCGAAGAATTGATGCTTTTGAACTGTGGTGTTGGAGAAGACTCTTGGGAGTCCCTTGGACTGCAAGGAGATCCAACCAGTCCATCCTAAAGGAGATCAGTCCTGCATATTCATCGGAAGGACTGATGCTGAAGCTGAAACTCTAATGCTTTGGCCACCTGATGCAAAGAACTGACTCATTGGAAAAGACCCTGATTCTGGGAAAGATTGAGGACAGGAGGAGAAGGGGACGACAGAGGATGAGATGGTTGGATGGCATCACCGACTCGATGGACATGAGTTTGAGCAAGCTCCGGGAGGTGGTGGTGGACGGGGAGGCCTGGCGTGCTGCGGTCCACGGGGCCGCAGAGTAGACACGACTGAGCGACTGAGCTGGGGGCAGTCCAGCCATGCTCCCCCAGCGGTGCAGGCTCTGGGAGGTTCGGTTGCATCTCTCTCTGTTATGATACGGCTGTGAAGGAGGTCACGTAGATGTTCACGGGTCCTAGAGCCATCAGCCCTGCCTTTTTGGAGGACTTCACAGTGAAGGGAATATTTACAGCTGCCCAGGTTTCAGTTTTGCCCCAGAGTTTGATCAAAAAAGAGGGCCAGTGGCTCAAGGCCTGGGCAGGGGCAGTGAATAAAGAGGGGTGCAGGGGAGGCGTGGTGAGGAGATGACAAGTTTGGTGGGTTCATAGCTGCAAGGCTGAATTATTAGTGAAGATTGATCAGGTCAGCAGGGAGGGAAGGAGTCCTAGAGCAGATGCCCTTACTTGGGGTGACAGAGTCAGGGGTGGGGCTGAGGGGCAGGGAAGAGGCCTGGGAGCCCAGGGCAAGGCACTGGCTGCGTTTCCTGCACAGGGTGAGTCTCGGGGGCCTTGGCACCTGGAGGTGGAGATGGAGGAGGGACAGTGGGCCAAGAGCCCAGAGGTGTGAGGAAAGGAGGAGCTTTGCCTGGACACCTGAGATCCGGTAGGGCTGGGGTCTTGTGAGGAGTGATGGAGAAACGTGCCTCCATTCCTGGCCGGCTGGTGGGGACTGATGGGAGAACAGGTCCGTCTGTGCCCCCTGCGAGGAAGCAGACTCCATGTGGGCTGCCTTGGGGCGGGGGAGGCTGCCGTGAGATGGACCGAGGCAGCGGAAGTTCGAGGGCTGTGGCCCCTGGGGAGGGTGCAGGCAGAACAGGGTTCAGCCTGTGGCTCCTGGGGAGGATGACATCTGCAGAGCTGTGGCTCTCAATGCCTCGCAGCCGGCAGCCTGTGGGTGGAGGGCAAAAGGGAAACACCAATAGACTTCACCTCCAAGAAGACTGTGGTGGCTCATCTGGATCCAGGCAGGGCCAGGATGGGATCTGAGCCTCCCTGCTCCTGGGCTGGGGTCCGCCAGCCTCCATGCCTTTCTGAAACACCAAAGGTATGGAGATAGACTGTGCCCCCAAATTCAGATCATGCAGACCCTGACCCCAGAGCTCCAACGTCACTGCATTATGACGCAGGGTCTCCAAAGAGGGGATGAGGGTGAACTGGGGTCCCAGGGTGGGCCCTCATCCAGTCTGACTGGAGACCCCGTAAGAGGAGGTGAGGGCAGAGACAGGCACAGAGGGGTGCCCACTTGAGGACACGGCGTCTGCAGCCCACGGAGACAGGCTGCAGGAGGAGCTGGCCCTGTGCTCCTGGATCTGGGGTCCCAAGCTCCAGGGTGTGAGCGGTGACGCTGGGGGTCCAAGCCCCCTGCGGTGCTGTGTGAGGGCAGCGTTACCCAACCCGCAGTACCCGCGAAGACACAGGACAGGATGTGGTTTGTGATTTACAACGAGAACTACAGGGAATTCCCTGGCAGTTCAGGGGTTAGGACTCTGCGTTCTCACTGCCCAGAGCCCGAGTTCAATCTCTGGTCAGGGAACTAAAATCCCACAAGCCACGCAGCACAACCAAAAAAAAAAACAGAAACACACATATTTGGTCTTCGTTCCTGTCTTTGGCACAGAGCTCCTGAAACCCTCGGCAGTTCCTGTGTGAAGAAACTCATTGAGCTGTCATCTGTCCTGTGAAGGAGGTGACTGGAGGCCCCTGAGGGTGGGGACAGCGGCCAGGAGGACCAACCTTGGATGACAGCCCCACCCCCTGACCTCTCAGGAGGCGGGGCAGTGCAGATGGAATCGATCATCCATGGTCAGTGATCTAATCAGTTGCGCCCAGGCACGAAGCCTCCATGAAGCCCCCACAGGATGAGGTTCAGGGGCGTCCCGGCTGGTCAGCCCAAGGAGGTTCAGGGCGAGTGGCTCAACCAGAGGGAGCTTGGAAGCTCACACCTGCCCCTGCACCTCGCCCCAGGAATCGCCTGGCTGACCCTGAATTATATCCTTTTTTTAAAAAAATAAATGACGGATCTAATAATGTTTTCCTGGGGTCAGGGGAGCCTCTGCTCCATAACCCAAGGGTTAGAGGTACAGGTGACAAGCTGGGCTTGGGACTAGCATCAGAATGGGGGGGGCAGGACTGTCTTGTGGGGCTGAACCCTTAAGCATGGACCCGACCTGTGTCTGGGTAGACAGTGTCTGAATGGGGTTGAGATGTAGGACACCCAGCTGGTACTGGAGCACTGCTTGTTGGAGGGGTGGGAACACCCCCCAAGACACACACGTGCACACACCCACAGCGCACGTTTACACATGCGTGCACACACATGTACACATGTAGAGAAGCACGCGTGTGTGCCTGCACACACAGCGTGCGTTTACACATGCATGCACACACATGTACACATGTAGAGAAGCACGCGTGTGTGTCTGCGCACACAGCGCGCGTTTACACATGCTTGCACACACATGTACACATGTAGAGAAGCACGCGTGTGTGCCTGCGCACACAGCGTGCGTTTACACATGCATGCACACACATGTACACATGTAGAGAAGCACACGTGTGCCTGCACACACCACAGCGCACAAACATGCATGCACATGCATGTACACATGTAGAGAAGCACGCGTGTGTGCCTGCACACACCCACAGCGCACGTTTACACATGCATGCACACACACGTACACATGTAGAGAAGCACGCG
>JADEYB020000009.1:746488-856297 GCA_015832495.2 Alces alces
ACGTTTACACATGCATGCACACACGTACACATGTAGCGAAGCACACGTGTGTGCCTGCACACAGCCACAGCGCACGTTTACACATGCATGCACACACACGTACACATGTGGAGAAGCACGTGTGTGCCTGCACACAGCCACAGCGCACGTTTACACATGCATGCACACACACGTACACATGCAGAGATGCACGCGTGTGTGCCTGCACACACACAGCACGTGTTTACACATCCACGCACACATGTGCGTGCACACACATACACATATGTACACACACACACACATACACACACACATTGGAATTGGCTCCAGAACCTAATTTTCGAGGCCCCAGTTGTCTGCTGAATAAGGAAAGGAAATGGGCTTTCTCTGTACACAGATTTCTGTTCCAACTGGTGAAAACAAACCCATTTGAATCCCAACTCAGGGGGGAGAGCTCTGGTTGCCCCAGAGTTGGACTTCCGTAAGGGGCTACCTGCTGACCCAGCTGGAGCTGGGGCTGGGCCGCCTGGACGAGTCAGCGCAGCCAGCTTCCTCTCTGAACCGCCCCCGCCGGGCCCTGGCCCTGCAACCAGCTGTCCTTGAACTCCTCTGCGGCTGCCGGGGTTTGCCCACCACCTCCCACCCTCTGGAGCCCCCCGGGGCTGGGCAGGGGCAGCTGCAGGACGGAGAAGGCAGGCCGGGGGGCATGGTGGCCCAGGAGGCCTGGGACCCGACGGTGATGCCCCTCCAACTGCCGGCGGGTCCCACTCCCCTCACCACAGCCAGCACTGTGAGGACGGGCTCCCCTGCCCCAGGGAGCACTGGGGCTAAGCCCCGCGCCGTCCTCCCGGTTGGCATCGTCACAGCAGTGCCGCCGGCGTGCCCGCTGCCCGTGCCCAGGCTCCCCTCAGCAGCTGTCTGCCACAGTGCCTTGTTCCCCTGTGAGGGCTCAGAGGCAGGAGAGGACGGGACCTGGGGGCAGGTGCTGGGAGGCCAGGTGGCCGGCCGGGTGGGGAGGGCACAAACGTCTGCCCTTCCAAGCAGGTGGGGGGAGGCGACGGGCGGAGAAGGCCCTGGACAGACCTCCCGTGCCACTGGGAGGGCGGCACTGTCTCTGCCTCTCCTTGGCTTGCGGCTGCTCAGCTCCAGGCCCTCAGCTTGGAAACGGGCCCCGATGGGGAGTCCTGGGGGGCCCTGCCTTAAGGGTGGGTGGAGGTGACTGTGGATGTGGAGGAGGGGGTGTGGAAGGGAGGTGCCGCGATGATGGCAGTGACCGCGGCCGGGCGGGGTTGGGGCTGTGAAGGGTGAGCAGTGGCGGGCCAGGGGACCGGGCAGAGGCTGGGCCACTGGGCGCCCCCTCCTCCTCCAGGCTGGGAGGTGGGGATGGAGCTGGTGGGTCAGAAGCCTGTGTGTCTGTCCCAAGGATCTGAAGGTGAACCTCATCCACGAGTGCTGGGAGCAGCGAGGCCAGGGGCGGGGTTGGGGGAGGGGTGCGGGCAGCTCGCTGAGCCCGGGGTGGGGGGCAGAGGAAGCTGGGGAGGAGGGCCCGAGGCTGGCCAGATCTGCCCTGGGCGCTCCCCGCCTCAAAGCCGGCAGCTTCCCCGGGGTGCCCCGGGTGCCGCACGTCTGCACCCATCGGCACATGGCCCCTCACTCTGCCACCTCCGCAGGGCGGCCGTGGCCTGGGGCACCCGTGCCGTGCGCCCCAACCCTGAGTACTCCCCTCGGCACTGCCTCCAGAGGCATTGCGCCAGGGGGCGGGCTGTGCCCAGCACCAGCGGGGCGGCACAGGCGAGCTTTGTGGGAGGGCCTGGGTCTGCCACCCGCTGGCTCTGCGACTGCAGGCCAGCCAGGCCCTCCACGAGCCTTAGGCTCGTGGCGTGGGGGGTCAGAGTGCGAGCACGGCTGGGCAGAGCCAGGCTGGCGGGAGGGGTCCCGGAAGCCCATCCTGGTCAGCTGCCCCGCAGGTACCTTCTGACTGCCCCCCTGCCCTGCCCGGGTTGGCACGGCAACAGCCTCCTTTGGGTTCTGAGAAGGCCCGGGCTGAGTCACGGGCCCAGCCGGGAATGGGCAGGGCCTCCCTGCAGGACAGTGGCCCCGGTCCAGGAGGAAGGCTCCTTAAGAGGCAGGCTGGGCCAGGCAGGGAAGGTGCAGGTGCCACCTCCCAGAAGCAAGGACGTTGTGCACCTAGGTTCCAGACTCGAAGGCCCAGGAACCAGCAGCCCTTCTGGTACCAGTTCACCCCGGGGCACCCTCCGGTGTCCTCTCAGCAAGCGCGGGCTCCCAGCCCCACCCCCTCCAGGGTCTGTCTCAGCTCTTCCTGGTGGGTGCTACGGCCAGAGACACACTTAAGGCCATCTGCCCCGAGCCCGGTGAGGAGGCTCAGGGGACCACCAGCTTCAGGCCCCTGTCAGGGGAGGGGGGCTGGAATGCCCATGCAGACTGCCCATCAGCCCTGCCATCAGCTGGAGCTGGCTCAGGGGTCCTAGAACGCCCAGCAGCCAAGCCTGTCCAGCCACCCGCCCGATCAGGTCCCACTCAGCCGTCCCGAGATCAAGCTGGGCGCCACGGGGTGGGGGTGGGGGTGGCGGGCACGAGACCCCTGCCCAGCCTTGCTCACCTCTTGTGAGTGTCCATCCCGCCCAGGGGGAGGCAGGGGTGTACAAATGGGGTGTGGAGGGAGGGGAGAGGCACAGGGTGAAGGGGGGGCAGGGGATGGGACTTCCTTTGGAGCAGGGGGACAAGACCCAGAACCAGGGAGCTGGGGGCCTCAGAAAGCGCCCCTACACCAGGCAAGAGGCCACGAGCTGTCTCAGCAGGCCCCAACCCGCATCCTACTCCCCAGGATTTGGGGTGGGGGCGAGGTAACAAATCTGGGGAATGAGGATCCATCACCTATACACAGCCTGCTGCAGCCCACTGCACCCAGGAGACACGGCAGGTGGCCTCTGGGACAGGGTTCCCGGCATGCCCACCGCCCACCTGGGTGGGTCCCCCCGAAGACCAGCGGCACTTCCAGTTCCCACACGCACTGGTGTCCCCAGGAATAAGCACGGCCCGCTCCACCTGGGGTGGGCTTTATTACCAGTCACTGAAATGATGACGCGCAAAGGGGAAGACAGCACTGATTTCCAGACCGTCACAGCAGGCGGGCGCATGCCAGCAAGTCCTCCCGCGGAACGCTGAGCGCCGACTGTCCTCCAGGCACGGAGGACCCCCCACCCAGGGGCAGCGGCGCCCGAGGGGCGGGAGGCTGGGCCGTCCAGGAGGGTCCCACAGAGTAGGCGCCCCTAGTGAGGTGTCTATCTACACACGCCCCTGCGACACGATCCCAAACGGTTAGTGTCTTAAATATGTGTGTGTGTAAATATATATATATATTATCTGAACTGTGTCAGCTGTTAAACATAAAACTGACCACTTCTCTCTACATTAACTTCACAGTAACTGTTTGCAGAAAACAATGAATCCAGTGTTGATAACTCAGGACAGGCTTCCTGCCCCGGGAAAATAAATTTCTTCCCCAGTGGAAACCCCGGGGGGAAATCCAAGGCTGAGGCTTCATCTCCCCGCTGCCTGCTGGGGCGGGGGCTCGGGTGCTGGTCCAGCTTGGGCCCCGCCTTTGTTGGACACAGATGCCCACACAGGCAGACTCTCTCTCTCTCTCTCACACACACACACACACACACACTCACGCATGGAAATCCGATGATGGAGCATATCACCCACGCGTGCAGTCCAACCAGCTCTTCAAGAGGTGCAGGCCCGGGAGCCAGGACAATCAGAAGCGGGGTCCCCTTCCCCTGGTTCTCTCTGGTTCACAGGCCAGCTGCCCACACACCGGGCTGAGGGCCTGCAGGGGGGCGGCCCCCACCTGTCCACCTGCTGCAAAGGCCAATGGTCTCCTCACTCCAGAACAGGCAGACGAATAAATACGACATCAAGTGCTGTCAGGAGCCGAGCAATAATTTAAACTTGAACTCGGACCTCAGCACCACTTCCGGTCACAACAGAAAGAGCCCGTGCTCTGGGGAAACCAGGAGTCCGGGCGGCTCTGCCGCCTTCAGGACCTCCAGAACCTGGGGCGGCCCCACCTCTACCCACCGCCTTGGGATCCAGCAGCAAGACCTGGTCAGGGAGCAGGCAGACGAGGCGGAGGGCCCCCGCCAAGCACAAATGCAGCAGCCTTTTGCCTTTTAGGAGCATCAGCCTCTGCAAGCGGTGTCGGGGGGTCCTGTGACCACTGCCTGGAGACCACCTGCCCTCCCCCCACCCCGCCCCAGCAATGCCTGCTTTCATCCAGACCCCCCGTAGGAAAAGGAAGCTCTGCCCACCTGGCTCTGATCCAAACTGCAGCCTTCGGGCTACCACCCCCCCCCCACCCCCCAGCACTCTGGCAATGACCAGCAGCTCCAGGGAGACTGTGATCAGGTGGACAAATGACCTTCAGGGTCAGGCCTACCACTGACCAGGAATACTCCAGGCGGGTGGCTGTGTTCCCGGCCCCCCTCGGCACCCCCCTGGGGAGGCCAGGAGGCGCACTGGTCCCTATGCTTAGGCAGGGGAGCAGCACCGCCCAGAGACCACGCGCCAACATCTGGCAACCTCCAGAGGCTCCTTCTGTATCTAGAGAAACGTTTCCAAACCCCACTCTCTGCCCTGCGCTGCAGTGTGGGCAAGACCGGAGCTCCGGAGGGCCTGCCTCCCTCCCCCGCGCCCACCACTCCGCAGCCCCTGCTCCCAGCTGGTTCTGCTGCTGCCACCAGGGTTCCTGCTGGGGCCGCGCCCCTGGGACGCCAGCTGTGCCGTGAGGGCCCTGCTGGCGCTCACTGTGCCCGGGGTGCCCCGCAGGGGTTCCCGCTGCCACCTGCCAGGAGTGGCCTGTTCGTCCGCGCTCCTGTTGGGACTCACACTGACAGCATCTGTGAGTGGGCATCCTTCACCGAGCGCAGTGCCAAGCTCACAGGGTGCCCCTGAGCCTGCCCGTGGGGCGGTCAGGAAAGCCCGGGAGGAGGGTCAGCTGGCCTCCTCTCTCTGGGGAGCCCGGGCCCTTCAGACCCTTCGGACACTCCTTGGGACAGGCTGGAGGGGACGGAGGAGTTCGGTGTCTGGTCAGGGCAGGTCCAGGGACAAGAGTGAGCTGGTGCAGAGGGCCAAGGCTGGAGGAAGGCTGCCCGGGAGGCTCCCAGTCCGGCCATCTGGGGCCATTTTCCCGGGGCAGCAGGGTTCCTTCTGCTGGGCTGGCCCAGCCCTGGGGGCTTCTCCCGCTGAGCTCCGGGCCTCACACTCCCTCGGCCCCTCCGGCGGCCCTCACACCAGCAGGGACTTGACCAGGCCACAGTGGAACTTGCGCACGTGGCGGTAGAGGTCCCCCGACTGCGTGAAGCGGCGCGCGCACCAGCGGCAGGCGTGCGGCTTCTCGCGCGTGTGCACCACGGCGTGGCGGCTCAGGTTGTGGGAATACTGGAAGCTCTTGCCGCACTGCACGCACGTGTAGGGCTTCTCGCCCGAGTGCGTGCGCTCGTGTCTCTTCAGCGTGTACGTGCAGGAGAAGGTCTTCCTGCAGAGCGGGCATGTGGGCGCCGCCCCGTCGGGCGAGAGGCGCGCGCGGCCGCCGTCCCGCTCGCGGAAGTGGGCGCTGAGGTGCGGCTGCAGCACGTGGGCGCCGGGGAACAGCTTGCCGCACAGCGGGCAGAGGCAGAGGCGCCCGCTCGGCCGCAGCGCGGCCTCCAGCGCCCCGTGCTCCGCCTCGGGCCCCAGCGCCCCCCTGCCCACCCCGCCGACCGGCAGCAGCCCCAAGCCCCCGGGCAGGGGCTCTGCCGCGGGAACACCGGGGGGCCGCAGGGGGCTGTGGGCGCTCCGAGGGCTGCTGCAGCCGTCCTCCGGCTCGGACTCCGAGTCTGGCTCTTCCTTCACCACCGGCTGGGCCCCGGGCTGCTTCTGGCGGCAGGGGGCGGTCTGGAGGACGCAGGGTGGGCAGACCGGCGGCCTCTTCGGGCCGGGCTTCAGCGACAGGTCCAGGGCCCGGTCTGACTCTCCAGGCGCCTGCCAGGGGGGAGGTCCCGGTGCGGTCGGAGGGCGGGTGGCCTTTGGCCCAGCGGGAGGGAGCCTGGCCTTCAGAGAGGCTGGAGAGGGCGCGGGGGCCCAGGCAGACTGAGGGCCCGGGGGCCGGCCCGGCAGCTCTGCCCCAGAGGCGGGCGTCTCCGGGGGCAGCGCGCGCTCCTTCTCGCGGAGCCTGTTCTTGCAGACCTTGACGATGTCGTACATATGCAGGTAGCTGGCGGCGGCCAGGACGTCCTCGACGGGCAGGCTGCGCAGGTCCAGGCGGCCCTCGTACATGAAGTCCAGCAGACGGCCGAAGGCAGGCGCCGTAACGATGTCGCCGTTGAGCCGCACCGTGTCGCGGCTGCCCGCGGGCCGGTCCCTGTAGAAGAGATGGAAGTAGACGCTGCACGCGGCCAGCACGGCGCGGTGGGCCGGGAAGCGCGCGTCGCCCACCAGCACCGTACAGTCGCACAGGAAGCCCAGCTCGCGCTGCTGCCGCAGGCGGCCCAGAAGCCGCCCGCCGTGCTCCGGGAACTCCATGCCGCCGCGGTCATCACCTGGGCGGGCACAAACGGGACGCCCGTGAGCGCGCCCGGAGACGCCGCGGCCGCCACTCGCCCCCCAGCCGCCCGGCCAGCCCTTCCCGGGTGCGGGCAGCGCGGGGAGAGGGGCGCGGGGCGCCGCGCGCGATTGCCCGCCCGGAGCCGCCCTGGGCACCTGCCCCGAGCAGGAAAAACTCGATCGAAAGTAAACAGGAGCTGCTCCGCCGCGGGGGCGGGTCCCGGGGCGCCAGCGGAGGGGGCCGGAGCCGCGCGAACCTGCGCGCGTCTCCGCCCGGGGCACCCCTCCCCGCGCGGGCGCCCCTGAACTTCACTCTGGGGCGGCCCCCGGCCGCGTCCCTCGACGCCCGAGTCGCCGCGCCGCCGCCGCCGCCCCTGGTCCGCGCCTCCGCGCCGCCTCCAGCTGCCGCTCGGCCCGCCAGATGCCGCCGCCGCCGCCGCCGCGGGGCCCCATTTAAGGCAGCGGGGCCGCGGGGAGCGGGCCGGCGGGCGGGGCGGGCAATGCCGGGCGCCCGCCCCCCCGCGCTCACCTCCGCCGCCCCGAGCTCCTCTCCGGCCGCTGCCCGCGCCGCGCGCCCTCCCCGGTGCCGCCCCGGCGCGTGCGGAGCTGCGGGCAGCGCGCCCCGGCGGGGAGGGCGCGGGGACGGGGAGGGCGCCGGGCGGGGCGCGCTCCAACTTGGCTGGCCCGGCAGCACTCGCCGCTTGCCCCGCCCCGGAGAGAGCGAAACTCTGGGCGGGGGCTGGAGGGGGCGGGCCGAGGCGACTTCCCGGAGCGGCGGAACCGCTGAGGTCACCCACGCCGCCCCTTCCCTGTCCGCCCCGCCCGGCCGGGCCCCGCGCGCCGCCATCTGGGGCGCTGGGGTGGGAGGGGACGCGGGACGCGGCGGGGGAGGGGGCTCTCTCGCGATACTTGCCTCTTCATCCTCGGGGGTCCCCCGCATGGGGTCCCAACTGCGCCCGTCTGTTAAGAGACCCCTTCCGAGGACCAGCTCCTCTCCCAGCCAGCGCCGGCGCCAGTCTCCCGAAGGCGCAGCCGGGAAGCGCGGCCACCTCGCGGGGCGCCCGCCCTGGGATGGAGGAGGGGGCGGGGGGAGTCGTACATATTGAGAAGATGATACCCCGTTTCGTTGAAAGCCTCGTTTTGAATTTAATTTAGCTGGGCCCCTTTTCCAGACGCTTGGGCGGGTTCTCGACCTTGGTGTTCCAAAACTGGGCACTCTCCATCCTCTCAGCGGACCCAGCGCAGCCTCTGCTGGGAGCCAGGTGCACGGAGCTGTGAGCTGTGAGCCTTGGGGACCATGCTGGTCCCAGAAGGCGGGATGGGGTGAGGGGACCATCGCGGTGATAGAGAGAGAGGGAACTGCACCCAAAGCCCAGAGCCGGGCCGGGGGCTGGGAGGGGTGAGGGGGGAGTGTTCTGGGAGAGATGACACCTTGAAGGAGCTGGGTTGGCCTTTCAGGTGCAAGGCCACCACGTGAAGGTGTGGGGGGACACCTAGGTCCTGGGTTAAGGAAGGAGCCTGAGAAAAACAGAGAGCAATGAACTTGGAGAGGCTGGGACCCCCAGGTGGGGTGACTGTTGGCTGGCAGTCTTCCCAGCGACCTTTGCAGAGCAGGATGCAGGCGCTGTGGACCACTGCTCAGTGTCCCAGCAGCCCCGCTGGCTCAGCGAGGCGCTCTCGCTATCACACTGGTTTGGGTTCGGAAGGTGCCAGGGCCACACAGCAGGCAGTCAGTGGTTGAACCAGGATCCAAGTCTGTCAGCCCAGAGCCCCTGGAGATAGAGGGTGGGCAGGGGTGGGGCTCGATGCAGGAGGAGAAAGGAGGCCTTGACTAGAAGTGGGGGTGGTGATGGGGAGTGCTGGATTACAAAGGCGGGACCCCAGCCGGCCAGGTATACAAGGGCAAAGAGGCAGAAAGGCACGGTGGGGAGCCCCCTAGCCATGCTCTTGGGTGGCCAGGACCCCTGGGAGGGGGGTTCCTGACTGTGAGATGGGGGGTGGTGGAGCGCCAGAGACCCTATTTAAACCCTGGTGGGCTGGGGGCCTGAAGAGTGACCAGAGGCCCTGGGGCCCACCGCAGTTAGGACCTAGAGTCTGGAGGAAGGAAAGACACATTCTTATACTGAAATCAATTCCTTGTTTATCTGAAATTCAGATTTCACCAGGCAGCTTGCATTTTTATTTCCTAAATTTGGCAGCCTTTGGCTTGGCACCCTGGACTTGCACTGCGCTCAGAGTCAGTGAGACCACCCTGGCTCCCAGGGCCCAGGCACTCTGGGGACCCCTTCCTGACGAGGTCAGCCCCTTCCTTCACTTCCACGCCCCACCATCACCCCAGTGTGGGTAGCTGATTTCAAGTTAGGTCAGAGTGAAACCTAGAGGGGACCACATCTTGGGGTCTTGCTCAGAGTCCTGCCTCTATCCCCTTCCAACCTTGGGCATGACCCTTAACCTCTTCAGACCTTAATATTCTCACATGCAAAAGAGGGAGATTAACTGGAGGGCCCGGCATATAGCCAGGCCCTGGGGCCTTTCGTGAGTCCTCAGGTTCCACACACGTCTCCCCAGGAGCCCTTCCCGGCTCCTCCCCAGTCCTGTCTCTGCTCCAGCAGCACCGCCCCTCCGGGAGTGGGCCTTCTTGATCGCTCCCACTCAGATGTCCCCAATCCCACGATCTCCTCTTGGGGCCTTCGCCTTCTCCAAGGAGCGCCCGTGTCACGTGACCTTGCCACGCCAGGCTCTCCACTGGATCTTTGCTGCTGAGACTTGGCGTGGCACAAGGTGGGGCGTAGTCGTGACTCTTGAGTGAAAGCAGGGCGGAGGCGTCTGTCCAGTGTCCACAGGTGCCCGCATCCTAATTCTGACTGCTCTGCCATGCCCACCTGCCCAGGCCGGGCACACTGCTCCCCAGCCAGGCCGGGAGAGGAGGCCCTGGGGTGGGCAGAGTGTCCTGGCCTGCCCTGCCTGGCTGGTGGGACAAAGAGATCCTTGGGGCCCTGGCGGAGGTCGTGGGGCACGGAATGGGGTCCACGCAGCAGCCGGGGACGCGGCCAGCGGGAGGCTGGGGGTGTGCTGGGTAGGGGTGGCTAAGGGAGGACGGACATCGCTCAGGGGAGGGGACAGGGAGAGAGGCCCCTGTGTTTTCCTGGTCCGAAGGTCTCCAGTCTTCCTGGGCTTACTGCCTCCTTCGGGCCTGGGAGGGGCCGTCCCAGGCCACCTGAGAGGGCACGCGGCAGCCAGCGGGCCTGGCCTGTGGGTCCCCGCTGTGGCCGGTGAGGCCTGAGGCACAGGGGTGGCAGGAGGCTGTCACAACGGCAGGGGCTGAACGTCGCTGGACTCAGCCAGCCAGGCGGCCATCTGGCCCGGGAGCTGCCTCGAGGCCCCATCCTGCAGCTGCTGCGGAGACCAGGCAGCCCGGGCCTCGGGCCCCTGAGTCCTGCCTGAGGGTCGGCAGCTGCAGGAGGTGACAGGGCCGCAGGACCCTTAGCTCTAGGACGGGCAGGTGGCCACCCTCCCCGGAGGCTGGTACAGCAGTTTTTGTGGCCAACATCTGCCTCAGGGGCTCCTGAGTGGCCCCAGCCTCAGCCAGGGCAGTGACATTCAGCTTGGTGGGGGGACGGGCAGGTGTTCTAGAGGAGAGGGGCTCTGCCTGCCCTCCGGAGGCCAAAGGGCGCTGGGCCTGCCCGCAGAGGCTCTGGCCACAGGGCCGGCTCCCAGCTATGCTGCAGGGAAGGGCTGTGGGGTTACCGCCTGGACACGGCCCAGGCCGAGGAGGCCTGACCACCGAGGAGACACTCCTGGCCAAGGCGCTGTCTGTCTTCTGATGGCGAGGATGGCTGCGGGTCACCACAGGACCCAGGAGAGGGCGCCCTCCCGGGCCCCCAGTGCCCCCCTCGATGCCACCAGGGCTTCCCTGCCTTCTCCTTGGCATTGCCAACCCAGGATGGGGGTGGGTGCGGAGGAAAGCCCTCCTGGGGGAATGGTGGGTGGGGGCCAGGGGGATGGTCTCAGAGGGGGCTCAAGGGGAGGGTTTGGGGGCAAGTGCTTGTCAGGCGCCCCAGCAGCCCAGACCGGTCAGGTCTTTCCTCTGGCCCCTGCAGACGGGGGCCTGGGGGTGGACATTCAGAGCTGGGACAGCTGGCTGGGGCGGGAGGGTGGGGATGTCGAGGGTAGAAGCCCAGAGGTTTGCGTCCTCTGTCGGAGGAGCAAGTGTCCCTGGTCCTTCTCTTTCAGCCCCGAGAGGAAGGGACGGAGCCCCAGGGTCAGCTGTGGACGCTGTCCTGGGTGCTCAGCTGCTTCTACCCTGACCCAGATGAAGTGTCTAAACCCCACCCCTCCCAACCAGGCTAAGACTCTGATTCTGGAGGAAGAACAAAAATGTCTTCCTCCTCCCCAAATACACACCAACACCAGGAAGGTAGCCCACAAGTCTTCCTTAAGCGAAGGGATTGCAGTTGACTTGGAGGCCTGGGGGTGGGGGAGGGGCAGCTGTTGGAAGAGCTTGTGCTCCGCAGGGCCCAGGGAGGGGTCCGTGGGGGGTTGTCTGCAGTGTCTTGCTGGCCCCTTCGCTGGCCCCCAGCGCCCCACGAGTGCCCGGGATCCCCGGGGACATCAGGGAGGACCCCGGGCTGCCTCAAGCTGTCACAGCCCTTTTCTGGAGCCCGCCCTCTTGCACCCCCTCTGGGTGTCTGTACCGATCAGGGGGGATCCCTCCAGGCCAGGTGTACTGAATGATGCCCCTCCCCTGGGCCCTGTGGCCCTCTTTTCTCTTGGTCCCCACATGAGCTCCCTATTCACTTTTGTAGCTGCCAGATGTCTGTGTGTTCCTTCTGGGGAGAGGCGCTTCTGGAAGACCCCCGCCAGGGATGAGGGCCCGGACCCCATGTCACTCCAGGGCTCGGCCCAGGGCCAGACCCAAGCAAGCCTTCAGCCCACAGACAGATGACTGCCCACCTTCCAGCCAGCCTCCTGCACGCCCCCCACCCCCACCCAAGGGGCCTGCGCTAGGCAGGGGCCTTGGACTGGGTCTGTTAGGCCCACCGTGGCCCCGGAGCCCCCGGCTTCCCAGCTTGGGGCATATTCTAAAAGTCAGACTAACCCACACTCCAGCCCTGCTCCCGCCGGAGGGAGGCAGAAAGCCGGCCCTGTTAACAAGGTCGGGGCCGGACTGGGCCGAAAAGTGCAGGCTCGCCGGACAAGACTGGGAAACTGAGTCCAGGGAGGCCGCGGCCCGGACCCAGTCCCTGGGGCGGGGCGGGAGAGGCCGGGCTAGCCCGGCCCGGCCCCAGGGCCTCCCGCCGCGCGCTCCCGCTCCCCGAGGAGGGGGCGCCCCGGGCGGCGGAGGCGGATGTGGGCGGGCGGCCGGGCGGGGCGGGCGCGGGGCGGGGAGAGGGCGGGCCGGCGGGGCCGAGCGCGGCGGGCGGGCGGCCGGCCCAGCGCAGCCGCGCAGCCAGCGCATCCCGAGGAGCGAGCCGGCGGCCGCGCACGAGCTCCGGGCCCGGCGGCGCGCGAGGCCCGCCCGAGCAGCGCCCGCCGCGGCCTCCAGCCCGGCCCCGGCCGGCCGGCCCGCGGGGATGCGGAGCAGCGGGCGCCGGAGGCCGCGGCCCGGCTAGGCCCGCGCTCTCGCCGGACGCGGCGCCCGGTGAGTCCCCGCCCGCCCGCCGCCCGCCGCCGGGGCCCGGATTTCCTCCCCGCGGCCGTGCCGCTTTGTTCGCGGCCGCCCGGGCCGGGGCGCGGGCCGCGCGCGGCCGGAATGGTGGCGCGGGAGCAGGAAGTGGCCGAGCGCGGCCTGGGCGGGGAGGGCGCGGGCCGGGCGGGCGGCGGGGTGGCGGGCCTCCGGCCCCGGCCCCGGCCTCCCGCATGACCTTGGGGAAGCGGCTCCGGCGGGCGAGGCCCGGGCCGGGGCGGAGGGGTGCGGCCGCGCGCCGGGGGGCCGGGGCCAGGGGTCCGTGGCGGCCGAGGGCTCCCGGGGCGCCCGGCCAGCGGGGGCCCGGCACACACAGGGTGCTCGGGGGCCCGGGGAAAAAGACTCGACCTGGCTCTCGTTCAAGTTTGTGGGTGGGCCCTTGGAAGGGACTTCATTTTCCCATGGACAAAAAGTTGTCCGTGGTGGCTGGGTGCCCAGGCCCTCCCACAAAGGACTGCAGCCTTCCTGGGCCCTGAGACTGGTCCCGGAGCTGGGTGGGTTCCGGAGTGCTGCCCACCCATCCCAGAGGCTGGGGCTCCTGGCCCAGGTTGGGGGGATCCCAGGGCAGCTGGTGAACTTGGTGGGTGGGATTGGGTCCCGGCAGAGCTGGGGTTGTGGGCCTGTGTTCTGTGGCCGGCGGAGCCCCCCGACTCCCGACGTTCACCCCTGGCCCCCTCCCACCTTGCTCAGGCCGCTCCTGGCTGCCCTGGGCCTCTGCTCCAAGTGAAGAGTGGGGTGCATTGGTGGGGCTTGGTCCCCTGCCCCCCAGCTGAACATCTAGTTCATAAACCGGTGTTTTGGATGCCAAGGGAGGGGGCCTTTCAGAGCAGAGATTGTTATTTTTTTGGAAGGTCGTGACTTGAACGGTCACAGCAGTAATTCACCTTCGTGGTGAAGGCGCTGGAAGGACCGAAGCCGCGGAAGCAGAGGTGCCCTCCGAGCCGCCTGCCCGTCAGAGGCGGCCCAGGCCCCGGCTCGGTGTACACTTCTCTGCACAAGCACATCGCCCTGTGTGTGCGCAGATATATTTTTACATGCAGGGCTCTCGGCAGCTGTTTGGCCCTGTCGGCAGCAGACCCGCTTGGCCCCGTGGGGGTGGGGGCCCCGGGCAGAGGTCTTTGAGTCCAGCCCTCTGCCTCCAGGCCGCGCCCACTGGAGTGTCACCAGAGCCCCCTGTGCCTGCCAGGCCGGCTCTGGGCCCCATCGCTGGGGGTCCCTCCTCCGCTCTTCCTCGCCACGCCTGCCCGTGGGCCCACTGAGGGGGCCAGAGAGCGGCTTCCCTGTCCTTATATCAGGTGCAAGCGGTGAGTGGGTCCCCCTGCCCTTCCAGGTTTAGCCCAGGATGAACAGTGCACAGCGGCCTTCTCCAGGAGCCCAGTCAGGTGGGCTGTGGGAGATGCACGTAGGAAGTGTGTATAGGAAGAGCGTATATGTACGTATATACCATGTCGGAGGTACTTCGGTGTCTCTGCCCAGCCTGAGGGTCCCAGAGAGGAGTCTTTTCAGGCCTGCCCTCATGAATGCCTGACTGGAAGGGTAGCGGAGGACTGCTCGTGGGGAGAATGCTGTTTCCCAGGATGCCCGGAACTGGTGATGTGGGCACTGGGTTTTGAAGGGTGCCTAGGAGTTCGTCCAGCAGGGGAGCAGTGGGGTGGGCCACACAGGATCAATGGCCAAAGTGTCTGCTGACGAGGAGGCTGCTGGTGGGCCCCCGAAGGGCGGGTGCCGGGCCTCTGTGTTTGTACAGTCCCCCCCTCCCCGATTAGTTGCCTCCTGAATGCTGTAATTATGGGTCTGTAACCACCCTGGACGGGGTGCTCCTCACAGACAGGACTCGTCTGAACCTCTCTTTGTCCCCAGTGCCCAGCGCCGAGCCTGGCAAAACCAGAGATGCCTGGTCCATGTTGGCCGAATGAATGAACCGGATTCAGGCCGGCAGGGGCGCTGAGGTTTAGGAGGGGCCTGGGGTTTCTCTGGATTGGGTGTGTGAGGGGTTTCGTGTCCCCCTGGAGGGCTCCGGCTCGTCTGCAGCCGCCGCCTGCACGCCTGGCCCTGCCTTCTCCACACTGGAAGTCCTTCCCAGTCTGGGGCAGAGAGGAGGAGGCCTGGGTCCTGCTCGGGAACCCCCGCCTCGGGGCGGGAGCACCATGGACGGGGAGACCTGGGTGCCCTCGCCAAGGGACGGGGGAGGGCAGGCGGTGTGGGCCGAAGCAGTCAGGGGGACTGCCTGGAAGAGAGGGCCTCCACTGGGTCGGCAGGTTATGGAGGCTGGGATATACCACGGGGGGTCTTTTGGGGACAGGAGTCATTTGTACAAAGGTTAGGGGAGGTGGGGATGGTCAGAGAGGGGGACAGTGAGCTCTGAGGGCTTCGGGGTGCGGGAGGGGTGGTGGCAGGGGGCTTACAGCCGGAGGGGAGGGCAGGCCCGGCCCAGGGAGCCGTGTGAGTGACTTGGGATCTGGAGCCAGGGTGGGAAGGCCGTGTGGGGGGCGGCAGCGGCTTGAAGGCTAAGGGGGAATAGGTCGTGTGGGAAGGTGCGCCTGGGATGAGACCCCGGTCGCCATGGGTCTCTTGGGCGAACCTGAAGCTCCAAGGAGTGTTCCCGGGCCCAGCTCCGCCTCACGCTTCCCTTTGCTTCTTCCAGAGGCTGTCGGTGGCCCGCTGGGCGTGGGGCGAACCCCGCTGAGAGGTGTGAGAGTGAGGTCTGGGCTGCGTGGCCCGCGGGAGCCGCGGCAGCATGAACGACGTGGCCATCATGAAGGAGGGCTGGCTCCACAAGCGAGGTCAGTGCCCGTGGGCCGGCCCGGCTGAGGGCCCCGAGCTGGGCCCGTGGCTCCTCGGGGGCTGGGGGCGGACTGGGCTGTGGCTGCCGGGCCTGCGGGGCCTCCCTGGATTCTGGGAGCAGCCCAGGGGCGGTTCCAGGGCCCAGCGTCCCCACGGCCTGGGGAACACAAGCCCCGCAGGGCCTCCCGGGTGGGAACACACACCCCAGGCCGGTGTGCAGCCTCCTGGCCGAGGCTGCGGGCGGGGAGAACCACCCGCTTTCCTGGAAGGCAGCGAGGACTGGGGCCCATCCAAGGCCTGGCGCGCTGGCGGCCCAGGGCACTGCCCGAGGGCTCCTGAGGGCAGGGCAGGGCTGGCGGGCCTGGCCCAGGGCCAGTCTTGGCCGGGCTGTGGGCAGGAGGGGGCTCCGCGCTGCCTGGGGCCCGGCGTGGGGCGGGCTTGCACGGGTGCTGCCAGGCTGCCTGGCCTGACCCCCACCCAGCCTGCCCCCTGCTCGCCCGTGTGCCTCTGTGCCCAGGGAGGGGCCCTCAGGAAGCTGGTGGGATGGAGCTTGGTCCCAGGCGCCTCACCTTGCAGCCATGTCTGCCTCACTGCCTTCTGTCCCGGAGAGGCTGGACAGGCGGTCGGGGGGCTGGACTGGCTTGGTGTCGAGGTGTCTGAGGCGTCTGGGCAGGTCATGTTCTCCTGCTCCAGGCCGGGGTTGGCTAGTTACCACCTGCTCCCCAACTTCCCCTTCCTGCAGACCGGCTCCCTCCCAGAGCTCTGGCCGCTCCACACTAGCTAGCCACTAGCCCCCCACTCCTCATGCACGCCCTCCGGGGACGCTGTCCCCTCCCCACCTCAGGACCCCACAGGCCGCTGGGAGGTGGACCTCGGCACAGGTGGGCACCCGGGGAGCCGCCCCGCAGAGCAGGCTGGGAAGCACAGGGGAGACGAGACGCCGGGCGCCACGGGGGCGCAAAGCCGGGGGTCACGGATGTGGTCAGCGTGAGCTTTCAGAGCTCGCTCCGGCAGCGGCCAGGGGCACGGTGCTCGGCCTCTGGACGGAGGTGGGGCGGCTGCAGGGGCCTGTGGTCCGTGGCCAGCCGCCCCCCCCAGGGCTTCCTGCAGTGGCCGGCCGTCTGGGTCCCCTCCGCCAGCGCTGACCCTTTCCTGATCCCTGCCCCCCGGAACCCCCGGCACGTCCCGCCCTGTCTCCTCAGCTCGTCGCCCTCTTCGGGGTCAGGGCTGAGCCTGCCCCGGGTCCCTGTCCTGCCGTCGCGGCAGCACAGACACACCCTGGGGTCCAGGGCCTCTGAATCCTTGGCGAGCGTTTGTCGGCTGACTGACCAGGGACTGACCTGGGAGGCGTCCGGGGTCAGGGCTCCTGGGGTCCCCTGGCCAGCCCGGTTTGGGTAGAAGCGCCCCTCTGCTGCCTGGGTGAGTCTGAGAGGGCCCCTCAGGGTGTGTGCCTTCCGGAGGGGTGGGGGGCATCCAGGCAGCGCCCCATCACCGTGTCCGTCTCCACGGGCAAGTGCGTCGCCTCCTCAGGCCTTGGTGTCCCCGTCTGTACGGGGGGAGCAGTGGGGGACGGGCCCCGGGCCCCCGGCCCCCGGGCGGAGCTCAGCCAACCACAGGCCTGACAGGTCCTGCGTCCGCACTGCCTCTGGCCCACGTGCCCACCGGGCGGTGTGTAGTGTGGGGGGGGGCGCTCTGGCTGCTGTGGCCCAGGAGGGGCCATGCCGCACAGGAGGTGCCCGGGTCCATGCCCACGGCCCCCGCAGTGCCCCCGGGGGACCCCTGTGTCACCACCGTCTTGTTCTCTACGTCCATGCGTCTTCCACAAATCTGTTCTCCCCCCAAGTACGGGCTCTTCCTGTGTGCTGGGCTTTGGGGTGGAAGGGCATAAGGGGCAGAGGTCACGGCCGGGGTGGGGGGATCAAGGATGACCGCGATTTGAGGCTGGAGGGCTGTGGCAGTGCGGTTTCTCAGGCCACGGGGCACTCGTGTTTCTGTCCTGGGGGGTTACCTCCTGGGGGTCCGCAAGCGGGCGGCTGTGCACGTCCAGCCCCTCGGAGTGGGTGGAAGGGGGCGCTGTCAGCCGCTCCTGTGTGCTCCCCCCGTCCCAGAAGCCTCCCCCGCCTGCAGCGCCCTCTCACCTCCCTGCCCTGTCCCCACCTCTCAGGACCGGCCGGAGGAGGACGCCGAGGCCCCCGTGGGGCGGCTCTGTGGAGTGGGGGCCCGGGCCGGGAGCGGCAGGGGGCTCCACCTTCCCCACCCCACCCCCGCCACCAGGGGCCTGATTCTGGGGGGGCTCTGACTGTCCTCCAGCTGCTCACAGACCCCCGAGTGCCCCACGGTGCCTCTTGTTACAGAGCTCGGGGGCTGCTGCGGGCCTGCGCCACCCGCTGCGCTGTCTGCCCCGTGTCCAGCCCCAGGCCGGTGGGCAAAGGGCAGAGGCACTTAGGGACTACGCAGAGAGCTGAGGGGCGGGCGGCCAGGGTCCATGTAGGACAGATCCCCGGGCCTGGCTCCTTCCCCTTCTCTCCAGGGACTGCATCGCTGACAATGCGTGCTCTGGCCCAGAGCAGCCGAGCAGGCAGAGAGCCCGGCTGGCGGCCAGCGTCCGTCCCTGCCCTGCAGCACCCAGGCGCGGCCTCCGGGCCTCTGCGTCCCCAGGCGTCCCGGGGAGCATGCGGCCAAGCTGCTAGAGGCTGGGAAGGACAAGGGTTGGGCCGAGTGGGGCTACAGGGACCTTGGGCAGGTCTCCTGAGAGACACCTGCACGTCCCGAGTACGAGTGGGTGTCCCAGAGGCAGGCCGGCTTCCTGAGCAAAGTGGGATGCCCCAAGTGGCGGGCAGACACCCCCAGCCGTGGTGGACACCCCGAGTGGCGGGCAGTTGCTTCTCAGCCCCAGCCACCGGTGCTGGGGAATGGTGGGCTCATTGTGGCTCACAAAGGCCACTTTGCAAAGATTTGGTTTTTTATGTGCATTGTCCTGATTTTTCAAGGTGGACTGCTGAAAAAACAAGCCTTCCTCCAGGAGGCAGTCTGCCTGGACTTGGCCTGCAGTCCAGGAGGAGCCCCCATGCTGCGGCCTGGCAGGCAGGGGCAGAGAAGCAGGTGGAGAGCTGGCCTGGGGGCACGGGGTTCCCTGCCCTTCCTGGGTCTGGCCCCCCACTCCCCCAGTGAGGTTCGCCTGGTGGGGCCCCGTGTTCCTCGGGCTTGGGGTGGGGGGGCTGGTCCCGGGGGTGCCTCAGGCCTGCCTCTGTCCCGACCCCAGCCCGTGGCTGGCCCAGACCTTCTCCTGGTCCAGGCCCTTGCCAGCTCACTGAGCTGCTTCCAGCAGGGAGTGGGCTTCTGGGCCGTGCTGACTCCTCCCCGGCCCCACCTTGGGCCTGGCTGGTTCCTGCTTCTGGCCCCCGCCCTGGGCTTCACCGGCTCCCTCCACTGGCTCTGGGCTGGAGAGAGGGTGGGCCGGAGAGAGGGTGGTCCCACGTGCTGACAGCCTCCCACCCACCACAGGCCTGCGCTTCTCACGGGGCGGGGCTCTGGGGGTGCAGCCCAGCTCCCCTCGAGGAGGCCGCAGTTCTGCTGGCCAGAACACGGGGCTCATGGGACCCCCGGGGAGGGGTCCGCTGCCTGTGCCGCGCGCCAGGCTGGAAAGCCGGCTGAGCTGGGCCCCCAGGCTCCATGTCTCTGGCCCAGTGAGGCGCGTCCAGCTTCCCTCTGGGTCTCGCTTCCCTCTGGGTCTCGCCGTGGGGGCCGTGACTTTGGCCCGGGTGGTCCCCTTGGGCTGCTCGAGCAGACGGCCAACACCAAGGGTGGGAGCCGGCGCCTGGGCGGGGCTGTTCCTGGAGGGGCGCCCCCAGCGTACGGGTGGTGACCCCGGGCCGGGGCGTGTGGCTGAGGCTGAGGCCCGCGGGCCTGTGTGGGGCCGAGCTTCCTGTTTTGTGAGCGGGCTGAATTTTCCCTTCAAAACAAACAACAAAAGAGGAAGCTCGGGCGTCCTTGCGCTGGGGGTAAGGGGTCATCCCCGCCCCAGCCCCGGGTCCCTAGACTCAGACGCTGCCTCTGTCTGCTTCCTGGCCCTGCGCTGGCGAGCAGGGAGGGCCCTGGCCCCTGGGAGCACAGCATGTGCCCCTCAGGGGTCGGGGAGGGCGTCCTGCCCACTGCAGTCCTCGGGGCAGCCTGGGCCAGGTCGCGTCAGGCCAGTTCCTAGAAGTGTGGTGGGGGTGCAGGCGTCCCCCCTGGCCAGGCTCACGGCCAGCAGCCACCCCGGGAGCCTCGCGTGACTGCTCCTGCGGGGTGGGTGCCCTCAGTGTCTGCCCGTGTGCCTCCCCCCGGGCGGGCTCCCTCCGCCCCGGACCTGGCCCCCCAGCCGCATGGCCCAGGGCCCCGGGCTCCAGCCTGCTTGCGCCCCGTGCGGCCACGCCTTCCCTGCCTTCCCGCCCGCGTCACGCGGCTCCCGAACCGTCAGAAATAACAGACTCCTGTCTCAGGAATGTTGGAGTTGGTGGGGGGGCTGGTTACGTGTGCCGTTGCTCTCGCCAACCTGGGGCCGTGGGCTGGGGTCTCCCGGGCGCTGGCTGTGCACCAGGGCTGAGCCCCCTGAATCCCGGGCTTTGCCCGCGGGGCCCGCCTGCCCCGAGGCCTCAGCGGGGTCCCCACAGGGTCGGGGCCCCCACACGGGGCCAGCCTCTCAGAGGAGCCCTCTGGCCACGAGGACCTGCTGCTCTGCCCCGAGCTGGAGTGTTGGGTGCGTGGGGAACCTGAGTAGGGGCTCTGATGAGCTTGGGAGGGACGGGGCCAGGGCGGGGTGGCCGGGCACGGGGAGGGTTCAGTCTGCTGGCCACAGAGGGGGGCGCATGCCCAGGCCCTGCCGCCACCCCCGGCTGGCCCGCTGCGACGGGCTCCACGCTGGGAGCAGTCGGGGGCGGGCAGCTGGGCGGCGGGGGCCCCGCCCCGCCCAGAGGTCCCTGACCCCTCTGCCATGTGGGTGATGCTCTCTCCGGCGGGTGTTGGTGCTCGGAGCCCCTTGGCCGCGGGGAGGCTGGGCTTGCTTAGACGCCCCCTCTGAGCACCTGGGCCAGCGGGCCGGGGGCCGTGGGCATAGGGCGGGCCCAGCTGCCCCCCAGGAGCCATGCTGCCCACCTGTTCCCTCCCCTTCCCTGCTCCGGGGAGCCTGGCAGCTTCCTGGGTTTGGTTGGGTCCATCCTGGGCTCTTGGCTCAGGGGTGAGAGGTGTGTCCCTAGGGAAATGTTCTGGAAACCCAGCACGGGTGTGCATGTGACTCTGGGTGGCCCTGCCCGAGGGCCGGGGCCTGTGATCCACAGGCCAGCCCCTGAGGGAGGAAGCTGTGGAGTGACAGGCTTGCAGGCTGCCCTTCCCCCTCCCGTCCCGAAAGCATAGACCCCCAGATGCCCCTGTGACCGTTTGGCCGGTGACGTGGGTGAGGGTCGTCAGGCCACTGGGGGACAGGGAGACGAGAGGCGGGGCGGGGGGCTGGGCAGGGGGCACCGTGTCCCAGGCAGAGGCCCTGAGACGGAGCCGGGGTGGTGGGGGGCTCAGGACGGGCCAGGGTCAGGGCAGCCACTTTCTCTGGCCGGTGCAGCAGGTGATGTGTGGTGCCCAGGTTGGAGGTGGGGTTTTCGGAGAGGGTGGCCAGGCGGGTGGACGTCCAGGCCGGGTGGGCGTGCAGGCAGGGCGGGGGTGGGTCATCGTTGGCGAGAGGCCCCGAGGCCGGCGCTGCCCTGGGGCAGCGGGCAGCGGGAGGGCGGCCCCTGGGGCCTTCTGCTCTGTCTCCCTGCGGGGGCCCAGCATGCCCCCTGACGGCACCCCTGTCTCCCACCCCGCCTCCCCGCGTTCCTCCGCAGTCCTTGCGCCTTGGGCCCTGCCCGCTCAATGTCAGAACCAGAGACCTCACGGCATCTCAGTTAGCGTCCAGGAGCAGGCCCGGCCCGGCAGTGGGACCTTGACTCTGGCCCCAAGCTGCCTCTCTGTGACCTCGAGAGCCCTTGCCTTGGGCCTTGGATTCCCCCGGGAGCGGCTGGTCATGGCGCTCCCCCTTCTCTGCCTGCGGGCCGCCGGGGAAGGCTCAGGGCCCATGTGGGGGCACGCCCTTCCCCGCCCCCTGCCTCCGCTGGGCCGGGGCTGGACACCCGTCCTCTCCGCTCCTCCGAACTGCCCATTCTGCCCCCAGGAGGACCTCGTGAGCACCGCGTCCCCAGGAGCAAGGAGCCGGCGGTGTGGTTTGCGCGGCCGACCCGGCCCCACTGGGGTGGGCTGCGCCCCCTCCCTGGCACCGGCTCTCAGCGTGTGCTGACCGTCCGTGGCTGGGTGTCCTGCCAGGGGGACGGGGCCTGCGGATGTGGGGACGTGACCGGGTGCGGGCCTGGCTGGGTGGCACGCAGTAGCTGTCACTGGCCGATGGGTGTGGGGTGGGGGCACCGTGCGGGGGCCGCCGTCAGCTGGCGCCTGCTCCCCGGGCCTGCTGGGGCTCGCTCCGCTCTGGCGGAACAGCGCGGTGCCGCCTGGCCCCCTGCCAGCCGCCGCCTGCCACCCACCACTGCCGTGGCAGCGCATTCATCCTGCAATTTCCCGAGAGCTGGGGACTCAGGACCCCTCGGGGGCTCAGGGGCCCGTGTGGGGGGCTCGGGGTGGGGCTCAGAGGGGCCGAGACCCCCGGCGGGGGAGGTTGTGCCTGCAGCTGGCTTGGGTACTGGGAGGCTGGGTGCTGTGTCCCCGGGGCCCACAGCTCAGGTCTCTGCCTCTGGGTCTCCTGCCCCGGTACCCTGACCCACAGCACGCTGGGACCCGTGCTGGGACTCACACTGGGAGATGTGCTGGGGGATGTGGGGGGCTGGCCGTCAGCCTGCATCCATCCTGTCCCCGAGCCGGTTCCCGGCCCGGCTATGGGAGGCCAGCGATGCTGGACAGGAACCCCCCTTCCTTGGGGGTCCTGTAGCTCCTTCCTGGGGATGAGCTGGCGTGGTGGAAGGTCCCCCTTGGCAGACTGTACTTGGGGACACTGGGAGGCCCTGGGCGGACAGGAGAGGAGGGGGCCCTGCCCCGGGCTTCCCCGTCTATCCCCAGCATGGGCTGCGTGCGTCTGTCCTGCTGTCCCCTCCACTGTCGTCGGCCCCCAAGTGTCACAGCCAAGAGGCCCGCACGCCGTGGCCAGGCCCTGGGCCAGCGGCCCCACCGCGTCCTGCCTGTGCTGAGCTCATTCAGATGCAGGCTGCAGCTGGTGGCCTCCGAGTGACCGCCTGGCTGGACGTCTGCAGGCAGGAGCGTCCCAGAGACTGAAGAACAGGGTCTGTGTGTCTCTGAGCCTCGGCCCTGGCCTCCCCCCGCCATCCCCGCGCTGCAGCAGGGCTCCTGCTCCTGCTCCGGGGGTCTGTGTGCCGGCTGCTGGGGGCTCGAGGCGGGTGCGGGGAGAGGTCGCCTCCACTGTGGGCTGCCTGGCCACCCGCCGCCCCCCCAGCCCCGCCCTGGTCGGGTCCCAGAGCCCACGTGGCCCTGGCGGTGGGCTTGTTGCGGGGAGAGTGGGCAGGGGGCGGCGGGGCCCACGGTTGGGGGCGCGGCGGGGTCTGAGGCCCAGGCTGGGGCATGGGGCGTCCTGCCGGCGGCCCGCATGGGGTGCGGCGCTGGGGGCCCATGCTGGGCGCGGTGGGGGCGGCAGCATTTGGTGAATGAAGATGGATCTGGGGGCTGCTCGGATGCAGCGCGCATCGCTCTCCCCGCGCACTTAGCGTCCCGGGGAGCGGCAGCTGGCGGGACGGGAGGCTCTCCATCAGGGGCCGACAGCTCCAGACTGGCACGCAGGCGGGTGAGGCGGGCGGCGGGCGGGTGGTGGGCGGCCCCCAGCCAGCTCGGCCCCCGCCCCCTGCCCTCCTCCCCCATTGCTGCCACCGGCTGTCGAGGGGGCCCCAGCCCTGGGACAGGGAGCACCGTGCCGGCCACCTCCCCTGGGGTTTGGGTCTCAGGAAAGGGTGGGCACCTGCTAAACACTGCCGGGTGGGGGCAGGTCACCAGCCGCCTCCTGGGCCCTCCCGGGTGGGTCAGCAGTGTCTGGGTCTGGAGGAGACCCCTACCTGTGATCCCTGGGGGAGGGCGGGGAGCGGCTGCAAGCCCCTCGCATGCCCCAGAGGCCCGGGGTGGAGGGGCGGGCGAGGGGAGGGGGCGTGGGCCCTGCCCGGCCTCCAGGCGGCCGCGTCCAGGAAAGCTGGCCCCCTCCCCTCCGCTGCCCGGTGGCCCTCTGCCAACGTGGGCACCTAATTAGTAAGTTCTCTGCTGTCGTTCAAACTCCTTGCTCGGCAAAATGGAAATGAAACGTTTCTTCTGGGTGTCAGTATGAAAAATGGCAGTCGCTGGGACGTCACAGAGGACATCTGCTCTGGTTGTCTGGCGCGAGCGCCGCGTACGGCTGAAGCTGCAGAACCCGGGGAGACGTTCCCGGGGACCTGGGTGACCCGTGGGCGGGACACAGGGCCTTCCGGCCTGGCTTCACGACGGCACGCTGGGCTCCCCGGACGGCAGGAGGGTCGTCACACGGGCAGGAGCTTCTGCTCTGAGTGCCCACCCTGGGGGCCTGCTGAGGGTGGGCTCGCGTCTGCCAGGCAAGCCCGGGTGTGGTGCCGGCTGCTAGGCGCTGGACGCCAGGCTCCTGGAGGGCTCTTAGGACTAGGCCAGCCTCCATCAGGTCCAGGCACCCACCTGACCCCCTTTCCAACACAGGCCAGGGTGGGCTCTCCATCAGAGGTGGGCGCTCTCCCACAGCAAGCCCTGCCCTCCTGGCCCGCCCTCCACCCTCGGGGATCGGGGTCCATGCCTGGCCTGGCCCTCGACCCCCGGGACGAGGGTGTGCGGGCCCTGTGGCCCAGCCTCAGGCCCACCCGCCGCATCCACAGGTGAGTACATCAAGACCTGGAGGCCGCGTTACTTCCTCCTGAAGAACGATGGTACCTTCATCGGCTACAAGGAGCGGCCGCAGGACCTGGAGCAGCGCGAGTCGCCCCTCAACAACTTCTCCGTGGCCCGTGAGTGCGTGGCGGCCGGGGCAGGGGTCCGCGCGTGTCTGCAGCCCCTCGTGGCCCCAGCCCTAGGGCACCGGTAGTGGCCGGTTTTGGCTGCGGGGGTCTCTGAGCCGACGCCCGGGGCTTCCGGAGGCGCCGTCGGGTCTCCTAGGGCTTCTCCCCAAGGCCCGGACCTGAAGCAGGCCGGCGTGCACCAGCTTCGGGGACCTCTGCCAGCCGGGCACAGGTTCTCAGAGGCCCCAGCCCCGTGTGGGCGTGTGTGCCCACCTCAGCGGGGCGCGGGCTGGGTGGGTGCGGCACTGCTGGCCTGGGCGCCTCAGGAGGCTCAGTGGACGGGCACGTTTTCTAAAGCAAGTGCTGCCGTGGCCTCGTGTACCTGCGGGGGGAGGGCAGGTATGACCCTACGTGTGGCGGGGGGACCCAGGCGTGAGGATGGGTGGCCAGGCAGGGCCTCCAACGTAGGGTGCTGTGCCCAGGGCTGGCCCGGGACACAGGTCTGGTGGGTGGGTGAGTGATGACTTGTTAACTGGCAGACCCCGGGGCCCGCCCACCTGCTGTTGGGGCGCAGAGCACAGTCCCGGTCCCACCCCAGGCTTGCTCGTAAGCCCCCCACACTCCGGCTGGCTCCGCCCTCCCTGCCGCAAGCCCTGGGAGCCCGGGGTCCGCCAGCTCCCCCACCACTCATCAGACCGGGGTTCTGGTGCAGGATGGGGGGCGTGTAGCACCGTGGCCCATGCCCCAGCCTCTACGCCTGCAGATCCCCGGGTGGGGGCCAGCCTGGTCCCTTGGTTGCCACCCCCGCCCCCGGCTGTACCTGGCCCCATCTGCGCTGCAGGGGAGGCCTGGCCGACACACCCCACCCCAGGGCTTCCGGTGGGGAAAGCAGAGGCGCTGCTGCCTCCGACGAGGCCCTGGCTGGGGGCTCCTGGGGTTCTCCCCTGAGCCCTGAACCCTCCTCCCAGGCTCCTCAGGCTTCAGCAAAGCAGGGAGAGCAGCGGCGGGGGAGGGTGCGGGGAGGAGGCAGATACCCGTCCTGGCCGCCCCGTGGCCACGCAGCTGGGCTCCCCATGGGGCCCCCTGGGCTGGGCTGGGGGCTTCGGGCCTGGAAAGGATGCTGCAAGGGGTGGCTGCCACCTCAAGGGGGAGGAGGTCCTTCGGGAATGTTCCCCGAACCCAGCGCAGGGGAGTGTGGTGGGGGGGGAGGTGGGCACCACCCAGAGGGACTTTCAGCAGCAGGTGGGGCAGGGGCCTTGAGCCAGGCCTTAGGCCAGCAGGAGCAGGAGCTCCGGAGCAGAGCTGAGAGGGAGGGCTGGGCGGCTCCGCAGGGGCCTCTGCAGCAGGGGCTGTTCACCCGGGAGGGATTCCCAGGGTGGGGGGTGAGAAGTCAGGCCCTGGATGGGTCAGCCGCCTGGGTCCTGGGGACGCCTGGTGGTCTCTGATGGGCTGAATGAGCTGGAAGTCGGGTGTGTGGACCCAGCAGGCTGCCGCACAGGTTTTCCTCCCTGTCCTGCCCCAGGCAGACGTGGGCCCCCAGCACCCTCCCCCCCAGCCCTCCACCATTGTCCCCAGCCTGGCAGACTGTTCCTTGCTTCCTTGCACTCGGCTGAGCCTGGCGGGGCCCCTCGCGGTTGCCAGGGCCTAGACACTGGAATGTCGGAGGCCCCTGCGCTGGCCCCAGGCCCCCTCCTGCCTCGCACAGGCCGGGCTGGAACCCGGCCCCTCTCTGGGCCCCGGGCACACCCACGGCTCCTTTGCTGCAGGTGTGAGTGCGTTTGGGGCACGCGTGCTCCAGATGTGTGTGCGCTCCCAGGTGCGCCAGCCTCTTTCTACCTCTGCGTGCACCCGGGGGCGTGGGCAGCAGTGGGGGGAGGCTGCAGCCCAGGTGGCCTCTGGGGTGGACAGGCAGCCGCTCCAGAGGGTGAGTCATTACGAGCCTCCGTCTCTGGCCTGGCCCTGCACTGAGACAGGGCGGGGAGCCTGCTGGTCCTCCTGTGGCTGGGAAAGCGGTGGGACGTTCCTGCTCGGGAAGCTGGGGAGCTGCTCTCCCATGAGGCCTCCTCCCCGCTGGCCCGTCCTCAAGCCCCCCACCCTCCTGGTTGAGGGCCACGTCCTGGGCAGCTGGGGCGCTCAGAGACCAAAGGACAGACCGTGCAGATGGATCCGCCCAGCCACAGACGCCCCCTCGGGGGCACCGCCCAGCTCTCAGCAGGGTCCCGGCTGGAAGGGGCGCTTTGGCCCCCTTTTACGGGGTGGGAGACTGAGGCTTAGAGAGGTCTGGCCTGCGGCGGGTGGGCCAGGAGGCTGTGCAGACAAGTGCTTCCTGCCCCTAGAATGCCAGCTGATGAAGACAGAGCGGCCGCGGCCCAACACCTTCATTATCCGCTGCCTGCAGTGGACCACAGTCATCGAGCGCACGTTCCATGTGGAGACGCCCGAGGAGCGGTAGGAGTGTGGGCGCGGCGCCAGGGAGGCCCCGGGCCCCGGGCAGAGCTGGGGGCCTCACCTGAGCGTCCCATAGGGAGGAGTGGACCACCGCCATCCAGACGGTGGCTGACGGGCTCAAGAGGCAGGAGGAGGAGACGATGGACTTCCGGTCGGGCTCACCTGGCGAGAGCTCGGGGGCCGAAGAGATGGAGGTGTCGCTGGCCAAGCCCAAGCACCGCGTGGTGAGCCCCAGCCCTGCCCAGGGCCCTGCGGTCACAGGCCCCCCACACCCCCCCTCCCAGCCCCTGCATGGGAGCGGGGGAGAAACGCTGGGTGCAGGAAGGCCTGGGTACTGTTAGCCCGTCCCCCAAACCCCAGGGTTCCCAGTCGGGGCACACAGCCCTGCAATCTCCCTTGAGCCCTGGACTCCCAAGGACCCCCGCACCCCCACTGCCCCAGCCTCACTGTGCTCGGCCCCGAGGCTGCCCGCCCCCTGACCCTGGCGCCTGCACACTGCCCGCAGACCATGAATGAGTTTGAGTACCTGAAGCTACTGGGCAAAGGCACCTTCGGGAAGGTGATCCTGGTGAAGGAGAAGGCCACGGGCCGCTACTACGCCATGAAGATCCTGAAGAAGGAGGTCATTGTGGCCAAGGTGGGGCTGGGGCCGGGGCTGGGGGCCGGGCGGGGCGGGGCTGGCGGCTCAGCAAGGCCTGTCTTCCAGGACGAGGTGGCCCACACGCTCACGGAGAACCGCGTTCTCCAGAACTCCCGGCACCCGTTCCTGACGGTGAGTGCCCCTGGGCCCCCTGGGGGAGCTGGCGTGGATGCGCAGCGCTGGGCACCCTAGCCCATCCTCCCTGCCAGCCTGTCCTCCCTGCCAGTCCGGCAGGCTCAGAGCTTGGCCGATGGTGGGCGGGCCTGTGGGAGGGGCAGACGGCGGTGCTAGGTGTGGGGCGCGGGTGCACAGAGTGGGCAGGGGCTCCAGCTTCCCTCTGTCCTGCTGAGACCCCGGGAGGCCGCACTCCCCATGCCCACCCTTCTGCATGGCCTTCCTGGGCTTCCCCTGGGAGGCTCATGGCAGGCGGTCCCTGTCCTGGGGGAACTCGGCCCAGGAGGGATGTATGGAAAACCCCCAGCCGTACCAGGCCTCGCTGGCTGTGCTCCCAGGTCAGCAGTCAGGCAACCAGGCCAGCCCCGGGGGTCTCCTCCCTGGGACCACTGTGCTCAGCAGGGTGTCCGGTATCCTTTCTCCAGGGGAGGGAGCTGAGGAGCGGTCGGACAGCTGCTGCTTTTGTCCCTAAGATGTTCTCTCATGAGAAGCGTTAGGGTTAGGGTTAGGCGTTAAGAGCAGACATTGTGTTTGTCCACCCAGACTTACTCATGAGCGTGGCTTTGCCTCACCCACGTCATTTTCCCCTTCCCCTCTGTCTGGCCAGAGGATTGTGAGGAAAAGGCCAGGCTTTGTTCACACCCTTCACCCTCCATTGGGTCGAGTACTGGCCACCTCAAGTCCTGCAGAGATCCGGACTTGCCCTCCCTCCGGATGCCGCTGGCTCTCCGTGGGGATGGGGGATGGAGCAGAGCATGGGGGAGAGTCTCCCATCTGTATCTTCATGAGCCAGGGGGCCATCCCATCAGAAGAAGCCTTTCTTTTGAAGTGAGACTGCCTGTGGTTTGACGCGTGAGGGCAGTGGGTCCTGTCCTGCAGGGGAATCTCCACGTGGTCACTGGACCTGCAGCTGCTGGTCCTCGGTTGTGGCCTTTGGGGCAGCTGGGGGTCCCCCGCTCCACAGGGCAGACGCCCTGCCCAGCCAAGGGCTGGGTTCCAGCTCTGCTTCTCTTGCAGGCCCTGAAGTACTCCTTCCAGACCCACGACCGCCTGTGCTTCGTCATGGAGTACGCCAACGGGGGCGAGGTAGGGCCCTGCCCCGGGTGGCCCTCTCTGAGCCCCGGATGTTCGGGGGGCCACCCTCCCCACTCCCCGTCAGGTTAGGGTCTCCGCCCCGCGGCCGTGGCTGAGGTCGCTGGCCCCGCTCAGGCTTCTCGTCCCGCAGCTCTTCTTCCATCTGTCCCGGGAGCGGGTGTTTCCCGAGGACCGGGCCCGCTTCTATGGCGCGGAGATCGTGTCGGCCCTGGATTACCTGCACTCGGAGAAGAATGTGGTGTACCGGGACCTCAAGGTGGGCGGGGCCGGGAGCGGGGGCGGGGCTTGGGAAGCGAGCTGGGGGCGGGGCCGGGGGCCGGGGTGGGGAGGAGAACTGGGGCGGGGCCAGGGGGAGCGGAGGCGGGGCTGGGGAGGGGGGAGGGCAGCGGAGGCGGGGCGCCGGGGTGCCAGGTGGCCGGGAGGCTGGCTGAGCTGGAGGCCCACTCCCGCAGCTGGAGAACCTCATGCTGGACAAGGACGGGCACATCAAGATCACCGACTTTGGACTGTGCAAGGAGGGCATCAAGGACGGCGCCACCATGAAGACTTTCTGCGGGACCCCCGAGTACCTGGCCCCTGAGGTGCGCACTGCCGCGCCCTAGTCCCCGGGTCCCGCCCGTCCCCTCTCCCGCCCACAGGTCCTCGTGTCTCCTGTGCCCTCTGAGCCCGTGCCCTGCACCCCCAGGTGCTGGAGGACAACGACTACGGCCGGGCGGTGGACTGGTGGGGGCTGGGCGTGGTCATGTACGAGATGATGTGCGGCCGCCTGCCCTTCTACAACCAGGACCACGAGAAGCTCTTCGAGCTCATCCTCATGGAGGAGATCCGCTTCCCGCGCACACTCAGCCCGGAGGCCAAGTCCCTGCTCTCAGGGCTTCTCAAGAAGGACCCCAAGCAGCGGTGAGCCCTGCCTGAGCCGCCCTCCAGCTGCCTGTCCCCCAACACCCCCAGGAAATGCCCAGCCGGCTTTGCTGGTGGCCGTGTGTGATGTCCTCGGCCTGGGCTGGCCCAGGCAGGGCGGCCCCTCATACCTGGTCAGGAATACCCCACCCAGGTGGTAGCTCCTGCCCACCTAGCGCCCTGCACCTGCTGAACTTTGCCGTGGAAGGGGCTACTCTTGTTATATGCTGCCTGGCAGCCGGCCTCAGCCTGAGTCCTGGGCCCGGCAGGCACGACCGGTCACCTTGGCCTCCGTTTCCCCCTCAGGCTTGGCGGGGGCTCTGAGGACGCCAAGGAGATCATGCAGCACCGATTCTTCGCCAGCATCGTGTGGCAGGATGTGTATGAGAAAAAGGTGCGTGGGGCTGCGCCCCAGCCAGCTTGCCTGCTCACCTGCACCTGCTCACACCTGCTGACCCCCACCTGCTCACACCCACTCATATCTGCTCACACCCCCATCCACATGAGGAGGCTTTCAAGGATTGCAGCAGCATGCTTCCTGCACATGTGGTTCTCTGCTTTTTGCTCTCTGAGGGACCCACAAGCTCCGGGCCCTGGCCCGTGCTGGCAGCGTGGCTCACAGACCCAGGAAGGTGGTCCCTAGGCATGCTAGGTGTCTCTCCTCAAGCCCACTTCCACCCTGTTGGCAGCGTACTCTTCCTCTGCAGGCTACACACAGCCAGCTGGACCTCTCCCTAAGACGGGGCTTCCCAACCCTGCCCCTTTCCAGCCAGGGTCCTGCCTCCTGAGGGCTCTGGTGCCAACCCTGACCCAAGACCCAGCCTGCTAGTTGCTACTAGTTCCCAGTCAGTCCTGACCCCGGGCCAGGGTGGAGCACACGGGGGTCGTTGCTCCCTCCCATGAGCCTGGCCCTTTAAAGTTGCCCTCGAATCCTGTGTCATGGTGGGTCCCCTGCAGTTGGACGCTGCCTGGCCACTCTGATGCCCGGGGCCAAGAGTGAGGTGGGTGGCCCCACAGATGGGTCCCTGAAGGGTGAGGTCCCCCAGGGCACCCAGGCAGGGGAAGGCCCAGCCACAGGCTTGTCTCCTGGGTGGGGAGCTGTGTCCAGGTCCAGGTGTGCCGGGCAGTGTGGAGCAAGTCTGGTAACCTCCCCCCCTCCCCCCTTCTGCAGCTCAGCCCACCCTTCAAGCCTCAGGTCACGTCAGAAACGGACACCAGGTATTTTGACGAGGAGTTCACAGCCCAGATGATCACCATCACGCCACCCGACCAAGGTGAGGGTGGTCCTCCCTGCTGACCCCTCCTCTCGAGGCAACAGAAGTCTGTTCAGCGTTGCATTGGGCGGCTCCCTCTGCAGGGTGGGCGCCAGGGCCGCAGTGCCCCGGTCCCGGGATCGTGGGGGTGGGGGTCACTGAGGCTGGTTGTGGAGTCTGGGAGGTGAGCCCTCGGGGCCTGCCTCAGTTTCCCCAGTGTCCGGGAGCTGAGCTGCCCCTCCTATCCACAGACGACAGCATGGAGGGGCTGGACAGCGAGCGGAGGCCCCATTTCCCCCAGTTCTCCTACTCGGCCAGCGGCACGGCCTGAGGGGCCCGCTGGGCCAAGCTCAGGACACCGCCACGGGCAGCCACGTGCTCCAGACGACGCTTCGGAGGATTGGGAGGAAGCCTCGTATGGAGGATCTGTATTTAATGTTTTTTATTTCTGGATGCGTTTGGATGGAACCACGCCGCCCTCCATCACGGATGGGGAGGTGCCCCATGCTGTGGGCAGGGCCGCCCGCACTGGGGGCAGAGTGCCCCTGGCCAGCCAGCTCGGGAGGAAGACGTCCTGCAGTTTCTCTTAATTTATTCATCCAGTTCTCCAGACGCGGCCTCGGCCTTCGGAACAATTAGATTCCTGTAGGAAAACCAGGACTTCTACAGCCGCGTGCACATGGGTTTCCGTGGGCCCTGCGCGTGGCCCCTCCGTCCGTCCGTCTGGCCAGCAGTCCCCGGCTGCCTCTGTCTCCCCCAACCCCACAGCCCTGGAAGCTGTCTGACTGTGGGGTGCTGGCCCAGCCCCCTTCTCGCTCGGGGAGGGGCTGAGTGGAGGCTGCAGGAGGGCGGCCCCCAGGATCGGGCTGGCCGGGGCTCCGGCGAGATAGAGGGGCCGGGTGCCACCTGTTGCTGTCTGTGCGTCCTGGGGTTCCTGATCTCAGGAGAAAGCCCCCCCGTGCGCCCCTGTCCCACTGGGACCGCCTCCCCGATGGCTCCCCGGCAGCACTTGTCCCTCTAGAAGCTTCGCTCCCGCTGTCGCCCCGGCCCCGCCCGACGCCCTCTGCAGGGGCCATCACTGCCCACTGCGCCTCCCGGCCAGACGCTGCGCTGCCCAAGGCGTTTTTTTATACTCAACTTTAGTATTTTTACTATTATGAGACTTTCCCTCCAAATTCTTCAATAAAAATTGCTTTTCAACTCTGTGGCTCGTTTCGCTGGGTGGCTGGCCTCCTCGCAGGGCGGACCTGGCCTTCCTGCACCCAAGGCATCCTGCCTAGAGGCCCGGGGACAACTCGTGAGGGAAGGTGTCCCCCACCGCCTCTGGCAGGATTCACTGGGGGGTCGGGCGGAATGCCTTGGCTGCCTCTGTGCCCACGGCTTCACCCCAGCCCCACACCTCAAGCAGGCCACCCAGACTGCACAGCTGTCTGTCTGCCCAGCAGCACCATCCATGCAGCAAAGAGCTGACCATCAGGATGGACCGAGACCTTGCAGGGCCCACTGCTGGCTAGGACAGACACTCCAGCCACCGCCAGGCCCTGGGACCCGAGAGGCCCAGAGGACAGCCTGCCGAAGGTCACACGGCAAGCCTGGGACAGCTGGGAGGGGGCCCAGGGTGTCCAAGCGGCCCAGCGGGACGAGTCTCGGGCGCCACCTGGTGGGCGCAGAGAGAAGCTGGCTGCGCCGCGCCGGCCTCTGGGCGGGACCATCCGGCACCTGCGGGGAGGGACGGGGCCTCGGCTCTCCCCTCTAGTGGACTCGGCCCCGAAGGTGTGGGCTGGACGTTCACCGGGGCTGGCGCCTGGGCCTGCGGACGGGGGCGCAGCCGTTTCTCCTCCAGGCTCCGGGGCAGGTGGCCCTGGCAAGGCATTCCTTGGGGTGGGGGCGCTGCCCGCTTGTGCTGGACGGGGTGCCTTAGAGGAGTGTGGGGTGCTGGAGGTCAGTCCAGGCCTGGGGGTGCCTCTGCTGCTGCTGCTAAGTCGTTTCAGTCATGTCCGACCCCATAGTCGGCAGCCCACCAGGCTCCGCCATCCCTGGGATTCTCCAGGCAAGAACACTGGAGTGGATTGCCATTTCCTTCTCCAATGCATGAGAGTGAAAAGTGAAAGTGAAGTCACTCAGTCATGTCTGACTCTTCACGACCCCATGGACTGCAGCCTACAAGGCTCCTCCGTCCATGGGATTTTCCAGGCAAGAGTACTGGAGTGCGTTGCCGTTGCCTTCTCCTGGGGGTGCCTCTAGAGCTGCCCAGTTCTCTGGGTGGTCCCTTAGGGCCCAGTTCTGACAGGCTCTCAGCTATTTCACTCTAGTATGCAGCTCCTTTGGAAACCACAAACACACCAACTGTTACCTGCTAAACATGCTTTAGATCAATTTCAGAAACAAAAAAACGTGCTTCGGATTGGAAGCCTGTGCACTGTTGCTGGGAATGCACCATGGAACACCCATGGAAAACAGTACGGAGGCTCCTCAAAACAGAGCTGGAACCACCACGGGACCCGGCAATCCCACTCCTGCAAATATGTATGTGCCCCAGAGGGATGGAAGCAGGGTCTTGAGGAGGTGTGCATTTTTAACACCATAGAAAAGGGGACAATGTGGAAACCAGACAGTACAGCAGTACCTGATGACCCCCAAAGTTCAAGCAAATGGTACCCCAATGTGGCCAGTGCGGTGTGGAAACCCGGGGTGGACGCCTCTGAAGCTGAAGCTGGGGCATGGCGGGGGGCAGCTGGCCAGGGAGAGGGGCTCGAGCTGCCCCTTCCCAAGGGACCCCCTTGGGAGACGGGGTGGTAGCCTCAGGGACATTCCTTGGCCTGGGACAGGCTTCAAGGTCATGGGCATGGACACAAGAGCAACCTTACTCTGTGTCCCATCCAGGTGGGTTGGGTCAAGAGGGGATGAACCAAGGGCGAAGACCCCAGAACATCCGGACCTTCCAGGAGGCGGGGCTGTGGAGGCACCTCCCCAGCAGAGTGGTGGGGTGTGGGGAGTCAGGCACCTCAGGGAGAAATTCCACAGGGCCATCCTGTCCTGGCTGGTAAGGCCACAGTAGACCTGGAGAGGCCTGGTGAATCATGGCCCTGGAGCAGTGAGGCCCAGCAGGGCACCCTGGCCTGCACGGGAGGTTGTAACTCCCGCCCACGTCCCACCCTGTCCTTCACCAGGCCGGCCCCCCAAGGGACAGGGAGAAGGGAACAGAAGCGCCTTTAGCATCTGGGGTGCCCACGTGTCGGGCCAGCTCCCAGCTCCCAGCGAGGGGCCGGCCAGGCTGGGGTGTTGGAATGGCACAGGGTCGGGGCCTTCCCTGAAGGAGATGCCAGCCCAGGAATGTCTGCTCAAAGATGGCTCATTGTTCAACAGACTCACCCAGCCCTTCCCTATGACTTTGCTTCTCTCTACTCGAAGTGGGTTTCTTGTCGACAAGGGAGCTGGCTGCTCTCCCTGTCTGAGGGTCTTCACGCCCTGGGGTGCTTGGCCCACCTCCAGCGGCGGGTCGGGGGTGCCTGGCCCACCTCCAGCGGTGGATCGAGTCGCGGCTGAGCCTGAACACCATCGTGCAGCTCTCCTGTACGCCTCGCTGCTTCTTTATGCCTTCTTTCCTCTCTCTCTGCCTCATTTTGGATTAATGACTGTTCTTTAACATCCCATTTTCTGTCTTTTATGGGTTATTTCTATTTCATCAGCTTTCCCACTGCTGTCTCTTTTCAGTTCCAGGACCCAGGATCCCATGAGGAATTCAGAACAAGTGCTCTCTGCAGGGAGGACGTAGCTATGGCCTGGCTGCGCTTGGACCTCGTCTGTAACTGACTCACCAGCCTGCCTCTGAGGCCCAGCGATCCACACAGTCCTCAGATCGCACACCTCCACGTCCCGGCTCCCTGCTGCGCTCACAGCTTGTTGCCATCACGTTCAAAATCCCCAACATACATTATTCTTGCTTTCAACAACTGTCTTTTTAACATTTTAAACATCCCTGTCGCGTTTACTGCTTCGGCCAGGCCGGTGGGCATTCGGTGTATTCACGTGGTCATACCACCGTCACCACCACCTCCAGAAACGTTCACCTTCACAGACCAAACCTGCTCCCCCTCACCCACTGCCCACCTCCGCCCGTCTCCAGGTGGACTCGCAGGACCGTCCTGTTGCGGCTGGCCTACTTCCCTCGGCTCGACATCCTCTGGGTCCATCTGTGCTGTAGTCTGTCAGGCTTTCCTTCCTTTTTAAGGCCAGACCCTATTCCACTGTAGGGATGGGCCGTGTTGGCTTAGCCCTTGCCCCCAGATGGGCGCGTGTTCCTCTGTCCTCTTGTGAACGGCATTGCTGTGAACACAGGTGCACAGGCTTGCTTCCCTGCAGGGTGTTTGCCATAGGTGGGAGCGCTGGGTCACTGCGGCGCTGTCCCGACGCCGCCGCGCCTGCTGTCCACGGCCGCGTACGGGGCTCCATGTCCCCGCAGGCGCCCTGATGGGGGCAAGGCCGCTCCTCCTGACGGTGACCTGTGTCCCCAACGATGAGCCACGCCAAGCCTCTCTTCCCCAGCTCGCCGGGGTCACGGTCTGCAGGTGGATGTGGGGACGGAGATGACCCCCGAGGAGGACGGCTGACCGCTGACCAGTGCCTTGTACCGTGCTCCCGGGGCTGAGCCAGGCGGCCGGAGTGTTCTCAACTCAGAAGACCTGGGACTCACTTGTGACTCCCTTTCTTAGACCTAAAGCCTCCTCGCAGCCCTCCGCCTCCCTGCTCCCGGGGTCCCAGGCTCCACCCATGGGGGCAAATCCTGCCCTGGCCCAGCCCCCTAAGGATCGCGGTCACTTGACCCTGCAGCTGGCCAGTGGCCCGGCTGCCGGCCCCAGCGCACCTCCCGGCTCCGCCAGGTCCTCTGGGGAGCCAGGCTGACCATCCATGGGCTCCTCTTGGCCCGCAGCGCTGAGGGGGGTCTGTGTGTGGGAACCGGCCCGCCTAGTCCGCTGCCTCCCTCAGGCCCCACCCCCAGCCAGAACCCACCCTCCTGGGCAGGGGTGGCCGGGTCCCCCGGGCCCAGGCCCCGAGACGGCAGCGTGTCGGGCGGCCTTTCAGGGACGGTCTGTGACCCGGCCCACCCGAGCGGCCGCAGAGCTCACTGCTGCCGTGTGGAGCCGGCAAGTGAGTCCTCTCGTCCAAATATAAAGCATTTATTGTCAGGAGCACAAAATACAAAAGAGAAAAGGCACCCTCCCCCGGTTCCTCAGTCGAGGCGGCGGGGCGGTGGTCCCGGCGGGCTCAGGCCTCGAACGCGGCGCAGCCGGAGCACAGCACCCTCTCGTGAAGGTCGCCCCCGCAGCTGAGAGACCGGGCAGGGGAGGAGCTGCGTTAGGGCTGAGCACCGTGAGCTGCGCACAGCCTGGCCCAGCACCGCCCGTTCCAGACGGAGGCAGTCATGAGGGGTCCCGCCGCCCAGGCGACCGAGCCCCCTCGGCCAGTCCCCCGGAGATGGACGCTCCCAAGGGGGGCGGCTGGGGCGAGGCTGGAGTGCGGAGCCCGCTGACAAGGGGCAGCCTGAGGAGACCCCCCCAGCCCCCAGGGGACGTCCACCTGCGGGGGGTGATGGTGAACGTCTGGAGCCCTCGCTGGAGCAGCCCCACCAGCCACGGAGCCCCCGGGCGCAGCTCAGGCCTCACGGGGGTCTGACGCCCCGGGCAGCCCCCAACTGTGCAGCAGGTGGACTGGCCCTGGGCGGCTCCAGCGAGGCAGGGAAGAGGTAAACAGGAGACTGCCCTGGGAAGGAGCTGAAGGGCCGGGAGGCGGCAGCTGCCCCAGGGAGGCGCCACAGCGTCAGGCTGTGGCTGAGCCCAGGCCTGGCTCTCAGCATCGGCCGGCCCACAGCCCTACCAGAGCCGGGGGCTGAGGGGTCACCAGGCACGGGCAGGACGCCCACCTCCAGGGCCATGCTGCAGCTCGGAGGCCCAAGGCCCGGCCTCCAGGGGGCCCTAGAGTGAGTCAGCTGTTCATCACACAGGGAGGGCGCCCGGCCCGTCACGGCCACGAGATGCAGGCAGGTGAGCGGTGGGCTCTTTGCGTGTCTGGGGACCAGGCAGCTGGGGGAGGCAGGAGGACGAGGAGGCCCTGCCCCAGGGCCCGCACTCACTCCCCGGGAGGCCCCGCCCCCAGGTCCCGCACTCACTCCCAGGGAAGGCCCCGCCCCCAGGTCTGCACTCACTCCACGTGGGCGCACAGGGCGCAGGCCACGGCTCCGCAGCTGCAGCAGGTGCGCACGCAGCGCGCACACAGGGCCCGCTCGCATTGGCCGCACGCCGCCTTCCCGTCCAAGGCCCGCACGCACGACGAGCAGGCTCCTGACGCCGCCCCAGCCGGGTCTGTGCGGAAGAAACACCGGTCAGTCCAACGGGGACCGGGAGCCCTGGGACCAGGGGCCGCCCCTCGCCCCCGGGAGGACAGTGGGCCACCTTCCTCCAGCGCCTGATCCACCACTAGTCACCCTGTGCAGAAACATGGCGCTTGGACCGGTTCACCAGGGGGAGATCCCAGCTGGCTTCCCTGAGGCCCACCTGCAACTCTCAGCACCCAGAGGTCGGGAGCCTGGGCCAGCTCTTCCCCTGACCACCTGCAGCAGAACTTGCCAGGCCTTCAACCCCTGGCGCGTCTGGTCTCAAAGTGTGGTCCCCGTGTCTTGGCTTAACACAGGGGCTCCTGGGCCCTGGGGGGTGGGAATTTTTAGCCAGTGATGCACGTGACAGTCTGAGGCTATAGCACACTGCGGAGGGATTTGGATAAGAGCTACAGGTGGAAAGCAGGCAGGACACCCACAAGGGTCACCCAGAGGGGTGTCTGCTCCTTTCTGATCCAACGGTTAGAGCTGTTCACAGCTCCCACACATCAGAGGTGGCAGAGCCTCCTGCAGTGGGAGCCTCCAGGCATTTGCCCCGTTCGTGGCATCAGACTCCGGCCCAGGAGGAAGAGCCCCCGCCCCATCCCGTCTGCAGCAGAGACCTGGGAAGCGCCTGCCATAGGCCTTACTCACCAGCCTCGGAGGCCTGCGCTCGACTTCGGGTCAGCCGGCCGTCGGGCCCAATCAGCATCTGCCCACGCGCGGCCCGAGGGGCTTCTGTGGGGCCGGGCCTCGGGGACTCCGGCGTGTGGACGATGGCGCAGCCTTCCTCCCACGCAGGGTCCATGCAGGCCTGGGCTCCACGGAAGAGGAGCTGCATGGTCTTTTCTGGGGAGGACAAGCATTGCCCGCTTACACCCCTGTGGTGTGGAAGCCCCTGCGGGGCTGCCTGTCCCCGAAGCCGTGCGTGCTGAGCCCTCTTCTGAGCAGTCTTCCAGCTACCCGGGACCAAGTTGCTCCTGGCGAGGCTGCCCTCCTGCCTGGGCTCAGCGGGCACCTCCTCCAGCCAGGTTCTGCACCCTGAAACCCCACCTGGACTCCCTGTCCCATCACTCTGCTCATTTTTCACAACGTGTGGCCTCACCTCCTCCCCAGAATCCACAGGCAGGCCTCCTTTGACAGAGGAAGCTCTGTGCTGTGGATCACCAACTAAAGCACAGCAAGAGACTCAGAGCTGAGCCTGCAACCTTTCGGCTGCTGCGGAGCTGCTGGCAAAAGGCACAGCCACAACTGGCTCCTGGCAAGGTATCCCAGAACTTTCCAGACCTCTGTGGTGCCCGGACATCTCCCTACCCCTGAGCAGCAGCTTTCCATCAGGGTACTACGGGCTTTCACAAGGTCAAATGCTAGGCGCCAGCTCCAAGAATGCTCTGTGGTTGTCTGCCCTGTCCCAACAGAGCCAGGGTGGAGAGCTTAGAAGCTGCTGGCGCTGGGTGATATCGACAGAAACACATGGCTGATAACTCAACTGAAGTGATGACAGCTTGCCACACCCAGCTCCTCCTCCTCCAGTCTCCCCATTCATAACAGGATGGGACTGTGGGGGGTGGGAGGGCAGGTCATGTGGTGAGGCTAACACTTGTCTTCAAGGGCCTGTGGCCAGTTCAACATAAAGAGGCCAAAGTTAGAGACTTGGAAACATTACACATTAGTTCACACGGGCCTCACGATGTCCTGTCTCAGAGAATGTCCAGGGAGCGTAGCATTCCCTCCCTGACAGGCTCTGCATGGGACAAGCTCTGCAAGTGCTCCAGGACATCGTGGTCAAGAGCTAGATTGACTTGTGTGTGTGTGTTAGTTGCTCAGTCGTGTCTGACTCTTTGCAACCCCATGGACTGTAGCCTGCCAGGCTCCTCTGTTCATGGGATTCTCCAGGCAAGAGTACTGGAGTGGGTTGCCATGCCCTCCTCCTGGGGATCTTCCCAACCCAGGGATCAAACCCAGGTCTCCCTCATTGCAGGAGGATTCTTTACTGTCTGAGCCACCAGGGAACCCCTTTCTTCTTTCTGTTTGCAGTGTTTCTGTTTTTGGAATGTCCTGAGAGAGGAACAACTGCAGTTTGGCCCAAGTACCCTAGGCTTCTCATTTACATCACCTGCTAACCCCTCCAAAGTGATGATCAGTATTATCAATGTACTCAAAAATGTGCATGAGGAAGCCAGAAGGGAAGGCTTAGGTCAGGGCCCTCACATCTCTCCAACCGGACAGTCCAGCCGCGCTGAGCCGGACAGCACACTCCAGCTGCCTGGTTTTTGTACAGGCTGTTCTCTCTGCCACGAACTTCCTTCCTTTCCCTCTCTGCCTGCCTAACCCCGCAGGAGCTGGCTTTGACTCTGTTCCTCCAGGAGACCTGAGAGCCTGCAGGGGTCTTTCAGTGACCCGTGCCTGCCCCTCTGGAGAGTCCTCCTTCGACTGGCCCCCCAGCAAACCGGGAGGCAGGGTCTCCTGCAGAGGAACGGCCTGGCAAGGAGGGCGCGCTGCACACAAGCCTCTCGGGTTATAAGGGGTGCCTCTGCCAGCTTTCCCACCGGGACGAGTCCCGGGAGGCGGGACCCGGAGGCCTCTCGCTGGGCTGGTCAGATCAGAGCGGGCTCCTGTGAGTCCAGTATTCCCGCAGAACCGAGCCCCGACTCGGCCCCACGCAGAAGCCGTCCGTTTAGGGAGGCGGGGAAGGGGCAGGTCGTGGACGCGGGAGCATTCACGCCGTTCCTACTCGCCGCTCCTAAGCCCGGTGTGGCGGCGGGCAACACGGGCCCCGGCTCCAGGGGGCGCGGTCGGCGGGGACCCCCCCCCCCGCCCAGCCCCGCTTCGCCGCACTCACCGAAAATCTCTCGCGTGAGGCGCTCGGCGCACACGCCGCGACTCAGCTCTCTCTGGCCGACACGCACTTTGAGCTGCAGCGGGGCCGCATCCGCGAATGGGCAGCCCCGCTTGGGCATGGCCGCGGCCCGGAGCGGCTCCGCTCGGCCGCCGCGCCTCTCTTGCCCGTGACGTCACAGCCGCGCGCCAACCCGGCGCGGAGCGGGGGCGGGACTAGTATGCGGCGCGACGCGGGATAGGCCCAGGGAGAGGGCGGAGGCGGGTCTCTTGCTCTGGGAGGTGGGACTCAGAGGCGCGGGAAAGTCCGGGGAGAGGTCAAGGGTCAGAGCGGGCGCGCCACGGGCAGGGAAACGGGAAGCCGGTGTGGTGCGAAAGCGCCGCGGGATAGGCTGGGGACGACGTGGGGGCGGGACTCGTGAGACACGCGGCTCGTGATAGGCCAGAGGCGCCATGGGGGCGGGACTCGTCTGAGGCGGCGAGGACTCATATGAGGCGGCGCGAAAAATGCGAGCGTATTGGCTGTTTCTTTGGTCCGTAAACAAGTATTTTTTAAAAAATTTATTCATATTTTTAATTGAAGGATAATTGCTCTACAAAATTTTGTTGTTTTCTGTCAAACATCAACATGAATCAGCCATAGGTATAACTCTGGAAACTCAGTATACTTCTTCCTTTAACTCACCAATGGTCTGAGGAGGATTCACTTTTTCGTATTTCTTTATTTTTAACACCAGAAACATTTTGTATCGGGGTATAGCTGATTAACAATGTTGTGGTAGTTTCAGGTGAATAGCAAAGGGACTCAGCCATACATAGACATGTGTCCCTTCTCCCCCAATGCCCCCTCCCGTCCAGGCTGGTACAGTGTTGAGCAAAGTTCCATGTGCTAACTTTTCTTTATTTCTTAATTTGGAGGAACGTCTCGCCTTCACAAGTGGAGAGTGTCTTACACTGGGCCGTTCTGGGCCCTGCTACGTCATTTGGAGCAAGTCTGAGGTAATGTTGGGCTCTGACCAAGCAGTGAGACTCCGGCCCCACCCAGGCTTCTTCCCGCTGCCTGCCTGCCTGACCCTTGTCCTGCCTGCTGGCCCACGGGCCATCCAGCATGTTCCTCTGTAGCCTGGATTTCTGCTGACAAAGCCGAGGGCCTCAGGCTTACAGGACACGCCCCACATGAGGCACGTCACAGCCCTGGACACTGACCCCTCCTAGAACGAATAGGGGCGAGGCCAGCCTGTGGTCCAGGTGCCCCTTCCCGCCTGGCCTGGTGGGTCCGGAGGGGGCTTTGGCAGCATTTTCCCTGTCGTGTGGCTGTCGTGTGGTACTATTCCTGTTAGCCATCTGCAGTAACTGTGACTGAAGAGACGCTTGATTGATTTTATCCTAGAAATAGACGAAATTCCCAGGAATGTTGTTTTTAATCTTACAGATCTTGGGAATTTTAAAAAGTTTCTTTGGGTTCAGATTTGAAACTGCCTTAGACTCTTCAGTCACAGTAAATATTCAATAGATGCAAAACATTGTGATTAAAACAATCTTGATAGCTCTTCTATTTCAACTTAATGTTAAGAAATATTTGTTGAGGGCATGGTCAGTGTTGGATTCCTTTTCTAGAGGTGCTAGTAACAAAACTCTCAGACTGGGGGGTGTAGAAAATACACATTTCTTTTCTTTAGTTCTGGGAGTTGGAAGTCCCAGATCGAGGAGGGCAGAGCTGACTTCTCCTGAGGCCTCTTCCTGATCCCCTTCTCTAAAAAGACATCAGTCAGACTGGATTAAGATGGAGCCATAAGACATCTTGAAAACTTAATTACATCCTGGTTTCTCAAAAAGTTGAAAATAGGACTACCATGTGATCCAGCAATACCACTTTGGTGTATACAGAGGAATTGAAACCAGTATCAAAGTGCTTTGCCCCCATGTTCACTACAGCATTTTTGCAATAGCCAAGACATGGAGACAACCTAAGTGTTTTTCTATGGATGAGTGAGTAAAGAAATGAGTGATATTTGGAATTACGTGTAATGAGATATTGTTCAGCCATAAAAAAGGCCATCCTGTCAATTAAAACAACATGAATGAACCTGGAGGGTGTTTTGCTAATTAAGTCAGAGAAAGACAAATATAGTAGTGTATAATTGCACTTACATGTGGAATTCAAAATCATCATAGAAGCAGAGTAGAATGGTGGTTGCTGGGCGCTGGCATTGGGGGAAATGGGGAGCTGATGGTCTGATGGTACAGACTTCTGGTTATAAGATGGAGAAGTTCCAGGGTTCTAATAATATTCAGCACAGTGACTAGAGTTAACAAGTATTATGTACTTGAAAGTTGCTAAAGGTAGATGCTAAATGTACTCACCATAACAAAAACAGCAAAATGGTAATTACATGACGTGAAGGATGTATTACCTCACCTTATCATGGTTTGCAATATGTATGTGTATAAAATCATGACATTGTACACCTTAATGTTATAAAAATTAAGAAACAGAAACCTCGTTTAAAATGGAGTCAGAGGGACTTGCCTAGTGGTCCAGTGGTTAAGATTCCAGGCTCTCAAAATAGGGGGCCTGGGTTTGATCCCTGGTTGGGGAACTAGATCCCACATGCAACCAAGAACTCAGGCATGCTGCAACTAAGATCTCGTGTGCTGCAACTAAGGCCCGGCACAGCCAGACAGATAAATCGATATTTAAATAAAATACATTGGAGTCAGAGAGAATTCCCTGGTGGCCCAGGGGTCAGGGCTCTGCATTTTCACTGCCGAGGGTTGAGGGTTCAATCCCTGGTCAGGGAACTAAGATTCCACAAGCGGCATGGTCAAAGATTTCAAAAATAAATTGCAGTCAGGAGGCCAGAAGAGGGAGCAAGCATACCCTGTGTGTGTGCTGTGTGCTCAGTCGCTTCAGCCGTGTCTGACTCTTTTCCGTGGACTGTAGCCCGTCAGGCTCCTCTGTCCATGGGATTCTCCAGCCAGGAATACTGGAGTGGGTTGCCATGCCCTCCTCCAGGGGATCTTCCCGACCCAGGAATTAAACCCTATCTCTGGCATCTCCTGCATTGCAGGCAGGTTCTTTACCTACTGAGCCACCTGGGAAGCCAAGCACACCCTGCCACACCACATTAACTGCAGACCCAATAGGAAGACAGCACCTTGCCTTACTTCACTAATAGGAGGGGGAAGGAAGAACTTCTCCACTCCTGGCAACAAGCCAGCCAGTAAACGACCGCTTACATGCCAAAGTCTCAGTTTCCACCAATGGACTCTTTGCTTAGACAGGCCCCTCCTAATTATCCCTTCTCCTCTATTAAAGAATTGCCTCTTCTTTGTTCTCCAGACTTGCCTGTGGTTTGCCATAGATTGCATGTTCCAAATTCAACTCTTGGCTGTTTCCGAATAAATCCATTTTGCTGGTCTCTTTTATTGTTGTAGGTCAACAGTGTATAATTAAGGTGTGCATTATATGTGCCAGTTACTTGTTCTGTGTCAATTATATCTTGATATATGTTGGATCATAGGAAAAGCAAGAGAATTCCAGAAAAAATCTACTGCTTCACTGACTACACTAAAGCCTTTGACTCTGTGGATCACAACAAACTGGAAAATTCTTAAAGAGATGGGAATACCAGACCATCTTACCTGCCTCCTGAGAAACCTGTATGCAGGTCAAGAAGCAACAGTTAGAACTGGACATGGAACGACAGACTGCTTCCAAATAGGAAAAGGAGTACGCCAAGGCTGTATATTGTCACCCTGCTTATTTAACTTATATACAGAGTTCAGTTCAGTTCAGTCGCTCAGTCATGTCCAACTCTTTGCGACCCCATGGAGTGCAGCACACCAAGCCTCCCTGTCCATCACCAACTCCTGGACTTTCCTCAAACTCCTGTCCATTGAGTCAGTGATGCCATCCAACCATCTCATCCTCTGCTGTCCCCTTCTCTTCCCTCAATCTTTCCCAGCATCAGAGTCTTTTCAAATGAGGCAGTTCTCGCATCAGGTGGCCAAAGTATTGCAGTTTCAGCTCAGCACCAATCCTTCCAATGAATATTCAGGTCTGATTTCCTTTAGGATGGACTGGTTGGATCTCCTTGCTGTCCAAGGGATTCTCAAGTGTCTTCTCCAACACCACAGTTCAAAAGCATCAATTCTTCAGCACTCAGCTTTCTTTATGGTCCAACTCTCACATCTATACATGACTACTGGAAAAACCGTAGCTTTGACTAGACAGACCTTTGTTGGCAAAGTAATGTCTTTGCTTTTTAAGATGCTGTCTAGGTTGGTCATAACTTTTCTTCCAAGGAGCAGGTGCCTTTTAATTTCATGGCTGCAGTCACAATCTGCAGTGATTTTGGAGCCCCAAAAAATAGTCTCTCACTGTTTCCACTCCCCATCTATTTGCCATGAAGTGATGGGACCAGATGCCATGATCTTAAGTTTTCTGAATGTTGAGTTTTAAGCCAAGTTTTTCACTCTCCTGTTTCACTGTCATCAAGAGGCTCTTTAGTAGAGTACATTATGTACTCTATGCAGAGTACATCATGTGAAATGCTGGGCTGGATGAATCACAAGCTGGAATTAAGATTGCCAGGAGAAATATCAACAACCTCAGATATGCAGATGACACCATCCTTATGGCAGAGATTGAAGAGGAACTAAAGAGCCTCTTGATGAAGGTTGAAGAGAAGAGTGAAAAAGGTGGCTTACCACTCAGCATTCAAAAAACTAAGATCATGGCATCTGGTTCCATCACTTCATGGCAAACAGATGGGAAAAAATGGAAACAGTAGCAGATTTTATTTACTTGGGCTCCAAGTAAATATTTATTTATATTTATAAATATATTTTTATTTATATATTTATAAATATAAATATTTATATTTATTTACAGTGCTCAGTCCTGGCGTTCCAGCCCGCAGGGCGGGCTCGCTGTGCGCACGGCGCGTCGTGTCTGACTTCACCCTCAGCTGGCTGACTCCGAGACCGTCCAGGGTCCCGCGCCCCTCCGTGGTCTCCTCCTGCTGTTGCTGAGTGTTTTCCGTGTGTAGATGACCACAGTTTTTGTTGACCTGTGGACAGGCACGTGGGCTGTGCCGGGTTTTGGCTCTGATGAAGGCAGCTGCTCTGAACATCCCCTTCTAAGGCTTTTTCTGGACATTGATGGGTCAGTCCCTAGGAGCGGAATGGCTCGGTGGTAGGGTAATGCACATTAACCGTCGAAGCAAAACGACAGCTTTCCAAAGGACTTGAAAAACACATTTTATCAAGCAATATCCTCAAATCACTTACTTGTCTTTTCCCCACATATTCAATTGAGACCAGTGTAAGCTTCTCTACCCTGGGGGTCTGCTGTTGGCGCCAAGGAGAGAGGGCACCAGGTTATAATTGCTCAGACCCTCACAGCACCTGATACTGAGAGAAGGCGTCTAACCTCACCCCCCCACTCTCCCATCTCTGGACCAAACAAGGGCGAGGATGCCGGTACCAGGCGAGAATGACGTCCCTTCTAGTTTGGTGTCTTTTCTATAAAACTTCTGCAGGTGCTCAGACATACTGCCTGGGGCTGCCTCCCCAAGATGTGATCCAGAGCTGGAAGGAAAAAAACAAGTTGTATTGAAGGATTTAGTGGCAGCTTTCTAATCTAAGTTGCAGGCTGACCTTGCCAAGTCAGGAGTGCAGCTTTTTACACAGAACAAAGTGATTTCTCTTTCTTCTGAAAAGTGCCTGCTCTGGTTGATTGCCCGGAGTGTGCACCCCTCTGTTGTAGCAGGACGGGATGAGACGGTCATCTGGTCAGGAGAAGCACAGTCCCTGGGGGGCAGGGAGGAGAGCTGGTGTCCACTTCCTCCTTCCCTAAGAGCTCACCCTGCCTCGGGGCTCTCTCCTTTCCTCCCCTTTGCTCTGTCATGAAGGGAGATAATTCTCGGGAAACGCCAAGGTCAGTTTCTTCTGGTGTTTCTCACTTCTAGCCCTGCTGCCTGAGGAAGCTGGTCCACATATGTGCTCCTGCATTCTTTCAAATCACCAAAGGCCATTCTTGGCCATTTGGAAAAGCTCTCTAGTGTGTGTAAAGCCATACTCCCAGTATGTGGTCTGTTCACCTAACACGCTGTCATAAGAGTCTGGGACTCCAGGGTGCGAGCCGGTGACACCGGGCTCTGCAGAACTTCCTGGGGCTGGCGGGGTCCATGGGAAGCAAGCCGGGTTGGCGCCTGCCCAATGTCAGTAAACCCAGATGGCATCCTCAGCTCTAGAAAATGAGGATTTAGGCCTGGTGGACTCCGAGTCTCTCCAGATGTATAAACCCTTCCCTCTCTGAAATGATACCAAAAGGCCAATTATTTTTCTAAACTGACCGCACACTCTGAAGCGTTGTTGAATGAGCCGAGTACGGCTTCCAGTTGAGCACAGACCACAGTAGGGTCTCTGCAGGTTCTGCCAGCTGAGAAGGGTCTTCTTCTCCCAGGGGACACAGGGTGGGGGCAGAGGGCATCCCACTGAAGTTCAGGGGCTGCTGTGTGGGGAAGGGCTCTGGGGTCTAGAGTGAGTCTGCGGAGACGTTCAGTTTTGGAAAACATGCTTCATGCCCGTGGTCTTCCTTCCCTGGGCTGCTCCCAATCTGTTGCCTGAGCAAACAAACGGCTTGGCTTCCTGACACTGAAAATGTGAGTCACCCAGGCTGCTGATGCTGCCGAGCAGCGCCTTTCAGCAGTTAAAAGTCGAAGCAACGATGGTGAAGTCAGAAAAAAGCCTGCACTGATCACTGCTGTTTGGCGGCTGTGGGATTTGTTTATTGCTCAGAGGCTCCAACTGCATAGACAACCACGTGACAGTTCATGAGCCAGAAAAGGGCTCTGGTTTGAGCTGATGTGAAATAGCAGGATTTAAAAAAATGTACACAACACTGTTTTTCAGATGTTTCAAGTTGTATAAATCAGTGGGTTGGGCTGAAGGCTTAAAGAGAAATACAAAAGTACAGAAAATAGCTTTCGAATCTCTCTGTTTACGGCGTTGGTTCTGCCGCCCGAGGAAAGGACACGACGTGGCCACGCAGCATGGCCCGCTGGGGTCAGCTCCGGCTTTGTCTAAAACAGCTGGATCATCGAATCTCTGGACTTGCCGACACCAACCCATTTCACTGAAAGGGGAAGGGGAGGTTCAGCCTGGGGTAAGGCGGGTGGAGGGGGTGGCCGGATGCAGGGCACCCACCTGCCACTCCGATGTGGTTCTCCACGAACCGGATGTAGCTCTGGGCCTGCGGGGGGAGGTCCTCCCACTTCCGGGCGCCCGTGGTGTCCGCCTTCCACCCCGGCAGCGTCTCGTACTCCACCTCCACCTTCTGCAGGATCTCCTGGTTGGCTGTGGACACGGGCCGGGTGAGCCGCGTGCCGCCAATGTCTGTGCGGACACGGGCCTGGGACCCCCAGCCTGGGGTCTGCTTGCCCCAGGGTTCGGGGGCAGAGAAGGCAAGTGGCCCTGCCTGATCTTCTCAGGGCTGGGGGCTGGTTCTGGGACGCTGCCTATTCCTCTTCCAGCCCAGGGGACACGGCACCCTGGCCCCGGATTCCAGGGGACACCTCAGCTGAGGAATTCTGAGGCCCCCGCCTCCAAGGGGATTTGAGGTCCTGCAGTGTTAGGGTTCCTGAAGGATCTATATTCCCCTCCCCAGGGCAAGGATCCCACTTGGTCTGGACTCCCGGCCTCACAGCAGACGCCAACCACCCCTGTGGTCAGAAATTGCTGGAAGGAGCTGTCCACCTCAAGTACACGCCCTGAGTCCCAGTGCTCTCCTGTGTCCTCTCGGAGCTCAGTCAGTCGGTCTGGGGGACGCTGGCCGAGAGGACGCACGGGGCTCCCATGGCCAGGAGGCTGCACACGCATGCTGGGGGACAGCGGGGGCAGGGGGTGGGGTCATCCATGACCCCAGGCCAGACGCACAGGTAACTGTGAAGCCAGGAAAGCAGCTCTGCCTTTATGCTTTTTAGAAGAAGGGACACTCGCTTGGTGACAGAAACTTCAGGGAGGCCTTAAAAAGTCCAACCAGACACATGTGTTTTCTTAGGTCAAGATCACCTTCCTGTTGGCCCAGCACTTGGAGCGTCCAGAGCCCATGTCTGCTATTTCAGGTGAGTCCCCAGCTCCCGAGAGGTGAGCCTTGACCCTGGGGCTTCCCCAGGGTCTTGGGGTCAGGCTGGCCCCTGAGTCCCTCTGAGCCCTCCCCAGAGCGCGGACGCACAGGCCTCCGGTCGGGGTGACAACCTGCTGCAGACAGAAGTGGGAAGAGTCTCCGACCGGGGCTCCCCCGCGTGACCGACACGCACACGCCGTCCCTTCTGCCCAAGACCAGCGGCCAAGGGCAGGGGGGCGGCGGCGCCCGCACCTGGGAAGTAGGGGATCCGCTTCCCGCCGAGCTTGTACGCCACGCCAACCTTGATCTCGTCCAGGGTGTCCAGGATGTCCAGCTTCGTCAAGGCCAGCCTGCCCAGAGCACAGCGAGAAGTCGAGGGGTGGTCAGCCACCAACGCTGCTCCCGCCCAGCCCCACCCCTCGCTCCTCCTCTGTTTGCAGGACTAGGACGCAGGATGGCCGAGCCCATGACGGTTAGGCTGGGAGCCCAGCACTGCCCCGTCCCCACGGCCCAGCAGAACAGGGGTTTGGACAGCAGGCTGGGCCCGGCCCGGCTGGCTCAGTGGAGGGTCTGTCTGCACGGACTCGCTCCCCGGCTCCCGGAGAGCCGTCTGCACCGCTTCCGGGCATGGGACGCCCTCTGGCCTCACAATGTCTCCTTGCCTGCCTGTGCTCAGGAGCTGGTGCAGGGCCGGCCCCAAGGCACCCTGGACAGCCCTCCCCATCACCCCCCAGAGGCCTCGCTGTGTGGAGGGGTCTCCCCGGGGCGAGGTCATCCTGTGTGGGGAGGACTGTGGCCCTGAGCTGTGAAGCCCGGCTGCCCTGCTCCTGCGGCGTCTGGGGAGTTGGGGCTGGGTCCCCGGGGGACAGGTGCCCGGGGCGGGGTCTGGGGAGGGGGGCGCCTCATCACCACCCACGCGGTGAATCCGTTGACCATGTGGGCATATCTCAGGATCATCAGGTCCAGCCAGCCGCAGCGCCGCTTCCTGCCTGTGGTCACACCCCACTCATGGCCACGGCTCTGCAGCAGGTCCCCGATCTCCTGCGGGGCGACAGAGAGGGCCCAGGGGCTGTGGGGATGGAGCCCGAGCCGGCCACCTGCCCCGCCCTCCCGCGGCTCCTGACGACCACCCCTCTTCACGCTCGCTCACCTGCCCCAGGCATGCCTGCCCCAGCTGAGCCTCATGACCACAGGCCCCGTCCTAGCCCCGTGGGCAGGTGAGGGTGGATCCGCCAGACCCCGCAGCTGCCCTCGAGCAGGCTGTGTGCTTATTTTGTGCTGCTTTCTCCGGGGTTCACAACCCTGCCCAGCATGTCCCCTTCCTGCTCTGGCCTCCGCACACCTGCTCAGGACAGCAGCCTCATGTCCCTCCAGCCTCGCGGGCACAAGGCCGCAGAGAGGAAGGTGGGAGCCGTCCTGAGCGCCCAGAGACACCCACGAGGCTGCAGGGCAGTTTGCTGGGTAAGGTGGGGGCGCTGCTCCTGCCCTGCTCTCGCCCGGCTGAGACCAAACCCAGGCTCGCTCAGCCCCAGGAGGAAGGCAGCCTGGGCGCCCAGGCCGGGCCAGAGAGAAGGCTCTCAGGGTCCTTCCTGAGCCAGGGGCTCTGTGGGACAGTCACGTGGTAGGGGGTGGCTGGGGCTGCAGCCTCAGCATCTTCTCTGCGGCCTCCCCCGCCCCTCCACCAGCTGCCTGTGTGCGTCCCTCGGGGCTGGGGACTCACATTGATCTGCTCGGTGGGGAAGGCGCCGATGCCCACGCGTGTGGTGTAGGCCTTGACCACGCCGTAGACCTCGCCTATGTTCTGGGGCGGGATGCCCAGGCCGGTGCACACGCCACCCACCGTGCAGTTGGAGGACGTCACGAAGGGGTAGGTCCCTGCGAGACAGAGCCAGTCGGGCTGCCACCCAGCAGGAACCCTGGCGTGGGGTCGCCCCGGTGGTCCCAGGGGCCATCCGGGGGCAGGACTGACGCATCGTGCTGTGTGTGTGAGCTGTTTGGGGGTAGGGGCCCTCAGGCTTGGACGGTGGGTGCCTTGCCTGCGCCAGGTGGCCTGGACCTGGGACAGCGGGGACAGAGGCCCAGGTGGAGCAGTCAGAGCTTCTGGGCCCAGCCAGTCTCTCCCTCATCCCCATCTCTCATCCCCCTCATCCCCATCCCTCATCACCCCTCATCTCCATCCCTCATCCCCCTCATCTCCATTCCTCATTCCCCTCATCTCCATCCATCATCCCCTTCATCTGCATCCCTCATCCCCCTCTCTCATCCCCCTCATCTGCACACATCCCTCTCCCCCTCCCTCATCCCCATCCCCCTCATCCCCATCCCTCATCCCCCCGATCACCCTCATCTCCATCCCTCATCCCCCTCCCTCATCCCCCCTCATCCCCATCCCTTATCCCCAGCCTAGCCTCTCTTCTCCCCTCCCGGCTGAAGTTACGGGCAGAGGGCAGTATGACTGTTTCCAGGGCACAGAGGTCAGCTTGGGTGGAAGCAAACCCACCACAGTTGTCTCCTCGGCAGACAGAAAAGGCAGGGCTCGTGGGGCTCTGGATGGGGACGTACCAAAGTCAATGTCAAGGAGGGCTGCGTTGGCGCCCTCCACAAGGATCTTCTTGGGGGGCCCATGGAGCGCCTCGTACATGAAATAAACGCCGTCTCGGACCATGGGGCGGATCCGCTCAGCGAAGCCCTGGGAGAAGGGGCCAGGATGCAAGAAGGGGGTCCACCCAGCTCTGGCCTCCTCCCCACAGCCTCTGTCTTCCAGAAAACTCCTGCCCAGCGAGGATGTCTGCACACATCCCTGTGGGTCCATCCCGTCTACATCTAGAGCCCCAGACGAGGCTGGAGGAGCTGGGGTCCGGCCCTGGAGGTTTCCAGAAGGGCTCCGTGCGGACATCCTCCTGTCTCCCGCCCGCTCCATCCCTCTAGCAGTTAGCTGGGACGCTGGGTGCTCAACCCTACCTTGAGCCTTTTGAGTTGAGCTTCCACGTCTATTTCCAAACTGGGGAACATGGACTGGTGCTGCTGCGCCAGGTTCTTGAATCTGCGGAAGCGACAGTGACTGCCACCCTGCCTCCCCGGAGCCCCGCTCCCGCCTCCCTGGCCCGGCCTCCCCCAGCCCAGGGCCGGGGACCGGTCAGGTACCGGGTGGAGAACTCGTCGAAGTCGGACAGGAGGTCGCAGATGCGGAGGCCGGTGCGAGCAGCCTTGGACGAGTAGGCTGGCCCGATCCCCTTCCGGGTGGTGCCGATGCTGGAAGACAGGCCAAGGGCCATGAGCTAGGGGGGCCCAGGTGGGCCTGCTGGAACTGGGGGAGGAGCCTGGGAACCCGGGGCGCCCCCCCCCCGGCCAGCCCTCAGTCAGCCCTCAGCGTCTACCCCCATAAACCAAGGTGGAGCCGGGCGATGCCCGAGGGGCCTTCCCAGTCACAGCCCCGGGGGCTGGGTGGCCGTGGGAACTTCTGGACACCTCTGACAGCCAGCTCCAGAGACCAGGAGCTGCGGGGGCAGCACGTGGGTCCAAGTCCTGGCCCTGCCCCTCCCGTGGCCCCCTGAGGCCCAGTAACCGGCGGTGCCCTCCCTGGCCCGGCTGCCTTCTGCCCAGCACTGAGGCTGCTGCCCTGGGCACCTGCCATCTCCTCAGAACTGCACCCTAGCAGTGCCACGCTGTACCCACTGCCCACCACAGCCCAGCCCAGGTCAGCGAACGGGGATGCCCAGCGTCGCGACTTGTGTGTGGCCGAGCCCTGTGTGCGCGTGCACGCTTGTGAGTGCATGTTCACATGTGAGCATGTGTGCACTTGAGTGTGAGCGTGTGCTGTGTGTACATGTGTGTCCCTCTGTATGAGTGTGCACGGCAGTGTGTGTAATCTATGCACGTGTGTGCACTGGTGGTGTGTGTGTGTGCACATGTGTGTGAGAAGCAGGATTCTGGTCTGCGTCACTCCTGTCCCGGCTTTGACACTGTCCCTGGCCCTCTGCAGTGAACGTCTCTGGAGAACCAGTGACGGGCCGTCGCGGGCAGGCTTTGGCGCCCGGTGGAGCTGCGGTCAAGGCTGGCCTGGGACTCCAGCAGGGGCGGGGGGGCGCGGCAGGTGACGGACGGCACGGGCGCTCCCGGGGGTGGCCCCGGGGAGGACCACACGGCCCCGGGGAGAGGCGGCTCGCCTGGGCTTCAGGGCTGGGGAGGCGCAGGGTGAACTGACGGACGCTGTCCTCGGGGCTCCTGGTGGACGCACGGCACCCCCCACCCGACATGCTCCCAGCTCTCTGGCTGTGGACTCGAGGCCCGGGGGCAGCACAGACGCCACTCACTTCTTGCCCTCCTGGGCCTGTCGCTGCACCTCCTGGAGCCCATCCACTGCCTGGTGAAAGTCGAACACTGCCGGGCGGGCAGGCGGGAGAGACAGATGGTTACGGGGCTTCTGGGGACACCACGGGTCCCTCCCCCGGGCCTCAGTTTCCCCATCTGCCTGTGCTGGCAGTCATCCGGACCCGGCACCCCCAGGAGCCCTTGGAGAAGGCCTGGGGGGGCGCCGGGGGTCACTTGTTCGCAGGCAGGCGGGGAAGCCCCGGGACTCACCGAGGTGGGCCCGGTCAGAGATGACGAGCCTCTTCTCCCAGTCCTTCAGGCCTGTGGACACGGCACGCGGTCGGCGACGGGCCCGCCCCTGGGGACCTGGGGACATCCACCCGCGTCCCCACAGGCGGCTGTCTCCTCACGGGCTCCGTCCCGGTGCCTCCCCGAGCCCACGTTCCAGGGCCAGGGCCCGCTGGCTCCTTTCGTGCCTGTGCTGAGCCTGGGACCCGAGGCGGAGGCTCCGCTTCCTCCAGGGCACCTCAGGGCTGTGTGTCGCCCACCTGCCTCTCGACAACCACCGGGGGCCCACCTGCCCGCATGCCTGGCCAGCAGCCTTGGTCACTGCCTGCCCGCCTCCTGCCCCTGACCAGCCCCAAGGGACCACCCCTTCCCTGCAGGGATGTCGGCCCAACCGTCCCCAGTCTCGGGACATCAGGGTCAAAGTCCAGGCTCCAGGGCTCTGTCCTGGAGAGCCTGAGCCTGCAACTCCTGGTGTCACTGGTCCCCGGTGTCTGAAAGCTCGCCTGTGGCGTCGAGGCTGTGGCCTGAAGCCAAAGTCTGGGGCCCCCGGACTGCCTGCTTGCTCTCAGGCTTCCGGTGTGAGCAGGGCCAGCAGGCCCGGGCGGGGCGGCTCCGCCGGGACACGGACCTACCTTTCTTCTCGTTCTTCTCTGCTTCTTCAAACAAGCCCGGCAAGTGGACAACCACTCCATTGCCTGCGACACATAGACACGAGATTGATCTGGGTCACAGACAGAGGGACTTCACACTTAAAACGCTGTGAAATTCACGCCCTCATGCTGACAGCTGCATCGTTCATGATGGCTAAGACAGGGAAACAATCCAGCAGTCTGTCAGTGGACATCAATGATGGATAAAGAAAATGTGGTCCAACTGCGTGGCGGGATTATTATACAGCCATGAAAAGGAAGGGAATGCTGCCACAGGCCGCCACATGGAAGAACTTCAAATACACTACATAAAGTGTGGAAGTGTTCATCGCTCAGTCGTGTCTGACTCTTTGTGACCCCATGGACTACAGCCATCGTGCCTGATTTACACGGCACAGAAATGGGAAAGCAGGCAGCATGGAGAAACAGCCTCCAGCTGCTTGGTCTCGGGAGCCAGGCCTCCCCATCCCCGTAAAACTAAAGGGGGGTCTGCAGAGGGCGGGTGCCAAGCCCAGGCGAGGAGGCGGCTCGCCACGGCCATGAGCTCAGCAGGGGCCCAAGCTGAAGCCAAGGCTGCCCCTTCCTCTGAGACCAAAGCCCACCGGGTGGGGCCCCCGCAGCCTTCCCGGGGGGCGCGTCCCCTGGGCGCCAGGATTGGCGGAGGGAGACGGGACACAGGCCCAGATGGGAGTGGCTCAGAGGCAGCCGGCCACATCGAGCACGAAAGGTCATCTGAATGCCACGAGCCCCGAGATGGCCAGGGGTCAGGGCCTGGTGGGGGCCGCGTGAGCGCCGGCACCTCTCACCCTTGCCGAGGGGCTTCCATCAGCGGCTGGCCGGGCTGACCCTGCTCATGCTCCCGGCTCCCGGGACACCAGGCAGACCCCCTCTCCCTTCCCCGCAGCGAGTGCTGCCTCCTTGGCCGGGTTCCCACCCAGTGGCACCCAGCAGCCTCCTGGGGCAGAGACTTGGCCCCTGGGTGCGGGGTCCTGGGTGAGCTGGGGTCCTCACCCTCCACCGGGGCCCAGTCCGCACCCACGGAGAAGCCCGTGGGTCACCGCCCCTTCCCGCTCAGCCTGACCGCCCACCACCGCTGTAGCGTCCCTGGGCTCACACCCAGGGCTGGACCTGCACCACCAGCGGGCACACACCCGCGGTGCCAGCCCTGCGTCCTGGGGGGGCGGGGCAGTGAGCCACGCGTGTGGCCCTGCTCAGCCGTGGAAAGAGCCGGAAGGGAAGGTCCCCGAAGCTCCCGGAGGGGTGGGCAGGAGAGGGCGACGGGAAAGGGTGGGGGAGAGGGGCTGCCCAGGGGCTGGAGGAGGGCGGGGGACAGCTGCCCATGGAGAGCCCCACGCAGACCCACAGGGAGCCAGACCCATGCCGTTCTCACACTCACCCATGGGCATCACACGCGCACACACTCTCACAGGCATGCACACACGCACACAGACTCACACATGTGACACCCACACTTGCATACACACGCATGCACACGCACACGCTCGCTCACACACACACCTGGGGAGTCTCAGCACTCTGGGGAGCTTCCTGCGCCCTCCATCCATCCCTCCGTCCCAGGCGTGGGGAGAAGGGGGTCCCGGGCTCCAGCCCAGGCACTGAGGCGGGGCCCCCAGATCAGAGGCCTCTGCGAGGGTCCCGTGGGGCTGGAACCTTGACCCTCCAGGCCCAGCCCCGCGCCCCGCTGCGTCCAACCTGCTATGGGCCCCCGGGCTCGATGACGTCCAGGCCCGTCCTGCTCACACCCAAGGGCTCGCAGGGCCGTGGCGGGGGCGGGCGCTCACCGATGAAGGACACAGCCTTGGTGTTGATGATGCCGCTGGGCAGCAGGTGGAAGTCATACTCCTTGCCGTCCACCACCACGGTGTGGCCAGCATTGTTGCCTCCCTGGGGACAGAAAGCGGGTCAGCATCCACCCCGGGAGGCCTGCCCGGCGCCTGGCTCACTGGGGCGGCTCTACAGGCAGGCGCTCAGGAGCCCCGCCCCTGCCCCAGGCTGCCCGGGGAGCAGGAGACGCCATCTCTGCTGGGACGTGGGGAGCCTGGTCCCGTGGCTGCCTCCGATGCGTGTCTGGGGTTCCAGGGCCTGGCCAGGGCACTGGGTCCAAGAGGCAGGCTGGCCCCCACACCCAGGACGGTCTTGGGCTGACGCTCCGGGAAGGCCGGCTCAGTGCAGCCCCTGAAGCCTCCACGGGCTCAGAGCCCTGCCTGCCCGCCCACGACTCCCTCTGGGGTTCCTCCTCTGACGCAGGGATGATGTGGGGAGCACAGATTCAGGCCGCGCTGCCACACAGCCTGAACTCCGGGGGGGCAGAGGGCAGGCAGGCAGCACGGCCTTTCCGGGACTAGGAGCCAGCGTGCCACAGCAGGCCCTCCCTTGGGCCTGCGCCTCCCATCTGGGAATAAAGAGGGGAAAAAGCCATCCTGAGGCCCACTGGGGTGGGGGGAGGGGAGCCAGGAGGAGGCCCCACTCAGGAGGGAAGCCAGCCTCCAGCCCCGGGTCTGGGCACTAGAGGCCAGCGCAGACCCCAACATGGGGTCCTGGAGTCAGTGAGCAGGGCCCGGGGAGGGGATGCGTCCTGGCTGCTGCCCAGGTTAGGGGGCCTTGGAGCCCCGCCAGCCCCACCTGCTGCAAAGGCACTCGCGTATCTGTGGGGCCCCTCCATGGCTGGGCCGCCGCCCCCCATGCTCCGCTGTCCTCCTGGCTGGCAGAGGAGGCGATGGCCACTGGCTGTGAGGGTTCCAGCACCCGTGCCCCTCAGGACCCAGCAGAGAGACGAGTCCCGCATGCACATGGTCGCTCCCTGCCTGGCCAGGCCTGGCCGAACGAGGGCCGTGTCCTCCCCCAGGGGCACCTACACCTCCCATTTCCCCCACGGAAATGGCCCAGGCGGGGGTCAGGGGGAGACCCGGCCCTGGACCTCACTTCACACTTGGGCAAATTTAAGGAGAGCGGCCAGAGCCCGACCTCCCCTCAACGCCCCTTTCCCAGCCTCCGTCCCAGCTGCCCACCGACGGCCCTGCAGACACCGAGTATTCCATGTGTTGCGTGCATGTGTGGAGGCCTGTCTGGGATGACCCCGGGGTTGGAGGGCGGGGGCAGGTTTGCCTCTAACTGACCCCTGGGGTCACTGGGGTCCTGGTGTGTGTCCTAGGGCCCCTGCTGCACGACTGGGCCCTGTCCCACAGCCCGCTCACCCTGGAGGCCAGCCTGCCGCCCCTGGGTGCCTGAGCCCGGTGCTCCCCGTGGGAACCGACCACAGGCTCCGAGCTGCCGACGGCGGGCAGGGGGCACAGGGCATGCTGGGGGATGCCGGGCCACAGGGCCTCTGGATGGAGCCAGCTGGCGGTGAGCCGCGTGGGTGGGCCACCAAGTAAGGGACCCCAGGGGGGCTGCTGGAGCGGAGGGAGCTGATGTTGACCAGATGCGGCAGGGGAGAGGGGTGCGGGCGGAGAGGCGGTGGCTCAGCCTTGAACATCTGAGGCACTGTGACAGGGCCTGGGTTTTGGGGTCATGGGGCCCCCCCAGAGGCCCCATCCTTACTCTGCCCTCGCCTCGGGACACGTGCAATGTCTCCCCGCACACGAGGTTCTCTGTGCAGTTCATGCCCACAGTCCCCTTGGCCAACGTAGGTGGGGTAGCCTGGAGGAGGGGTGGGGGGACCCGAGGTCCCAGGAAAGGAGCTTGGAGGGAGACCGGGTGGCAGGCCGACGGCCTCCCTGCAGACGCTCTCCCTGTGAGCCAGAACCGCTCCCAGCCACATCCTGCCTGCCGCGGCGGGGGCCCAGACACCCCGCTCCCCTCCCCTGTTCTCAAGTGCCCAGCGCCAGCGTCAGCTGGGCCGAGCGCACCCCACCTTTGTTTGGGGTAAACACCAGTGCCTAGGAACAGGCGCAGGCCGCCTGGGCCCGTGGGTAGCAAATGACCCCCGCCGGCTACAGGGCCCAGGCATCGGGCCACGGTCCACTCCCAGGGGTGTGAGCCAGCCCTGGACGTTGACCCTGGGACCCACTGACCTGAGGGCGCCCCTCCCGGCAACTCTGCAGAGGTCCAGGCAACCGTCCCAGAGACCCCTGTCTGCCCTCTCCCGGGGTGCGTGTGAGGTCAGAGCAGGGATATACCACCCCCCACTCCTAATGCCCCAGCCCTGCTGTGGTCTGCAGTCCACAGGCCGGGAGAGCTGCGGGGCATGGCAGGGAAAAGCCACCTAGAGGGACAGCTGGTTCAGAGTCCCAGGTCCAGCCTGGCGGCCCCATCAGGGCCTTCGCCCCGGGCTGTGCTGTCTCCCTGTCCCCCCAGGTGGACAGGCTCTGGAGGATCCGGGGTGACCGGGAGCCGGCCTCACTCCTCTTTCATGCCCTGGGGCTCCCTCGGGATTCTGCCTCCCTCCAGGCTGTCCCCTCCGTGATGGAGCCTTGGGGCAGGCACAGCCAGCTCAGAGTCCCCAGGGACGCTGACGCTGCCCCCACAGCCTGGCCGGGCACTGAGTCCCCAGTGGATGCCACCAGGTGCCACTCTGGCAGCAGGAATCTAAGCAAGTGGGGCTTTCTCGCTCACGGACACAGGAACAGGACCAAGGCCAAGGCCAGCCCACTCCGAGATCTGACCAGCCTCTGTGCCTGCAGGCGTCCTGCCAGCCCACCCTCTTTGGAACCAGTGGAGAGTGGACGAAGAAGGCACAGAGAATGGGTGCGGGGCGGCAGGTCTCCGAGGCTGTGACTCTGCTCCCGGCCCTGGGCGTGGCCGCGGGTGGAGGTGGAGCCTCTGGGTGGCCACGGAGAAGTGGGTTTTCTCAGGATCGTGCCCAGCAGGCAGCAGCCAGGGGTCTGCCCTCGGGGTGGAGAGCCTTGTGAACTGCCCCCACCCTCACCGTGGTCTGGGTGAAAGCGTGGAGGTCGCGCGCCCAGGCAGTCCTCACGCGCCTCTTTCTGGGTGTCCGCTCTGCGGGACCCTACCATCGGTCCACCCATCCATCCGTTCACCCCAAACAGAACTGCTCTGCGTGTGAGGCCCCGGAGTGAGGCCTGGAAGGAGGAGGGCAGGGCCCCAGGTCTCCCCTGCCCAGGGCCACGACTGCCCAGGTGACCCTGCGGAGCCTGGCCCCCTGGAGTCTCTGCTGGGGGCAGGTGTCATCAGGGGGTGCACACGCGGAGGCACCACCGGTGGTCTCTCCCACAGCCCCCGACCCGGGAGGCTCCTGGACCGGCCTGGGGTTCCAGGCGGGGGCACTCCCGGTCTCTCTCCCAGGGAGAGAGATCCCAGAGCAGCACCAACAAGCCACTTACCCCGCAGGAGTGAGACCACCATGCCCTTGGTCACAGCTCCCAGGAGCTGAGGGCGCCCACCTGGGCATCCCGCCCTGGACTCCTGCACCGAGCCGCTTCCCTGCCTTTGGAGGGGAGAATTGTATATAAATCCTGCCCGGGGCGCCCTGAGGCCTCAGGGCCGTGGGTGGGCCCAAAGCCTGCTGAAGGTAACTCTGGAAACGGAGGGACGGGGCGCGGCGTGGGAAGGGCGTGACCCGGGCCCTGACAGGCAGGCCAGGCGCGTGGGCTCTCGGGCTCCCGTCTGGACAGGGGGGCTGGGGGTGGGGGCGGGGAACGTCAAACAACAGGAAGGATGCCCGCGGGCACCGCAAGAGAAAGCCCGGCGCAGGGGCGGGGTCTTCCAGGGAGTGGGCGGAGCTCGCGGCCCGAGGCCGAGGCCGGCAAAGGGCGGAGGGAGCCCGAGGCGTCTCCGGGGTCGCTGAGCTGCAGAGGGACCTGCGCCCGGAAGAGGGAAAGGGCGTAGGGCGGGGAGTGAGAGGAGAAGGGAGCCCGTGGGCCGCGGGCCCGGAGCAGCCCCCGGACCTGCGCCCAGGCTGCAGGAGGCCTCCCGACGCTGGGGGAAGGTCGGGCGCCACGCACACGGGGAGGGGGAGGCAAACAGAACAGCAGGGGTCTAAGGCCCAGTCTCTGGACCCTAAGGAAGGTCTTGGGGGTCTCGGGGTGCATGCTGACCACGGGCTCCAAACCCCTGAGATGGGGAGAATTGAGGGTGACCACTGGGGGCACGTTTGGGCAGGCGGAAGGTGAGTTCCTCTAAACCAGGCAGCCAGAGGCGCGGAGGGCTTCCCAGGCGGAAGGAAGCCTGCGGCCGGCGGGGGTGGGGGCGGCAGCAGAGTCCGGGCCCTGGGTGGCCACCGGGGTCGTGGCTGCCGATCGGGATGACCCCAGGCCCAGGTGGCAGGCCAGGCAACCCTTCTGGTCACTGGGGCTGGCTGGCTTCAGCCCTTCTAGACAGCCACCCAGGCAGGGCTGGCCCCCAGCCCACCCTGCCCCCTACACGTGACTCTGCGGCCAGCTGCCCACTGCCCTGGCCCCTCGCTCTGAGCTGGACCCAGATCTGGGGCCAAGTGCTGTGTGAAGGCCACGACGCTGGGCTCCAGGCAAAAGCAGTCCTCCCGGGGCGGGGGCTGGACCCTCACCGCGCCAGCCGGAGCCCAGCACTTGTGCCAGGCGGGTGTGGCACATGGGAGGACCCATATGTGCCACTTATTCCAATGGCTCAGCAGCTCTGGTCCCGTTTCCCCGCCTCACCAGCTTGTTCAGAGGGTGGAGGGGAGAAGTCACGGTGGTCTCCCAGGGCAGCTGGAGGCCTGCAGAGGGACTGGATCTCAGGGAGAAGCTGGGTCAGGGAGAGGGTGCCATGTGGGCTCCCGCTTGGGTGGGGACTCCAGGCGGTTCTGCCCTTGCTTGGTCCCATCACGACTCTCACAAGCGTCGGGCGAGGGCAGGGCCTGGCCTGCCCACCCAGGTGGCAGGGCAGGGAAGGCCTCCCTCCAGAACCGCGTCGACAGCGGGGAGCCCGGTGGTTCCGAGGCGAGGGCCCTCACGGACACCTGCCAAGCCCCGAGGTTACTTTGAGGAGGGCGGGTGAGGCTGGCCAGAGTGGGCAGGTCACACAGAGGGCCCTGGGCATCACGGCTGGAGCAGGTAGCCCCCCCCAGGGGATGTGCAGCAGACGAACCGCGCGACTGGCCCAGGGGCCAGGGGAGGGGGTGTGGACTTGTTCGCTGCGGCTGAGGGGCTGAGACTGTGGGAGGCTCCTGCCATCCCAGGAGGTACCTTCCAGGAGCCCACAGTCAGCCTGTGAGCAGTGTCTGCCCCAGCGGGCGTGCTGGTCCCCCTGGCGGCGCTGAGCGCTGGGCCTCGCCTGGCGGGAGCTCAGGCATGAGGTGCCCAGAGGGCGTCCCTTCCTCGCTTCTGGCAGACTCCCCGCGCGGGGCTGTGAGCCTCAGCAGCAGTGGACCCCTCCAGGCCGACCCCCCTGCACCCCGAGCTGTAAGTCAGCCCACAGCAGCCAGCGCAGCACCGCCCGAGGGGTGCAGGAGACGACAGATGGGTGCAGAGAGCAGTCCGCAGTGGGCACAGGCCCTGCCCGGGGCCCTCGGGGGACAGAGCTTGTGTCTGGCGTCCTGGGTGGCACCACCAGCCTCCAGGTCACCCTGGCCAGAAGACCCAGGCTCGTCCCTCTTCTCCTTCGGTCCCGGCCCGCAGTCCTGCCCGGGTTCTCTGCCCCGGCTTGACTGACCCTCCTCCGCTCAGAGAGGCCATGCCGGCTCCTACTCTGGGTTCCGGCGGCAGCCTCCTCCCGCACCCTGACCCCTTGTGGTCAGCCAGCTTCCGTCCCAGCCGCAGACAGAAGGAGGAAGCGCGGAGTCTGGGTGGCCTCCAAGCCACTGGGGACCTGGGGTCCCCGCCTCGCCCCCTACACTGCCCACCCCGGTGTCACACCCATGGCACACCCCACCCCCTGGGGATCGGGTGTCCCCAACTCAGCGACTTGTATTTATAGCTCGGCCCCTGGCCCACGGCCCTGGGGGTGGGGCCGGCAGGGAAGGCGGGGTCCCTGGGGGAGGCCGTGGGGGAGGGAAGACGCTCTGCCCCGAGTGGGTGGGGGTGGCGGCTGGGGAGGGTGTCCCGGGAGGGAAGGCGTCCAAGGGGCGTGTTGGGGAGGGCAGGAGGGCAGGAGGGCAGGAGGGCAGGGTCCGTCTGGATCGGGGTGGGGGGGCCTCCCTGGGCGGGTGGGGGAGGGGCCCAGCGCCCGGCCCGCACCTGGCAGCGGCTGATGATGTCGGCGTCCGTGGCCAGCAGGTCCACCACCTTGCCTTTGCCCTCGTCCCCCCACTGCGCGCCCAGCACCACGGTCACCCGGGAGCCGGTGGTCGCCGCCTCGTGCTGCAGCCGCCCCCGCTTGACGCCGCCCGCGCTGGGGGGCCGATCGTTAGAGGCTCGGGTCCCGGACATGCTGGCTCGGCTCGTCCTCTGCGCTGGGCCGCGCGAGAGCCCGCCGCACCCGCGCGCCGCGCCATTAAAAGGAGCCGGCCCGGGGCGGGGGGCGGGGCCGGGGCGGGCTCTCGGGCACCGTGACGCGCCGCCTGGACCTCGGGGCCACCGGTCCCGCCCCCGCCACCACCCGGGGCCCGGTGGGGCCGCGCGCCCGGCCGCGGGGCTCGCGGGCCGGAGGCGCGCTCCGGGTTCCCTCCCGCACTGCCAGGCTGGAGCGACCCGGGCATGCTCCTGGGGGCGATCGCACTCGTCCTCCCCGTGGCGGGGCCTGGGCCCGGCGAACCCACATTCGGGGGTCCAGAAACCGCGGGGGTCCCCTCCAGGGCGGGGGTGCAATTGGCCCAAAGGGAGCTGCGTCTCTGCGTTTCACGCGGGGCGCTCTGGGCACGCACCTGCCTCACCGTGAACCCGGGACCCCGTCCTGGCGCGGGCGCCCTCTGGTGGCCACAGAGAGGACAGCCCGTCCCCTCGTCCACCTGCTCAGGCGGGGACCCCCATTGCCTGTCACAGCAGACGGGCTCCATCCACGCAGGAGTGCGGCTGCCCTCCAGCTGCCCTCGGTTCTCAGGGCTCTGAGTCCAGGGAGAAGCAGCGGCGTTCTCAGGTCACCTGGCCGGCACAGCAGAGGGCGGCCACAGTGGGCCTCTTGGAGACCCCACCCCAAAACTTCCTCCCTGCTCCGCCTGTGCTGAGACTGGGGGCCCAGAGACGGTGCACGTGGTCTGCTGGGCTCCCGTGTTCCAGGCTGAGTGCACGGCCTGCCCAACCCTGCAGCCCGCACACCCCAGGTGGACTTGGGCTTGGACATGACTGGCCCTACAAGTCATAGAAACGCCAGGCGGTAGGGGTGGTCTATGAGGCCCCTGTCTCAGGGCTGGGAGCCATTACCTCTAGTTCCTTTCCTGGGGGACTCTTGGAACGGAGGAGCCCGGAGTCTGCCCGCTGGCCTCTGCCCAGTGCTCAGAGAGCCGCTGAGCTCCCTGGGCTCCCAGGCCCGAGGCAGGGGGAGACCAGACACTCCCTGCCTGGTCCTGTCACAGCCTCGTGGGGGATTAGGGATTCTAGCGGGGGTGGCGGGGGGCGGTGTGCTGCACGGCACCCCATCCTCCCCCTCACTCCTCCCTCCCCAGCCTCATCCCCTGGGCTCCTGGGCAGAGCCAGGCTCCGACCCTGGCAGGTCGCTTGGGCTGTGTCTGAGTCCCTCTTGTCTCACACGGGGACACCGCGGGTTACAGGTCGGTGCCAGGCCTCCCTCGGTGACGGTGACAGGAAGGGCAATGCTCCTCCCCCCCAGCCCCCGGCCGTCGGCTCTGGGAGTCTGCCTGAGCGGCGGCAGGCGGGCTGGGTGCAGAGCTGCGGGAGCTGAGGGTGGGCGGGCTTCAGGGTGCGGCCGGAGTCGCAGGGTTTCGGGGAGTCAGGGCGTGGAGGAGGGCTGTGTCCCTGCTGAGGAGGCGGGACCGAGGGTGGGCGGGGCGGGAGGGGTGGGGGGTCTCCTCTTTGTCTCCGGATATGGGGGTGGAGCCTCAGGATGCCCACCCGGAGTCTGGAGAGGGCTTCGCTGAGTCATCTTTAGCAGGGAAGCAGTGGGGTGCTTCCCTGTCCATCTCTGGTGCTGAAAGGCCTGAAGGGCCTGCGGGGACTGCCGGCCCTGAGCCCTGACCGGGGGAGACCCGGGGCTCCGGGCCAGCAGGTGTGAGATGGAGGCCTGGGGGGCCAGGGGAATGCCATGGGGGTTCAGATAGGCTCCAGAGCCAGGTGCTGGCTGAGGCACCCGCTCCCCCAGGCCCCGGTCTATAAATAGCCAGCATGCCTGGGGGAGGGCGGGGGGAGTTGGGCTTTTCTATAAACAGCCCTGTCCAGGCCCGGCAGCTGGGGCCTGGCCAGTCACACGGCCCAGCCCGAATTAGAACGTTCCCCAGCAGAAGCCCTGCAGGCAGCGGGCCTGTCCCCAAAGCAGGGGCAGCACAGGGCTCAGGGCTTGGGGGGCTCCCTGTGTGACCTCACTGCACCCCGCACATGGTGTCCCAAGACACAGACCTCTGAACCTGAAACAGGACAGGCGTGAACGCTGGTGCAGACGCTTTGGAACACAGTTTGGCAGTTTCTTAAAAGTTGAATATAAAACTTGGCATATGACCCAGCCATTCTTGTCCTAGGAATCCGCCCCAGAGCAATGAAGACGGACTTGCAGAACACAGACACTCTCAGCGGCGTGGCTCACAGAGCCCTGCATGGCTGCCCGAGTGTCCACGGACAGGAGGATGGACAGACAGAATGTGGTCTGTCGGAATGAGGTCTGTGTAGACCAGACGTCACTCAGCCACATGAAGGAATGGGGTCCTGACGCACTGCGCAGCTGAGTCTCCAGGTCATGCCAGGTGAAGTAAGCCCATCACAGAAAGCCACGTACTGTCTGATTCCGCTCAAGTGAAATGTCTACGGAAGGTCAGCCCATAGCAACAGAGGGCAGTGCAGTGCCTACCGGGGCCGTGGGAGGCAGAGTGCGGGAGCTTCGGGGGGGGACGGAGATATTCCAAAAGTAGATCGTGACAACTGCACGAGCTTGTGAATCTGCTGAAAGGGCAGCTGCATCCCACACTTACGGTGGCAACGTCTACACGTGTACGTCATGGCCCCGTGGGGCTATGCTCGTCTCACCACGGTGCTGGCATCTGCTTGCCGTCTGCCCTGCCCCTCCCCCAGGCGCTCTGTGGGGGCAGGGAGGGCCCCTCGGGCCAGCCCCACCCCCCTCCATCCGCCTGTCCACGCAGCCACCTTCCGGCTAATGCAGCCACCCACCCATCCATCCACCTGTCTCTCACTCTTTCCACCTGTCTATTCCTCTTTCTCTATCTACCTGTCCACCCATCCACCCACCTGTCCATCCACCCACCCATCTGTCCATCATCCATCCACCCACCCACCTGTCCATCATCCACCCACCCACCCATCTGTTCATCCACCCACCCACCTGTCCATCATCTACCCACCCACCCATCTGTTCATCCACCTACCCATCTGTCCATCATCCATCCACCCACTCATCTGTCCATCATCCATCCACCCACCTGTCCATCCACCCACCCATCTGTCCATCATCCATCCACCCACCTGTCCATCCACCCACTCATCTGTCCATCATCCATCCACCCACCTGTCCATCCACCCACCCACCTGTCCATCATCCACCCACCCACCCATCTGTTCATCCACCTACCCATCTGTCCATCATCCATCCACCNCCACCCACCTGTCCATCCACCCACCCATCTGTCCATCATCCATCCACCCACCCACCTGTCCATCATCCACCCACCCACCCATCTGTTCATCCACCTACCCATCTGTCCATCATCCATCCACCCACCCATCTGTCCATCATCCATCCACCCATCTGTCCATCATCCATCCACCCATCTGTCCATCATCCGTCCGCCCACCCACCTGTCCATCATCCATCCACCTACCCATCTGTCCATCCACCTACCCACCTGTCCATCATCCATCCGCCCACCCATCTGTCCGTCCACCCACCCATCTGTCCATCATCAGCCCATCCATTCACCCACACAGCCGTTGCGATCACACCACATTCGCCCACGAGCTGTCAGTACACCATAGTCCTTGCTGGGCTGGCCTTGTTCTTTATTGGCCAAAGCTTCTCCAGTCTCGGTGGTACACACAGGGGGTGGGGGCAGTGCAAGGGGCCCATGGGGTCAGTGAGGAGAGGCGGCAGCCCCTCTGGCCCCTCGTCCTGGATCCTGGCCTTCCCCCAGCCCAGTGGGGCCTAGAGGAGGGGGCAGCAGCTGCAGGCCAGCTAGAGCAGGCTCCCCCCCACCTCAGGGCTAGAGGTGCGGGGATGGGTGCCAACTCCACGGGGTTCCCCCTCTCCTGAACAGAGGGACCCTGGGCCTCCCATGCACAGCCAGATGGCCTGCCTCTACCCGAAGGCCCTGGGTCCTCTCACCCACCTACCTGTCCCCAACTCGGCCACACAAAACAGTAGAAACCCACAAATCATCCTATTTCAGTTAAAAACGAGTGCTTCAGCCGGACTGAGTGAGTTGGGGGCAGAGCTGTGGAGCGGGGTCTCCAGTCCTCCTCAGCTCTGTCGCTTCGGGGGGAGGTCTGTGAGGGCCTGTCCCAGGGGAATCTGGGAGCCAGGTCACAAGCTCGGGGTGCCCCGGACGCAGCCACTTGACCCGCCCCCCCAGGAGGCCAGATGGGGGCCGTGGTGCATGCCGTGTGGGGTCGGGGTTGGGCGGCGGCATTTAGAAAGCAGAGGGCAGGGGCGTGCAGGCAGGCCAGGGGGGGACCAGGGGGGCCGGGCCCCAGTGCCCGTGGGGGTCCTGGCCTCGGCAGTCCGAGGCTCCGAGAGGCCATGGCGCGGGCCGGGTAAGGCACGGAGTTTGGGTTTCCCAGGGGCTGGCCCCAGCCTGGCCCGGGGGGCCCCCGCCCAGCAGCTCGTCCGGCAGCCCTGCTGTGGGTCCTCTCACTTGGCTCTGGACCTGGGCCTGAGGCCTGTGGGGAGAGGAGAGGACTTGGTCAGAGCGGCCTGGCCGGGGGCCGTGGCACGGTGGCTGCCTCAGTCCCCAGGCTCCCGCCATCCGCTCGACAGCCTTGCCCAGTGGGCAGCACCGTGTGTCCTGAGGTCCACTCTGGCCACGGGCCCTTCCTCTAGAGCAGCGAGGCTGCCCCAGGCAGCAGGTGCCAGCTGACCCCCAGCAGGCTGGCCCCCATCCACCCGTCCGGCCCGGTGTCGCCAGGCACGCTTCTCGCCTCGGAGATGGGCAGGCGGGGTCTCCGCGGTGTCCTGTCCCCGAGCCCCACCCCGTCCCCACTCTCCAGCCCCACCGTTGCTGGCTCTCCCTGGGGCTCCCTCGGTCACTTCCCCACCAGCCCCTTGTGGGGGCCTCCTGCAGTCTTTCTGCTCCATCCTCAGGGCACCAGCACCACCCCTCGCCCCCAATTCCAGCTCCTGCCCGCTGCAGGGCCCCTTGCCTGGCTGTTCCCCCCAAAGGCCTCGCCCTTCTGGCCACCACGGAGCCAAGCAGCATGGGGCGTGGGCACCGGTGCTCGGAAGAGACAGACGATGAAGACAACCGGGGCAGCAGCAGACGGCCCGTCACTCCCGCCCCATGAGGAACCGGCAGGCAGGGCCCGGCCAGCAGGGGTGGGCAGATGGAGGGAGTGGGTTGTGCTTAAGAAAGGGCCCCGAGGCGGCGGCCTGACGCCGCTCGTCCCACGGGCACACTGCGGCCTGGGCACAGGCCACCCGCTCCGAACACTGCCCAGCAGGGAAGACCGTGGGCGGGAGGATGGAACAGAAACCCAGGTGCAGACTGAGAGCTGTCCCCGCGCCTCACCCACGGGCCGCCCACTCATCCCAGAGCGAAAGCCCCGCTCGGGCAGCAGAGGGTCCGCCGAAACCACCAGCTGACCTCTCCACTGGTGTCCGTGCCGCCGAGCACGGGGCAGACGGGCCCGCGAGCCCCTCCTGTGGTGCTCTGGGGAGGACTCCTGTCACTGGGTATGGGTCCTGCCCCCAACGCAATCTGGACCTGGCGGGGGACGAACAGGATGCCCCCAAAGTGACTTGTGTCTTCAGCGTCACACAAGACAGGGGGCTGGGTGAGCGGTCCTGGCAGGACCTTGGTCCAGAAGAGCAAAGCAATGGCCCCAACGGGCAGACGGAGACGCGGGGCCGCCCTGAGGCTGCAGCCACGCCGACTCAAATTGGTCGGTGAAGTTGCATGGGGAGGGGCTGGGGTGGGGGAAGGATGCAAATGTTAGCAGTTTTCCTATATTTTGCATGTTTTTGAAATTTCAAGGTGAAGAGTAGATGGTGTTCCCTAGGACCTCCTTGCAAATTTTCCTTCAAGTTGAAGTTGTTTTCCAAACAAAAAGCTGGGGCGACAAAGAGGAGGGGCCCTTCCTCCCCTCCTGATCCAGGGACAACAGGCCCCGAGGGGCGTGGGGGGGCGGGGCTCGAGGGAGCTCAGATCCCACACCAGGCTCAGTGGTCTTCCCCAGACAGTGGTCACGTGTGGCTGCTGTCCCCAAACCCACAGACGCGCCCCCCAAGGTCCCCCACACCCAGGGCCAGCAGCTGGGGCTGCAAGGCCGGATTCTGGCCCCGAGGGCCGTGCAGGGTTTCTGTAAAGTGAAGGCGGGCATGTCAGAGTGGAGAACCCAGCACGGAACCCCCCAGGGGCGACCCCTGGAGCAGAGCTGTGCCCGGTGGTCAGAGCTGCCCCGGGCTGCACCCCTGCCCCAGTCTCCAGCACCTGCTGGACCTCGTCTCGAGTCCAGCGGGTGGGAGGTGCGTGGAGGAGCAGGGCCGCCATCGTGCAGCTCTGGACCCTGCAGGGCTCCCCGTGCCCGCAGCCGATCATGGTCCGCAGCCCAGGCTGGGGCGTGGTGAGGGCCCCGGCCTGTTGCTCTGGTCACGCCTATGAGCCTCATCAAAGACCCCGACTGGCCTGCCCACTTTCAGGGGTCCCGGGAGGCCCGGAGCCCGTCACCGGGGAGGCACCTACAGACCCTCTCCCTAGGTCTCTCCCCTAGAAAGAGGATGCCTGAGCACCCCTGCAGGGGCGGGCAACCTGCCTGTCCCTGGCGGCGTCCCCTGGGGTCTTCGCTGTCCCTTGCTGCCTCCCTGGGGATGCACGTGGCTCACACCAGGGCCAGAGGAGGGTGCCCTGAGGACAGACTCGGGGAAAGGGGATGCCTTCGGGGCAGGAGTGAGCCAGACGCCCAGGCAGGAGGACCTCTCTCCCTGCCTCAGGGCCCTGGAGCCCCGTTCACCCGTCTGCGAGGCGGCGGAGGCTCTGAGGCTGCATCTGCCCCAGGCATCTGCCCCAGGAAGAGACAAGAGACGCAGCTAAGCGAGGCTCTGAGAGGGCGGGAGGGGAAGCCGGTGCCGCGAGAGTCCCGGGGAGGGTGGGGGGAAGCGGGTTAGTGTTCAGGAGGCCGGCGCGGGCCTGCCCCTGCCGCCACGGTTAGTGCGGAGCGCCAGGCGGGTACCTACCTCACTGGATCACACAGAGCCTTTTTGTTTTATTAGCGTCAGGGTCGGGGGCAACCTCTGCTTCCAAATAAAAGAAACGCGCTCAACAGCTCGTCCCTGACGAGCGACCCTGGACTTAAGAGTCGGGGCTGGGGCCACGTGGACGCTGAGCCGAAGTGCAGCCGTGCCCAGGCCCCCCACCGCGCCCGACTGGAGCTGGCATCACCAGGCAGAGTTGGTGGGTTAGAGGTGCAGCCGCTGGGCGGTGCCCTCCCGATGCAGAGGCGCAGCTGTCTGCTCTGCAGTAGAACCTGGAGGGGCGAGGAATCGCCCACTCCCGGGGGCAGCGGCCGGCCTCGGGGAGGTCCAGGCCCCGGCGTGGGACAGACGAGCTCAGACCACGCATCGATGCCCCCAGCCCTGCTGACTCGCCCACCCAGAACCCCTGCTCCGCAGGACGGGGAGGGACGGGGGGGCCTCGAGTTACCTTCCTGGTTCCTGGAGGGGCGTTTCTTCCTCCGTTTGCCCGTGCCCTTCGACGTCCGGCCCTGAGCCCTGGGGAGGGTGCTAGACCCCGACGAGTCAGTCACGGCATCCTCGGAGAAGGACCTGTCCAGGGAGGTGTCCAGCGCGGAGTCTGGGGCTGTGAGCTCCCCGTCCTCATCCTCATTGGGGCCTGCAGCGGGGAGGCCGGCGCGGTGGCCGTGGGCAGCTGCGTCCTCCAGGCCCTCACCTGTGCTGTCGGCCTCGGCCTGGCAGGCACCCAGCGGGGCCATGGGCTCCTCAGCGTCTTGGCTCAGACCCATGGCTTTGGGGGGCTGGTCACTGAAGTCGGGGGGCTTCAGGGCTTGAGTGTCTCCCAGTACCACTGGCCAGGCCCCTGCAGGGGGCTGGGGGCCCTGGGGGTCCTCCGTGGGCAGGAAATCACTGGCATCTGTGTACCAGGAAGAGCGCCTCTCCAGGGGCCCAGAGCCACCCGTCTCTGATGAGTCTCCAGTGGGCTGGTGGCTGGTGGGAGTGGCATCGGCGAGATCCCAGCCCCGGGGCTCCCTGCCGGCTGCAGTGTCCAGACCAGGCTCAGAGGTGGGGGCGCTGGTGCCTCCCACGGGGTCCCTGGTGGCGGCTGTGGATGAAGTACTGGTCAGTGGAGGGCACAGGCCTCACCCCGAGTGATCCCAATCCCCAGGGCCCTGCTCAGCACGTCCCAAGTCAATACCACCCGTCCCGCGGACCCCCTTCCCTGGGAAGCCTTCTCTGGTGGTCGAGTGGGTTCCCACGGGGCAGGCCTGGGCCGTGGTGTCCACGGTCTGTACCCAGCATGGGGGATCGGGGCCCACGGCAATGACATATATCTTCCCAGCCCCTAGAGCCCCCAAGGCAGCCTGCCCAGGAGTGGAGAATGCCACCCCAGGGCCTCATCCCGCCTCCCCCAGCCACCTCAGAGCCCCTCTGATCCCCAACGCGCATGTCAACGAGCCCACTGGCCCAGCTCTCCCGCCCGCCTGGGGTCTGGATGAATGGCTGTCACAGCAACCAGAGAACCCTCTGCTGCGGCAGAGATGTGTGCAAAGATCACAGGGGTGAGGTGCCCCTTATCTCAGGGCAACAGGGAAGAGGGGCGGGCTCTCCTGTACCAACAAGGAGGGCTTCCTGGAGGAAGGGAGGCGCTAGGCTGCAAGGATGGTGGGGAGGGAGGGGTGACAGGGAGGTGGTGGAGGGTCTCACCAGGTGCTTTGTTCCTCGGGGGGTCTGTGGCGGCTGCCCTGCTGGCCGCCTCTGCGTCCCCTCGGCCGCGGGCCGTCTTACGCAGCTGGAAGCCCTTCCTGATGTCAGCCAGCAGGGCGTCGATGACACACACCTCTTCCTGCTTCCCGCCTCCCCTCCTGGCTGAGGAGCCCAGAGACCCTCAGGGACACTGCCCAGGGTCCCCGGAGCCCCTCATGGACACTGCCCAGGGTCCCCAGAGCCCCTGAGAGAGCGGGGCGGAGGAAAGGCCACAGCCCAGACTGGGTGGTCCCCAGCCGCCCGTTCCCGCCCTCGCCTCACCAGCCTTCCCGCCCTCGCCCCGCGGCCTGCGGGCCTCCTCCTCCGCCAGCTGCTGCTTCCTCCTCTCAGCCTTGGCCGCCTGCTCCTTCCGGTCCTTGTTCTCCTGCAGGATGGGCACAGCCTGTGACCCCAAGCCTCTGGCACCCCAATTCCACCTGCCCTGTTTGGGGACAGCGGGGGCCGCAAACCCACCACACCTCCTCCCACACCTTCAGGGCGCGGAGGAAGAGATCTCGGAAGGTCTTCATGGTGCTGAGCGTGTCCTCCAGGGACAGCTGCTGGGCGTCCTCGCACAGGTAACTAGCCAGCTCCAGCTGTTTCTGCTCGATGGCCTGGAACACCTCCTCCAGCGCCTGCGAGTCTGTGATGCTGGCCTGTGGAGGGGGGAGGCGGGTAAGGGTCTGTGGGGGTCAGGGGGTCTGCGGCGGGAGGGGTCAGGGCCCTGCGAGGTGTCAGGGGTGGGGGTGGGGGGCTGTGATGGGAGGGGTCAGGGGCGGGGCCAGGGGCATGCGGTGGGAGGAGTCAGGGGCCGGCGGTGGGAGGGGTCAGGGGCGGGGTCAGGGCCTGCGGTGGGAGGAGTCAGGGGCCTGCGGTGGGCGGGGCGGGGCGGGGCGGGGCGGGGCGGGGCGGGGCGGGGCGGGGCGGGGCGGGGCGGGGCGGGGCGGGGCGGGGCGGGGCGGGGCGGGGCGGGGCGGGGCCAGGACCCCACCCACTGTCACAGGAGATGCCTGCGCTGGAGCCTCTGGAGCGCTGGGCGCGGCCACAGGACGACCACCAGCACAGGCTCTGCAGGCAGCGTGGTCGCGGGGGCTCTGAGGGCGGGGGGGCTGAGCCCTTCAGCCCAGCACCCGGCGAGACCCTCAGCTGCAGAAACAGCCTGGGGGCCAGCAGCAGGGGCTGTTCTCCTGCTGGGGCGCTGGCTCTAGCTCTCTCCTCCCCACGCTCACCCACCCGCTCACCCTCCCACCCTACAGTAGACCCCAGGCCCTGGAAAGGGCTGTGCCCGCCCAGCGCTTGCCTGGAGGCGGTGGGCGTACTGCTCCTGCACCTCTCGGATGGAGGAGGACACCTTCTGCTCCATCTCCAGGAGCTTCTTCAGGTTAGTGCTGGACTCCGCGTGGATGCCCTCAAGGTTGATCCTGAAGGTGCCAGAGGGCCCGCCGGATCAGTCGAAAGCTGCCGTCCAGCCTTGCTAGGACAGCGGGGCCCCTGGGTGGCACACCCTCAGGGGCAGTGGCCCCGGACAGAGCACTGGCTGCCAGAGGCACGTCAGAGCTCCAGGATGGGCAGAGCAGTGTGGGGTCAGACGCTCACCTGAGAAGGTGCTGGGCTGGTGGTGTCAGAACAGTGACTGACGGCTCAGCCTGCCCTCCTTGCCTGACTCTCTGCAAGGCTCAGCCTCCGCAGGACCGGAGAACCTTCCATGGTGGCATGGAGCCGGGCCGGCCAGTGCTGAGGGTGGACGCTGCCCTCCCAGAGCCGCCCCTGGGCTATGTGACCCCACAGACCTGACCCTACTTCCCGGGGCCTCAGCTTCCCTGCCTGTACAATGGGGGCAGCATGTCCATGTCATCAAAGTCAGCCTCATGAGGGGGCCGTGCTAGACCAGCCCCTGGGGTGACCGTGGCCGGGTCACCCCCGTCCCCCCTCGGTCGTGCAGGGACAGGCCACAGTGGACACAAGATCCTGTCCCGAAGTGGGATGAGAGTCAGGCAGCAGATCCGGGGTCCGGGTGGTGCCCCAGCGCAAGAGCAGCCTGGTCGAGTCCGGCCACACTGGCCGGGGTGTGGGTGGGGGACGGGAGGCGCCTACCCTGCCGCTCGGGCGGGCAGCTCCAGGTCCTGGGGTAGCTGCAGCAGGTCAGGATGGCTCTCCTCCACTTCCTGCAGCACGATGTGTTCCGTGAGGCCCACTGAGGCCACACAACCAAGACCGCCCTGTGAGCCCCCCCCACGGCAGCTCTGGTCCATGTGCCTCGGGAAATACCCGCCCCCCCCCACCCCCCGGGCACCTTGAGCCTCCAGGGCTTCCCTTGGGCCTGACTGTGATTCTCACGGTTTTGCTGTCCTGGGGCTGGGGCGGGACGGGGGCTGGTCAGAGTGGGTGCGGGCTGCAGAGCAGGGCAGTGCTGCCAAGGGGAGACCTGGGGGCTGGGCGGGGCCCCGGGGGCCTCTGGACCAGTGTGCTGCGCCCAGGAGGCCCCCCAGCCCGGTACCTCCAACACGTGGTGCAGCAGTGTGACCCGGCTCTGCTGCGACTTGGTCTCCGTGAGCTTCAGCAGCGTGCTCATCTTGAAGCCGTCGGCGTCCCCGGTGTGGCTGCCCTGTGAGGCAAGGGAGGGGAGGGAGTCTCTCGGCCTGGTGGAGGGGGCGGAGATTGGGGGTCTGGGAGCAGGGGCGGGCTGGGTGCCGTCCACTCACATAGTTGAGGAAGTTCCCGATTTTCAGAATCAGCTGGCAGAAGACGGGCAGCCGGTGACTGGTGAGCAGGCCTGCGGGACAAGGTCCCTTTGTGCCTCCCCCTGGCCTGTTCCCCAGGCTCTGCCCAGGGTGGGACAGGGGCGCGGGGCACGATGGAGGGGCAGGGTGGTGGAGCCGTGACCCTGGGAAGTGTGGGGCGCGCCTACGGCCGTGCTTTCTGAACCCCACTGCCTGTTCTGTGGGTGAGGACGCTGAGAGGACCTTCTGGAACCTGTGACCGCCTCGGCTCTCGGCTCTGTCGTCAAGGTGACAGGGACATCCCTGAGTGCATGCCCAGCAGAACCGGGGTGGGCCTCAGTGGCCAGGCCCGTCCATGTTCCTGCCATGTGGCTGTGGTGACTCCCTGGCTCCTCACTCAGGGAAAGCGGTGTGTGTGAACGCATGTGTGCACCTGTGTATGTGTGAGAGCACACACACCTGCATGTATATGCATGCACGTGTACATGCGTGCACATGTGTTCATGAGTGTACAGAGAGCATGTGCATGTACGTGTGTGCACCCGTGTGAGAGCGCATATGTACACACACATGCCTGCATGTGTGTGCATGCATGTGGACGTGCATATGTGTGTGCATGTGTGGGTGTGCACCTGTGAGTGTGCATGCACGTGTCTGTATGTGTGCGTGTGCGAGAGCTGTGCATTGCACATATGTGAGAATGTGTGCATGTTTCTGAGCACACGCATGTGTGTGCGCACGTGTGTGTGTGAGAGCATGTGTGTGGGCATGTGTATAGGTGTGTGTGTGCCTGCCCACATGGCATGTGCACACGTGATGCATGCATGGCGCGGCCCTCAGGACCGGGCAGTGGTCTGTGGGGAGGGGAAGCTCGGCAGCCACAGGCGCCGCCCGGGGCCAGCGCCCCAGCCCCGTGTCCGCACTCACTCTCGCAGGCGGCGAGCAGCAGCTGGGCCTTGGGCCGCACCATGTCCAGAACGACGGCCGTGCCCTCGCAGAGCAGCATGCAGTCGATCCGAAGCTGGTAGCTGGGGTGGCAGAGCAGGCGCTCAGGCTCAAGGGGCCCCCATCCACCTGCCTGGGGCCCGCAGGGTCCTCTCAGCTCGGAGCTGCTGGGGTCTCACGGCCTGGCCTCGTTCAACGTGCACATTCCCGGGCCAGGCCCCAGATGGGATCCGGCAGGACTGGGCGGGCCCAGCAAGGGCACTTTGGACAAGCCCCCAGGTGCCGAGGACAAGGACAGTCGCCCTCTGTGGGACACTCCCCTCCTAGAGCAGAGGGGTCGCCCAGGAGGGCCCAGGCTGGCCTGTGGGAGGCCACGGAGCCCTGCCCACCGCCCACCCCCATGACGTCCCTGGCCTGGAGGAAGGCCTGGACCCCACAGGGCTCCGTGGAGGGCCCCGAGGCTGAGGGCTGCACCAGTGGTGTCTGCCCCCACCCTTCACAGAACCCCTTTTCTCTGCTCCGGGTCCAGACCCAGCTCCCGCTCTCAACCCCCGCCCACCCCCAGGGCTGCCGGCTCACCAGGGGATGCCCAGCAGGAGGAGGTAGAACTGGTCGGCGCTGGCAAGCCTGGCCCGGTCCTCCGCGAAGGAGCGCAGGTTCTCAATCTGCGGGAGGCGCCCACGTGTGCTCGCTGTGGCCCGCTCACAGGCGCGGCTCTGCATGCAGGGGCCCAGGCTCGCGTGTCGCCCCCGCTTACTCACCTCATGCTTCTCCGGAAGGAGCTTGAGGAGCTGCTTGAGGACCTCCACGTCGAACTTGGTGCTGTCCCCCGCCCGGATCATGGCGGTGACCTCCTCGTTGGAACTGGAGGGGCGAGAGGGTGGAGGTGGCCGAGGATGGCACGAGCCATGGCCCTCGGCCTCATGGGACCCTGCCCGCCTGGGACAGCCCTGGGCCCACAGCCCCACGCTGGTCACAACAGGCTTTCTCCCTCCACCTAGTGAGTCTCAGGACACAGAGAAGGCGGGCCACCTGCCCAGGTAGTGGCTGAATGACGCACTCCCCAGCTGCCCGAGCAACCCCTGCCGCCTCCTTCCAGGGGGCTCAGGACACGGGGTGAAGGCTCAGCGGTACCCGGTGAGCTCCGGGGCAGGGCACCTGCCGCAAGGAAGCACTCAGGGCAGGGGGGTACGGCCAGGCCCTTGGCCCGGCGCAGTCACCCCCCGTCTGTGGCTTCAGGGGATCCCTGCCACTCCCTGAGTCTCATATTCCCCAGGGAGGCTGGGCTGGTGGTCTCCAGGATCCCCAGCTGGGACCGTTTGCTGCTATTATCCGACAGTCTCCAGTCCCAGGGATGGGGTGTACACTTCCCAGGGCAGCCTGCAGAGGGCACTGCTGAGCCCAAGACGGGCCACGGCCGAGGCTGGGCGTCTGACTCAGGCATCGAGATGCTGGAAGCTCACCATTTAAACTGCTTCAGGAAGATGTTAAGGTTCAGGCTTTTCTTGGAGTCCAGAAAAGTGATCTGCAAAACGCCCCCAGCCTGTCAGTAACTGGAGAGCGGCCACGGAGCCCTGTCCAAGCCCCAGCCCCGTCCCTACCTCCTTGGGCTCCTTCCTGGCCGGGGCCACTGCCTGCTCTTTGGGTTTGGCCGTGGGGAAAGAGAAGAGCCGCTCGATGCTGGAGAAGTCGGGCTCCACCACCTCGGCGTCGGGGCTGCTCAGCGTTGCCCACATGGAGCTGCCTTCTGCAGGTGAGGGGCCGCCAGTCAGGCTTACGCCTGCCCCCCAAGTCCAGGGGCAGGTGGTGCGGGCCGCAGGGCTGGCAGGGGTGCCCTGGCTGGGGCCCGGCCCAGGGCAAGCATGCAGCAGGCACTTGATAAATGCCCAGCCAAAGAAGCCCTCCAGCTGATGCCATGCTGTGCATGTGCGTGCGGGTGCCCAGGGCCCAGTGTCCAGACTGGCCGGTGACCTGGCCTCCAGCCACCCTTGGCCTTGACCTTCTCTGGGTGTCAGCACGCCGAGCCCCTGGGCCCGCCCAGTGCAGGGGCCCGGCAGCAGAAACACGCCAGCCTCCAGGGGGCGTGTGGGAGCACAGGGGCCGGAGGGGCGAACCTGACCTGTCCCCGCCCCCTGCCCTGGAGGGGAGCCAAGGCGGCCGGGCCTCACCGCGGGCCACACTGGACGGCAGCTTCTGCCAGTTGAGCTTCTTCATGCGCAGGGTGGGAGGGTTCACGCGCCGGTGGCGGGGGACCCAGGCCGAACCCAGGCCGCTGTCCACCTGGGCCACGATAATCTCCTCCACGCCGCCCGCGGCAGGGGGCCCGGAGATGCCGGGCAAGGGTGGGGGCAGTGGGGGCAGTGGGGGCAGGCCCCCCAGCCCCGGGAGGGGCGGTGGGGGCGGTATGGCCACGGCAGAGTTAGGCAGTGGGGGCGGTGGGGGCGGTGGGGGCGGGCCCCCCAGGCCCGGGAGGGGCGGTGGGGGCGGTATGGCCCCGGCAGAGTTAGGCAGTGGGGGCGGTGGGGGCGGCGGAGGTGAGGGGAATGCAGCCCCCATGCCCGGCGGGGGCGGGGGCAGCGGTGGGGGAGGGGGCGGTGGGGGAGGGGGCGCCGTCGTGGAGCCAGGGAGCAGGGGCGCCGGCGGGGGCGGGGGGCGCTCCAGCTGCTCCGGGGCTGTTGGCTGTGGTGCCGGCCCACGCTCACCCTGGACGCTGGTGACGAGCGGGCCGGCGAGGGCCGCGGCCGGCTGCTGGCCGCCCAGGCCTGCCGTCGGGGCGCTAGAGTTTTGCGGGGAGCTGCCCCTTTGGCTCTGGCCAAGGTCAGCCTGGGTGCTCTTGTGGGCTTTGTCCAGCGAGCAGGGGCGGGGCCGCCCCTTGATGGACAGGAGGCGTTCAACCATCTCCTCCAGGGTGCACTCCTGGCCTGGGTGGGGATGTCCCGATCAGGATGGGGGGCACAGGCCAAGGCTGGTCTCCTCCACCCGCAAGCAGAGAACCCCGTTCCTGCCCACCCGCCTGGGGTGGGGGTGGGGGACGCAGCTTGGGGCACGGTGCTCCTCCCCCAGCCCCACCCCGCTCACCGTCAGAGGCCAGGAGCACCGCCCGGTTCACCAGGCTCTCCAGGGCCTCCCAGAGCAGCTGGCTGGAGCGGAGGCTGGGCTCCAGGTGCAGGAGGCCCTGCAGCACGGACAGCAGGTGGACGGACGCCGGGGAGCAGCTCACCTGGGCGGGGCGGGCGAGGAGTGCGGGTCAGTGGCGTCACCTCCCGGGCCGACATCCGCTGGCCTCCCCGCGAGTGTCCACCCTGTCCCCACCCTATGCCCAGCTGGTGGTGGTGGTGTAGTCGCTCAGTCGTGTCCAACTCTTTGCAACCCCATGGACTGTAGCCCACCAGACTCCTCTGTCCATGGGCATTTCCCAGGCGAGGATACTGCAGTGGGTTGCCATGCCCTTCTCCAGGGGATCTTCCCCACCTAGGAATAGAACCCGCGTCTTCTGCACTGGAGGCGGAGTCTTTACTGACTGAGCTGCGGGGAAGCCGGGTAATGAGCCTGAGTTGGGCTCCCCGACGGGCACACCAGTGGCATCAGGGGCCGGGTCACCGTGTGGGGGCTGCCTGCGCCCTGTGGGCTGCTAGCAGAGCCCCTGGTCCCCACCCACTGGAAGCACCCCTGCCCAGGGTGACAGCCCCAATGTCTCCAGGTGCTTCTGGATGGCCCCTGCAGACCCTGGCCCCTTGCTGAGAGTCACTGGGTTCAGTGAAAACGGGGCCTGGGCTGGATTGGAACTCAGCTCCGTCTCAGCCTCTCACTCGTCCCAGTGTCCCCTCGGACCACCCCACAGTGGCTGGGCTGCTAGGACCAGGACCGTGCAGCCACGCTGGCCTGCTGGGGCCCTGCCTCAGGCTCCACCTCTCCAGTCTCCCACCCCTCTGGGCTCGGAGTGTGGCTCCGGAGCTGCCCTAGGCCCAGCAGGGTGGGGTGCGACCGGGGTAGGACACGCGGCCCGTCCTGAGCCTTGAGCCTCCCCACCCAGAGTCCCGGGAGGCGCTGCCCGCTGCACACACCTTGTGGAAGAGCGCAGAGAAGACCTCCTGGTGGCTGTTGATGTCGATGCCCCCGAAGACCCGCAGCAGCTCCTCCTCGTCCTCGGCCTTGGCCTCCCTGAAGGCCTCGAGCTGGATCAGCAGGTCCCCGTCCTCCAGGTCTCTGGGGTGGGTGGGGGGCGGGGGGCCGGGGACTTCAGCTGGCTGCCCCCCCACCCTGCCGCCCCCTCCCTGGACAGACACGCAGACCACCCCGAGCAGGGCCTGTGGCTGCCACAGCGGGGGCGGGGGGCGCTGTGGCCAGTCGGGTGGGCTTCTCCGGTCAGCTCCACGCCCCTCGGGACAGGAAGCGTGAGTTCCCACACTCGCAGGGAAAGACGGCGCGGCTGTGCCCTGTGGGGCGCGGGGTGGAGGGCAGGGGGGCACCAAGGCCCCTGAGGGCCCGCCGAGCCTCGGCGCTGGCCTGAGCTGGGTGCTGGGCCCACGAAGGCCAGCCCCGATGGGTCCTCGCATCCAGCAGGCCTCTCTCCGCTGAGGCCAGTTCAGCACCAGTCATGTCGGCTGGGAGCCTCCTTGTGGGGTGGCCTCCCGCCCTCTCTCCTGGGGGGAACATGGTCCGGTAAGGACCAGGATGGGGTTCTCAGCTACACAGGCTTCCTTAAATGTCGACTGATAAATAGTTTAAATGTGTGCCGTGCGATATCTGGGACACACACTGACAGACGGTCTGGGTACACTCCAGTTTAACTGGGCGTCCTGTATTAAACCTGGGGACCCTGGCTCTAGGGCAGCTGCCGGCCGCTGGGGGAAATTCCGCCCAATGGCCTGTCCAGCTAGGGATGGCAGGCGGGGTCCTCACTGGGCCTGGCCCCAGAAGGGGTGGCCTGTCGGGGCTACTCCGGGAAGCCGCCTCCCCGCCCACCTGGAGGTGCTGCTCGGGAGCCGGGGGGAGGTGCGTGGGGACTCACCGCAGCCGCGTCAGGACGTCCAGCAGCTGCAGTCCTGGGAAGGGACAGGGGGTCACCGGCATATGGGATGCCTTCCCCTCTGCCCTGTCTCCGGGCTCACTCCCACCACCCACAGCGCCGAGCTTGTGGGGCAGGAGGGGAACCCGCTCCCTTGGGTTGCCGGAGCCATGGGGCTCTGGGAAGACCACACTGGACACATATGGTGCCTGAGGAACAGTCAGGCCGCAGACAGCAGGGCCAGACTGACGTCGGCCGGCCCACCCGCCTCCCTCCACGCGGCAGCCTAGCACCGAGATCCCTCCAGCGCTACCGTCCAGGGGTCCTGAGGCCCTGCGTCCACTGAAGGGAGCAGGAGGGCAGGAGGCTTCCCCAGCCCAAGCAGAGCCCGCCCCCGGGGCCCTGGAGAGCGGCGAGGGGCATCGCCCCAGAAGCGGGCAGTGCGGGCCGGGCGGCCGGAGCCCGGGGCCGAGGTCAAGGTTACCGACGAACTCGCTGCGTAGCTGGGCGCGGGTGCGGACGTCCTCGGGGCCGAGGATGATGGCATTGACCACGCTGAGCAGGGTGGCCGCATAGGGCACGTTGTCGCTGTCTGAGAGCTCGCTCAGGATGACGCTGAAGCGGTACTGCTGGCCGCACACCGTCTGCGGGGGCGGTGGGCAGGGGTCAGCATGCCCCCGGGCTCCGGCCTGGCCCCCACCACGTGTGGCTCACCTTGTAATGGTCCAGGGCGTCCAGGGTCAGGGAGTGGCCCTCGGGCGAGTAGATGCACAGGGCAGCCAGCAGCTCAAACACCTGCTTCTTGACCATCATGTTGGACGTGTCCAGAGCTGCCAGGGGTAGGGGGCCTCTCAGAGGGGCTCGGGTCCCCTCCTCCCGGTCCTGCCCCCCCCCACCTGCACGTACTGCCCGGCCTGGGCTCCCACCCTGCAGCTGCCAACTTGCTGGGCTGGCAGAATCCAGGGCCCACTGCCCACATCAGGCACTGGTTTCTGGACAGGCTGGCCACCCCCAGGACCCCCGGAAGGGGTGTGGAGGCAGATGCGGCCCCAGTCACTGGAGTTCTACTCCTGACGGCCCTCAGTTCTAAGTTGGGGGCTCTCTGCGGGCTCTGGGCCCAAGGCCCACACAGGCACCCTCCCAGCGCTGAGCCCGTTTTCTCCAAACTTAGAGCAAACGTGTTTACGACTGACAGCCCACGAGGCCTCCTTGTCCCCGTAGGCCCCTGCCTCCCACCGCATTCCCGGAGCTGGGGACGCTCTGGGGGTGTCTCTTGGCTGACCCTGCTGAGACCAAGGCACAAAGGACTCTACAGACAGCAACAGCCGGGCCTGGGCCGGGTGATCTCTGGTTCACTCGCCCACATGGGCCCTGCCCGCCCTGGAGCCCCACGCACCAGTGGGGGCAGCACAGCCTGGCAGGCAGAGCGGGCAGTAACCACTGCCCACCAAGGGCCACCTGGGGTCTCCCCCGGGCTGGGGGCTAACTCTGGCCACAGCCTGGGGGGACTCCCTAAAGGAGGTGACAGTGAGTCCAAGCTCGGAGGGTGAGCAGGACTCGGCTGGCACACGTGGGCACCACAGCCTGAGTGGGGGAGGAGGCCAGCGCAGAGGCGGGGCGGGGGTGGAGACTGATGTCCACAGTGGGGCCCAGACTGAGGAGCTGAGCCTCGGCTGAGGCCGAGGAGCTCGAAACCCCGGGGGGTGGGAGGAAGGCCCCTCAGCTGGACATGAATTTCTGATCCTGGTGACTCTGACTGCCACAGTGTGGACGGGGGCCTCAAGGGCAGAGAAGACTCGGGCTGGGGCAGAGCCTGGACTAGCACCAGGCTAGGCGGAAACGCAGGGGAAGTCAGAGCAGAGCGGGAGACTAGGTGCAGCTGGCGGAGGATCACGGCTGCACAGTGCCCCGGCTTCAGACATGGGCAGACGGGAAACTGGCTCCTCCTCCAGGAAGCCCGCCCCGCGTCTGCCGGCCGGCCCGCCCCCACCCCCACCCATGCGCGCCCGCCCGGGCCTCACCCAGAGAGAGCTGGCGCACATAGGCCTGGTTGCTGAGGATGTACTGGATGCCCTCCCGGGAGTTCATGACGGCGCGCACGCAGCTGACGCAGGTGAGCTGCAGCAGTGCGTCGGCGATGCGGGCCACGCCGCGGCCCGACAGGCGCGCCAGGGCCTCCAGCAGCAGGTCCAGGCCGCTCTGCTCCAGGAACTGCACCATCCAGCTGCCGTCGCTGCCCTCCAGCCGCTTGCGCAGCCCCGAGTAGTTGACCACGGAGGGCACCTGCAGCAGCCGGATGCAGAGCTCGGGCTCGGCGCTCTCCAGGTTGGCCTCCGTGGGGTCCGAGTCCTGCGGCCCCAGCTTCTCCTTCAGTGCCGCCCACTTGCGCTGGGCGCCCTCCTTCACCGACATCTTGCTCAGCTGCAGGGGGGAGGAGACGGGTGTGAGCCCGGGGCCCACAGAGCACCCGCGGCCCAGCGAGGCGGGGCCGGTCGGTGTCCCCTGCTCCGTGTCTCCACCTGCTGACTGGGGGACTTGCCTGCTGATGCCCTGTGGACCCGCTGTGCTGGCGATCCCTCAACCCGCCAGGCTGCCCTGTGCCAAGCGCCTCTTACACCCATGCCCACCAAGGAGGCCGCACCCCTGCCCTGACGGTAGGCACCGAGACCCCAGGAGGCCTCACTGGCAGGAAGGCCACTGCCCCGTGGTGCTCAGGCAGAGAAGTGGTGTCTCCGGGGCTCCTTCACCTGGGCCCAGGGTGCTCCCCTGCCCAGTGGACAGGCTCAGATGGGGATAAGTGTGGGCGGGGACAATTCCACACCCGGGGCATTTCCAGACTGCCCACGGCACCAGGAATGTGGCTGGCTCCAGGGTCATGTCCAGTGCTCACTCAGTTCTAGGCAAGACCAGGGCCCTTCGGGGAGCAGCCCTGCCAGGCCCCAGCTCCTGTGGGCCTCACTTAGTCAGGGGGCAGGGACCAGCGTCCCCCAGGCCCGGGGCTCTCGGACACTGACCCAGATTCAGCCACAGGAAGTCTGATCGCTGCCCAGAGAACATCCCCGAGGGTCGGGGGTGGCCCAGGCCAGAACATTCCCAAAGGCTCCCTTCTCAGAACAGAACAGTGGGACAGGCGGCGAGTCTCTCTGTGTCATCACTATAGCCAGTCGAGACCCTCTCCTGGGGCCCAGGGCTGTGATATGGGCCCCAACCCGAGCCCCGGGACTGGCCCAGAGGGTCAGAGGTAGCCCAGGCTCTTCTGTGACCATGTATGGTCTTGTATGTAGTGTGTGAGCAGGGCAGCGTGGAGCTCCTGGGCTGGAGGCCCAAGGGGCAGGGGACGGCGACACCACCGCAGCTCATGCCAGGGGGCCTCACGCTGGCACTGCCCACCCCGACCCCTGACCTCCCACCACCCGGAGGAGGGCACAGTACGCCCCCCACTTCACAGGAGGGAAAGGGAGGTGGCACCAAGGGAAGCCGGGTCACGAACATGCCCAGGGTCCCAGACATGAAAATGGCAGTGAGGCTGGACGCCAGAAGGTGGCCTGGGACCCTTGAGAGGCTGGCGCCCACTGTGGCATCACCCTAAGGGCTGCTGGTCCTGGCCAGTTACAGGGGAGACCCCAGGGACCAGCTGGGCTGATGCAGGAGACAGGCTGAGGGGGCCAACGGCCCAGGTGCCGATGCCCAGCGGGGCTCGGGGTCCCCAGCACTCGCTGTTCACTCCTGGAGGCACCCCCCCCCACCTGGGTGAGGGTCTTGGGTGTCCTCCCTTGTGAATTAGACAGACGGGCCCCTGGGCCAGGCAGCTGATGTTTGTCAAATGGGAGCAGAACTGAAGTGGGCCAGGCAGCTGATGTTTGTCAAATGGGAGCAGAACTGAAGTTCTGTCCTCAGTCCGACATGAATGACGCCTGTTTCCCTTCCTCCAGTGATATGGAGGGATGAACTAGCAGTGGGCAATCTGCGGCAGCAAAAATAGACATGAGGCTTTTCTTAAATAGAAATGAGACTTTCCTGATAAATAAGGAAAATAAGGAGACAATGAGCAGGCTGGGGAAAAAGCGTAAACAGGCCTAAAAGAGTTTAAAAATCTTAGTTATTCTTTAACTGTTGCTACTAACAAACACTCGTAGGTAGACTTGTCCTCAGCAGAGCTAATGACTCTCTGACTTCACGCGAATTGGACTCTGTATGCGGCATTATTCTCCCCCTACACTCGCTTGTTGTTGTTGCTTTAGTCGCTTAGTTATGTCAGACTCTTTGCAGTCCCATGGACTGTAGCCCGCCATGCTCCTCTCTCTATGGAATTCTCCAGGCAAGAATACTGGAGTGGGTTGCCATTTCCTTCTCCAAGGGATGTTCCTGACCCAGGAGTCGAACCCTGGTCTCCTGCCTTGGCAGGTGGATTCTTTATCATTGAGCCCCACACCCTCTTGTAGCATTCTACATTTCAAAAAGAAGATCTGGAGTCAATAACTTCAGGGACACCAGACTTGGTGATGTCAGCTGAGTTGCCTGATGTCAGCTGTGACCATTTTGAAACTTTGCAAAAGAAAGAAAGAAAAAAAAAAAAGGCAAGACCTTCATGAGGTTACAAAACCTCTCCCTCTTCCCGAGACAGCGGGGCAGTGTTTTTTGAGGCAATAGCCTACTGTGTTTCCCTTTTGCCTGCAAATAGTAAAGCTGCCCTTTTCTCTTTCCACCAAACTCTGCCTCCGTATTTCTGTTCCGCATCGGTGGATAGGGAGCCAAGATTTTGGCCACACCTGAGTTTCCGGAGTCTCCCCCACCCCCCTAGGGGCCTCCTGGCATTTCAGCAGCCCCTCCTCTGTCTGCAGGGGGTCCCCCATCCCTCATCCTCCCCCGTTCCCTGCAGGACCCCTGGGTCCTCCCAGGAGGCAGACTGGCTGGGGGTGGGGAGGGCGCTGACCGCTGTGCCCCCAGCTCCGGCCCTCTCAGCCGACCCTGGCTGATCTGCTTGTTCTGGCTGAGCCTCGGGTCTGGCTGCTGCAGCAGCTGGGGGGTGGGGGGGATGCGGGGTGTCCTCCCGCCCTCCCCCAGGGGCCCCTGTGGCCTGGGGCCTGTACTGGACCTGGCCCGCCCCACGACTGCAAGGTTTAACCCACCCTCCAGGCCCCCAGGCACTCACCCAGACTCGCAGGACCTTCCGGCTGCCTCTGCCCACCCAGGCTGGGCCCTGCCTCGGGCTGCCCCCTGCATTCCCCTGGCTTCTCATCGCTGCTGCCCACTGAAGCCCCCAGCTGCCCCTTCCAGGAAGCTTTGCGGTATGGGGGCGGGGCACTCCCACCAGCACTGTGAAGAGCCAGGAGGACAGACAGACAGACCTCTGCACACACTGCCACCCGCCGTGGGTGCCGCAGCTTAAGGAGCACCCAGAGCTGACCCTCCCTTCCTGCCCCCGCCTCTCCTGGCCTGAGGCCCCGGCTGCCTGGCACAGGCTGAGCGGACACAGAGGAACTCTCCCAGGCCAGCACTCTGGCATCCAAGTTCGTCTCCAGCCAAGAGCCCCAGGGGTCCCCTGACGTGGAGAAACAAGCTCCCAGAGGTCACCCGGTCATCAGAGCTGCCCCTCCGGTGCTGCCCAGTTTTCCCCACATGCCCCTAATTCCCGGAGCCACGGGCTCACTGCCCCGAAAGACCCCCCACAGGGGAGCCCCAGGGTCTGAGGGGAGGGGAGCACAGCTAGTGACCAGCCCAGCCTGCCCACCTGTCCGCCTGATCCTAGGCCCTGAGTCCTGCAGCTGAGCTGCCCTGGCTGTCCACGCCCCACCGCCCCAGCACACAGAGGCACCAGGCGGGTCAGAGGGCGCACAGGGCTCCACTGGCCGCGGCCCACACGGCCCAGCGAGCACGGGGCATCTAGCTGGGAGAGCGAGCTCGGCTAGGGGCCCAGAGCTGACGTGGGTGACTTTTCTCCCTCTGTGATGCCCACCAGGCTGCCAGCCTCATCCAGGGTCCACCTGGTCAAGGCCCCAGGGCAACAACATCTTCCTAGAAACGTTCCAACCGCTTTTCAGGATAAAGGGTGAATATACAAATGGACCTCAGCCAGACCATATACGGAACTCTGACCCACAGCTGCAGCCACCAGACCAGAACACCCGGCCGTCCCCACAGGAAGCAACCCAGGATGCAGCCCACTCCCTGTGGGCCAGACTTGACGGATGTCAGACCTCTATCTCGAGCGACAGCCCCGGAAGCCCTACGACGGCCCTGGGACACCCCCCCACGGCCCAGGCTTCATCAGTAACCCACGGCTTCCTGGGCTTTGTCCTCACTTCCCACTGAGGGGCAGAGAAAGCTGGACAGGACAGGACCTGGCCCAGCCATCGCGTGGGGGCCCAAGTCTCCTCAGCCGAGCAGCTCCCCCAGCCCTGCGGCCCCCATCAGCACCCGGGAAGCCCCATCCTGTGAAGAAGCTTTCTATACACAGAAAATAGTTTAACATAGTAATACGTGTTATATAACCAAGTGTGTGTAGGTAGCGTTCTATGTATTTAGTGACCACACGGCAGTGATTTCCTGGCTGCCCGGATTCCAAGTAAACAGCTTTGCCTGTTCCCTTCTGGGTGGTGACTGAGCATCTCGGCACGGAACACTGGAGGGACTCAAGGAGGGGACCAACGTTTACCGCTCTCAGGAGCACAGGCTGTGGGCGACGGCCCCTGGGGACAACGCAGGGGCCCTGTGTGGGAGGCAGCGAGCCAGGAGGCGGGCTGCGGCGGGTTTTCATACTGAAACTGGTCCTGGCGGGCACAGGGCGAGCGCGCAGGGTTCTCACGGCTATGTCATTCAGTCCGGGGATGCCCGGCTCTCAGCCCAGGCCTTGCCCTGTCCACGGGCTGAGCGCGCACCCTGCAGCCAGGGCGGGCGCAGAGACCAGAGCTCCGACGGGCGGGGCCGAGGGGCGGAGCTGAGGCTGAGTCTGGGCGGGCCCGAGGCCCCGGGGGCGGGGCAGCGGTTCGGTTCCGGGCGGGGCCCCACGGGGCGGAGCCGCGGATCTGCTCCGGGCGGGGCCCTAAGCTCAGGAATGTGCTCCCGGCGCTCAGGGCTCCCTCAGGCGAGGAGCGCGGCCAGCCCGCCAAGGGTAGGGCCTGCGCAGGAATTTGGAATCAGCAGGACAGGCTGAAAAAGTCTGGGGTTCTCAGGGTCCAAGTTCAGGAGGCTCAGGCCAGACCCTGTACCTTGGGCAACTGAAAGGTCGGGTGTTTCAGCACCTCTTCCGTCCTCCAAGCAGTCCGCCCCACCCCGCACCGAAACTACGGCGGACAAAGGGAAGGGCCCTTTGCAGGGAAAGCCCCTGAGGCTCCGACATTAGTGGGACGTTGCCCACAGATCCTCAGCGTTCATCTTTTTTCTTCCGTTAACGTGGGGTGTCCTCTGGGAAGGGGTCATGCCTTCCCCTTCCGACTGGGGCTCTGGAACATAGGGTCTCCCTCTGAGCTTTCCCAGGGTCCACTCACTGATCTGGGTGTCCTGCCCACCGGCATCACCAGCCCACACAGATGCCACCTCCTCAGACACCCATCCGGCTCCCCTGTGCATGGCCAGCCTGGCACGGTGATGCTGGCCCCTCCACCCAGGTGCCCTTGTACCTGGGCAGTGTGCTGACCGACAGGAAGCCGCTACCCCTGCCTACAACCATCGGTCAAACTGTGTGTGTGTGTGTGTGTGTGTGTGTAGCAGGGGGCAGGGTCAAAGTTGGCCTCCCAGACCGCTGAGACGAGCCCCTGGAGATGGAGAAACTGACCCCGGCAGACACTGAGCTGTCTCCTGCACACACATTGAGCTGCGGCTGGGAGGCCCTGGAGGAGTCCAGGGCCCACTGGGCTTCGAGCAGCCTGGTGGGTGGGCATTCCAGCCACGGGCCTGAGCCTCTCACCTTGTAGAGGTGGGTGAGGTTTTCTGTTCCGCAGTCCCTGCTGGTGAGGGGGTGCAGGGTGGGGGGTCTGGGGCTGGGGCGGGGACTAGGGCTAAGGAAGGCACCTGTGACAGGGAACGGTTGCTAGCGGCTGGGGAGACAGCTTGGGGCGGCCCTTCCGGCCGGCATCAGCACTGAGCTGGGGTGCTGCTGGGCCCAAAGCCAGCAAGGCTGGGGGCGGGGCGCACAGAGTGAGCTGTATCCCCCCCGGGTGGGCGGTAAACCGTCAGGAGCGGGGTTCCGGAACTGGGAGGCAGGGGCTGCCACACAGTATTTTTAGCTGCTACAAAACCAAAATTTTTCCACTGCCTGGCAACTCTTGGATCACATTCCTGGCAGCTCCCTGGAGCCCAGGGGCAGCCCAGGCCCTGCCCGGTGGGAGGGGGAGCTGAGGCTGCCCTGCCATGACCCCCTGTCTCCCTCCTTTCCAGAATCTCGGCTTCACTGTGTCATCTTCACCAGGCCCTGAGCCCTCTGGGGATCTCGACTGACCTGTGTGGGTCACCTGCTTTGGGCCCGTCCCAGGCAGGGGGTCCTGCAGACAGGGGGCCTCAGGGAAGTGACTGTCCGCCCACCGCCCACCTGTGCCTGGGGGCAGGGCACAGGGCCTCAGGCACGAAGGGTCCTACGGCTCCCTGGCCCATCTCCTGTCCACACAGTCCTCCTGCCCACTGCCACCCGTGTCTCCAGGATGGGGTGCGAGGCTTCTGCCTCCCGAGCCTCACTGCACATGAGGAGGCCGGCCGGCCACCGCAGCACCCAGCAGCAGGATAGAGGGGCCGGGGAGGCAGGTGGGCACCAAGACATCCAGGGCAGCGCCGAACTGCGAAACAGAGACGACCGCCAGGAGGCCGGCTGCACTGTGTGGGATTCCAACCACCCGAAATGGGGTGTGTCACACAGGACACACGCCAGACACTAAGAGAGGCTGCGTCCAGGGGGAATATTGTCATTTCACATTGAGAAAGGGAGCCTGCAAGCACAGGGACAGAAGGGGACCAGCGGCATCTCACAGGGAGAACTGGGCTCCGAGCAGGTCTGTCCCCAGCTCGGTCACCAGGGGTGAAAGGGCAGAGCCAGGAGCCGGGTCTCCTGCGCTGTGAGTGGAGAAGGATCGGGGCCAGGGCGGGCTGTGCCGAGAGCCGGGGGACACGAGCGGTCAGGGGAGCCAGGCCAGGGCTCAGTCCCTGGTGCCCCAGGATCTGGGTCAGGTTGGGGTGGTGACAGACACAGACCTCCACGAACTCCACCCTCCTCGTTAGGAGCAGGAGCCAGTGGGGGCCCCAGAGGGCGCCCCTGGTAGGGGCCTGACTCGACAGGAAACGCTCGCCACTGGGGGCGGAGTGGTGCCGCCCCTGCGCTGGGAGGAGGGTCCACCCTGCGCTGGGCGCTGCGGGTGTTGGGTTTTGGGGAACGGGCTTGAGGGGTCTGGGAGTCCCCCGCCCCCAGGATGAGCCGGCTCGGGTTCAGGTGCAGGGGGAGGACAGGAAGGGTGGAGGCAGCCACACCAGGAAGCCCAGCTTTCGCTTCTACCTGCCCCGCGGGCTCACAGTGGCCCTGTCTGTCCTCGCCTTCTGCTGGCACCTGCTCTCTGGGCTCAGCGCTCCAGGTGCACAAGCTGGGCTAATGGGGAGCGCCCAGAGGCCTGGCCGCCTCTGCCAGGCTCGGGTGCAGGTCGAGCTTCCGGGGGCATGAGGCTGGAAGGGCGGGGAGCGGCTCGGGGGCCGACGGGGACAGTGGTCCCTACCGACACCCCTTATTGCTGAGTCAGCTGCGGCGCTCGAGGGAAGTGATGTGTGCAGGCCTGTGGTTAGAGGGTGAGAGGGTGAGGAACTCGGCGGCGCCCCGAGGGGCAAGGTGTCTGGCCACAGCGTCCACCTGCAGGCTCTGCTGGGCCGCACACAGAGCCGAGGCTCGTCGCCAGCATCCCCCCTGCCCGGGTTCCGTCCCTTTAGAGCAGACACAGCTCAGAGCAGGAAGCCTCGGGTCCCTCGCCTAACCCCTGCACAGTGCAGGAAAGGCCACTCAGGGAGGATCCGCAGAGTTGGGTGAAGGAGGGGTCAGGCCAGCTTCGGTCACTGACCACCGTGTTCCTGTCTTGGAGTCTCAGGGTTGGATGTGAAGGCCACCCACTGCCCGCCCCAGGGGACCCCCCACCCGTAGCCCCGCCTCTCCTGTGTCTCTGGTCCAGGCTGCCTGCCCAGAGGAGGGAGAACAAAGCAGCAGACTTGGGGGGGTGGGGAGGGCCCAGCCTGCAGAGCCTGGCACCACCAGGAGCTGTGGCCAGGCCCCGGGGGCAGGGGACAGCTCAGGTTCCAGCTGAGACCAGGCTCTGCTGCTTGACCAGCCATGTCCCTTGGGCACGGACCTCAGGACCTCTGGGCCCTGACTCCTGTCTTCACCCAGGGATGAGCGTGTTGATGCCACCCCTCCCCCAATCTGCCAACAGATCCATGGATGCCATCTGCAAAGCAGGCCCGCCACTGCCAGAAAGCGCTGGGCCCCACTGCCCGCCAGTCCACTGCACCCGACACCTCCTCGGCCGGGTCACTGGGTGACACCGCGCTGGAGCCGTCACCGCCTCCTCGGCCCCTACTCCGCGTTCCTGGGCCTCCCGAGCCGCGCAGCCGGCGCCAGCAGCCCGACCGGACCAGGCGAGCAGGATCCTGAGTGTCGGCACGAGACGCTGTGCTGTTCCTTGCCAGGCACCGAGGGCCAGGCCTATCCTGGACTTGGTTTTCGCATCTGTAAAATGGCCAGGATGTTGTCCAGGGACCTGGGTTGGCTGAGCCAATACCGCCTGCACAGGGCCGGGCCTGCCTGGCCAGCAAGGCCCCTTCTGGTCAGCTCCCCCCTTCCTCTCAGAGGTGACCACCCAGGTCTGGCCATCCGTCCATCACTGCCGCCTCCATCTGGACGGCCTGGTCCTGCCCCTGGGGGATAGCCCGGAAGCACGGGGGCAGGGTGGGGGGCACAGGTGTCCCCAAAGTGGGCAGCAGCTGATCTGGGCACCCCGGGCTGGTGTTCTCAGGCCATTCACGCTCGTGCACGTGGGGCGACAGAGCCAGGCGGGAAAGGGGGACGGCCAGCGCCCCCGCCCACCCCGGGGCCCGGTAAAGAGCAGATGTCTGCTTCCTGGCTGCAGCGCGCGGGCGGCCGTGCAGAGCTGTGCGTGAGCAGAAATGGGGACGCTGGCACAGGCGCATGGGTGAAGGGAGGCAGGCTGCACACCAAAGCCGCATCCCAGGGCCCCAGAGGACCCGGTGCCAGGCCAGATGGGGAGACCGAGACCTCCTCATCCAGCTGGGCAGGGCCCACGCTGGTGTCCATGCCCAGACCCAGTGGCATCGGCAAGGATCAAGGCCAAGCTCAGGGACGGAGCAGTGCCTGCCCCATCCGTGGGGTCTGCTGGGACAGCGTGTGTACGCGGGTGTGGTGGGGGGACCAGCACTGCCTGGGGGTGCCAGGGGCTGGGCTGGCCTCTGCCCACAGCAGCCCAGTGTGGACTCCGAGGAGCCCCAGGAAGGCAACACACAGGACGGTTGATGCAGGCAGAACGGAAAGGCCCTCTCTGCCTCCACGATCCACAGCGCACACCTTTGATGCTAGGTCTCAGCGGCACCATCTGCAGAATGGGTGCAAAACACGCTCTCCTGCACCTCCCCAAGTGTGTTTTCAGGCTGGCCTCCCATCTAAGGAGGGCTCTGCTCGATGGCCCCAGTTGAGCGGGCCTCCCAGCAGCGCAGTCTGCAAAGCCCCTGCAGGGGGTCTGCATTCCCTGTTGGTGGGCCCGGGCACAGCGTTGTGGGAGCAGGTGGTCCCCTGGTCCACCCTCCTTCCCCGTCAGGCCCCAGGGTGCTCTAATGGGGACTCAGCTCGCCAAGTTGGGGGCTGGAGGGTGCAGGGTTAGCCTATGAGCTGGGGGATGACTGGCAGGGCCTTCAGGAGCTGCAGCTGGAAAAAGTAGGGGCAAGGGAGGGCCGGGGAGGACGGTGGCTGCAGGAAAGGGGCCTCGCCCTCGCCCTTGGCCCCTCGGTCCTCAGACAGCTCGGGGGGAGGGGGGGCCCTCCACCCGTGCCTGCCCCTCCCCCACTCCTAAGAGGGTCCGCTGCTTCAAAGAACCTGTGGCCCCTGGCATCCAGTGCTGCCATCTGTCTGCAAGGACTGCTGGGCTCTGGAGCCACACGGCCGGGGGGGTTCCCTGAGGGTGGGCCAGCACCTGCCCCCCACTGCAGGCCCGGGGCAGGGGGCGCTTCTCGGCCAGGACACAGCTCCCCCAGCTCCCAGAGCGCCGGTGCGGGGACCCTGAGGCGGTTGCACCCACGTGCCTGCTGTTCCCGTGGGGACTGCGGGAGTGACCAGGGGCAGGGGGACAGCCCCGGCCTCCAGGTGTTGGCTCCCCGGGGCTGGCCACTTCTCTCCCGCTTGGGGCAGTGCCTTCCCCATGCCCAGCGTGGTGAACACAGCGCTCCAGCCCCTGCAGAGGCTGGTGCACACAGTAGGGGCTTTATAGGCACCTCTTTCCAGGACGGCGTGCCCTGAACCTGCCAACCAACCACCCCGTCTCGGTCTCCTCTTCCGTGAAACAGGACCAACCCTCACCCAGGGGCACGACAGTCAGAGAGCGGATGGGGACATTCAGACCAGCTCACCAACTCCTCTCCTCCGTTCATTCGGCCCACAGACCCTTGGGCCGCGGCGGGGACTTCACCTCTGGGTTCCTCCTCTCACCGCTTTCACAGGCCAGGGGATCGAGTCCACCTCTGGGCACACCACTGCCTGGGTCCAGGCCAGGCCAGCTAGTCATGCCTGCACGCAGGGCCATGCCCCTCTCACCGCCCAGTCTCCATCCCTCCCTCCCACCACCTTCACGAACCAGATCACTTCCCCAAACCGGGAAACAACTGCACTTTGACGAAAGGCAAACGGAATCTATTCAGGGCACAGCTTCCCGGCCCCGGATTAAGGGGGAGGTGTGTGCAATTAGCTCCGACAGCCCGTCAGCACCTCCACGCAGCGGGGGCCTCACCTGGCGGTTAACTCTCTGCCACCAAATAGCAGAGCCTTCGGGGGACTGGCCACCTGCGTGGGTCACGGGAGGGCAGCCCCACTGGTCACCTGGGTTCACGCCAGCACCCCCTCCACCTGCACCTGCCCCGATGACCTGACAGCTCCGAGCTGGGTGCTGGCAGCTCCTAGGAGGGTGGCAGTGGCTGGGAGGGGCTGAAGGTACCAACTGGGCTTTCAGCAAAAAGTTGGTGCTGGGCTGGAGAGAGGTGGGAACGGTGTGAGGTCTCAGACTCCAGACTGGGACCCAAGGCCCTCGCAGTGGCTGCAGGAGGGCAGCAGCACGCACACTAACCACCCCCCCCACCCGCCCCCGCCCTGGGCAGCAACGCCAGGGAGTCTAGGGCTTTGCTTCAGGTCCCTGCTGGGCAATGGAGGAGTTCCAGGCCCGAGCCACCGTCCCCACCCTGTGGGTGAAGATAGGGAAACTGAGGCCTGTGAAGGCCAGAGTCCTGGCCAGTTCCCACTGCCAGAGGGAGAAAGGGAAGGGCTGGTGGGGAGGGGACTTCCCAACCCCGGATCCTGCATGGGTGTGCCGACCTCTGGCCTTGTTCCTGATTCCTGGCTGGGGTAAGGGCTTGGCCATCACAGGGCCTCTGACTCCTCGTGTGTCCGAGTGGGGAGGGGCAGCCTGGGGCCCTGGGTCACAGAGCCTCAGGGGTCAGGCGGGCACAGCCAGGGGTGGGGGGCGGCACAGATTCCCTCCTGAGGTTGTGGTCACTCCCCAGGTTCTTCCCTAGGAAAGGGGTCCCGGGGTGGGGCTGGAGGAGCAGGGGCCAGACTGCCAGCCCCACTGCGGAGGACAGAGGGCAGGGACGGGGGCTCACTCCCCCAACGCCTGCCTGAGGGGTGCCCAGGCCCCCTGCGCCCACCTGCTCCCGGGCAGCCACAGACCCAGCAGCTCAGACGGGGCCGCAGGCCACCGCGTGCCTTGTGTCACCGGGGCGGCGGACGCGAAAATGAAGTTTATTTTCCCAACTGTGGCTGATTCATGGTCAGGATGTGGCAGCCGCAAGGCGGGTAAAACCTGCCGACACTGGGAAGGGCGGCGGCCCGGCCGGCCCTCGGCCCACCACTCGCGGGCAGCGCGCGCTCGGGCGGCGTCTCCGCGCCAGGGCCGGCAGTCTGAGGCGGGGCGCGAGCCGACGGGGCCGGGGCGCCGCGGGATCCCCCCCGGGAGCTGGGACCCAGCCGCCCTGCGCCGCGGGGCTGCGGGCCGCCACCCCGGGTGCACACGCCGCTACCCCAACTCCGCTCCCCAGCCGCCAGCACCCCACGGCTCCGACTCAGTTTCCCCGCGGCTCCCGGCCGGCCCAGAGGGCGCGGACTTACCGAACAGGGACGGCGGCGAGGGAGGGGATGGGGCCGGCCTTCGCTCGGGGTCGGATGATGGGGCCGCGGGCTGCCGGCCCACCTTGCAGTTCCACACGGCTCCGGGTTCGGGCTGGGGCTCAGGCTCGGAGGGGCGCGCGAGAGGAAGAGGCCCGGCCCAGCCCCGCCCAGCCCCGCCCGCTGGCGGCCACGTGGGGAGCGGGCGCGGGCCCGGGGCGGAGTCTACTGGGGGGGGGGGGCTGGAGAGGCCCCGCCCACCGCCCCCCCTGCCCCCAGGCTGGGCAGCCCAGGGACTCTCCCCAAGCCCGTAAATACCCGCGGCACCTCCGCCAGAGCTCGGTCTGTTCCCAGCCCTCCCACTTTCGCTCCTGCTAGGCGGGGGTGGCGCTCGGGGGGTGGGATACATGGAGCGGGGAGTGGAGGTCTCGGGAAGGCTCTGGAAGTGGCCCTCCCGCCTCAGCTCTCTCTGTCCGCCCCCCTCCCTGGGCTCCGCTGCTCCGCCCCCTTCCACAAACCTCCCGCAGGCCCACCTCGCCCTGGCAGCGCGCCAGGTAACCGGCTCACCCACTGAAGCTTCCTGTCCAAGCCTGGTGGCAGGTGGACCAGCCTCCCGGGCCGTGCTCGCTAAACCCCGCGTGGGAGACCCCTCGGGCCAGTTGATCCCGCGAACTGACGCCTGGGGTCCCCTCACGGCAGCTGGGTCTTCCTGGTCTTCTGGAATCCGGAGCGTCCCCATCGAGGGGGCCCAGCCCCGGGCCCTCCTCCTGGTCCCCAGCAGAGATGCGGTCTGAGTGGTCTCTGGGCCTGGACACTGCTGGCTGCAGGCAGCAGGCCTGAGTGCCGCCCCCTCTTTCTGTCCTGCCTCGTCACTCCTACGGACTGGGGGGGGTGCCCACTTCATCAAGAGGCCCCCCCCCCGCCCCGCCTTGCATGGCCCAGCAGGAGGCCAGTCCTGGGGGAAGGGCAGGCGTGGGTTAAGGAGGGGCAGGCATGCCTTCAGCCCCAGGCCTGCTGGGGGAGATACCACCCTGTCCAGAGGGCTCTGCACTGGCGGTGCCTGACCTCAGGGTCAGGCAGGACCTGACCTGAACTGCTGAGCTGTAGTTTCCCCGTCTGTTAAAGAGACGGACAATTCGGCCTAAAGGTTACTGGGTGAGATGAGCACAGTGGGTGAAACGTCTCCACTGACGGCTTTGGCTCACCAAGAGACCTGCCGCCTTTGGAGCATGGGGGCATGAGGCTGGGGGCTGAGGGCTGAGGGCTCACAGCGGGTGGGCGGCTGGGAGCAGACCCTTCAGAGCAGGGTCCAAGTGGCTTCACAGCCTTGCTCCGTCTTCTCCCTGGGGCCAAGCACGCACCCCTTGGTGGCCAGCGCGCCCCTGCGGGGCCGGGGCTGAGACTGGCAGGTGCCGCCCCTGCCGGTCCAGCGGCCTCAGCCTCTGAAGTCTCCTTGGCTCAGCCCTGGTGTGGCAGCAGCTTCTGGCAACAGGCCAGCGTGGAATGAATGCTGGGCGTGCCGGGTGAGCCACCAAGGGGGGTGCGCTGGCTCCTGGACACTGTCCAGCCGGGGACCTGTGCGCTTGGTGGCCGCCCGCGCCGGGACTGCCGTTCTTAGAATGCGCGAGTCCCAGCTGCCTGGAAGGCTGGCCGGCACCCCCGCCCGGCGCCTTGGCCCTCTCCTCGACCTCCGGGAGCTTTCCTGCCTCCCTTGAGCCGGGTTTCAGGCCTCTGCATGCTCCCTGGGATCCAGCAGTTGCCCCTCCTTGGGGTGGGGGGGGCACCAGTCGCTGACTCATCGGTATCCCAGCCTGGCGCCTGGCTGCAGCCGGTTGTGGTCAGTGGGTGTGTTTGTGAATCCAGAGGACGGAGGAGGGCAGGGGAGGACAGTGGGGAGTGACCTTCCAGCCTTCAGGCTGGACTGGGGAGAGTGACCCATCTGCGAGGGGGGTGTCCCGCACCCCAGATCCCCAACTCTTCCCCACCTGGGGTGGGGAGCAGGCAGAGTCCTGAACCTCCCTCTCAGAGGCAGAAGAGGGAATCCTGGCATTGGCTGGGAATCTGGGGTTCGGCCCCCAAGTCATCCACTTATTATGCCCATCCACTTATCCATCCTTGCATCCACCCATCCGTGCACTCATCCATCCAGGACTAGGTCTTCCTGGTGAGCAAGAATGATGGGACCCAGCTCTGCTACAGAGCGGCCGTGGCACCCCGGGCAGCCGTTCTGCATCTGGTCCTGCTGATCAGGGCCTGACCACTCTGCTCACCTCCAGAAAGGTCAGCTCTGGTGGGGCAGCAGATGGGGCTCTGGCCCTGGGTCCGCTCCTGCCCCTACCTCTGCCTCAGCACCTTTCCTCTGTGGCCTGGCAGCTCCGGCTGCTGTAACCTCAACACTCTCTCATGCAGGAGGATGGACCAGGGCCCATCCTTGGTCTGGGGAGGGGTGGGGGGACCCCGGTGGAACGGTGGGCTGGGAGGTCACTCAGAGGCTCCGGGAGGTCAGTGACGTCTCGCCTCTTCCTTTGAGGGTCGCTCACACACTCAGGAGATTTTCATCACTTGCTAATTCTGCATTTGGGAACTTGCCTACTCGCTGAAACCTATTTGTAACCCTAAAATCAATACTTGTCTGGCAATCATTTGCTGATATGTGTAGACCAGCAGAAGTTCTGAGTCCCCAGCTGAGGTCAGAAGGAGCCACTCTGGGCTTTCTTGTTCAAGCTCACGCTGCAAACACGGCCAGTTTAGCACTCAGTCTTCCACGTCTTTGTGCTTTTGGGGGGAGATAATCCTGTTTCAAGTGGCCCTAGCCTAACCCTAAATCCGTCCAGTGTCCCTAAGTGCATCCTGTGTCTCTAAGTGCAGGAAGCCTGGGTGTGCTTCACAGAGAAAACATGTGTTTGAGGAGTTTCCTGTCCGTGTGAGTTTCAGGGCAGCTGCCTCGGGTTCAGTGCTCGTGAACCAGCAATACAGTACGTCCCAAATGCAGTGTCTTTGACAGTAAGGAACACAGGACAAGGTTATGTATTGATTGTTATTTCAGCCACGTGGTCTGAGGACCCTGACTCTGGGCTCCCCGAGGGCGATGGCTCAGTTCCCGCTAGTTCAGTGTTTGTGGTGACTCTACAGACCAGATGGAAATGGCAACCCACTCCAGTATCCTTGCCTGGAAAATCCCATGGATGGAGGAGCCTGGTGGGCTGCAGTCCATGGGGTCGCCAAGGGTCGGGCACGACTGAGCAACTAACACTCAGGCCAGACCCGCAATCCTTGCCGCTGGCTTTGGCCACTGGGCTGCGTTTTTCAGAGACGCAGGGCCAAGCCCGGGCCTCACGGGTCTCTTACCCCGGCCCGCCTGCCTCACTGTAGACACCCCTCGCGCCTCCAGCCTCCAGCCTCCAGGCCCCGCCCCGCCGCAGCCCCTTGCTCGGCCCAGAATAGCTGGCTCCATTTGGCTCCCAGCCATCCTTGAATTAGGCTCTGAGCCTCTCCTCCGGTGGAAAAGAATCCGCTGGCATCTGAGCTTTCCCGTGCAGGAAGCGTTTATAGATCTCATGCGGGAGGTGGGGGGTGAGTGAGCGGAGGAAGGGGCTCCTGTGGCCTCTCTGCCCCGCAGAGGTGCTCTGCTCCCCGAAGGCCCCGTACGCGGCTCTGCCCCCGCACCTCCGGGCCCACCCCCTTGGGGGAGGTCTCCTGACCCTCCTGGCCCCACCCCCTTGGGAGTCTCCGCCCCTCCTGGCCCACCCCCTTGGGGTCTCCCACCCCTCCGGGCCCACCCCTTGGGGGAGGTCTCCTGACCCTCCTGGCCCCACCCCCTTGGGAGTCTCCGCCCCCCCGGCCCACTCCCTTGCTCAGCCTCTTCCTGACCCCACCGGAACTCTCCTTTTTTTCCTCCCGAGCAGTGGGAAGGTTTAAGGGTTGAAAATAACCCAAGTATGATCCTCTGCACCCACCTCTCCTGGCTGCTCAGTGCCTGGTCTAAGACTCTGCTGTCTTTCCCACTCCTGCGCACTGCCCTCCCCCGCCTCCCAGAGAACTCCCCTGCAAGGACCCCTCTGCGGGGATTCTCCGACTCCAGTCCTCCCCACCCTGGAAGGATCACCGCGCTCCCCTCTCCCAGGAACCGCGGACCTCAGCCCTGCGAGCCCAGTGCTGTGGGGCAGCCATCGGGCTCCCTGGCTGGACTGTGAGCTCCAGTCGGGGAGTGGCTGCGGCTCAGGGTGCCGGCAGCCTCGGAGTGTCCAGGAGGTGGGGGTGGGAGGCAGGAGTGAGCTCCAGCCGCCTCCCCAGCCCCACCTCTGCGCGCTCCGCCTCGGCGGGGCTCTGAACCTGCCAGGCTCTCTGTGCCTGCGCGCCCTCCACCCCCTTGAGCTCTGCACCCGCCCTCCCCTCTGTGCCCGCCCGCGTGGCACGCCGTTTCCTTTCACCCGTCAGTTCCTGATTACCTTGGCCATAGTTTTGAGATTAACTAGAAATCAAGCTCTAACTTGATGAGCGGCGCGGGGACCGCGGCTAGCAGTGCCCAGGGACAGCCGATTGTTGCTTGAGCGCCTGGGGTGGGAGGATCCGTGGGCGTGCACTTGGGGGCGGGAAGCTCGCGAGCGCAGGGTGCTGGGTGCTAAGCCAGGCCCTAAGCCCGGCATTCTTACAGTGTCCTACCCCAGGTCTCAACCCAATCCTCTCGAGACCACACCGGGGGAGGCAGCCAGAACCACATCTGGCACTGCAGAGGTGAGGCACAGCCACGGCACCACGCTTTCCCTTGATGGCTATCAAGGGATGTTCTTTTTTAACTTTTCTCATTTTTAATTGGATCAATTTATTTATTGAACACTGAAGGCATTACTTAAGATCTGGATTCACCAGGTTATATGGGGGGAGGGCAGCAGCGAGACACCCGCCCCTCCCTACTTTAGCTTCTGGGGAGCTCTGACCGCCCGTGCTATTTCTTCCCATTTGTGGGTCCCCCACCACTCAGGCCTCTCCCCAGGCCCGCGCCCCTCAAGGCACAGCTGTTTGCTCATATGCTCATGGGCCCGGCACGAGGCGCTGGGTGATGGTTGGCAGGTAGCTGGGTGTGGGCTGGCGGGCACGTGGGTGGTGAGCCCAGAAAGACCCCACCTCACTGCCTCTGGTTCCTCCTCCACCGCTGGGCTGTGGTCCCTCCAACCGTAGCTCGCCTCAAGGTGGGCTCTGTGTGTGTGTGTGTGTGTGTGTGTGTGTGTGTGTGTGTGTGTGTGTAAGCTTTTCCCAGAAGAGGGACGCAGGGCTCTGGGAACTGGCAGCGGTGTGGTTAGTTCAGCCCTGGCCAGGGTCCCTGCTGACCCCAGCTAACAGAGCCTGGGCCTTTCTGGTTCCCCCCACCTCGTGTTGGCAGCGAAGTGGCCACGTTCTCCTGCAGCCGCTGACTCAGGTCCGCGTCATCTGGAAGAGCAGCCGAGGGGGGAGGGGAGTGGCGGATGGGCAGACTCGGTGTGGGATGGGGGCCTGCAGTCAGGGTGTGCCGCCCATGGGCCAAATTCCAGAGCTCCGGGCCTGTCCCGGCCTGCTGGAAGCCAGGCACACTGCTGCAGACAGTGGGCGGTGTGGCCCAGTGGTCCAGTCCAGGAGCCGTGTAGCCGGATGGCCCAGGCCCAGATCCGGTTTCTGCTGCTGATAAGCTGCCTCGCCGTGGCTGCTTGGAGCTGGGCCCCTGCCCCAGTCGAAGGGGAAAGCAGTGACATTCCCGGCGTGGGGCGGGGGTCCTCTGAGCAGTCCCCTTCCCACCTGTGCCTCTAGCCGTGTCATGAGGCGCGAGTGGGCGCCCTGGCTCAAATCCAGGGGAGGTGGTGCTGGGCAGCTTCACTGGGGCAAGGACAGTTCCTTTAGACACACCAAGGGGCAAGAAGGAGACCCGAGGCAGGGGTAGATGGACTGCAGGCTAGACATTTACAACTGGCTCCTGTTTGCATTTCATGGGCACAAAGTGGGCTTCAGGCTGGATACTTAACAGCTGCAAGCATTTCCTGAGACAAGAGATAGGTGGGCTCCAGTTGAGGAATTTACAATCAACCTCTTGTTTGCCCTCCAAAATAGAAGTAACAGTAGAATCAGGGTCAATAGGTAGTCTTTGTCTCTTGTAAACACCTTAAGGTGATAGTCACAGGAATAGTCAAGGTACCAGTCAAGTCAGGGACAGAGAGGGGCAAGACCGTGTTTGAGTGAAGAATTAAGGGATCTCCGCTCCCCCCTTTTTGAGGCAAGGGAAACACCACACATGTGCAGAAAGTTTCCTTGTGGGTCAAAAGTCAAGGAATAACGCCAGGCCATAATGAGTCTTGCTCTTCCCAGAAGCCTTCACTTCGAGACTTCGAGATCCATCTTGGTTGAGAGGTGTGTGTCCACCCAGGGGAGGGTCCCAGGGTATGTCAGGTGTGGAAAAAGAAACCAGATAGTTTGCTCAGGGTAAGCAAAGACCCAGAAGAACTGACCTAAATAAATGACCTAACCGCCTCCTCACTGCGCTCCTCCTCACAGCGGGGACGCCCACACCCTCTCTCTCTGGGTGTGCATCTCTGCCTTGCTTCCAGCTCATCCAGATGGTTTCCTCTGTGTGTTCTTCCATGAATTGTGCTTTGTCTCTACTAATAAACTTTGTGTCTGCATTTACAGTTTCTGCCTCTGTGATAAATGCATTTTTTTTTTAAAACTGGGAACAAAGATCCAGGGAAAAATAGCTGCTAGCCTCTAGCCCTTGCTGGTCTGGTGGCTGTGATTCCTGGTGTTCATCCAGGATTCCCAGGTTCAATTCCTGGGCAGGGAAATAAGATCTCGCTTCACACCACCGCCCACCGCTGCCTGGTGGAGATTAGAGTCAGGGTGGAGATCGTGCAGGGTGAGAAGACGTGGGAGCAGGAAGGATTCGAAGGGGCTGTTGACTGGAAAATTATTCGCAGCCTGAGAGTCGACAGTTATGTCTTATTTGGTGGGAATCTTTAGGACTTCATGCCTGAGAGGCAACATTTCAAGTGACCCTGAGTGAACTGCTCTGAGGGGGTGAGGGGAGGAGCCAGGTTACCTAGAAGGTTTGCAACAGAGGGTAGATAGTCTGAATGTCAAAAGATGATTGTTAATTAAAGAAACCCATATAATGCAAGTTAAAGAATTCAGTGCTTTACTGTGTACGGGAACATGCAAGAGTCTGGGCTCACCGCAGTCATTCCTTTGATCTGCACCTCAGAGGTCTGGGGCCAGGTTCCCGGGTTTTCTTTTCCGGAGTTTCCCCAGAGCTCACAAGCTCACAGTGGGGGGCTGCAGACCTTGGTGACTGTGTCGCCCTCTGTTTACAGATATGGCAGGAAATATTCCATTTCTCAAGGTTTGAGCAGGGACAGGGTGGGGGACCCTGACTTCTGGCATGAAAGATCCCGGTGGGATAGGGCCAGGCAAGGCTGTAATGAGGGGCCACGCAGGCAGATCTGGTGGGGGTTAGACAGGTGTGCACGTGTGGGAGAGTGTTGGGAGGTCAGCTTTCACTCTACGGGGGGAGAGGGTGCACCGCCTGGTGTTGGGAAGACTGGGATGGGAGTGAGGGGGGCAAACTCAAGTGTCCAGCCGTGAAGGCGGCCAGGCCCCCTGGTGCTCGCTGGTGATGACGCCAGCTGGCCTGTGGGAACAGCTGGCAATTCACAAAGGCTGGGGTTGCTCGAGAGCCTGTTTCAGCCACAGTGCTGCCTTCCTTTGGGGCCTCAGGCCCCATTCAGCCCCTGAGGGCCCAGAGAAAGTCCCTTCGGGGTGGCCGGCTCTCCCACGGGTCCCGGGCTTAAAACCATCAGAGTGACAGACACACACCGGGCCTGGGACCCCAAGAGCTCCGTGTCTCTCTGGCTTTCTCTGGATGGCTCAGTGTGGCCTGATGGTTCACCTCACTGATGGATATGGGCCAGTGCCCAGGGCCCCAGAAAGTGAAGCAGGCATCCAAGTGGGCAGATGAGACCAGGAGGCCAACCCCGAGCGCTGGATGCAGGCACCTGCGGAGACTCACCTCCTTCACACTAGCTTGGTCTGCTGGCAGCCGTCACCTGTTGATGCTAAGGGTGTGCTCACAGCCACGGAGAGCAGGTGCCGAGGCCGGGCTTGGAGCCCATAGCCCAGGTCCTCCTGCCAGCACCAGCTCCAGCTTGGGCGGGCGTCTCCCACCCTGGGGAGGACCACACCCCTCTCTGCACCCCTCTCCCCCTCCCCCTGCACCCCTTCACATGCTCATCCCACCCACTTCCTCCCAGAGGCTGGGTTGGGACCTAGGGGTGAGGTCTGGTTGTCCTCAACCTACAGATGCAGAAGTTGAGGCTGGAGCCGGGAGCAGCCCAGTCAGGGAGGCTTGGGAGGGACTGCAGGACCGTGTTGGAGATGCCCAGCGGGCAGAGGCAGGCCTCTGGCTCAGCTCTCAGGGGGCCCTTGGAGTGCAGGAAGGCCCAGGGACCCAGCAGGACACGTGAGCACTGGTGGTCCTGGTTGGGAGGTGACCCTCAGGTCAGGTGCCGAGCCCTCCCAGAGGAGGCCTTACCTGGCTGGACGGGCCTGGGTCCTGGGCACAAGCGCAGATGGGGGACAGGTGGGGACGTTCGGTGGAGGGAACCACATGGTCCCCTCTGGGGCCAGGGTCTGCAGCTCTAGGCAGGGCGAGCTACCCTCCTGTGGCCCACTGTCAGCTAGGACTGGAGGGGCGGGGTGGGGGTGGAGCTCCAGCAAGAGGCCTTCCAACTACATAATTCTGTTTTCAGGGTGTGCATGCGTGTGTACATGTGTGCGCCCGTGTCCAGGCCAGGCGGGGGAGTAGGGGTGGGCTGGCAGGGCTCCTAGCGGTGGTCCAGAGGAGGTTCCAGGCTCCCCCCAAGAGTGCCCTTGGAGTCTTCCGGGGCCCGGGCGTGGTGGGCGGCGGGGACGCTATCCTGAACTCAGTGTCCACGGGGGAATTCCTGGGTGACCTGAGCGCCTCTGGCCCACATTCTCCTGGGAGGAGGCCGGCCTATCCGCTTTCTACTGGGGTGGCAGCGCCGTTCTCCATGGACCCCCGCCCGTCACACCTGCTGCCTCTGGAGACTTCTCTAGTCCTCCTCCCCCGGGTTCCCTCAGCCCCGCCCTCCCCTCAGCCCCGCCCTCCCCTCAGCCCCGCCCCACCAGCCCCGCCCCACCAGCCCCGCCCCTCTCACCCCGCCCACTCTCAGCCCCGCCCACTCTCAGCCCCGCCCTCCCCTCAGCCCCGCCCCGGGAGAACAGAGCTGAGCCGGGCGCCTGGTCCCTCCCCTTCGCTGCCCCACCCCACCCCGCCCCCACTGCGCACACCTGGGGGGCTCAGAACACGCCGGTCTCCCTACCACCTGGGCGCGGGGAGGTGGTACCAACAGGGCGCGCGAGGGCTCTGCAGGGTCAGCGAAGACTGGGGACAGGCAGTCTCCCCCTCCCCCTGCCCAGGCCTGGGGTGGGGGTCTTGGCGGGAGTTTCCCAGCTCCTCTGCCCAGCGCGCCGCCGGTGGAGCTGGGGGGCCTTGGGAGCGCTGGTCCCCTGCTGGGGGAGGGCAAGGGAGGGCAGGCGGCGGTGTGGGGCTGAGGAGGCAGCTGCCTGAGTCATGCTCCGGAAAACGGGGGAGGACGCTCCCACCGCCATCTGTCTCCTCGGGAAGAGAAGGGAGGAGGGCCCTTCTTCCCTGCCTGGCCCTGGGGACGCTGCGGGCTCTTTCCAACGCCGCTCTGCCTCAGCCCCGCGAGGGGCCCCACAAGTCAGCACGGAGGGGCGTCTGATACTCAGCCAGCAAACCCAGCCCACACCAGGGGTTCCAGCCTGGGGACTTTTCAGGGACCCTCTCAGCTCGGTCCAGGGACCCCAGAGCCTGCAGGGCTCTCCTGAGTCCAGCCCAGCACAGGCATGCCCCGCCCCTAGCCTTGACCCATGGCCTCTGTCCCCAGGCTGGGAAACCTCGGTTCAGAGCCTTTGAGCAGCCCCCAACCTCCCATACAGCTCATCCCTGAGACCATCAACCTATGAGTGGGGAGACCCTGCAGCCCTCCTCTGGCTTCTGCGTCAGCCCCTTCCCTGGGCCCGGGTTGGGGGTGGAGGGGACACCCTTTATGGCTGCCTGCACCCCCCCCATCCCCTGTCCCCCTCCATTAGGCTGCACTGCTTTCCCACCCTTCTGGAATTACGGCAAATTCCCTTTGTCATGTTATGTGTGGGGCGGGGGGCGGGGGCAACTGAGGCACAAGAGGGGAAGGGACTCCCAGACCCCCCGTCTCTCTGCAGGTCTCTCCCAGCTGCAAAAGTGGGAGCTGGGCTGGGCTAGTGGGTTCTAAGGCGTGGGAATGAGGCACAGCTTCAGCAATGACCCGTCTGTCTGATGGGTCTTGCGCAGGTGCTGGCAACTAGGGGCTGAGCTTCACCCCACCCTGGGCCATGCGCCTCCTTGAGCAAGCACAGGTAGGGGGCCCTTCCTGGATACACCCACCTCTCTGGGCTTCGGGGGACTGGCCGGGCAGAGGACGGTCAGGGAGATCCTTGCTGCACCTGAGTTGGGGAAGCCACTAGAAGGCAGAAATGGTGCACTGGACCCTCAAGGCAGCTGAGGGACCCAGGGACACGAAGGCCCCAGGGACTGTGTGTGGTTCTTGTCCAGGGATGTAGAAATAGTCAAGAGCCTTTTGGGTGCCTGGGTCAGAACCCCAACCTGGTGGAGGAGAGAAGGTGGAATTGATGGGAATTGATGGACGGGAGTCATGGTGGGGGTGGGCGGGGTCAGGAGGGCCTCTTCATCCCCAGGCTCAGCTCCACCCCTCAGTGTTGTCTTTCCTGCAGCTCCTCACCTGGATCCCTCGGAGGAAGAATCCTGGGGTTGGACTCTCCGGACAGTCTGGGTCCCACACCCGCCCTTGGCCGTCTGTGTTGAGGCACCAAGGGAATGGGAGACGGGTGCTGCAAATGGGAGACCTTTTCTTCGAGGCCCAGGTTCAGCAGGGCCCGCTGTCCAAGAGGGGAGGTGGAGCTAGCTGGCAAGGTGCCCCTGCCATGGGGCCCCTCCCGACAGGTGGAGGTGGGTCTCTCTGGGAAGGTGCCGTGCCCCTAGTTCCTGATCCCTGGGTGGGAGAGGTGTATCCCTCTGGACACCAGGACTAAGGAGGCCTCAGAAGGGCTGCTGGGTGACATGGCGGGCTTGGGCTTGGCCATGAGGGTGGTCGGCAGTCTGGGAGCAGCTTGGTGGTCTTGGGAGTTGAGAGGTCACCTTTGTGTGAAGGTTGAGGCTGGGAAATCAGAGACCCCAGCAGGGCTGTGAAGCCTGCTGGCCAGTCCTATTGCCTCTCCCCATGTCAGGAACATCCAGTCTGTGCCCTGGCACACCAGGGTTCTGGGACATGACAGAGGCTTCCCATGTATACACACAGAATCTGACTAAGAGGTCCCAGGAACAGGGAGATGCATTAGAGCCGGGGGTCTTCCCATCAGCAGACACTTCCTTTGCTTTCTGGCTCTGTCATGAGGTACTTAGGACTGATTAGTGTTAAACCCCTTATAGAATCCAACACCCATCCATCTAGCCATCCATCTAGCCATCCATCTATTCATGCATATGTCATCATCTATCCGTCCATTCATCATGCACGTATCTATCCGTTCATCTTTTCTTCTATCCATCCACCCACCCACCTATTCATCTACCCATCCATCACCTATCAGTCCATCCATTCATCCACCTATCCACCTATCCATTCATCATCTACTTATGGATCTACCATCCATCCATCTGCCTAACATTTACTGAAAGCTTGCCATGTGCTGGGCATAAGGTTAGTATTGGTTATACCAGGTGAACGAAGGCATAGCATCACCTTTGGGTAGGGTTGCCAGCTGAAGTAATGGGAAATACAGGACACTCAGTTCAACTTGAATTTCAGATAAACAATGAGTACTTTACTGTAAGTATGTATGCAATGTTTATATGCATACATGCATATTTGATGTAAACATGCAGTATCTGATATAAGTATGTCCCCAATACTGCATGGGATATACTTATACTGATACTTATTTGTTGCCTATCTGAAATTCAGACTTAACCAGGTGGTCTGTGTATTATCTAGCAGTCCCAGTCTGCGGAGCTCTTTGAGCTGGTGAGATGATGCAGGATGACAGATGCATCAGTGTTCCAGGTGGGAGGGTGACTCCTCCTGCCTCTGAGAGTTGGGGCAAAACTCCTTGAGGGGACGAATGCCTCACTCTGCACAAAAACCGTAAGCCATCAGCCCTGCCACCCCTTGGCTGCACCTCAGTGCCCTCCTCCCAGCGGCGTCTCTGCCGGCAGCTCTGAGGTGAGCTCGGGTCTCTCATTATGCCATCCATATGCCAGAGCATGGGTCCAGGGCACCCATTTCCACACGGGCGTCTCTGGGGGCGTCAGTGACTTCCTCGGATGGGCCCTCCAGTGGGTCCTCCCCGGGTTCTGTCGGCCTGGTCCCCCCCTCTCTCTCAGGCCGGAGAATTCGGGTCCAGGAATTCCTGACTTCCAGGTTTGGGGGCCCCGCCCTGCACAGTGCTCCGTGCTCCAGGAGGCCTGTGCTGCCCCCCGCCTGCCCCCTGTTCCTTCCTGGCCCTGCTTTCTCTGCCCTTCATACTGCTGGCCAGCCGGGGCAGCAGATGGTTTATTGGGCTGGGCTTGGGTGTTTGCCCTCACCTCTTGCTGCTGGATTATAATCTCCTTTTGGGAGGGTCCCAGTCCTTTTGTTACTTTATTACCTGTTCATGCGGGCAGCAACTTGGCTACAGCTGCAGCGCAGGACAGGCCTCTCCTCCTCTCTGAAGCTTTAGTGCTTATTCTAAAATAAAATGCTGAACTTCATTTGCATTTAAGTGGAAACACTTGCTGACTTTCAGATAAATATCTTAACAAAAGAGACCGGTTCCTAGAAGCGCTGCGTTTTCCGTCGTCATTTTTTAAAACGGGGGTGGGGGGTCATTATTTGAAGGGATAACTTAAGCTCCGTGCGTCACCATAAAGGTGGGGGATATTTGCAGTACGTGTGCAGCGGACCACAGAAGACTTATGTCCAGAATATATAAATATATCAAGAACGTCTGCAGGTCAACAAGAGAAGGATAGACGACTCCACAGGAAAACGGGCAAGAAGGCCTGAACGGGAGCCCGTGTGTTCATGTCCCCGCGTGACTGACAGCGATTCAGGCGCATCGGGCCCCTGGGGGCACGATGGGAGGCGCCCCCAGGCCCCTCGCCCCCTGCGCTCTCGGTGAAGCCTGACGTACACAGGCGAGAGCCCCGAGGTCAGCGGAGCTCCGTGTCTTTCCACACGCCCGGACTCACCCCATGACGGCAGGCACAGCAGGGGACCATCCCAGTGCCCCTCAGAGCGCCGCCTCCGGTCAGCACTCCGCCCGGGAAACGGGCGGTACTGGCCGGGCGGACTCAGCCCCAGGTGTGAGCACCCGCCCCGCCGCTCTCCTGCCGCTCGGCTCTCCAGGGGCTCCAGCTTTTGCCTCTGATGCCGCCTGCTCTCCACAGTCAAGAGCGTGTTTTCTGCCCGCACCCTTCTGTCGGGTAAAGCTCAGCCTTGTGTCTGCGCGGGTGCACTTTCCCTAAGCGGCGGCCCCAGCTCTTACCGTCGCGGTGACCGCGGGATCTGCTTACTGCGCGTCTCTGCGCTTTGGTGCTCGGTCGTGTCTGACTCTTCGGGGCCCCGAGGACTGTAACCTGTGGGGCTCCTCTGTCCATGGCATTCTCCAGGTGAGAATACTGGTGTGGCCTGCCATTTCCTCCTGCAGGGGACCTTCCCAATCCATCTTGCATCTCTTCCTGCATTGGCAGGCGGATTCTTTACCACTGAGCCACCTGGGAAGCCCCTTACTATACATCCTTGCTCATAATTGGACGTTTTCATCTTTATCATGTTGACCGTTCTTTGGGATTGGGATATTCCACTGTGATTTTAAATTGCATTTCCATGATGATTAATGCGATTGGGTCACTTTTGATTTGTTTACTGATCTTCTTGATTGTTCTCTTCTGTGAAGTGTCTGTTCTGGCCTTTTTGCTCATTTTTCTATGGAGTCGTCTATTCTTCACTTGTTGATTTGTAGACGTTCTTTATATTTTTATATATTCTGGACGTAAGTCTTTGGCGATTTGCTGCACATGTACTGCAGATATCCCCCACCTTTATAGTTAAGGTCATTATACATATAGCTTTATTTGTATTTTTATCTTATTTTTCTGGCCATGTTGTGCAGCACATGAGATCTAGTTCCCTGACCAGGGATCAAACCCACACCCCCTGTAGTGGAAGCATGGAGTCTTAACCACTGGACCACCAGGGAAGTCCTTACTTTATTTTTAAACTCTGTAAATGAGTGTTGTTTTGCAGTCTATATTCATTTCAATCTGTCTACACATGTCATCCTTTTTGGTATTATTCTTTCTTTCTACATTTTTGTGTTGACATCTGGGATCATTTTCCTTCTGCCTAAATAAATTTCCTTTAATATTCATTTCAGTGCAGATCTGACAAAGATGGATTGTTTTAGTCTGTGTTTCTCTGAAGTCCTGATTTCATCTTCATCTTGGAAGGATATGCTTGAAGGGTACAGAATTTTATTTTATTTATTTTGTGGCTGGCAGGCATGTGGGATCTTAGTTCCCCGACCAGGGATCAATTGAACCCATGCCCCCTGCATTGGAAGCGTGGAGGCTCAACCTGGCGACTGCCAGGGAAGTCCCAGGGTACAGGATTTTAGATTGCCTATTTTCTTGGTTTTCAGTACCTTAGTGATATATTCCTTTGTCATCCGGCTTCCATCAATGTTTCTTCTGGAGTCTCAGCAGCACTTTAGTGCTTGTGTGCATGTATGGGTTTTATGTTCCCCCTCCCCACCCCAAAGGGCGTGAATGACCTTGCAGGGACTCTGGATTCTGTTGTGTTCTCTTTAAGATTATTAACTTTTGGTTTGTTTTCTCCTGGGGTTGAGCACTCAGACCACCCACTGTCTCCTCTGTGGGGGTTGGCAGGAAGCTCTGTCCTGTCGATGAGCTGCTTGGAGCAGGTCTGGTAAAAGCACAGCTCACAGACCTGCCCGAGGCTCGAGACGAGTTTCATATGCAGTGGCCCGGGCTCCTGTGTGTGGCTGCCTCTCCTTTCTGGGCTGCGTCCTCACCTTCTAGCTACTGTGGGCACTCTGTCCTCTGGTTCTTCCCGGCAGTGAGCCCTCACATGCAGCGTGGCTCCAGCCACCTTGCCGGGCCTGGACAGGGCTGCCCTCCGAACCCGGACCCGCGGCTGCTCCCTCTCCCCAGGGTCGGTCCCCTACGGCATCTGCCTGGTTCTGGCTGCTCTCCAGTGCTGTCGGACAGTCGTCTCTGTGTCCAGAAGTTGCAGCTGTTACCTGTGCGAGAGTTGGTCCGATTAGAGCACCTGGGAGCAAACTGTCCGGCAGTCATAGGGCTGGAGGAGGGTGGATCCGGGGCCGGAGCGGCTGTGACCTGGGGCAGGAGGGGCCTGCCTGGTTGCGGACTGGCCTCTTCAGAGATTTGCCTGAGAGCTTGCAGGTCAGCTTCCTCCCAAATACAGTGACACAATTCTGCAAATGCTTTGGAGTGGAGCTGGTGCAAGGCCAGTGATGGGTCTGAGACCCCTGATGTCTCTTGTTTGACCCTTATGCTCCTAGGACTGTGCAGAGCGTGGCTGATTCCTCTTCTCCTCAGCGGCTGGGGCCAGGCCCAGGCCTTGGCCCGGCGCCCAGACTGACAGGTGTCCCCCGGAAACAAGACGGTTGTAAACTATCTGCCTATATGGACCGTTTTCCCGTCTTCAGAATTGCAGCCCATTTAGTCCTCAGGGCGCCCCCAGCTCCCTGGCTCTGCTGTAGGATTTCTGTAACGAGCCTGCCTCTCTCAGTGGCTGACTTCAGGGCTGATGGCCTTAGGTATGGGACTCACCCTTTCCCCCTCAGAAGCGGACATCCAGTAATTATCTTTACTCTCTGTTATTTGCTTTCTGATCTGCAGCTGATCATTTAGCTTCAAATCCGAAGTGGGATGATGTTCCTGATGCTGCCTCTAGGCTCGGCCTCCTTTGGGTTGTAAAGATAAAATGAGAGATTAGACAAAAAAACCAAAGCAAAACCTGTCAAAATCTCTGCTTTCCAGCTGGTCTTTTAACAAGCAAAAGAAAACTTTATTTTTTTTTTTTTCAAAGAAATTAACTTTTATTTGAAAGAAGACTACTCCCCCCCACTACATCTAAGAACTCTATACAAACAGCCTGCCTAAACCATTGTCCTAATACCAAAATTTCTAATAGCAATTATACAATTGCTCTAAATAATAAATAATAAGGGCTGTCCTTCACTGATTAAACTTTAATAAATTCAACACAAAAATCACACTTTACATTTTTAAGTTTCAACAAATGTATTTTAAATACAACATGTTTTGCAGGAGTCCACAAGCTTTTCATTTCTAAAAAAAAAA
>JADEYB020000009.1:857152-898303 GCA_015832495.2 Alces alces
CCTCCTTTGAGTCATCTATTCTCTCGAAATAAACAAAAGCAAATCCTCGTGACCGTCCAGTTCGTTGGTCATAAACCACATTGACACCACTCAACGGTCCATATCGAGAAAATACTTCGCGAAGATCTCTCTCTGTTGTGTACAAACTGAGGCCAAACACTCCTAGACAAGTATTGGGATCAGGATTTGCCCTGCTGCCTGTATGTCTTCTCCGGTTAGACATTGGAGAATGACTTCGGCTCCTTCGACGCCAGTATTCCGGTGTGTATGACCTACTTCGAGACGGTCTCCTGTGAGAGTGAGAATGGGATCTGGATCGAGTGTAACGTCTGTGAGAATGCCTCCTTGACCTCGACCTGGATTTTGATCTTGATCGAGAATGGGATTCAGAGTGTTTGGAAACCCTTGATGGACTACAAGATCCTGACCTGCTCTCCGATTTTACACGGGCAGGAGTTCCGTTGGAGATTTTGACTCCTAACAAAGAAGACAGTATTACAAATGGCACTGGTCACACAGATGCCTAACACCTAACATTTAAAGTACCGTAATTATTTATATTGATTGCTCCTGAAAAACAAATGGTTAGGCAACACCCTCCAGAAAAAATTTCAGCTCATTAATAACCCATTGTTAATACTGCTAACTGTCCTCAATAATTCCCTACTTGAACCAGATCACCAATTCTCTATTAACTAAGTAATCATGCAAATTCATCTACAACTTGATCATACAGACACTGGAACATAAACCATACATTTACTTAACCTAGGACCCATTCATTCTTCCAGATTCTTTTAATTCTACTTCACTCTTGCTTTCTACTTCTCTTCATTCTTCATTGAGTTTTTCATTTTTCATACTTCGTGTATTCTTCCCCAAAACAATTCAAAATAGCCTTAAAAAAAATATTCAAGGGCTTCTATCTGACCAATCTTCTGTTCAATTTTTTCCCCCATTCAATTTTAATTTTCTGATCTTTAATACTTTTCATTAGCCTTCTTTTATCTTGATTTATCTTCCACATTCTTGGAAAAAACTCTTCAATTTCTTCACGAACATTAACTCTGCCCTCGAAGTTGTTCTCCTCTACATCACTCATGTCGGCCAGGCGCTCCCCAGAACTAAATAAGAGACAAGTCTCGGCTTGAGGGCCGATGGCCTAATCAACCCGCTGACTGGACCGTGGGGAGGAGGAAAGAGTCGGCAACAACGGCCGCTCCACTCCACTCCCACTCGGTCGCAGGCTCCGGCAAAATGGCGCCGGCCAAAAGAAAACTTTAAAATGCGCGTGACTTTTGCCCTAGCAATCCCAATCCTGGGACTTTATCTCAAGAGAGGAGTTTCGAATGTGCCCAGAGACCGAGCTTCCTTGGTGTTCATGGCAGTGCTACTCAGAATGTCCCGCTTTACAGGTCTCCGCCTTGCCCTGGGGCCTGTGCAAAGGGGCCTGTGCAAAGGGGCCTGTGCAAAGGGGCCTGTGCAAAGGGGCCTGTGCAGCACAAGCTATGAACTCTGCAGTCCATGCAGGGCCGTCCGACACAGACAGGACAGAGTGAAGAGTTCTGACAAGATGTGATCTTCTGCAAGAGGGAGTGGCAGGCCGCTCCAGTACTGTTACCACGAGAACCCCATGGATAGTATGAAAGGCAAAAAGATATGACACTGGAAGATGAGCCCCCCAGGTCAGAAGAGGTCCAATATGCCAACAGGAACGTGTGTGTGTGTTAGCTGCTCCCATGTTTCTGACTCTTTGTGACCCCATGGTCTGTAGCCCACCAGGCTCCTCTGTCCATGGAATTCTCCAGGCAAGAACACTGGAGTGGGTAGCCATTTCCTTCTCCAGGGGATCTTCCCAACCCAGGGGTTGAACTCGGGTCTCCTGCATTGCAGGTGGATTCTTTACTGTCTGGGCCACCAGGGAAGAGAGGAAGGCAATCACTAATAGCTCCAGTAAGAAAGAAGCAGCTGGGCCCAAGTGAAAACCACACTCAGTTGTGGGTGTGTCTGGTGGTGAAAGTAAAGGCCAACACTGTGAAAAACAGTATTGTACAGGAACCTGGAATGTTAGGTCCATGAATCAAGGTAAATTGGACAAGGTCAAGCAGGAAATGGCAAGCATGAACATTGACATCTTAGGAATCAGTGAACTAAAATGGATGGGAATGGGCGAATTTAATTCAGATGACCATTATATCTACTACTGTGGGCAAGAATCCCTTCCTTAGAAGAAATGGAGTAGCCCTCATAGTCAACAAAAGGGCCTGAAATACATTATTTGGGTGCAATCTAAAAAATGACAGAATGATCTCAGTTCATTTCCAAGCAAACCATTCAATATCACAGTAATCCAAGTCTACGCCCCAACCACTGAGGCTGAAGAAGGTGAAGTTGACCAGGTCTTTGAAAACCTACAAGACCTTCTAGAACTAACACAAAAAAAGATGTCCCTTTCATCATAGGAGACTGGAATGCAAAAATACGAAGTCAAGAGATACCTGGAGTAACGGGCAACTTTGGCCTGGGAGTACAGAACGAAGCAGGGCAAAGGCTAACAGAGTTTTGCCAAAAGAACACGCTGATCATAGCAAACACCCTCTTCCAACAACACAGAAGATGACTCTACACACAGACATCACCGAATGATCAACACCAAAATCAGATTGATTATATTCTTTGCAGCTGAAGATGAAGAAACTCTATACAGTCAGTAAAAACAAGACTGGGAGCTACTGTGACTCAGATCATGAACTCCTTATTGCAAAATTCAGGCTTAAATTGAAGAAAGTAGACAAAACCACTAGGCCATTCAGCTATGATCAAAATCAAATCCCTTATGATTATACAGTGGAAGTGAAAGTGAAGTCGCTTAGTCATGTCCAACTCTTTGTGATTCTGTGGACTATAACCTATCAGGCTCCTCTGACCATGGGATTTTCCAGGCAAGAATACTGGAATGGGTTGCCATTTCCTTCTCCAGGGGATCTTCTCAACCCAGGGATCGAACTCAGGTCTCCTGCATTGCAGGCAGATGCCGTACCATCTGAGCCACCAGGGAACAGAAGAAGTGACAAATAGATCCGAGGGATTAGATTTGGTAGATAAAGTGCCTGAAGAACTATGGATGGAGGTTCGTAACATTGTACAGAAGGTCGTGGCCAAAACCACCCCAAAGAAAAAGAAATGCAAGAAGGCAAAGTGGTGTCTGAGGAGGCCTTACAAATAGTTGAGAAAAGAAGAAAAGGCAAGGGAAAAAGGGAAAGATATATCCAACTGAATGCAGAGTTCCAGAGAATAGCAAGGAAAGACAAGAAAGTCTTCTTAAATGAACACTGTGAAGAAGCAGAGGAAAACAACAGAATGGGAAAGACCAGAGATCTCTTCAAGAAAATGAGAGATAGCAAGGGAACATTTCATGCAAAGATGGACACAATAAAGAACAGAATATGTAAGGACATAATAGAGGCAGAAGAGATTATGAAGAGGTGGCAAAAATACACAGAAGAACTATACAAAAAAGGTCTTAATGACCCAGATAATCACAATGCTGTGATCACTCACCTACAGCCAGACATCCTGGAGTGTGAAGTTAAGTGGGCCTTAGGAAGCATCACTGCAAATAAAGCTAGTGGAGGTGATGGAATTGCAGCTGAGCTATTTCAAATCCTAAAAGATGATGCAATTAAAGTGCTGTATTCAATATGCCAGCAAATTTGGAAAACTCAACAGTGGCCACAGGACTGGAAAAGGTCAGTTTTCATTCCAAATCCAAAGAAGGGCAAAGAATGTGCAGACCACTGCACAGTGCACTCATTTCACATGCTAGTAGGGTTATGCTCAAAATCCTTCAAGCTAGACTGCAGCAGTGTGTGAACGTAGAACTTCCAGGTGTATAAGCTGGATTTAGAAAAGTCAGGGGAACCAGAGATCAGGTTGCCAACATTCACTGGATCATGGAGAAAGCAATGGAGTTACTAGAAAAACATTTACTTCTGCTTCATTGACTACACTAAAGCCTTTGACTGTGTGGATCACAACAAGTTGTAGAAAATTCTTCAGGAGATGGTACCAGACCCCCTCCTGTGTCTCCTGAGACACTTATATGGAGGTCAAGAAGCATCAGTTACAAGTTTACATGGGACAACTGACCGGTTCCAAATTGGGAAAGGAGTCCGTCAAGGCTGTATATTGTCACGCTGCTTATTTAACTTCTATGCAGAGCACATCACGAGAAATGCCAGGCTGGATGAAGCACAAGCTGGAATCAAGATTGCCGGGAGAAATATCAATAACCTCAGATACGCAGATGACACCACCCGTATGGCAGAAAGTGAAGAGGAACCAAAGAGCCTCTTGATGAAGGTGAAAGAGGAGACTGAAAAAGCTGACTTGAAACTCAACATTGAAAAAATTAAGATCATGGCATCTGATGCCATCACTTCATGGCAAATAGAAGGGGAAAAAGTGGAAGCAGTGACGTTTTATTTTCTTGGGCTCCAAAATCACTGTTGACCTTGACTACAGCCATGAAATTAAAAGACACTTACTCCTTGAAAGAAATGCTATGACCAACCTAGACAGTGTATTGGAAAGCAGAGAGATCACTTTGCCAACAAAGGTCTGTATCATTAAAGCTATGGTTTTTCCAGTGGTCATGTATGGATGTGAGAGTTGGACCATAAAGAAGGCTGAACACCAAAGAATTGATGCTTTCAAACTGTGGTGCTTGAGAAGACTCTTTAGAGTCCCTTGGACTGCAAGGAGATCAAACCAGTCCATCCTAAAGGAAATCAGTCCTGAATATTCATTGGAAGGACTGATGCTGAAGCTGAAGCTCCAATTCTTTGGCCATCTAATGTGAAGAGCCGACTTATTGGAAAAGACCCTGATGCTGGGAAAGATTGAAGGGAGGAGGAGAAAGAGGCAGCAGAGGATGAGATGGTTGGATGGCATTGCTGACTCAATGGACAAGTGTTTGAGCAAACCCTGGGAGGTGGTGAAGGAAGGGAAGCTGGTGTGCTGCAGTCCAGGGAATTGCAAAGAGTTAGACAGGATTTAGAGATGGAACAGCAACAACTGAGAATGTTGGAAGAGAAGCCCTAGAACAATAAGTAACTTGTTGAAAAAGATTCAGGTTTAGGCACAGTATGAAGTGTGTATTTGTTTAAGAAAAATGGCGGCAGACGTAGTAGAAACACACTCAGGCTCTACTGTTGATAGAAGTTTGCAGGCTTCAGGGCCCACGTGTGGTCTGGGGCTGTCATGTACATGTCCCCGCTGGAGAGAGGAGTCTGGCTAGGCCAGTGTACCTGCTCTCCCAGCCGTGGACTCAGACATTCACTATCTTCACAGGGTACAGGCATTGACTATCTTCTGGTTGCCTGTATTTTCTGATTTTTTAAAGAACAACTCTTTTTTGATTCTGAGCTTTTGAAGTATGCTTTACATACAGCAAAATGTGTCGATCCAAAGTGTGCAGTTTGATGACTTTGGACAAACACACGGCCCCGTGTGACCCTCACCCAGATCAAGGCGAGTTTCCACCCCCAGAGACCCCTGTGCCTTCTTCCGGCCTCGCGTGACTGTGGGTGAACAGTGATTGGAGAGGCTGTGTGTGCAGCCCAGGGAGGCGTGTCCACGATACCCTTGTCTCCTGGACCTTGCGACCCAGTGGGCGCTGGGGAGGGGCCCTGTAGCGGGAGGGACCCGCCCTGCACCCCCTGCCCCGCCGGCCTCAGGCTGCCCTCCCTGCAGCTGCCATGTCAGCCTGGGGTCCCTGGCTGAGGGACAGAAGGCCTGTTGTGCCAGGGGCATCCTCTGCCCTGGAGAGGGGGTGGGAGGGGGCGGGAGGCCGCGTTCCTGGGGTGGGGCGGCACGTCCTCTGAGCTGCCAGCCCAGAGTCAGCCCTGCCGGGACCCAGCTGGGGCTGCAGGGGCCTCAGGGCGGGCGAGGGTGCCTGACTCAGGAGAGGAGTTCGGTCTGGGGGCAAAGTGTGGGGCCGCCCCGGGGGCTGCAGGGGCCTCAGGGACGTTGTTGATCCCAAGAAGCTGGCTTAAATCCCAGCTGCTCTTCTCCAGGACGACCTCTCCCCTCGGGGGCAGGCCTCCGCCTTCTCAGCTTGCACACAGGGGCGGGGCCTTGAGCTCGGCGTCTGCTCTTCTTGTAAGGACACCAGCCCTGCGGAGTGGGGCCGCGCTCCCGACTTCACAGCTCCGTCTCCAAATGCAGTCTCATGGGGGCTGCGACTCCACCGATGGGGCTGGGGGCGTGGTCCAGCCCACGGCACTGGGCCGGGGCCTATGGGGCGAGCAGCCATGCTCTTCTGTCCTGGGGGGTCCTGGGGGGTCCTGGGCTTCTTCTCCCCTCCCTCCCCAGGTGCCACCCTGGTTCTGCCCAGCCCAAGTTGCAGCAGCGCCGGCCTCGGATGGGGGCCTGGTCCTCGGGGAGGAAGGGGGGACAGGCAGTGGGGTTTCCCCCTGCCGCTGGAGAACCTGAGCGCGTGCACCAGCAGGCCTGCAGTCACAGTGAGGAGGGGAACACCTGGTAGGCTCTGGGCAGGCCCCTCCCTGCCCTGGATCCCCCTCCCGATCTCCCAGTTAACCCGGTCGTGGAAAATGCCCCGCAGCAGGCGTGGGAGGAGGGCGTGAAGTGTGTGTGTGTGCGCACATGTGTGTGTTGGGGGGGGTGGTCCCAGCCGCGCTCTCGGTGCGTCAGGCCCCCTCAGCAGGCCCCCTTGTCTATGCCAAGGCCCTCTGCAGGATGGGGGCGCTTCACCCTCACGGTCCCGTCCGGGCACGTGCCCGGAACCAGCCGCAGGGGCCTGCTGTGCGGAGGCGCAGACATCGTTACCCAGCAAAGCCTCAGACGGCACAAGAGGGGTAGCAGAGCTTCTGGGGGCCACAGCCTTGCCCATGCAGGTACCCCCAGAGCCTGTCCTCCCCATCCTGTCTGGATTCATGGTCTAGGTGGGCTCCTCCCCAATCAATCCCAGGAAACCACGGAAGGCAGGAAGGATGGACTTAGGGGAAGGTAAACACCAATCAAGACCCCAGGGAAGCCCCTGAGAAAGAGGTCAGCTTCAGCGGGGTGGGGGCAACAGGCGGCGAGAGCAAGACCTTTGCGGGCACGCCCTTCAGGGGGACACGGACCCCCTGGCCAGGCTGCAGAGGGGGGGAACTGTTATCACGTGGCTGGTTCTCCTGACACCACACTTCCGAAGTCAACTCATTCAGACGACAGACGACAACTTGATCAGTCTCTCAGGAAATGTGGAGGGTTTTAGAAGCTCTGTGCCAGAAACGGGACGAAGCCTGAGCATGTATGTGTTTCTATCAGAAGTCACAACATCGCAGGTGGGCACATCACTGCCCTCCCGGGGCTCTGGGGACGGTGAGCAGCGGGGGCAGCCTTGCGGAGCCAGGAGACGACCTCAGGAAGCGGTGCCAGCTTCCCACGACACCCCCGGAATCAGGCACTATGGCTGGAACAGGTGGGCCAAGAGTGTGACATGCGCCTGAGATTGAAGTGGAGCTGGTGAGGTCGACCCTGCGAAGCAGATAGAGGAGGAGAGAGTCAATAAGAAGCAAGCACAAAATCATGAAAGAAAGACCGGAGCGGAGACATTAGGTTTGACGACTGTGACTGTCAACATAAATCAGACCACAGAGAGGACAAATAGCAGGATGGATGCGGCTGAGCCCACGGGCAGCTTGTAGGGCTGAGAAAGCATCAAAGAGGCAGAAACTGTGGTGAGATGAGATTGGGAAATACGTACCGAGGGCAGAGTGGAGATGCCAGCCTCAGGACCCAGGAGTCCAGATGGGGGTGGGGAGCATCTGAAAACGCAGGAGACGTTTCTGGGATCCAAGCTGGAAGGATTCACGGGCTCAGATGCTGATGGGGGAGGTAAGGGCATTCAGGCACGCTTCTGTTTCCAAATATTGGAGACAAAAAGAAAATTCTAGCAGTTTCCCCAAAGAGAAGAAGGCTTCTCACCAAAGAGCACAAGTCAGATTGATATCTGGCGTCCCGACAGCAATTCTGACTTGAGAGGTGGAGCCCAGTCCATGGAAGAAAAGCGCTGTGGGCCCAGGAGCACGGCGGAAAACCGCAGCCACGCGTGAGGGGAGGACGGCGAACTCAGGAAGGAAGGAAGCTTGCTCCATGACTCCCCTCCCGCCGCCGCTGCCCCGGGAAACCTGTTTGCAGGGAGCGGTCAGTGGGGAGGAAAAGGAATCAGGGAGGACATCCCCCGACCCCTCAAGGCGCCGGGAAGGAGGGACCCCATCCCGGACTCAGATGACTGTCCTCTGAGAACACTTCCGGCTGAAGGAAGAGTGCAAACTGTTACCGACTCCCTGAGCGGGGCAGCGTTGAGGACGGAATCCCGGGCGGCCATGAACTTGGATGGGAAACGTCACACCTTTTATTTTCGCAGTGTGCTCAGTCGCTCAGCCACGTCTGACTCTCTGCGACCCCATGGACTGTAGCCCACCAGGCTCCTCTGGCCACGGGATTCTCCAGGCAAGAACGCTGAAGTGCGTTGCCATTTCCTTCTCTAGGGGATCTTCCCAACCCAGGGATCAAATCTGGGTCTCTTATGTCTCCCACATTGGCAGGTGGGTTCTTCACCACTGGGGCCACCTGGGAAGCCCCTCCCTTGCCTAAACTGAATGCTCACCTGGGCTGGCAGGAAGAACCCCCTCCCCGCCTGGAATCCGGGTCCTGGGCTTTCACTGTAGGGTCTCAGAAGCACTGGTTGACGTTTCAATATTGGTGGTCATGAGACCCGTCTTTGGATCTCCACTAATACACCAGCGAGAAGCCTCATTCATTGCTGCATAAGAAGCTACACTTGCTGTTGTTTCGGTAGCTGTATTTCACTGTAAGTGGTTTGCTTTGCAGCACGATGCCTTTTATTTTATGCACTTACAAATCGTGTACTGGGAAGGGAATCCGCAGGCTTCCCCAAAGGGGCAGAGGAAAAGGCTCACCCCATCCCCCACACCCCAGGGGTTGGTTGACCACCCTGCAGGGCCTCTGCAAGCTATGGCGTGGTTCTGTGCCTCAGTTTCCCCATCTGGAAAACAGGGGGAATGGAGGGCAAGTGAGTCGGCCGGCATGTGACAGCACTTCTGGCCGCCTCAGGACTGCCGGGTGGAAAGGAAACGGATGCTCTTAGGATTAAGTGATGTTCACAACACACGCCAAGATCCGCAGGATTCAGCTGTGCGGTCCTTAGAAAGAAGCTGATGAAACACCATAGGCTCCAGATTAGAGGAGGCCTGTGCACAGCACCGTCATTGCAGAGGATGAATCTGAAAACCTGGAGGGCGGGGGCGAGTACACTTGAAACATGTGAAAGACTAAAATTGGCCCGAGAGGAAGGCGAGAGCTTGAATACAAATCAGTGCTCAGGAAACGGAAATGGCGGTCAGACTGCCAGCCCGCCAAGGACCTACCCAGGCCCAGCTGGCTTTACAGGGGACTTGACCAAACTTAAAGCATCAGTTGATTCCTTTTCTGGATGAATTGTTTCAGAAAAGATAAAGATGAAAGAACCACAGCAAGGTTGCCCAGCTCCCGTCGTGAGGCTAGAATGAACCTTGACTCTAAAACCAGGTAAACACATGAAACGATGCCCCGCGCATCTCCCCTGTGAGCTTAGGCTGGAAGCCTGGGTAACTTCCTAGTAACTCACTGAGTAGGGCTGGGCTCCTGGCTGCCTCGTCCCGCCCGCTGCAGCCTCTAGCCGTGGTCTTGGCCTGGGAGCCTGGCCGGAAAGCGCCTCGGTGGACTTCAGACTCTGCAACTTCTCACCAGCTGAGCTGCGGGGGCCCTGTTTGGAACCAGGGGGTGGGGATAGGAGGGCGGGGGCTGGCTCCCCACTTCCCCCCTCCTTTCTTGTTCCGAATCTTGTAGGGGATGGGGCTCAATGATGCCATAGTAAATGTGCTTAAAAAAAATAGCCTGTTTATTTTAGAATAGTTTTAAGAGTTACAGAAAAGGTGCAAAAATAGCACAGAATTCCTGTCCAGCCTGTGCTGAATGTTCCCCGAACGTTAACATCTCGCCTTAGTGAGACATTTGTCATGACCAGTGAACCAATATCAATGCCTCACTATTAATCGAAGTATCTGCCTTGCTCAGGCTTCCTTGGTTTGTACGGATGTCATCTGTCGTCCACGCGGACCCCACATTGCCCTGGTCACTCTGTGGCCTTAGGGTTCTCTGTGGGGAGACACTTCTCACACTTGCCCTGACCTGGACGACCTTGAGGAAGACTTGGCAGGTATTTTGTAGAGCGGCCCTCACGTGGAGTTAGTCTGATGTCTTCCTCATGGTTACGCTGTGGTCACGGGCTTGGGGAGGAAGTGCACAGAGGGAGCAAGCCTTTCCACCACTGCTCTTCATGGACTCAGCATCACCGGGACGTGTGACCCGGAACGTTGGTCCCGGCAGCCAGGCTGAGGTGTGCTCGTCAGGGGTCTCCTTGGTTGAGCACCTCTCTCCCCACTTTGCACACTGTCCCCTGGAAGGAGGCCACGCTGCAGCCCCCCAAGGGCTGGGGGGTCGCCCTCTGCCTCCTTGAGCTTCTACATAAGCCATGTGGAATTGTTCTGCAGGTGTGACCCAACTCAGGTTCAGCTGCTTGTCACTCAAGAATTCCAAACTGAGAGACAAGGGGTGGGGAAGAGGAAAGACAGCCGTGCTGGGGAAGCCGGCCGACCAGGGGAGAAGGTGGACTCACGGCCCAGTTAACCGACGACCCGTTTCCCAGGCTTTGCTCGGAGATCAGCCAGGGAGAAGAGGCAGGGGCCACGGGCTGGGGAGGGGGCAGTCTTCTAGTTTCGGAGACGCTCGTCTCTCTCACACAACCGTACTTAGCGGTCACTTGTCCCTTGTGCCTGGGACGCTGGCTGAGCCTCACATCTCGGGTCAGCTGGTCCCTCGGTTCCCACCGGCCTGAGATCCACGTGCTTGTGGGCAGCGTGCAGGTAACTTCTCCTACCTGGTGGGGGTTTCGGCATCTGCCAAACAGCTCAAAAGACATGGCTAAGGCTGTCATCTGTCGTCCTTGAAGAAGAACTAAAGGCCCTAGACTTTGTCTAATGACTAAACTATTACTATTATTTTGTCTTCTCTGCTTTCCTTTCTTTTTCTATTTTCTCATGTCTCTGATTAAATTTAGCCTTTGGATCGCGGGGAAGGCCTAGGAGGCAACCGAAGCACGCAGAAGACGTGTCGAGGGCAGGGGGTGGATGCAGTTTCTGTCTTGGGAAGGCAGCTTGCTTGCTCAGGGAGATTTGTATCTTCTCTTCTATTGTTTATTTAATCATGTGTTTATATGGCTATGTACTTTGGATGTTTATTTTACGCTTCGGATCAGAACCCTGCACTATTTATTTTATTGCTCAAATTGTTCCAGTCTTGCTTGCTGGGAGCCCCTCAGATGTCTCTTGTGTCTGGGACACGCTTGTAGCTTGCTGATGCTTCCTACTTTCTGGCATAACAGGAAGCTGCAGGTTCTCTGGAATGTTCTCTGCCCCAGCCCTAGAATCAGCCAATTCTCTAGGGAGCCCTGGCTCCTCTTGCTGGAGAATCCTGTTAAAAACCGAGATCTGGGCCCTGGTTGGGGGCTGGCTGCTGCTGGGGTGTTGCTGCTTCTCAGCCCTCTCGGCTGACACAGCCAGGGAAAACATGTGTGTGCTAACTGGTGTACACACACAGGTATCTGCACGTGTCTAAACGGGCCCGCCTGCATCTCTGTTGACTACACCCGAGCTCCTGTTCCTGCTGGCGTCTCCACCTCGGATCCATCAACACACGGTTGTTCTGAACTCCTCCTCCTGCTCATCTGAAAATCCCCACCCAGCAGTGGACGCTGGCCCCCACCCACCTCCCACTCACTTCCTCATCACACTCCAGCACGCGCGGAGAATGGCTTCAGGATTGAACCCTTACGGAAAACAACTGTGCTCGGGCGCTTTTTTATCTTTAGCTTCATCTTAGCTTTTGTTGTAGTTGTTCAGTTGAACAGTTCAGTTCCGTCGCTCAGTCGTGTCCGACTCTTTTGTGGCCCCAAGGGCTGCAGCCCGCCAGGCCTCCCTGTCCATCACCAACTCCCGGAGTTTACTCAAACTCATGTCCACTGAGTCAGTGATGCCATCCAACCATCTCATCCTCTGCCGTCCCCTTCTCCTCCTGCCTTCAATCTTTCCCAGCATCAGAGTCTTTTCCAATGAGTCAGTTCTCCACATCAGGTGGCCAAAGTATTGGAACTTCAGCTTCAGCATCAGTCCTTCCAATTCTGGCTTGATTTCCTTTAGAATTGGTTTGATCTCCTTGCAGTCCAAGGAGCTCTCAAGAGTCTTCTCTGACACCACAGTTTGAAAGCATCAGTTCTTGCCTGCTTTATGTTCCAACTCTCATATCTATGCATGACTATTGGAAAAACCATAGCTTTGGCTATATGCACCTTTGTCGACAAAGTAATGTCTCTCTTTTTTTAATATGCTATCTAGGTTTGTCATAGCTTTTCTTCCAAGGAGCAAGTGCCTTTTGATTTCATGGCTGCAGTCACCGTCCACAGTGAATTTAAAGTTTCTGTCTTTACTCTGTACCCACCCTCAGAATAGGCCCTGAAACATGCTCTGTGCTTTGCCTGATCAGCTTCCTCTCGCCAAGCCACCACTCTGCTTACCTAAATACACCTTTGTGGTGGGCTTTCAGTGAGTTTATCAAGTCAGGAATATTTCCTTTGGCTCTATTCCTAATTTGCTGAGAGATTTTCGAAAAAGGTCACAGCGAAGTGTTAAATCTTTATTTAAATCTTAAAAGTAAAAAACAGGTGTTAAGTCAGTGCTCTCTCTGCATCACCTGAGAGACTTATATGCTTTTTGTCCTGTAATTTATTCTTATGGGACTTGCATTGATCTGTTTTTGATATTGGACCTTCCTCGAAATCCCCAGAGACCTTAGATCTCTCAGGGTCCCAGAGGAAAGAGGTTTGCCTTCAGATTAAGTACACTGCAGGGGAGCTTAGCTGAGGGGCAGTCTATAAAGGTGTGGCAGGGTGTGGGGGCCCCCAAGGGCTAGCGCACCTGCAGGTCGGCCAGCTTGATGGGAAGAGAGGATTCTGGAACCTGAGAGCAAAGTGTCCTCGAGAGAGGGCCACCTGGAGAGGGGCCTGGAGCCCCTTGAAGTGCCGTCTGGGGTGGGGAGGCAGGTGGGGCTGCGGAGTTCCCTGGGGTGGCGGGGGTGGGCTGCGTCAACAGGCTTGGTGGGGTCCCTCGAAGGGGACCTGTGACCTCAGGGCAGCTCACGAGGTCGCAGTTTTCTGACTTACTGTGGGGCACCTGGGGAGGACCCCCCGCCTCCAGAAGGAGGCCTGATGGTCTAGGTGCCCTGGATGGCCCTGTGGATGGAGCAGGGCCCCAGTCGGGAGCCTGGGGAGCGGCAGGGGGCGGGGCGGGGCTTGGGGCAGGGGGCAGGACCGCGCCTGCATAGGCCTGGCCAGCCTGTCTCACTTTGCAGCTTGTGATCTGGTTGAGACATGGGTGCTACCCAGGACTGGACCACCCAAGGCTCCCACCAGAACCTGGGACCTACCTGTGCTGGGTGCCAGAGGTGATGGGCTGCCTTGCTACATTGCTGAGACCCTCCTGGGGAGCCCCAACACCGCTCCACATTCAGGGAGGGTGGAGCGCCCACCCGGCCCTCCAGGAAGCCCCCTCCTTTCCTGGACTCAGCTTACCCCTCCTTGAAGGACCTTCGGTTAAGCACAAACCAGAAAAGAAGATTCCAGAAACCAAATTATGATGTAATGGGACATTTTCACATTTGGCTTCTTCATACCCCCTTCAAAGAACAATAAGGGAACTTGCCCAGCCCGGCCCAATCACGGGGTCCTGAGCCCCTCCCAGGAAGGAGCCAGTGGGCCTTCTGGTTTTGCACAGACAGGATGACCGCACAACTCACCCTCCAAGCCAGGACACTTTTGAGAGAGAAACAGGGCACCCCAGTGATGACTCAGGACCCAGGGATGACCAGGGATCTCCGGTGTCCCTCTGCAGAGTAACCGGGTTCCGCTCTGGGCTAGTGGTAAAGAACCTGCTTGCCAACGCAGGAGACACAAGTGACCCGGGTTAGATCCCTGGGTCAGGAAGATCCCCTGGAGGAGGAGATGGCAACCCACTCCAGTATTCTCGCCTGGAGAATCCCATGGACAGATGTGCCTGGCGGGCTACTGTCCAGGGTTGCAAAGAGTCAGACACGACTGAAGTGACTTAGCACAGCTCTGGGCTGGGTTGTCACGGGCAGAGTGCCCCGAAGCTTCCACGGCAGTGATCGCGCATCTAGCTCAAGGTCTGCCGCACGGGCACAGCTGAGCAGGGAGGGTCACCCACTTCGGTCCACGTGGCTTCGGCCTGGGTGGCTCGGCGGGCGGTTGGAGGATGCGCTTCCGGTGGTTCACTCACTGGTGAGCCAGGGCCTCTCTTCTGCCTTCCACTTGGGCTTCCGGGCAGCAGGGTGGCTGGTCCAGGAGTGGGTGAGCCTGGGGGACGCGGGGAGGGGCTTCCAGTCCTGGAGCATCACTTCTGCCATCACCAGGCCTGCCCAGGTCAGGGGAGGGCACAGCCACTCTCCCTCCGGACAAGGCGCTGGGAGGATGGGGCGGGGGTGGGGTGGGGAGGGGCGACACTGTGCGGCCTCTTTTGGAAGACTCCACCCAGGATGGTGGAGGCTGGCCCAGCGCGGGGCCAGAAGTCACTGGGTCCCTGCGGGGCGGCTACCTCTCCTCTGTGTCCACAAGAGCCGGGAAGACGCTTCCTCCCTAAAGATGGGCTTGAGGCTGCCTCCTGCGAGGCCGTTCCTGGGGGAGCCATTCGGGGTTTGTGCAGGCTGTCCACTGGGACGCTCTCCCCGCTTTGGGTGCTGGCCCCGTGAGGTCGTGGTTCCCTTCGGTCTCAGCCTGCTGGGACTGCCAGAGTGGGATACCAGAGACCCGGGTGTAAACAGCAGAGGTGAACTCACAGTCCCGGAGGCCGGAAGCCCAAGGTCAAAGTGCCGGCACGGGGGTCTCCCCCGACCCTTCCCTGCGCGTCCTCACGTGGCCTTGCCTCCGTGCATGCGCCCCTGGTGTCCTCCCCTTCCTGCGAGGTTCCTGTCGTGTTGGGTTAGGGCCCAACCCCGTGGCCGCATTTAACCTCGATGACCTCCTGAAGACCTCGACTCCACGTCGGTCCCGTCGGGGTGAGGGCTCCCCCGTGTGGATTCTGGGGCACACGGATCCATCCAGAGCAGCCACTTCTTCTCTCACCTCAGTCCCTCTGCCAGCTCCTCCTCCCCCGACTCGAAGCTTCCGAGGGCCTGGGGCATGGTCCCTGGCAAGTTCTCTTTTCTCTGTCCATCTACACACCCTCCCTGGGTGGCCCCATCCCGCCCGTCCATGAAGACTGCCTGCTGCTGACGCCCCATCCTGGGTTCCTTTCCTGAGCTCGGCCAGGCCTCCAGCCTCCCGTCTGCTCTCCCCATGCAAGTCAGAGGCCAAAGAGAGCCCGCCAACCCCTCTCCACCCTGTCCCCCTCCCCTGCCGGCTTTCCCATCCCAGGAAATCACCCCAACACTCTGCTGCAGCCCCAGCCTCGGCCGCACTCCGGACTCTGCCCCTCCGTCCATCCCCGCGCTCAGAGCGGTCTGTCTGCTCCCTGAATCTCTCTTACATCCAGACCCCTTCCTGCCACCCACCACCCGCTCTGTGGTCCACCGTGCTCCCTCTAGTGGGCCTCCTGCAGGTTCGCTGTGAGGATTTCTTTCTCTCACTCCAGATTATTGCTGAAACGGAGGTTTCAACAGTCTATCAGTTCTGGAAAATCCCCAGCCTGTTACCTCTCCCCAGCATGGGTATGCGTGCCTTCGGGGCAGAAATCATACACGCTGCACCCTTGTGTCCTCACCTTCTACGTCCCCTGGCCTCTCTGCTGGATCCTGGGGAACCTTCTCAGACCATCCTCCGGGTCAGTGTTCCCTCTTCATTTGCATTAGATCTGCTGTGAAGCCAATCAACCAAGTTCCAGATTTCAATGACTACATATATATATATATTTAGAAGTCTTTAAAAATCTGTCTGAAAATTTTTGGTAGTCTCATGTACCTTGCTCATATTTGCGATTCCCTTTAGTTTTTTCAGATTTGATTTTTATAAAATTTATACACTTACCAGGTGGCGCTCGTGGTAAAGACCTCGCCTGCCAAAGCAGGAGACAGAAGCGACGGAGGTTCGATCCCTGGGTCGGGAAGATCCCCTGGAGGAGGCAATGGCAGCCCACTCCAGTATTCTCGCCTGGAGGATCCCATGGACAGAGGAGCCTGGTGGGCTACAGTCCACGGGGTCACAAGGAGTCGGATATAAGACTAAAGCGACTTAGCACGAACACACATACAGGCATCCAAGAATCAGTGGGGTTCTACACGGCTGGGTTTTTTTTTGGTTTTAGCTTCTAACAACTTTATACATACACATAGGATAAGAGGTCAACATGGTTTATAAGCATTTTATCTCCTTAATATCCCGCCCGCCCCCTCCCCTCCCCAAATACAGTCCATCACCACCGCAGCCTGGACTCCTGGCTCCCAGGTCCTGAGCACAACGCGCTGACCCTTGTTCTAAGGCCCTGAAACTCTCTAACGCCCTGTCTCAGGGAAGGATGTGTTAGAAGTGGCACAGGGCTCGGCTCTCCCCAAACCCCATCAACCCGCACGTCCACCAGGGCAGCGGAACCAGAGTGCCCGGACACCGTCTGCAAGCAGCCAGGCGTCAGGGCGTCCCTCTGTTGGTGGCAGGGAGGCCCCGCCGGCAGCTCGGGGACCGGTGTCCTCAGAGCAGGAGGAAGGGGGGAAGCAGCGGGTGTCCGGCGGGCCTGAGAACACCGAGCGCCGGAGGACTTGCTCAGACGCTCGGGGGCAACGCGCTCAGCAAACGCCCAGCCGCGATCGCCGCCCAGAGGCCCCGAGGCGGCAGCGCGGGGCGTTCGGTCGGGGACCGCGGAGTCCGCAGGGGGGGCGAGCTCTCCGCGGAGCGAGGGCTGGGACCGCCCCAGACTGGGAAGCCGGAGAGAGACGGAAGTTAAGTCCGGCGGAGGAGAGCAGGAAGGGCCGTCCGTCGACGGAGCAGTCCCGGCATCAGCGCCCGGGCGGCGCGGGGGGTCGTGAGCAGTGCGTCTGCGCCGCTGCGGGTTCCGAGCACGGGCACCCGCTTTATGCCCAAGTGAGCGAAAGGCAGGGCTTGTGGTCAGAGCCTGACCCCGCGTAGAGGGTCTCCCGGACAAAAGCGGGCCAGCTGGAGCGTCGCAGCCCCGCGGACAGGGACAGGCAGTCTGCCGCCCCAAGGACGGTGGACGCGACAGCACACAGCCACGTCTGCCGCGCGCTGTGGGCTGGCGCTTGGCGCTCACGCGGAAAGCTCGGCTCGGGGGCCCCCGCGTGGTCCATGCTTGTTTGGGTCACTGACTTCCAGAGGCCCGACCGGGCCTCAGGAACTCCTCCTGGGTGACCGACTCCCTCGGGAGCAAGTCGGGTCCACGGTGAGGACCTCGCCAGGGCCCGGTCGAGTGTCCCGACAGCAAGGCAGCTGGCCTCCTTGGGGTGAGTGCAAGGAGAATTCAAGGGGTTTTCTTGGCAGACGGAGCAGACGCCCAGCCCAGCCTGCCGCCGGCCCTCTGTGACTTGTGACCCGGAGTCAACGCTTCACATCCCCCCACGTTTCTGATCACAGGAGTCCGCCTGATCTTACCGTGATAAACAAAATATGCTGTACTGATGGAACGAAGTAATAGAAATATTACCGACCTATAGAAGAGGATGACCTACTGATACGTGCTGCAACGTGACGAACCTCGCAAACCACCCTGAGCGAAGGAGGTCCCTCAGAGAAGGCGCATAGTGTGAGTTCCGTTTGTGCGGAATGTCAGGACAGGTAGACCCGAGAGACAGAAGGCATACATACCTCCAGAGGCTGGGCCTGCGGACAGGCGTTCAGTGTCTTCAGGGCTGATGAAAATGTCCTAAGATTGGATTATGGGGATGGTTCGGTTGCACAACCTGGCAAATGCACTAAGCCCCCTGAATTGTCTATTTTGACTGAATTTTATGACATATCTCAAAGTTATATCTCAAAGTATTTAGGAAAGAAAGAACAGGAGCTAACATACATATAAAGGGATTCCTGGAAGAACAAAAAATCAAAAGCATCGGAAGAGAGCAGGTGTTAAAAATTAAAACCCAACATGACTTACCTAGCATAAAAAGGTCTGACACTTAAGTATTCAAAGGACACATTCCATGCTCAGGGAAAGTGACCCAGAATGAGACGTATTTTTGTAACATTATTGTGTATTAAGGAAAAAATCCAGCAGACTGTCAGGCAAAATGCCTGAGGTCTATCAGGGGAAGAAAATCAGATTGTGACTTTTCAAAAGCAGTGGTATATGGAGGAAGAAAATGCAGTGGTCTATTTAGGTCAGTATAGGATGACAGCTGGGTTTTCACATTTGTCCAAGTAACTTGCACACAGAGTTGCTATTGACAGACTGCCTTTGACATGCAAGCGTTTAGAGATATTGTCCCCAGGCCTCCTCGTTAGAACCCACGAAGGGACACGTCAGACGATGGAACAGCCAGGAGACACGGACGTTTCCTGGGGGGACGGAGCCTGGAGTAGGGAGTGTGTTAAATATGCTCAGGGATACTTACCAAAGACGGAGAAGCACCCCAATCTCATCCAGTCGTTTCCATCACACATGTGCAGGTGTTGAGGGCACTTCCATAAGCTTTAGACACAAACAACCCGGCACCTGCTAGTGAAGGAGCCGGCAGAGCCGTGGGAGGAAGGCTGGCCCAGAGCAGAGGCGCCTGTGAGCGGATCGGGGACACAGAGGCGGCCGGGCGGCCCCCGGGACGGGACTCCCCTGCTCGTGGGGGGGAGTGGGTCGTCCGCAGGTGAGAGGTGCGGACCTTGGGCCGTCGGCATCCCTGTGCCCAGCCTGTGGTCCTTAGACCGCATCCCTCTGGAGCAGCCAGGCCTCTAGGCGGGAGGCGGGGCAGACTCCAGCTCTGAAAGTGCGGGAATCAGAGGCTCGCAAGGAGCAGCCCCATGTGGTCACCACCCTGCTTCCGCCCCTCAAGCGGGAGGGGCCCCTGTGCCCCATTCACTCCTTCCCCTGTGGCTTTTAGTTATTTCCAGGGTAACTGGGCTCAGTCAGCAGGGCCCGCGGTGGGGGCACATGAGCCTCCGGGGGCGCATCCTTTGTCCTGGGTCCCCCCCGGCTCTCTGGTCCACAAGCTGCTCTTCCTGACAGCTCTGTGGTCTCAGCTGGCCAGGCGTCGGGCCGTCCGTCTGTCTGTCCACCTCCAGGTCACCCTCCCCCAGGCACAGGCTGGAATGTCGTGCCAGGGTCGCCCCAGTCTGAGGTCACAGGGCCCCCACCCCTAAGCGGGGACCGGGGGCTGCTAGTGTCTCCCATCTGTAGGCCAAGCATCTGCAAACCGCCCACGTGGTAGTTTCCGTGTGGAGGATCTGGGGCTCCAAGTCCTTAAAATATCTAAGGAAATCCTGGAAGACGCCCATCCAGGCGATGGAGCCGCAGGCTGTGTGGGCAGATGGCGCTGCCCAGGGCTGCCGGGCTGTGCGGGCGGATCAGCTGCTGCTCAGGCGGCTGTGTGCACGCGCACACAGAACAACTCAGCCCAGGGCCGCAGCAGGAGACGATATGGGGCCCGTCTTGCACAGAGCCAGCTCAAGGCCCCTCGGGGCCTCGGATGAGCCCCCAGGCCCCCGAGTAAGCCCCTTGCTCCCAGGGCCGGGGCTCATCCTGCAGGGAGCTTCAGGCAGGGGCCGGGTGTGGGGCCTCCTCTGGTCAGGGGTGGCCCACGGCCCCCGGGGCCGGGGGCGGTGATGGAGGTGCTCTGAGCACTGGCCGCCTTCCTGGCTAGGGGCCAGGCTGGGAGAGGGGTGGGCAGGAGAAACACCGCGTCCTGAGCTCCCGACACGTGCAGGCGGCAGAGGTCACTTCAGCCCCCGACCTGTGAGCCTCCCGAGCAGAAGCCATAAACAGCCCGCTCTGCAGAGGAGAGACGAGGGCCCGGGCAGGGCTGGGCTGTGATGGAGGTGGTGGCTCTGGGCCGGACTGGCTGCACCTTGGAGAGGCTGGTCCTTGGGTCCTCTGGGCCGGGAGCACCCTGCCCTGAACTGAGGGTCCGTGGGGCTCCAGACCCCAGCTGGGCCTTCTCTGCTGGGCATCGTGGCTGAGGTTCATCAGCCAGCCTAGGGCTAAGGGGTGGGCAGAAGGGGCTCAGAACCTGCCCTGGGGGAGACTGGGCTGGGGTGATGCTGGCTGGCGGGCCTGGGGGCCGTGCTCAACCCCACACTGAGCCGCTGTTACCACAGGCAGACCTGAGACCACAGGTCAGAGGCGAGGCTGGTCCGTGGCGGGGCCCCTCGGCTCCTAGCTGGCCATACCAGGGCTCCGTCCAGGTGAGTGCCCCTGTCCGCCACTCTGGGAAGCCTGCCATTCCCCGAAGGGGCACGGGACCCCTCCCTGGACTTTGGGGGCAGGAGCTCTGCAGAGAGAAGACCCAGTTCAGGACTTTACATAGTTCCTGCTCCAGCAGGGGATCCCGGGGCCTTTGTAGGGTGTGGTGCACCCAGCTCTGGGGACCCCCCACACTCTGCTAGAGGTTCAGAAGTGGGGCCACTGAGAGGGGGGTGCTGGCCATGCCTCCAGCCAGGAGGTGGGGAGACCAGGCGCTGAGGCAGGACCACCGCAGCCCCGAGCAGATACACAGAAGGCCGGGACGCTGAGCGCTCTGATGCCGGCCCCTGCCCTCCCCCCACCCCGGGCCGGTGCAAGGAACCCCCAAGCCTGCCGCCAGCCCCTCCCCAGGCAGGGGCACACCGCCCTCTGCAGCCCGTCCTTGTCCGTTTGGGGGCTGGCGCGCCCTCTGGTGGCGAGATGGGGCATCACCTTCCTTGTCTTTGGCAGGTGGTTCAGAACTGGGGGGCGGGGCCCCCGAATCTGAGTGTGTCTATAAGAGTGACACCAGCCCCGGGTGCACATGGCTCTGCGAATCAGCTGACCACGACAGTAATTTTTTTCTTTCTGGCCAGGCCATGGCGCTCGCGGGATCTTCCTTAGTTCCCTGACCAAGGATTGAACCCATACACCCTGCAGTGAGACCTCAGAGTCCTGACCACTGGACCACCAGGGAATTCCCGGTAATTTTTGATATTGTATCTTATGTGATTTTTGGAATTGCTGTAACAAAACTCCTTTTGTTACATACAAATATCTGAAAGTGAAAGTTGCTCAGTTGGGTCCGACTCTTTGTGACCCCATAGACTATACAGTCCATGGAATTCTCCAGGCTGGAATACTGGAGTGGGTAGCCTTTCCCTTCCCCAGAGGATCTTCCCAATCCAGGGATCGAACCCAGGCCTGCATTGCAGGCAGATTGTTTATATCTACATATGGGGAAAAAAGTTGCTTAGTGCTAACACGCTAAAAACCTAAAAAGTGGGAGTAAATCTGATGCTGCACACTGTATCTTTTTAACAATAAGTAACAACCAGTCGTGGAAACAAGAATTAAGTGGGGAAAAGCCCCATCCATTGCATCAAGAGATGCATTTCCAACAAAACTTTACTTTCTTTGTCAGCTTTCTATCGAAATGTATAATATAAATTATTTACACCCAAATTTGTGCTTTTGATTATGAGCTAATAACTGTAAAAATAGCCTATTTCAAACATAAAGATAATTAAGTCTTAGGAAGTATAGAAAATGACATTTCAGTTTATGTACATATTGTAGTGGGTGGCCCCTGTGGGACCTGCTGGGGTCAGGTCCATCCCTTCCTATCTTTCACAAAGATGTGCACAAAATACATTACATTAGGATAAAATTCAAAGGGCAAAGAGGAATGAAAATACATGTAAATCAGAAAGAAATCGTGCCTATTAAAGACCTGTCTTTTTTATTATTGATTATGGTGGGTTTCAAGTCACTGTATTTAGATTTTGAGGAATATATTGAGAAGGTTGAGCCCATTTTTGAAATGTCAGTGTGCTGATATGTGCAACATCATGGACAAATCTCAAAAACACTCTGAATAAAGAAAGCTTTACCCATGAGAGCTTCTCAAAGGAAAGCGCACCCTCATTCTTTCTGTCTTCTCTCAGAGTTCCTGAGGGCTATCCATTGTCCGTAGGGAGCTGCTTTGGCTGCATTCACATTTGCTGATAGTTAATGCCCTCGTTATCAAACGTATCAAGAGTCTGTAATGGGATGTTTCATTTTCTCTTTGACTCAGAGGACCGTGTGCATCCCGTCTGACGCCGGTGACGCTGGCTGACATTGAGAGCTCTCTGGGCGTGTAAACTAAGTGCTTCACTGCGTTCTGTCTTCAGGACACAGAAATATGCAGCTGGCGACCTGGCCGTCCTTCTGCAGGTGAGGACGTGAACTCACCCAGCCTGCAAGTGGCAGGACAGGTGGAGTGGACTCTGCTCTGTCAAGCTGACAAGAGGTCAGAACTTTAAAAGCATCACCTGCTATTAATTCTGTGTTTATTGCATATGTTCAGGGGGCACTATCTGTGTGGTTTCTGATCTTAGGAACCTATTGAAATTTTCCGGGAGTCCTCACACATGCTCTTTTGTTTGTTTGGCATTTGAAAGGAATGCACTTTCTTTCACTGTGGAATGTAAAGTCCTGTGTATCTGTTAATTTATGGTGGTTAACTGTTCTATTAACACTCCCGTTTCCTTTACTCATTTTTTTGATCTGGCAATTGCTGCTGGAGGTGTGTTGGTCTCCCACTGTGACTGTCATTTAGGCAAATTCTCCCTGGGTTTCTAGCAGCTTTTCTACATATGTTTTGGAGCAAAAGGTTAATAACTGTGATGTGGTCTCGTGGATATGTCAGTCTGGCCCAGTTGGAGGCTCCGCTGTGGTCTCTGCCAAGCCTAGCATCTCATTTCTAAATTTAATTTCCTACAAGACTGTGTGGGATTCTTGCTCCTTAAGGATTTTAGAAAACAAAACAAGCATCCCAGCTTCTTTTCCCAGTAAACATAGATTTGAGGACAAGGAGGCAGTGAGGCCCTGAGTGGTGCCTGTGCTGGGTCTGGGGGGAGGGCCTCTCGCTCCCAGACTTGCTGTGCTCTGGGCCCCACCGGGAGCTGCTCGGCTGGTGGAGAGAGGGCTCGTGAAGAATTGGCTGGGACTCCTCTTGGGTCAGCTCCCAAGCTGATGCGAGCTGGGGCTTCTGATCTGACGACCTCGGTGCTCACTGCTGGCAAGCTCAGGCCGTGTGTCCCCACTACAGGGGGGCCGAGCGGCAGTCCCTGGGAGGGCCCGCTGTGGGCTGGGCTCGGGAGCCTCATGGACGGGGCTGTGTTCGCCACTGGTGGCTCTGACATCACGCCGGGGAGAGAAGTCAGCCATGGGCGTGGTGGGCAGCTTCATCTCCCCATCATTCAGGGCCCACGAGCACAGGCTCGAGATGCCAAGAACTCAGAACCTACGTGCTGAGCCCGATCGGGTCCGGGGCTGGAGGGAGGGCTGGCTGCCTGTGATGGTTCATTTCACCGTCACTTTCACTGGGCCAGAGGGAGCACAGCCACTGGGTCTAACAGCACTTTGAGTGTGTCTCTGAGGGCATTTCTGGATGGGATTAACATCTGAATCACTGAACCAGTAAAGCAGATTGAACTCCCCAGTGGGGATGGGCCTCACCCAATCAGTTGAAGGGTTGCTTAGCAGAAATGGTCAAGTAAGCGGGAACTCCTCCAGCCTGACTGTATCCCAGCTAGGACATCGGTCTCTTGCCTTTTGACTCAGGCTGAAACATACACCCTTGGCTTCCCTGAGTCTCCAGATTGCTTGCAGCAGAGCAGGGGGCTTGTCAGCTTTCATAACTGCACAAGCCAGTTCCTTATAATAAATCTCCCTCTCCCTCTCTCCATGTATATTACATATGTATAATATACAGATACAGGATGTTGTTGTTCAGCTGCTAAGTCATGTCCGACTCTTTGTGACCCCGTGGACCTCGTGCCAGACTCCTCTGTCCTCCACTATCTCCCAGAATTTGCTCAAATTCATGTCCACTGAGTCAGTGATTCCATCCAACCATCTCAGCCTGTCACACACTTCTCCTCCTGCCCTCAATCTTTTCCAGCATCAGGGTCTTTTCCAAGGAGTCGGCTCTTTTATCATGTGCCAAAATATTGGAGCTTCAGCTTTAGCATCAGTCCTTCCAATGAATATTCAGGGCTGATTTCCTTTAGAGTTGACTGGTTTGATCTTGCAGTCCAAGGGACTCTCAAGAGTTTTCTTCAGCAGCACAATTCAAAAGCATCAGTTCTTCAGGCTCAGCCTTCTTTGTGGTCCAACTCTCACATCTATACATGACTACTGGAAAAGCCATAGCTTTGACTAGATGGACTTTTGCTGGCAAAGTGCTGCCTCTGCTTTTCAATATACTGTCTAGGTTTGTAATGGCTTATCTTCCAAGGAGAAAGCGCCTTTTAATTTCATGGCTGCAGTCACCATCTGCAGTGATTTGGGAGCCCAAGAAAAGAAAATCTGTCACTGCTTCTACTTTTTCCCCTTCTATTTGCCATGAAGTGATGGGGCTAGATGCCATGATCTTAGTTTTTTGAATGTTGAGTTTCAAATCAGCTTTTTCACTCTCCTCTTTCACCTTTATCAAGAGGCTCTTTAGTTCTTCTTTGCTTTCTGCCATTAGAGTGGTTGTTGTTCAGTTGCTCAGCTGTGTCTGACTCTTTGTGACCCAATGGACTGCAGCAGACCAGCCCTCCCTGTCCTTCACCATCTCTTGGAGTTTGCTCAAACTCATGTTCATTGAGTTGGTGATGCTATCCAACCATCTCATCCTCTGTTGCCTCCTTCTCCTCCTGCCTTCAATATTTCCTAGCACTAGGATCTTTTCCAATGAGTTGGCTCTTCACATCAGGTGGCCAGAGTATTGGAGCTTCAGCTTCAGCATTTGTCCTTCCAATGAACATTCAGGCTTGCTTTCCTTTAGGATTGACTGGTTTGATCTCCTTGCAACCCAAGAGACTCTCAAGAGTCTTCTCCAACATCACAGTTCAAAAGCATCAATTCTTCGGTGCTCAGCCTTCTTTATGGTCCAATTCTCGCATCCATACATGACTACTGGAAAAACCATTGCTTTGACTATATGGACATTTGTCAGCAAATTAATGTCTCTGCTTTTTAATAAGTTGACTAGGTTTGTCATAACTTTTCTTCCAAGGAGCAAATGTCTTTTAATTTCATGGCTGCAGTCACCATCTGCATATCTGAGGTTGTTGATATTTCTCTCAGCAATCTTGATTCCAGCTTATGGTTCATCCAGCTAGGCATGTCACAGGGCACAGTCTGCATATCAGTTAAATAAGCAGGTTGACAATACACAGCCTTGCCTTACTCCTTTCCAAACTTTAAACCAGTTGGTTTTTCCATGTCTGGTTCTAACTATTGCTTCTTGATCCCCAGATAGGTTTCTCAGGAGACAGGTAAGGTGGTCTGGTATTCTCATCTCTTTAAGAACTTTCCAGTTTGTTGTAATCCACACAGTCAAAGGCTTTAGTGCAGTCAATGAAGCATAAGTAGGTGTTTTTCTGAAACTCCCTTGCTTTTCTCTATGATCCAATGAATGTTGGCAATTTGGTTGGTGGTTCCTCTGCCTTTTCTAAACCCAGTTTGTATATATAGAAGTTCTTGGTTCATGTACTGTGGAAGCCTAGTTTGAAGGATTTTGAGCATAACCTTACTAGCATGTGGAATGGGCACAATTGTATGGTAGTTTGTACATTCTTTGGCATTGCCCTTCTTTGGGATTGGAATGAAAACTGAATTTTTCCAGTCCTATGGCCACTGCCGAGTTTTCCAAATATGCTGGCATATTGAGTGCAGCACTTTCGCAGCATTATCTTTTTTAGGATTTTAAGTAGCTCAACTGGAATTCCATCACCTCCACTAACTTTGTAGTAATGCTGTCCTTCAGGTGGAGTTTGTTACTCCCAGGCTCAGAGGAATGAGATCAGTCCTCAAGGTCACAGGGCAGTGGGCAGTAGGGTTGGAATCGACACCAGACCTGTTAGAAGTTTTACATTTTATTTGTATTTTATTAGTGTCAACCTTTTTTTTTTTTTTTGACCACCCTGCATGGCATGTGGAATCTTAGTTCCTCTACGAGTGATTGAACCTGGGCCCCTGGCAGTGGATGCACAGTCATAGCCATTGGACCAGAGATGTCTTTTAAAATTTTAAAATAAAAACATTAAAGTGTGTTTTCCACTCACATTGCATTTTAATCACATCTATTTCCTCCCTTGAATAGGACATGACATTTGGCACCCATTTAGTCCTTTCTTTTTTCATCCTCATCTCTTTCGTTTGGCTGACTGTCTTCCAGAATTTTAGTTTCCAGCTGTTGTTAATGCCTTTTACCTTAATTATCTACTATTTTAGGAATCTTTTCTTAATAATCACATTAAACGTTATGACTGCATTGCTGATAATTATCAAGAATAATTCTGCGTTTTATGGTTTCTTTGTTCATCATCATTCCTTCGTTTTAATTTTTCCTTGTTTCTTGAATTTACTCTTTCATTTTGCCAGTGTCAGTATTATGAATGCTTTTGTTTTTCCATCAAGGCTCTGAGCAGTTTACTAGCCTTTCCATATCCGACAATATGATTTCCCCTTACACTTGAATCACAATTGGCCTGGGCGTTGAGGAAACAAATGTTTTCCTTCCATAGAATTTTCCTTCGGGGACGGTTCTTCATTGTCTCCTGGTCGCTTGGGTTGCAAAGGAGCCGTCAGCCCTTCCGATGTGCACTGCTCACCAGGCAATCTGTTTATTCACAGCGACAGCTTTTCTTTTCCATCCCTGGAGTTCAGAATTTTCATCTGCGTGTACTGGGTGTGTGTGTCCTTTAAAGAAAAAATTATTCCATAAGTCAAAGAGAATTATCATATGATACCGCTTACATGTGGAATCGCAGACTTAGAGGATGAATTTATGGTTACCGGGAGGAAGAGCGGGCAGGGGACAGATAGACTGGGAGGCTGGGACTATACGCATTGCTGTATGTAAAACAGAAAACCAGCAAGGACCTACTGTAGAGTGCAGGGAGCCCTGCTCAGTACTCTGTGATAACCTAAACAGGAAACGGATCTGAAAAAGAGTGAATATATGCATACATATAAGTGAATCACTTTGCTGTACACGTCAAATGGCAAACATAACATTGTTAAACAACTGTACTCCAATATAAAATAAAAACTTTTTAAATTAAAAAAAGTTATTCCTGCCTGGTCGTTAGCTGACCATTGCTACCAGACAGTCAATGGACCAAGTCTTTGTTAAGATCAGGAAAATTTTCTTTACCTAAAAAAGTCTAAAAAATGTTTTATTTAAAAATTTATTTTGTTTTTAAAATAGAAATTGCATATATTGAACATTTAAGGTGTAAGACATGATGGTTTGATAGACATACACACAGTGACATGATCCCTGTGGTCAGGCTAGCTACCATCATCTCCTCACTGAGTTATGACGACAGCACGTGAAATCTCACGTAGCCAGGGTTCAGCACAGTTAACTGGAGTCACCATGCTGTATGTGCTAGAGTCATCCCACAAGGACTATTTTCTTTAAAAATATTTCTCCTTATTTGTTCTTTTTGTCTTCCCCATTGTATCTGCCTAGGGCACCTATTATACAGTTTCTGGATCTTCTCTTACTTCTCTTATCCTTTCCTAGAAAGGTTTATTCAGCTGCAAGTGACAAGCCCCAAGTGTAAGTGTTTTAAACCATGTGGACGTATACTATAGTGCCTTGTGAACATTTACCACTTATTTATCAAGAAGCTGAAGAACGGAGGTCCTGGGGTGGGTTCAGTGGCTCTAGAATGTCTGCAGGTTCCTAGGTTTTGCATTCTCCGTCTGTTCTGCCATCTTCAGCATGGAGATTTGTTGCCTCTTTATGACAATTTGGCTGCCAGAGCTCCAGCCATCAGGTTCACAAACACTGTGTTTAAAGGCAGGAAGGAGGGGATGCCAGGTTGGCATGACGTTCCATAAGAGCCTTTCTTCTTTTGTATGAGAGAAAGTTCTTGCCCAGAAACCCCTCAGCAGATTCCCAGCTGTGCATGGTATGACAACACTTGCTCCAAGGGAGACTGGGAAAATGAAATGTTGACCTTTTTCAGCCCACAGGGTTGGAGTTGGGCAAAGGGGAAAAAGCTAGTGGCTGTAACAAACAGCAAATGCCCCGTCTTGTTTTTGCCTCAGGTCCAGACAGAATTTCGTGACCACATTTCCTGGGTTCCTCCCCGAGTGTTCAGCCCAGTCTGAGCTGCTGGCCTTTCCGTGAACTTCACCCACGAACTTCATGCCAGGATCTCTGATGCTCTTCCCTGGTGGGCCGTTTTGTCCTCTGGAATCTCATGGTCTCTCTGAACTTTCCTGCTGCTTCCTGTGATGACTGTCCCCTCGTGAGTTGATCCGTTTATAATTTTAGTTCTCCCCTTGCACTTTGTTCGAGCTCAGTCGCTCAGTCATGTCTGACCCTTTGCGACCCCTGGACTGTAGCCCGCCGGGCTCCTCTGTCCACGGGATTCTCCAGGCAAGAATCTCCCCACGCAGGGACTGAACCCGTGGCTCCTGCATCTCCTACACTGGCCGGCGGGGTCTTCACCGCCGAGTCACCAGGGAAGCCGGCACTGTTGCTTCCCCTGTTATCTGGGCTCTCAGTTCTGTGTTTGCATTTGAAATAAAACACCAGGCTGAGTACAAAGTGTCGTGAGCAGCACAGCTGCTTTTAAGGGGGTCTTCTCTGTCTCCCCAGAGCCGTGACCTTGGTGGACACCTGCTGTGTTGGCCGCGGGACCCCGTTTGTACAGCCTGGGGGCCTGCGGACCTGGGGTATGACCTTGCTCGCCTGCCTGTGGCTCCCTTCAGCCAGGTCTCCAGGTCTCACTGGACTCAGCCAGTGAACATGATGGGAGGAGAGGGATCTCCGGTCCCACCTGGGACCTCAGGGGAGTCTCGCTGGAGGAAACGAGTCAGACCTAAACCCAAGCAGCTGAAACACAAGTGAGGGGGAGGGAAGCTGTTCCAGACAGGGAACAGAAAGTCGGGGTGCTCTGAGGCGAGGGACGCGCTTGCCTGGAGGAGCTGCGGGGGTGGGCAGGGCCTGGCGGGGTGGGCCCTGGTCTCTCTCCAGAGAGCCAGAGATGGTCTCTAAGCAGGGTGGTGCTGGGACACACGGGCATTTAAGGAGAGCAGGAGGGGCAGGTATGGGGTGAGCATCCAGGGGAGAGAGGGCAGTGAATGCCAGGCTCGGGGAGGGGGGGTGAGCGGGGCCCAGGGATGGTGCTGACCCTGGGGAGAGCTGTGAGAGGGGGCTTGCAGGGTCTGCTGCCCCCTCCCCCAGAAACCTCAGGAAGGACGTTTCCCTACTCCTTCTCCTCCTCCTCGCAGGTGGGGCAGATGGACTGAGGGAGCGGCTGGAGCCAGGACAGGTGGGGTGCTGGGGCTCCCCTGCTCTCCCCTGAAATCCACCAGCCATCCACCCTGGGGGTGCAGAGGGGGCGGGCACAAGGACCAGGCCACAGGGACCCAGCCTTGGTGAGAGCCACTTAGGAGAGACTGGCACCCCAAGGATGGAAGTGGGTCCCTCAGCACAGAGGTGACCCCAGAGGTGTTTCTGGGGGGGAGGAGGGAGGCCAGGCTGCCAGGCCCCCAAGGTGGGGCAGGGCTGCCTCCGTGAGCACGCAGGGGTCGCGGGCAGAGGTTCTGGGCTCCTCTCCCCATCTCTGCGGACAGTCCCCGGGCCGCCAGACCAGGCTCGCGGGAGGAAGCCCGGGCGGCCGACGCAGGTCACGCGGTCAGCGATGGGTCGCGGGAGTGGGCGGCTCCGGCCGCTGGTGGGGTCGGCGCTCGTGGGTGCCCGGCTGCCCCCCCAACCCAGGGCCCCGTTCCCGTCGCGTCCCCGCTGGAGTCTTGCCGGCACTGGCCACGCGAGGGGGCCCGAGCTCCACCCACGGCCCTGTCTCGGGAGACAGGGGGCGGTGGGCGTGGTCTGCAGGACCACCCGGCTTCCAATAGGAAAACGCGGCCCTCTCCCAGCGCCCCGAGGTCTTTCCGCCGAGGAGGGAGGAGGCGGGCTCTGCCCCAGGGGCGGGGGCTTCCTGGGGGAGGCGGCACCTTTGGCCGCAGCCCCGGTGGGGACGAGAGAGGGGCCCGCCCGAGGAGAGGTGTCCATCTCACGGACTCAGCAGCGCGGAGGTCGCGCCACGGCCCCCTCTCCCTCCACGAGGAAGTTCCCCTCCCCACGTGCCCCGGAGGGCAGATCCGCCCCGCTTCCTGGGGCTGGAACTGAGGTTCTCGGTGAATGATGGACGCTGCACAAACAGGTATTCACGCGGCTCCTGGGGCGGGGGAGACGCAGCCTTGTTAATATTTATTAAACCTGCGGCCCGTCATTCAAGAGCCTCATAAATATTAATTTCCAATTAAACATTTATATGAAGGAGATTGTTTCTCCTCCCCTTCAAAGAACCTGTTTGAAGCTGGGGCTGCTGGTGGCTGTAGGGGATGTGGGGTCTCCAGGGAGGGGCGCGGGGGGTGGGGCTGGCAGTGGGGCGATCCCCTCCTGCCTGGGCCCTGACCAGCGCCCCCCGCCCCCCGCCACCATGCCGAGTCCCGCAGAGGGGCCGCTGCTGACCGGTCAGGGCTCCTGTGTCGCGCCCAGCTGGTCTCGGAGTTAGTTACCAGTGAGGTCCACTGCACAGGGCAGTGAGGTTTGGGGGCGGAGGGGGTGGGTGAGGGTCTGGCAGAAGGGGGAAGGGCCGCCCCTCAGACAGGCTGGCGAGGCCCGGGAGGCCCCTGCAGACTTCCACCCCACAGTGGCGGGGTCTCCTGCCCTGCGGGCCTCGGGTGTTGACGTGGAGGGCTGGTAAGCGGTGGTCTTCAGCCCCTGCCCAGAGCTCTCGCTCTGAGCGTGTGTGACAGAGCAGGGGGGCTCTGACTAGGTCGGGACCCTTGCCCGAGGCTGGGGCTGTTGGGGCCATCTCTTCCGCCCTCTACTGCGGCTGGGACCCCAGACTCCACTTACCAGGGTGGCGTCCTGCAGCGCCCTGCCTTTGACGCGTCTCGGGGCGAGGACCTCCTGTCTACCCCTGTGCGGCAGGCTTTCTTCAGTAGGGATGCAGGTGACCGCCTCCCCGCGTCCTGGCCCACCCCGGGCAGCGCCAGCTTTCTGTGTGCCAGCCTGGTGGGCGGGAGCCGCGGCCCTGCGACTCCAAGTGTGTGGCTCAGGTGCCCGGCACACCCTGCAGCTCCCCTGGGGTGCCCGTGGGCAGTCGTCCGCCAAGCGCCCGTCGCATAGTTCTCTCACACTTGCCCTCGCAGTCCCGCCTGCAGCCCATCTGGAGCCAGCTTTTTATCAAGACCAGCCTTCTCTCCCCGGTGATGAGCCGCGTTCCCAGCACCGTGTCTCCCTGGCCGGGCGTGGGTCACTGGTGCCCCCGGGGGCCCACGTGTCCCCAGGCCTGTTCAGGGCGACCCTGCTCCTTCGTCCACAGAGCCGGCCTGTCGGTAAGTCACCCTGATGACCGCGGCTGTGGGGTCATCTTCGTTCTGGGGCAGTGGGCGCTGTCTTCCTGCTCTTTTCCGATCTGCGTCCCCATTCCTGGGCCTTCAGTCTCCGCGGGCAGATTTAGGAGGAGCTGGGGCTCGGGTTTGCAGGACACTGGTCTGGACACTCACCTGGGGACAGTCGGCCAAGCCGAGCTGACCGCGGCTCTTTCTCGCTTCGGTTACCATCAACGTCCTTCCTCGGCGTCCTGAGATGCGCACGCGCAGTCCGCTGGGCGGGGCTTAATTCCCGGCTTGGCTGCTGTTTGCCCTGCGAGCCCTGGCTCACCTCTCGCGTGTTACCGGCAGTGTGGAGTCTTACCACGATTTCTGGAGGTTTATCTGTGGCCCGTTAGTTCCACGAAGACGGTCACATTATCCACACATCACGAGGGCCTTCTCCAACCCTCCTTTCTCTAACTGCATTTTTTCTGTCCCGCACATTTCCCGGGTCTTTCAAAATTATGTTCAACAGAGTCGGGGCGGAGGACATTCTTGATTTACCTCTGATCTTGAGGAGTCTTAGATTTGTCCTTTAAATCTGCTGTCTCCTGAGGGGTTTTTGAAGATCGAGTTTATCAAGTAAAAATGTTCTCTTGCATTCGAAGCCTTCCAGGAGTTTTTAGAGATTAATAGGTGTTGGACTTTGTGCAGACCTTTGCTGTGTCTACCGAGATCACTCATGTGGCTCTTTTCCTCCTTTGCTCCTTTCAGGAGACTGCTCATCTAAGGGCGAGCTGTCCGGACCCTGTGGACCGGGGTGTTGGTGTTATTTTGAAGCAGGTCTTGTGGACTGGCATGGATCACGAGGAACACGGTTACTTTATGAACCTCTCGGAAAGAAAACGTGCCGCCTGTGAACCCAGGAGATGGTGTCTGCGGTGTGCAGCCCGAGTTTACACTCACCAGGCGCTCTCTGGACCTTTCTGATGCGGGTCAGCCTAGCATGTGCTCGTGCAAGTGTAGAAAGAGACGGGATGGAGACCAACCGGCTCAGGAGGCCCTGGGGTCCTCGTGCCAGGAAGGGCCCCCGACCACTTTCCAGCCTGAGCCGCCAGGCCCCTTTTTTCCGCATGGAATGTTCCCCGGTCCCCGTGTCTGCCGTGTGGAGCCGGCTCTCACGGGGAGGCAGTGGGTGATGCCTCAGCCTGGTGCCCCAGGTTCGGATGTTGCCCTGAGCCCCAGTGTGGTGGTGGTAGGAGGTGGGGCTTCTGAGAGGTGACTCGGGATTGAGTTGGACGAGGCTGGGACCTGGCTGGTGGTCTAGTGGCTAAGGCTGCATGCTCCCGGTGCAGGGGCCAGGGTTTGATTCCAGGTCAGGGACCTAGATCCTACGTGCCACAACTATGAATGAAAGAAAGAGATCGCGAGTGCCGAAACTAAGACCTGATGCAGCCGAATAAATAAAAAGTATTAAAAAGTGTTAGATGAGGTCGTAGGGTGCGGCTGGTGCCCGTTTAGAGACAGAGACCTTGGGTGTGGGGAATAGAGGGGCTGAGGGTGGCGCTCCATTGGCCTTTCCGTGTCCTCGCCTCTCTGGACAGTCCCTCTGCCCCCACCTCCTCCTGTCTCAGGGGCTGGTTACCCGTGGACCCCCTCTGGCGCTCTGCATCTGAGAGTGAGGGGGCATTTTGCGGTCAAGGTCAGGGGTTGGATTGGGGCCACTAAGGTCTCTGCTCAGACCACATCCTAGATGAGGGTGGTCCAACGTGGCAGGTTGCTGGGGGACCAGGGGGCAGAGTCCCCTGGACCACTGGACTGGCCAGTCCCCAGGCCCCGGGCCCAGCAGGGCTGCCGCTCATTGCCAGGGTGGGTGGGGGCAGGCCACACAGCCAGTCCTGGGTGACCCCCGCCTGGTGCTTTGGGGGCAGCCATCCGGGCCCCTCGCGCTGCCTCCTGGCTCCAGGGGTTTGCGGGGAGGGGGTGGTGGGAGAAGGGAATGCGGAAGGTACGCATCCCGGTTCCTTGTTCACTGATTTAAATGAGATAGCAAAGGCTTTTTATTGATTTGCATGTAAAAGTTAGGAAGCCCAATTTATCATGAACAGGAGCAGATTAGTGGGCCGTCAAACCACAAGCGGCTGGCAATCTTCTGGGATCTTTAGGCTGGGAGCTTCGGGCTGGGAATAAAGGTCAGCTGGAAAGACGGACGGACTCCAGAGGCGCGAGCGCGAGAAGTCGTGCCTTCCCACAGCCAGCACCCCGCTCCCCCTGGGCGTCTCGTTGCTCCTGTGTCGATAATGTGAATTTGCCCGTAAATGAAAGACAGTAGCTCAGAGTACTGTTCCGTTCAAAGCACCGAGTGAACTGTCTGTGTCCAGGTCTCGGGGTGAGGGAGGGCGTGGGCAGGGCTGAGGGCTGGGGGTGGGGGTGGGCGCCAGCCGGGGCAGGAAACTCGCGTGTGGCCGCTGCTGTCCTCCCCCAGCCCACGTGGACCTGGAGCCTGCTGTACTGGCCGCCTGTGCCCCCTGCACGGCGCCCCCCACCCCGCGCTGCTCCTGCCTGCCCTCCCGGCTGATCTCGGGGAGGGTCCGGGCAGCTGCAGACTGGGCGTCGGGCTCGCTTGGGGTGCAGGCTGCCCCTCACTGGGTGGGTGTGCCCTGTCCTGCTCCCCCGCCAGTGGCCGCTGGGCGGCCAAGTGCCACCTCTGGGGCCAGCTGGCACCATCCAGAGGCACTGGGGGACAGGCTGCTGGACTGAACTCGCTTTCCTTCCCGGCCAAGTTCCTGTTTGAAGCTTGACCTCCAATGTGGCTGTGTTTGGAGAGAGAAGGTAACTGAGATCAAGTGAGGTCAGGAGAAGGCTGCTCTGGTCCACTCTCCGCAGGGCTGAGGCCCGCAGCTCGGTTGAGGCCCACGGTGGGGCTGCAGAAACCCCGGGCGGGCCCAAGCCCTGTGCTGGGTCCTACCCATGGTCCTACCTGGCCGGCCATGGGACCTGGGGCCAGGGGCCACCTAGGGCTTGGGGTCTCGGACAGCAGGTGGGCAGCTGGGTCTTCAGCCATCCTGCTGCCCACAGAGCCCGAAGGTCAACCATGGCTGTGATTTTTCATGGCACGTGGATGTTCTGATACAAGTGTTTAATCAGTGTCGCTGGGAGGGAGAATGAATTGGCCTGAATTTTTCCAAAACCAGGCAGAGGACTTCAGTGCCCGGCGAGTGGCAGCAGGGGCAGGCAGTCCACGCCGCTGGGGTGACGGCCAAGGCCGGGGCTCTGGTGAAGCCGGTGTCCGCGCCCAAGCAGGAGGCCACGTGCACCAGTGAAAGGTGCTGGAGACCCTAGGGGCCCCTGGACCATATGCTCGGCCCACTCTTTAGTTATATGTCTTTTTCCCTTCCAGATCGCTTTTTGTCAGAGTTGTTTTTATCTTCTGGATTCTAGCAATTCACTAGTCACATGCACGGCAACACTTTTATCCAAGTCTCTTTGCTTTTCTCTCTGTTTGCGGGAAACTTCTGGCACTCAGAATTTCACATTCAAGCTGGACAGCTTATTAATACGTTCCTTATTATCTGTTCTGTGCCTTACTCAAGAAGTCCTGTGCTTCACCAGTATCATAAGCATAGTCTGTGTCCTATAAGAGGCTCACAGAAAAACCTGAATGAACTTTTGGGGCAACCCAATAGTTTGGATTTCCACATTTCAACAAACTTAAGAGTCTATAAGGCGATTTTCATCCCCCTGCAGCTCAGGGTGCCTGAGGTGGAAGGCAGGCGCTGAACCGAACCCTCCTCCCGTGGAAAGGTGGCGTCCTGGTGCCGTTCGTGAAACAAGCCAGCTTTCCTGCCTGCGCTGCACGGTGTGGTGGCCCAGAGCCACACGTGCCGTTTACATGTAAACAAACTGACATGAAATAAAATTCAAAATTCGGTTTCTCAGACCCTGTTGGTGGTATTTCAAATGCTCAGTAGTCACCGGAGCTGATAATTATAAAAATGAATACAGGTAGGAAAGGTGTAGAAACTCGATTCCGTAATTGCATGAACGCACGCGGACAATGGCACTAATTAGAGGTCATCCTTCTGGAGGATGGAAGACTTACAAAAACCGGCCACATTTCAGAAATACCAACCTGTGGGTCCTGCAAGACGCATTCTCTGCTGAAAGAGTAGTCGACTTAGAAATCAGTAGCAAATGGCATTAGCAAACCCCACAGTTTCAGAATGAAAAAAAAATGCTTCTAAATAATCCAGCTTCAAAGAGGCGTTCATAGGGAAATGAGAAAATAGATCTGAACAGTAACTGCTTATCAAAACTTGTGGGCGAAGCGGGGAAGAGCCCGTCTGTGTTATGCATTTTTGTGTAAATCCAGTGTTTTGGGGTCTCAGTTTCCTGGCCAAGGATAGAACCCACACCCCCTGCAGTGGAAGTGCAGAGTCTTAACCACCGGACTGCCAGGGAAGTCCCCGTATCTGAGACACTTTGGTCTGGGACTTCCAGCCTCCGGGACTATGAGCAAATAAATTTCTTAAAAATAATTTTGTGATATTTCTTTATGGCAGCCCTAGCAAACTAAGACATAGGCTTTTCTCTCTTTGCTTTTAATATATTTTCTTTATCGTGAAGTTCTGCAGTTACACTGTGGTATAATTAGGTCTGTAATTGATTTTTAAATTCTGCCTGGAACTTATGAGTCACGGATCTGAGACTCTACCTTTCATTAATTCTGGAAACTTCTCAGCCCCTGTCTGTGTAGAAGAGGGCTCACAGAGCGGGGTTGAGACTGCAGTCCTTAGAAAGTCCTGCTTGCAAGGGTGACCTGTGGCTGCCCTCTGGGGACGTGGGTTTCTGGAGAGTTCCCGCCACCTCTGGAACTTGCTGTGACTAAAGTGTTTGTGCAAACAATATGGTTTATGCTGAACCTCTGAGAGACAGAGGCTGCTGGCATGAGCAGCTCCCGATAAAAACCCCGGGCCCTGGGGTCTGTGTGCTGAACCACTGCAACTAAAAAGGCTGCTTTTATTCTATGTTTCTTCTGGTCCAGTTCTCTCCCCACTAACAACCAAACAGGAACCATACTTTGAGGCAGAAAGTCACTTTAACACTTTATAATATTGGGTCTGATTTTTATTTTATTTTTTTTTCATTTATTTTTATTAGTTGGAGGCTAATTACTTCACAACATTTCAGTGGGTTTTGTCATACATTGACATGAATCAGCCATGGAGTTACATGTATTCCCCCTCCCGATCCCCCCTCCCACCTCCCTCTCCACCGGATTCCTCTGGGTCTTCCCAGTGCACCAGGCCCGGGCACTTTTCTCATGCATCCCACCTGGGCTGGTGATCTGTTTCACTATAGATAATATACATGCTGTTCTTGGGTCTGATTTTTAAATGTTGAAACTCACTACTGATGATTCTGCACTAGGCGAATCTATGCAAACACACAGTCTCAGCGTGTCACACACACTCTACGCCCCTGCCCTAAATCCTTCGATCATCCACTTCCTCCAACAATAGAGCACAGAATGGATTTAATTAAGTATGCAAATGCTAAGCTAGAATTTTGAGGGTGGGGGAGAGAGGAAAGGCTGTGGGTATTTAGGTTGCTTCTGACATTTTGCAACTACGGAAGAGGCTGCAGCGAACAACCTTTTGCCGTGGTATTTTCAGGGTGCATCCTCGGCCGTCTGGGTCATCAGGCAAGAAAGTGTGTGTTTCGTAAGACGGTGCCCAGTTCCCAGGTGTTGGTTCGTTTGCATTCTCCCGGCATGCGTCACAGCCTCACCGGCGGGATGAGTTGTCACTCCTTCTGGTTTCATCAGTATGAAATTGTATCTGAGTGTAGGGGTTTTTGTGGGTTTTTTTGGTGTGGGTGTGGTAGGATAAACACCTGCAATTGTAACCATTGAAAAAAGGAACCTTGGGCGTTTTTGCTTCTGTGTGCTTGGCCGCGCTGGGCCTTGGGTGCTGCAGGGGCCCTTCGCTGGCCGCGCTGCGGGCCTCTCATTGCAGCGGCTCCTCTGTTTGGGCGCACGGGCTGCGCGCCGGTTCAGCGCTCGTGGCACACGGGCTTCGTTGCCCCTCAGCATGTGGGATCTTCCCGGACCAGGGATGGAACCTGTGTCTCCTGCGTGGGCAGGCGGATTCTTTACCACTGGGCCGCCAGGGAAGCCCCTTGCCCACTTTTAAGTGGGGAGCTCTGTGGCGCTGAGTCCGCTGGCGCTGTGGTGCACCCAGCCCCGCCGCCTCCAGGGCTCCCGTCGCCCCGAACAGAAGCCCTGCCCCCGTGGAACACTGACCTCTCACCCCTCCTCCTCGGCTCCTGACTCTGACGCCCGAGGGCCCTCCTGTGGGTGGAATCACGCAGATCTCCTCTGGTGACTGGCTTAGATCGCTGAGTATGGCACCCTCAGGGTTCGGGCGAGCTGAAGCCTGTGTTAGGATTTTATTCATTTTTGAGGCTGAATACCTTATTGTGCCTTTAATTTGCATTCTTCAGTCGCGTGTGAGGTTGAACACTATTTCATATGTTTAAGGGCCACTTCTACATTTTCTGGGGGTATTTTCTGTTCATGCTTTTTCTCCATTTGTTTCTAGTGGGTTTTTGTTCTTCCTTCTGCCATCAATATTTAAGAACTTTTAATGTTGTCGTTTAGTCACTAAGTCGTGTCTGACTCTTTTGCGACCCTATGGACTGTAGCCCACCAATCTCCTCCATCCATGGGATTCTCCAGGCAGGAACACGGCAGTGAGTTGCCATTTCCTCCTCCATCGGATCTTCCCAACCCAGGGATCAAACCCACGTCTCCTGCATTGGCAGGTGGAGTCTCTAACACTGAACCACCAGGGAAGCCCGAATTAGGAATATTACCCTTTTATCTGGACTTCCTTGGTGGCTCAGCTGGTAAAGAATCCGCCTGCAATGCGGGAGACCTGGGTTCTGATCCCTGGGTTGGGAAAAACCCCTGAAGAAGGGAAAGGCTACCCATTCCAGTATGCTGGCCTAGAGAAATCTATGGACTGTATAGTCTATGGGATAATATGTGCTATAAATACTTTTTCTTACTTTGTCAGTTAGTTATCTTTTGACTTTGCTCACAGTGTCTTTTTCTGTGCAGAATTTTACCTTTGTTTAGTCAGGTTTGTAATCCTTTTCTCTTATTGCCTCTGGCTATTGAGTCACAGAGATTCTTTCCCTGTGTCAAAGTTAATGGCATTCACTCCTAGCTCCTTCGGCACTGGTCTGGTTGGAGTTTACTGTTGGGTACGGTGTGAGGCGTGGCTCTAACTCATCTTTTTCCACATGGCCTCTGAGTTGTCCCAGCACCATTTGTGAAAGGTGCGTCTTTTAAAAGAAGCCACTAGACTTCCAGCATGGCTGTGCTGTTTTACGTTCCCAGCAATCCAGTTTTGCTGTAGCATCAGCAGCATTTGGTGTTATGAATTTATTTTTAGCCATTTTGATATGTGTGGTTTTAGTTTTTATTTTCCTAATTATTCATTATATTGAACATCTTCTCGTGTGCTCATTTGCCATCTGTGTATCTTCTTTGGTGAGATGTCCACTTACACCTTTTTCTGTTTTCCTTTTTTCTCAAATTTATTTATTTGGTCTTGGTTACTGTGTGCAGGTTTTCTCTAGTTGCGGCGAGCAGGGCCTACTCTCTAACCTGTGATGTGCAGGCTTCTCTTGTTGCAGAGCACAGGCTCGAGGTGCGTGGGCTCAGTAGCTGTGGCCTGGGGGCTTAGGTGACCCAAGGCATGTGGAAAATGCAACATGTGGAATCTCCCTGGACCAGGGGTGGAACCCATGTCCCCTGTATTGGCAGTCCGAGTCTTATCCACTTGGGACCTCCCTGGACATTTCTTTGCAACTTCTTGTGAGTCTATAATTATTTCAAAATAAAATATTAAAAAATACATATGTGCATACAGATAACATATACACAGAGTCCATCTTTGCTCCTATGAGTTGAGATGCTGTCTTTACCATATACGAAATTTTCGTATATGCATATGCTTACTTCTGGACTTTCTATTCCATTCCCCGAGTCTGTTCATCTACTGTTGCTCCAGCTCCCAGTTTCAGCAGCTTTACAGTGTGTTTTAAGATCTGGTAGAGACTGCTGCCTTATAGCTTTCTTTATCCCTCTCAAATGTTTTCCTGGCTCTATTTGTATATGTTTTTTTTCCCATACAAACTTCAACTTGTCTAGCTCTGTAAACAGCCTTGTTGGCATTTTATTGAGATACCATTAAATTTATATTATAACTTCACTGAGAGGGGCTTAAATCTTTACGCTGACTCATTTTATTCAAGAACAGGGGATGGCTGGGACTTCCATGGTGGGGCAGCGGTTATGACTCTGGTACTTATGTTGGAGGGAGTGTGGATTGGATCCCTGGTTGGGGAACTAAGATCATGCGTGCTGTACGATATGGCCAAAAATTTAAAACAAAAACAACAACAAAAATCCTTTCCATTAGCTTAAGTCTTTCGGTTTTAAAGAAAACATTTTAAAGTTTTCTTTATAAAGGTTTTGCACGTTTGGTTGATTTTTTTCCCCAAGAATAAATAGTTAATCTTTGTTGCTACTGTAATTAGTGTTTTCTGTACCATTATGTCCTCTAACTAGGCTTCCCTGGCGGCTCAGAGGATAAAGAATCTGCCTGCAACATGGAAGATGGGGGTTCTATCCAGTTAGTATTTTAGGTATCTGTTCAGTTCAGTTGCTCAGTCGTGTCTGACTCTTTGTGACCCCATGGACTACAGCACACCAGGCTTCCCTGTCCATCACCAATTCCTGGATCCTGCTCAAACTCATGTGCATCTATTTGGTGATGCCATCCAACCATCTCATCCTCTGTCATCTCCTTCTCCTCCTGCCTTCAATCTTTCCCAGCACCAGGGCCTTTTTAAATGAGTCAGTTTTAGCATCAGGTGGTCAAAGTATTGTAGCGTCAGCTTCAGCATCAGTCCTTCCAATGAATATTCAGGACTGATTTCCTCTAGGATTGACTGGTTTGATTTCCTTGCAGTCTAAGGGACTCTCAAGAATCTTCTCCAACACCACAGTTCAAAAGCATCGATTCTTCGGAGCTCAGCTTTCTTTATAGTCCAACTCTCACATCCATACATGACTACTGGAAAAACCATAGCTATGACTAGAAGGACCTTTTCGGCAAAGTAATGTCTCTGCCTTTTAGTATGCTGTCTAGGTTGGTCATAGCGTCTTTTAAATTCATGGCTGCAGTCACCATCTGCAGTGATTTTGGAGCCCAAGAAAAGAAAATCAGTCACTCTTTCCATTGTTTCCTCATCTATTTGCCATGAAGTGGTGGGACCAGATGCCATGATCTTAGTTTTTTGAATGTTGAGTTTTAAGCCAGCCTTTTCACTTTCCTCTTTCACCTCATCAGGAGGCTCTTTAGTTCCTCTTTGCTTTCTTCCATAAGAGTGGTGTCAT
>JADEYB020000009.1:902395-1003040 GCA_015832495.2 Alces alces
TGGCGGATGTGACGCCTCTGTCTCCTGTGCAGGTGTGGCCCTCAGGCATCCCGACCGGAGCTCGTGTGAGGAGGGCAGTTTCCGGTCCCCGATGCGGAGCCGGGTGCGCTGTGTGTCTGAGCCACGGCCACACCCCCGCCCGCCCACCGGGTGTCGTCAGAGCCTCAGTGCTGCCCCACGTGGCCCCTGATGCCCAGCTTCACTCCCAGGCGGCCGGGGGTGGGTGGAGTCGCCTGGGTGTGTCTCCTGGTTAGAGTCACGCCTTCTTTCCTTGTCCCCGTGTCCACCTGGCCCTGCGAGGATGCGGTGAAGTCGAGTTCTCCTTGTGTCTCTACGATTCCTTGAGTTCCTGAGATTTTCCCTCAGGCAGCTGGCTGCTGTGTCATTTCCTGCGTGACTGTTTGGTTTTGTTTGGAATTGCGTCTTCTTGCATTAAAGGCCTTCTCTGTCCTGTTTAATGCTTTCTGTCTGACGTTCACTATGTCCACCTCTTTGCTTGCAGCTTCTGTGTCTGTTACACCTTTTTAGGTGGGTCACTCCTGTAGTGTGTTGAGCAGGCTGTTGCTTGTGAGCCAAATTGAATATTTTTCTTTTAACGGACGCATCGAACCTGTTAACGCTTATTAATGTGACTTGTGTGCTTGGTGTTAGCTGTCGTATTTTATAATTATATGCATATCACAATGTTTGCTATCTGCTGTGCGTTCTTTGCTCTTTTTGTTGCTGTTTTGTGTGGCTTTGTATTTGTGCTGTCATGGTGACTGCTGTGCTCCTACTTTCTAAGTGCCGTAGTGTCCTGTTTTCTTATTTACATCCTCACTGTTGGTTTGTCAGTTTCTGGTGATGACTCCCGCCCCCTGCTGTCTATGCAACACAGACGGACACATTCTCTTTTTCTTTCTCTCCTCCTGCGAAGGCCTGCTTCTAAGCGTGGCCTTATCCTTATCATGACATACACATAATATTATTGAATTCGTGTTCCTCCCTCCTCCCCTTCACCACATTGGTCCAGTTGAAGTCTTCTGAGTCATCCTTTGGGTTGGATCAAGTTAATCATCTGGAAGTTTCCTCAAGAAGGGCTCCTGGTTCAGAATTTCCTAAGTTCTAAAATGTTTGAAACCGTTTGCTATGGCCTTGATACTTAAAGGATGCCTTGACTGGATATGGATACATTTTTGTATCTAAACTTATCTATCTCCTCTTGAGCTTAAGTAAGCATGGGATCCTGGACAGCTAAGCATGAGATCTCTGGGTTAGAGGAAGGCCTTGGCTCACTTGCAGAATATCTCCACATCTGTTCCTTGTGACGAGACCCCTCCTGGAGCAGCAGGCGAGGGTAGGATGGACACTATCATGCAGAAGGAGCTTTGCTCATTGGAGAGGGACCCAAAATTATGAATCTTGCAGCTCATATATGAACCACTATACAGATTACTCCCTCCCCAGCCCGGCGTTCACCTCCCCAGGAGCCCAGGAGAAGAAGCTTCTCTTTCTAATGCAGAGAACAGAAGGGACGGTCCCTCATTTACCACCTTGGGGATGTAATGGGATAGCTCTCAGGTTTATCCCATTTTGAAATCTAAAGGCGTGGCAAAGGGAGACAGACCTGGGATCCTCTCTCCTAGACATGTCGCTGTCTGAAACTTCGAGGCTGGTCTGCCCCCAGGCAACCTGCAACCCAAGTCACCAGTACTTCCGGCTCAGAAATCCACAGCATTGCAGAAACAGGAAGCGCTGTCTCTGCAGATGCAGACTCTTTGGTTCAGACTTTCACTGGTGTTTCGGGAATATTGCCCCACAGCTGCTTTGCTGTTATTTTTGATGCCAGCAGAGCTCTTTTGCTCTTGTGAGTTGTCTTGGGTTCTTCCTGGAACTGTAGGTGTTTCTCCAGGAAGTTTCTCAGATCAATCATTGCAGGCCAATCCTCCGTGATAGCCACAGGAATGGACTTTCACCCTACGGACTCCGGTCTCTACTTCTGGACCATTTTCTTGGGCTGTGGCTGTGAATATTGTTCCTGCCGGTCTCCCTCCTTAGAGGCTGCACTTAGGCCTTGGAATTCCTTCTTTGCTGGTGTTTCTCACTTGCCTTTTTCTCCCCGGCCTCCTTTTCTCGTCTGATCTCCACCAACCTTTTCACTTCTTCCCACTTTTGTCCATTTGTGTTTTTAGACTTTGAATTTCTGACTCAAGATGGTTTCCATATCGCCAAATGCTTTTTGGAGTATATTGGTGTCTCTCATAGTAAAGAACCTGCCTGCCAATACAGGAGAAGGAAGGACTGGGGTTTGATCTGTGGGTCGGAAAGATCCCCTGGAGGAGGAAACGGCAACCCACTCCAGTATTCTTGCCTGGAGAATCCCCACGGACAGAGGAGCCTGGCGGCTACAGTCCATGGGGTTGCAAAGAGTTGGACACAACTGAGCGACTAGACATGCATGCGATTCAGTTTGGAGTGTTGCCTCACAGTATTTTAATGCTTCATGTTTTTTCCTAAGAAGTTTTTCTTTTTTTTTAATTAGCCAAATTGTGTCAGTGTTTATGGTCTGATTTTTATAGTAAGGTGGCTCAGATGGTAAAGAATTCTGCCTGCAATGCAGGAGACCTGTGTTCGATCCCTGGGTCTGGAAGATCTGCTGGAGAAGGAAATGGCTACCCACTTCAGTATCCTTGACCAGAGAATCCCACGGACAGAGGAGCCTGGCAGGCTACAGTCCACGGGGTCACAAAGAGTCGGACATGACTGAGCGACTTCACTTTCACGTTCACGTCAGAATAGAGGTAATTTTGACCTGTTCATTTTGTGGATTTGGAGGGGGACTGTTGACAGGATTGCTGGTTCTAGCCCCTCTTCCATCTGTGCAGCAAAGAGCAAAGTCCGGGTTCCTTAATAGATTTATTTCTGGTGGTGGTGGGAGTGGGACAGGCGGTGTGTCCTCTGAACTCTGGTTCAGCCTTTCTTAGGGGACCTGGAAGCTCCGTGTTGTACTCCTTTCTGCCTTTGCCACGTGACTCCTACAGGGCAGGTTTTCCTTCTGTTTTGCTTCTCCTGACGCGTTGCTTCTCAAAGATCCCACTTTACGCGGTGTCTCCGCAGTCGGCGCCCTGATGTGTAGGATGCGTGTCGCTGTGCACGCACACGAGGCCGCCCGGCTGCCCTGTTTCCGGCGGTCCTGGTTCTGCGCTGACTGCTCGGCCAGCCGCCGTCTGCACCCCCTCCCGTCATCCTGGACGGCTCTCACTCGCTGCAGGGCAGGCGAAGACTGCCTGCTGGCGTCGCTTGCTCTTTCTCCTTTTCTTTCTGCACTTTCAGTTGTTTTGAAGTCAAGGCTGTCTGGCCTTCTAGTCGTGCTGAGGGCGCGGTTTCCGTGTGGTTGTGTTTCTTCTTGTTCTTCGTTGTTTCTGGCAGCTCTTCAGGGGATGTAGACCCAGGCTGCTTCCATCCTCTTTGGTTCCCCAAATCCTGTTAGGGGAGCTTCAGAGCACATTTCTTATGCGAGCGATTTAAAGATCCCGTTCATGTGTTTAAGACTCAGTGGGTTTTATTTTCTAATGATTCATCTTGTTTGAAAATTTCTTTCTGCTAACTTGTGGGCCTTCTCTTGTTGGTTTTCAGAAGGGCTTTACGTACTGGGAGTAGTGTGACGTGTCTGCATGACTTACCCAGTTTCCTAGATTTCCTGTTGATTTTGCTGATGGAGAGATGTTGCCAGTGCTGAGTACAGGGTGAGAGGTGAGCGAAAGTTTGGTTTGGCCTTTCTAAGGGGACCTGGAGTCTCGGTGTTGCACTCCTTTCTGCCTTTGCCACGTGACTTCCTTCCATACTTGCAGGGCGAAAGTCTCCTCGACTTTCACTTGGGGATAGGAGGTGTGAGAGCAGGACCTGCATGTATGGAAGGAAGGAGGCAGGATTCAGGGAGGAGGACATCGGAGCAGAGGTGCTGAGGTGGAAGGAGGAAGGAGGCGGCAGAGAGGGTCCCAGGACTGCGGAGGAAGAAGATAGAGTGTGCGGTGGGGGTCCGGCTGGGCTGGTGACAAATGGGGACGTGAGGGCATTATCTGCACAGCCTTGCAGAGTGGGAGACCATTTGCATAAATATTGTTTGCGAAAAGCAATTAACGGTTCATTTACATGCAGCGAACTAGCAATTTGCACTTTTTTTCAGGAACAATTCCTTTGCCTCTGTGCGCGAATTTGATGCACCGCAACTGGCCTTTGATCATAGGGCACGGCAGTTCTTTATGTTTGGTTCTCGTGGTTTCCTGGGCTCTAAACATTTTCTTTTAAAAAAGGAAGTGCCAAATAAAGGGCGGAAGTTCTCCAAACATGTGCTCCCTGCGCTGGTCTATTTGCCCTCCCCTGCGCCGCCGCCGTCTCATCCCCCCAGCCCCCAGATGTTCTGCTACTGGAGACTGTTTCCATGTTCTGTCTGTGGCCAGAGCCTTTTCACAATAGTGAGCGGGGACACCTGCTCTGTGGGTGGCAGACAAAGCCGTCCCTGGGTGTGGGACAACCTAGACATCAAACAAGCTTTGCTCAGGGCATGGACAGGGCCCTCGGTTCCATAAAGGCTCCCCCCGCCCCAGTGCAAGCCGTTTCCTCGATCTCTTGTAGCACGGATGCTTGTGTGTAACGAGGCTTTCTCACCGGGCAGTGATTGGCTTCTCTTGTACTCTGCCCCCCGCCCCCCCACCTGGGGTCAAGCTCAGTGATCAAGGGTCTGCCTAAACTAGGGTCAGTGACAGTGGGATCTTGGTTCAAAGAGACAGGGCATGTCCTGGTATCTGGTGGCTCTGGGATGGGTATGCGGCACTCACGCCTGGTCTGAACCCAGTCACCTCAACTGGGCATGATCTGCCCTTCCACTCTTACTGGAGATTGAAGGTGAGTCTCAGCCTTTAGCCTTCCTTTTGTAAAAGAGAAAAAAATTACCCTGAGCACGTTTAGATATGGCAAGGAAGACTTTATTCAAGACTATTGCAATAGGAGAGAAAGACTGGGCTCAACTCTGAAAACACAGGGACTGGTGGGCAGGGTGAGGGAATGGATGGAAAGTTACCCAGAGGGACATGGGAGGTATCCCAGGTGGGAGAGGTGGAGCTCGGCTGGGTGTCAGGAGTTGGGGATTCTTTTTGTTTACTTGGCTGTTGTTTAGTCGCTATGCGTGTCCAACTCTGCAATGCCATGGGCTGTAGCCTGCCAGGCTTCCTTGTCCCTCACCATCTCCCAGAGGGTGCTCAGATTCATGCCCATTGAGTCTGGCTGTGCCGGGTCTTAGTTCTGGCGTGTGGGGTCTAGTCCCCTGACCAGGCGTGGGACCTGGGCCCCCTGCATTGGGAGTGCGAAGTCTTAGCCACGGGACCACCAGGGAAGTCCCGGGGGTGGGGGATTCTTGATCAGCTGGACTTAGCAGGCCAAGGCCGAGGCTTATTTGTGAAGAGTGTGCATAGGAGACTGAGGTTTCGTTACGAGAGGGCCTTGTCACCCCCAAGGGTGTGGCAGGCAAAACATCAGGGGCCTCATGGGGAGAAGCCACAGCTGAGGTGAGCTCATCGCCACATATCACCCAGTTTCCAAGGGCTGTGCGCCTTTGTGAGAACAAAAGGCAGCAGAGTCAGTGGAACCAGCAGAGAGGATCTGAAACGCAGGATTGGAGTCCTGAGAAGGGAGACAGAGGGTGTGTCAGAGAAACCGAGAGGCCTGGGATTTAAATAGTCATTAGGAACAAGCCAATGAGTGTCTGTGGCTGGGCTGCATGAAGCCTGGAGATGCCACGGGGGAGGCAGTGGGCTGGGACAGGGAGCTGAATGTTCTACCACAATGGAGGCGAAGGGACAGTCAGGACACAAGACGAGCTGAGATGGGCCTGCAGGTCTGAACGCCCCGGCACCCATCTTCTGGGGTTCTAGACAACTAGGGGGTAAACTAAGCTTGCTGGAAGAGACCACGAGGTGCTGAGCAGGATCAGTGCAAACAACTCCCCCCACCCCACGCACACCAAATTTGCTTCTGGACACATTAAAGTGCAAAGTGATGATACAGAGAAAATCCTAAAGGCTTCCAAGTTGGGTGAGGAGGAGGCAGGGGATGTTACTGAAAAAGATTGACACCTGTCTTCTCCACGTTGGAAGTGACAAGATAGAAAAGTCTTCCCTGTTCTGGGAGGAAATGCCTGGATAGTCCATTGTTTATGTGGAAGAAAGACATTTGGCTCCCATCACCCACCGTTCTGAAAGAGCTGCTGGAGAGGTGTTTCAGCAGGAAGAAAGGGAAGGCAGGTGCTGCCGCGATGGTTATTGTTTTACTGTTAGAATCCTGCTCAGAGCTGCACCCAGATGGCCTAACTTGACCCTCACGGTGAGGCTGTGGGTCCACGGCTGCTGTTCACGTCTCACAGGGGAGGATGAAGATGCAAGAAAAAAAACGTAGCACATTGTGAAGTTCAAATCAATAGGTATCACCTTTAAAAATGTTAACACTCTGAAGCTAAAATTCCCTGTGGGGTCAACAGGGGAGGCTTGGGGGAGATGTGAGACATGGAGAGAAATAAAATTACGCTGCAAGCCTTGCCTTGTTCTGAGGGTATCTAAGCCCAGATCACTGCCAGAAAATGGTAAGTTTAAGTCTACAGGCAATCAAGAAAAGATTGAAAATAGAATGTAAATATTTCAAAGCCAGCTAAGGAAAAAATGGAATAAGAAAAGCTTTTTTCTGTAAAATAAGGTAAGAAAGGGGAAAACAAATAAAATAGAAAATATAAAGAAAGACTTTATTCTATCACAAATCACAATAAATGTCAATGGGTTAAGTAAATGTGTTAAAAGATTAGGACTTTCAAAAGGAATTAGAACAAATAACAAAAAAGGCTGAAAAAAAAAGCCTATCAAAAATACCAAAAACTTTAAGTAATGCAGTATTTATATCATGGAAAATAAAATTCAGGGCAAAATATTTAAGAGGGACAAAGGAGGGTATTTCTAATTGGCAAATAGAAAAGCTCACAAAGAATACAGGAAAGCCATAAGCTGCAATACAATGAGACGTATACAAAGCAAAAAGGAATCTGTAAATCCAGAATCCTGGTGGGAGGCCTTCCCCTCCAGCTGTGTGTCCGGCTCCCCGCCACCAGCCCCCCCAACCCTGTTCCCCCAGGCCAGAGGAGGTGGTGAGACCTGACGGGGGCGTTCCTTCCAGAGGCTTCCATCTGTGGCTCTCCGACTCTGAAGAGCTGGCAGTGTGCCTTGACCCCGTGTGTCCCTGGCTCTCTCCCTCAGGCCCCTCCCAGATCCAGATCCTTCTGGGCCCTCCTCGGGTCAGCCTCTTCCTCTGGCTCAGCGTGGTGATGGCCTGGGCAGCTGTGGTATCTGTGCATTAGAGTCAGAAGTTGGTCCCCCATCCTCCAGGTCTGGGGGCCCGGGAGGGGGAACCGGTGCTTAACTCGGGGCCAGTATGGAGCAGGTGCCCAGGCACGGTCCATGGAGAAAGCTCATGGATGTCCTCTTGAGAACAGCCCTGGGTCGTGGCTCTGCCCCGCACAGGCCTGGCCTGCAGTGGGGAGATATTAGCCCAACCTGTAGATGAAGAAGCAAAGGTTCAGAGAGGCAAGGTTTGCAGCCGACTGGCCACAGGCCTGGGAGGAGGCCAGGGGGAGGCCCAGCGTTCCTCCTCCACTCCGCTCTGCGGACACGGTCCTGCCTCGAGGACGCTGGGGGAGCTGCCAGACGCCGTCAGGCCCCGAAAGCAGCCTCCGCATCTGACTCTGGGGTGACTGCCGTGAAGTCGCACAGTGTTCCTTCAGACCCCAGTGGCATCAGGTACCTGTGGGCCAGACGGGACGGAGGGACGTGGGCCCGGGCCGCCAGCAGGCTCCGTGCCCCCTGAGGCGACGGCGGGCTGGCCTGCCGCCTCCTGCTCCGGGCACACCCGTCTCACCTGTGCGTTAGATAAACAGCCAGACTCTGCACGTGCAGAACGCACAGCACCGCACACGTTACTTTGCAATTTGCTTTTCAAATTTTGCTCTGTGATGGTTCATCCTTCCAGCCGAAGCCCGGAGCCCTGGCTCCTTCTGTCTCGTGTGTGTATTTTTCCATCGAGAGGAGGCGCAGGAGTGTATTCAGCCTGGCCCTCGTTAGTAAACATTCTGCTTGTTTCTGCGTTTGGGAGGCACAGAGTGTTGTGATAAACATTCATGGACATATGTCCTTACAGGAGGAAGATCCGCTGGCGGCGGGGTGGGGGGTGCGGAGGACGGAGCAGACAGAGCTTCTCAGATGTGCCCCCAGCCCCCAGACCTAGCCGGTCTCCCCCGCCTCCCGGCCTGGACACACCCGCCCCCCGCCCCTACTACTGACCTTTTGCGTTCGGAGTGATTTCCGTTTTAATTTGCGTCTCCTCGCTGCCCGAGAGTGCAGGCAGCTTTCCATATCCAGGCTTGTGTTTCCACTTGCATGAACCCTCCGTTTATCCTTCATCTCCTCAGTCTGCGGGAGCTCTTTGTACAGGCGGGGAATTAAACCTCCGGATTACATGGGCTGTGCGTGTTTTCTGTTGCAAATGGAGACAGCCGTGTAAGCTACAGGCCCCGGTGTTTGTCTTTAGACTCAGTTCTCGCATATTTTAAACACACAAATGTAACATTTCTCTATTTGATACGTAGTATACTCATGTAATAGGCTTCCTTGTGGCTCAGATGGTAAAGAATCTGCTTGCGGTGCAGGAGACCCGGGTTCAATCCCTGGATCAGAAAGATACCATGGAGAAGGAAATGGCAACCCACTCCAGTATTCTGGCCTGGAGAATCCCATGGACAGAGGAGCCTGGTGGGCTACAGTCCACGGGGTCACAAAGAATCAGACACGACTTGGGCGACTAACACACACATACACACACACACACGCGTGCGCACACACACACACACACACAGACACACATACACACAGACACACACATACACACAGACACACACATACACAGACACACATAGACATACACACACAGACACACATAGACATATACACACAGACACACATATACACAGAGACACACAGACACACATACATACACACACTTACACACAGACATACACATACACACAAACACACACACAGACACACAATGTAGTATTTTAAAAATTGCTAATGTATTTTACTTTGCCATAGAGGATTTAACATTTGTATAATGGTTGAATCGTTCTCTTTTTTTTGTTACTGGATTTCCTGTCTTGGCTGAAAGTGTCACCCTTTCCTGGAATTATGCAAATAGTCTTACATTTTTTTCTTATTGGATGTTTCTTGTTTTGCTTTGCATTCTGGTCCTTTAAAACATACTGAGTTTATTTTTGTATTGGGATGAGGCTAGGGTTCAGTGTACTTTCCTTCACACGTCTGATCGGCTGTGCCAACATCACTGTGCAGTGAGCGCCTCCCCCACTAGACGGATGGGCCACTTTTTCCTCTGCCAGGTTCCCGTGCACTTGAACTGTGTCTGGCCCCTCTAGCCCGTTGCCCTATGTTGTTCTATACCTGCTTCATGGCAATACTTAACACTTTGCATAAAATTCTGACAATCACGGAAAATCCGTTCTTTATAACTAAACTTTAAAGTAAAAAACTAGGAATTAGGTTGGAGTGGCAACACCCCTGCAGGTTTCTCTGGGAAGCACTGGCCTTCAGTGGTGGGGAGATTGTCACCCAGAAGCGTGGTGTTTCCCTCCGGGCCACCAGCCTCGCTTTCTGCCCTTCAGCGGCGTGGATGTCCCTTCGTCTCGGCCACGTGCCCCCTCCAGTCTTCTCGTGGTCGGGGACTTTGTGGCCGGGGTTCCATTCCCAGTGGTCAGCTGGTTCCCAGGGGGCTGGAATGGGCCACACGGAGGCTCCGCAGGACCGAGCTGTCCGCTCCCTCACCTGCTTGTGACCACCAGCCGCCTCCCCACAGGCCAGTCTGGGGGCAGCTGAAGTCGGGGGCAAGCTCCTGCAGTGCCTCCTGGGGGGGAGTCCATGTCTAGAGACCGGCCAGTCTGGGGGTGAAAGGTCCAGTCCCAGCTCCAGTTTGGGACCCTTCTGGGGGGCTGCTGTGGTGGGGTCAGCTGGCCCTCGTTGCCTCTGAGTCGCCTCCTGCTGCCCCTGCTCACTCACAGCTCTTTCCCAGGAGGCCCCTCCCCTGCTCCACAAAGCACAAAGCCCCGCGTCTGTTTCCCGTGTGGTCCCTGGAGTCAGTTGCAGACACAGCATGGAGGTGGGATGCTGCGGCCGCGGCGCCTGGGGTGTGACCCCGGGGTGGGGGTGCCGTGGTTGTGCCCCATGCCGGCAATCACAACAATACCGCAGGATCAGACGGCTGGTGCCGCCGCTGGAGAAGGCTGCCCGGCAGCTGAGCCACCTGCGGTCCGGGTGAAGGCCAGTGTGAGAGTCCGTGATGAGGGCGGAAACAGTGGGGGACCAGACCCAGGGCTTGGCTTCAAGGAGGCGGGGTTCTCGACCTTGGCAGGCCTGCCCCGCGGCGGCGCCCGAGCCCCCTGGCGGAGCTGCTTCAGAAGCTGGGCTCCGTCCACCGGCTGCCCTGAGCACTGCCCTCTCCCTGTGCCTGGCGAGGGGTCACCTCCGCCCGGGACAGCTGCTCCCCGGGACTGGCCAGTACTGGTGGCCAGGGGAGGCCCTGGGCCCCAGGAGCAGCTGAGGCCAGCCTGGGAGCTCAGGCCCATCCTGGTCTGTCCTGACCTTCCCCCCTGTGGGTCCCCGAGCCCTTCCCTGACCCCCAGAGTCTGCCTCCCAGGGAGCCTCCTGGGACAAACACTCAGGAGCCCCGGCTCCCGCCGTTCTCTTGAGCCCTGGGCCCACGGAGGATGACAGCGGACTTGTGCAAATGCAACTGTGTAGAAACCTGAACCACGGCTCTGCCTGGATGTGGCGTCTCTGCCGGAGCAGGATAACGGGCCCACAGCACCGGGCACCCGGCCACTCGTGTGGCCTATACGTTCCTTTCTACCTGCGGCGACAGCTTGCATTTGCGTGGGAGGAACCGCAGGGCTCACTACGGTCTTGCCCCAGGGCTGCATTAACTCTCCTGTCTTCTGTCATTGCATTGCCGAAGGGCCTGAACCATCTGGACAGACTTCACACTCTCCCGAGGTCCCCCGTGACCGTGATCATCAATGGAAGGAGCTGGCGGGGGCGGGTGTGCGAGGCCTCGGGGAGACGCCAGAGCCACGCAGGACTCAGGGCCCGCCGCTCTGGCGTGCGTATAGGGTCCCGTGGTCTACGGCATGCCGGGGCGCCCTCTGTGATGCTAGAGCAGACCACCCAGCCCAGCGCCTGCCGCCTCTCAGGAGGAGGAAGGACCAGGCTCAGGGACCTTTTTGGGCCTGAAGCTCACATGTGGGGGCCCTGCTCCAACTCATTTACTGAGTCCTGTGGAAGGAAGGCTGCCAGCTTTGGCTGTTCCTGGAGCAGGAGAGACCCTACAGAAATTCTAAGCTGGGATGTGGGCAGCCCTGTGCTCGGGCCATACTAATGGGCCGGTCTTGTGCCTATGGTGTCAGAGGTATTTATGTGGGAACGGATGCTATGCGGAGTTTATAAGCCCCGCAGGATCACCAGAGCAGACCCTCAGGTTTTGGAGCAAGGCAGAAGGGACCACCATTTATGCAATAGCTCCGGACCAGCCACTGGCCCTGGTGGAGACAGGGGGCCTGACCGCACCGGCTGTCTCACAAGGTCGTGCCCTCCAACGGCAGTCCGCCTGAACACGGAAGTAGCTCACTTCAATCGAGGGGTCGCGGTGAAAGTCACAGGTGAGTTGCAGGGGCGGGGTTCCATTGGCATCTACCTGGAAAATCTCAGGAGAGGAGGGTGTGTGGGCCAGACGTGATCGGCCTGTGAGTCTGGGCCTGGCGGAGAGAGAAGGGAAAGCTCCGCAGCGGGTAGAGTTTTCGAGAAGCCCTGGGTCGCTGTGCAGTCCGTGGGTCTGGGCTGCTCAGGGTGTGGACTACGGCGAATGCTGTGGTCTGGGACACACATCTGCTTCAGGACAGGCGGACCTGCTCAGGGACCACAAAGTGTGACTCTCTCTAGAAATTGCCCTCTGCCTTAGGAAGCTGCCTCAGGAAGCTGCCTCACCCGAGACAATTCGTGCCTGCCACGGCCACATCCCATGGCCTCGGCTTGGGACACGTCCACCGGTGCTCAGAGCCTCCCGTGGGATTGGCTGAGGCCTCCTTGCAGCTGCATCCCAGGCCGACAGCCCCTCTGCCGGGTTCTGCCGCCTCACCTCTTCACGGGTGCTGCCGCATGTGGATTTCAGAGTCTTCAGCGTCTGTTTGCTGGGGAAGCGGACCTGAGCTTCTGGTTTAGACGATGGTGTCTGTTGAGTTTTATGTGTTTGTCTCACGTCCATCCATTCATCTCACAAAATTCTCTTGTAAATTCTAGTGATTTCTTAGCAGAGTATCTGGAACGTTGTAGGTATACAGTTATGTGTGCATGCATGCTAAGTTGCTTCAGTCGTGTCTCTTTTGTGACCCCGTGGACTGTAGCCTGCCAGGCTTCTGTCTGTCCACAGGATTCTCCAGGCAAGAATACTGGAGTGGGTTGCCATGCCCTCCTCCCAGGGATCTTCTTCACCCAGGATCGAACCCGGGTCTTTTAGGTCTCCTGCATTGGGAGGGGGGTTCTTTACCACTAGTGCCACCTGGGAAGCCCCATATAGTCATATTCTCCAATAAATATAATTCTGTCTGTTTCCATAGATATATAGCTCATTCTTTCCTTTGACTTGTTTAATTGGGTAGAGTTGCCAAGCAGATTGTAATAGGTGTGAGAGTGCAACTTCCTGTCTTGTTTCTGACTTGAACGGGTGCAGATTTTTGCTGTTGCTTTTTTATACGCACTGTTTCTAAAAACTAGTTAATTGATTGCTTAGGTTGTACTGGGTCTTGGCTGTGGCACTCCGATTCTTCGTGGCGGTGCACGGGCTTAGCTGCGGCTTGTGGGATCTTAGCTTCTTGATCGGGGTGCGATGCACAGTGCATTGCAAGGTGGACTCTTAACCACTGAAGCACCAGAGAAGTTCCCTGATGCTGTTTTAAGGTCGCTTTTTTGTTTTGAAAAAAAAATCATATTCAGGTACTTTCTTCTTATCACACAGACTTTAGAAAAAAGAACGGGTATTCAGTTATATGAATGACATTGGGTATCCCTGGATGAAAAATTTGCAATTTTCTCCTTTGCTTGTTGATGTAATAAATTATTTATAAATTACCTAAAGCTAACCTGTTCTTACATTTTTTAATAACTTCTGCTTGATAATGTTTTATTTTCTTATTACATTGGATTGTATTCAAGATGTCAGTATTTCCTTTGCAATTCTTTACATCAGTATTTGTAGATGCAATTTCTCGTTACTTTCTTTCCTTCACTATTCTAAGAGGATTCTAGCATTAGTGCGACACTGACTTTTAAAATATGCATTTTGGAGTTTTCCACATTTCCTATAGATTGAAAGTATTTTAATGATGAGGGAATTCCATGACTTTTGAAGGGTAAGTGGAACTCATCTCTAAAAATGCTGGAGTCTTGGACCTTTTGCAGTGATAGATATTGGACCTCCCCAGGGGTCCAGCAGAAGCCTCTGCCTTCCAGTGCGGGGGATGTGGGTTCGATCCCTGGTTTCGGAGCTCAGATCCCACGTGCCTCTTGGCCAAAAAACCAAAACGTAAAACAGAAGCAATATTATAACAAATTCAATAAAGACTTTAAAAGATGGTAGATATTTAACAATCATTTGAATTTATTCTGTGGTTCTCCCACCGGGTCACTTGCCTCTTAGCTGTGGTGGTCTCCTTTGTTTTGGCCAAGCTTCTAAAGTGTAAGACCCCCTCACATGTGTCTGTCTTGGCCGTGCCGGGCCTCAGTTGCCGTGTGTGGCTCTTCTCTAGTTGCAGCGAGCGGGGGCCCCTCCGGTTGTGGTGCAAGGACTCTCTCACTGCGGTGCCTTCTCCTGCTGGGGAGCCCGGGCTCCAGACCTCAGGCTTGGTAGTTGTGAGGCAGGGGCTTTGTGGCTCTGCGATATCTGGGATCTTCCCGGACCAAGGATGGAACCCACATCCCCTGCACTGGCAGGCAGATTCTTATCCACTGGACAACCAGGATAGTCCCCTGAGGTGTTTGAATTAGCCGATCCACCGGATAATGGGCTTCCCTGGTGGCTCAGATGGTAAAGCGTCTGTCTGCAGTGCAGGAGACCCGGGTTCGATCCCTGGGTTGGGAAGATCCCCTGGAGAAGGAAATGGCAACCCACTCCAGTGTTCTTGCCTGGAAAATCCCATGGACGGAGGAGCCTGGTGGGCTACAGTCCATGGGGTCACAAAGAGTCCGACACGACTGAGCGACTTCCCTTTTCACTGTCACTGGATAATGAATGCATGGATTTCAACTCTTCTCCAAGTTGTGGGGGGTGGGGTGTCACTGAATCCCTGAGTGGGATCCATTGGTTGAACCAGGGAACTCAACAGCAGCAGAAACTGTGTGTTTCCTCCAAGAGAAGGGCTGCTGCCCCAGACCTGAGGCTGGTCTTTGGTGTGTGCTTCCAAGTGACTGCCAACTGGATGTGCAATTCACAGAGTTACAAATGGCACCAGCATAGGAGATGCTCAACTTCATAATGATAAGGGAAACCCAAGTTTACACATCAGTGAGACTCCCCCCCCCCCAATATAAGACTGATAGAATTTTAAAACAACCAATTTTTCTCAGTTTTGGAGCGGGTGTCTGAAACATGGATATAAAGGTACATTTGTATGACATTTTAAGAGAGCAGTTTGCTAATTTCTGCCAACCCTCAAAACATGCAAACCCGTGACCCAGCATTCCTCTTCTAAGAATTTCTCTTCTAGGAAATACTTGTAGCAGTGCACAAGCCTATGTGCACAAGGAAACTCACTCAACAGTATTTGAAATAGCAAAAACGAAAGGCATTAATCAGTTACCCAAAGAGGAACAGTTATGCAAATTGTGGAATCATCATAATTATCGACTGTTACACAGTTACTAAGAAGAATGAAGTAAATCTCTATGTGTGGGCAGGGAATAATGTCCATGACATATTGCTGAATTAAAGAATCAACCTGCAGAATGGTGTGTAGAGTATAAAGCATATGTGTAAATTGTGGTCATGTGTGCCTATGTGCTCAGCAGCATGCCCAGAAAAGCAGAAGCCGGACTGTGAAGAGTGGTTATCCTGGTAGTGTGGCAGGGTGGGGGTGGGGGTGGGGGACAAGAAGGAGACACTGGCTTCTTATTTATACATTTCTATGTGGCTTGACTTTTTAAATGAGCCTATATTACTTTGGCAATAAAACAAAATGATTTTTTCATGCTTGCAAGAAAAACGCTGATGTAATTTTAAACCACTTGGCAGTTCCTTTTAGGAGGAGGCTTTCTCTGCTCTGGGAATTGGACTAAACGTGCCTCGGTCTCAAAAGGAACTAGAAAAGGCGTTAATTCTATTAATTAATGCACCAGCAGATTCCATCTCAGCAAAGGCTGTCTTAATGAGGTGCTGGGGCATCCATTGTTTATCTCACCAGCACGCGCGCAGAGCTTTGCTTGTCAGGCCATGTGAGAGATGGCCCTTCCGAGGGGGCTGTGGTGGAGAAGCAAAGCAGCTCAGACCCGCTCCTGGCTCCGGCTCCCGGCTCCGTGGATGACCTCCGTGTCGTTCTCATGACCCCAGCTTCTCCTCTCTCTGTCTCGTTTCCCCCACACTTCCTGCAAGCCCGGACCCCCCCCCCCCCCACCCCGTTCCAGCCTGGACCGCAAACCTCACTCCCACCCCTCCCTGTGGGCATCTCGGACTCGTCCCTCTGAGTGCCTCTCTCCCGGCCTTCGCCCCTTAACGCTGATGTGGGTGCTGGGAACTAGGGAACCGTTCCATGTGAAGCCCCCACACGTAACTCCTGGTCCCAGAGTCGGCTCTCCGTAAGCCGACATAGCGGTCCTCCTGCTTCCTGGTTTTCGTTCCGCTTCCGCGTCGGTGCCCCAGTTCCCTGGTTCCCCGCTTCTCGGCGTGGCCTTTCCACGCCGGCGCTCCCGCTTTGCGGCCTTCCCGCCGGCAGCTGTCCGCGGTGCTGACCACAGGCGCGGCCGGCTCTCGGCCGCTGCGCACGCGTCCCGGGCGGGGCGCGCAGGACCCGCCGGCGCAGCCACTGCGCAGCCTCCCGCGCGGCTCCGGCCGGGCCTGCGCGCGGCGCCGGGAGACTCAGGCGGCCCCGGCTCCCGGCCGGCGCCCCTCGCCCCGCGTCCCCAGTTGGCCTCGCCGTGTCCTCCGGCCGCTTCCTCGGCCCGCCGGCCTCGGCATGGCGCTCAACAATTTCCTCTTCGCGCAGTGCGTCTGCTACTTCCTGGCCTTTCTGTTCAGCTTCGTGGTGGTGGTGCCGCTGTCTGAGAACGGCCACGACTTCCGCGGCCGCTGCCTGCTCTTCACCGAGGGCATGTGGCTGAGCGCCAACCTGACGGTGCAGGAGCGCGAGCGCTTCACCGTGCAGGAGTGGGGGCCGCCGGCCGCCTGCCGCTTCAGCCTGCTCGCCAGCCTGCTTTCTCTGCTGCTCGCTGCCGCTCACGCCTGGCGCACGCTCTTCTTCCTCTGCAAGGGACACGAGGGGTAAGTGGGGGGGCGGGCGGGGTGTCTCACGGCTGCCCTTCACCGACAGACGCAACCCACACCCCTGGCACGGCGCCCCGTGTGTGCCCACCGCTCCCCCAGGAGGAGTGCGAGCCCCTCCGTGCCCTCATGGTTCCAGAGGCCTTGAAGTATCAGTCATGGCTCATCACTTCCAGGGAAACTGCCCTTTGTCTCCACGCAGAACCCAGGGGCCATGGCCGTCTCCGTACAAGGCCAGTGCTTCTCTGGACAAGTGCGCGTCACCATCCACGTCCCCGGGGCGCAAATGTTGCATCGTCATCTCTGAGCAGACTTGGGCCTCCCTCGCTGGCTCTGCGGGGCCCACATCCGTCAGCACCGCGGACAGCTCCCCGTCGAGTTGGGTGGATGGGGAAGGACCAGGCAGGCAGAAGGCCCACCAGACTAACAGGGGACCCTCCTCGCGTCCCCATCTTCCTGCGAAGGGAGGCGGCGGAGGAGGGAAGCTGGAGGGAAGCCCCTCGACGCCCCCCGCCGGCACTCACACCTTGACTGGGGGATGTGGGACAGGGAGCGGCCGGCATGTGAGGTCCCGGCTCGCCTCCCTTCCTCCTGGCCTCCGTCTTCCTCTTCACCTTTTCCTGTCTTGGCTCGATTCTGTGAGAGAGGATGATGTGGCTCCCTGGGGTGGGGTCCTCAGGTGGTCACACCCCCTGGGCCTCCACCCCGTGGGACCCGCTGTGGGCCCCCCACGCCCAAGCCGTGGATCGCCGCACCCTGGAGTGGCCAGAGCTTCTGCACAGGCCGATCCTGCCTGTTGCCAGCCCTCATGTCCAGGTGGAAGTCCAAGCCTTCTCCCAAACTCTGCCCCACTCACCCCATCCATCATCTTCTGGCAGTTCTGAGTGGCTTTTCACTTCTTTTGGGGGGAGGTAGGAGATAAGCAGAGGCCCCTGAGAGCTCTCAGTTTTGGCTTTGGGGTGGAGAGAGGGGTGGAGAGATAATGGGAGGCTGCAAGCTGAAGAGGAAAGGGACCAGTGAGGCTGGGGGATCCCAACCCGGGAAGGTGTGAAATCCCAGCAACCCATGTGCATGAGCTTCTGGGGCTGCTGTAACAAAGCCCCACAAACTGGGGGCTTAAAACGATTTATTCTCCCACAGTCCTGGAGGCCAAAAGCCCAAAACTGAGGAGTTGGCAGAGTTGGTTCCAGTGGGAAGAGAATCCTTTCCAGGGCTCTTCTGGGTTCCCGGTGGCCGCCTGCCACCCTGACGCCCCTTGGCTTGGGCCTTTGTGACTCCAGTCTCCACGGGGCCTCTTCTCTGTCTGTTTCCTTCTTCTTAGGAGGACCCTAGTCACTGGACCCAGGGCCCGCTCTAAATCCAGGATGACCTCATCCTGAGATCTGGAGCTTAGCGATGCCCACAAAGACCCTACTTCCCAGGGATGTCTCACTCAGATACTGTGGTGCTGACGTGGGCCAGTGTAGAGGATGTGGTTCAACCCAGTGGACTCAGGTTCTGGGGTCTGCAGAAGCCACGGGTCAGCTGGGGGGCTCCGTGTGCTGCGGGGTGGGGGCTCTGTGGGGTGAGCCCAGGCCAGTCCTGCAGGGCACCTGCCCCGCTCACCCCTCCCTCAACCTTCACGACAGCTCTGTCCTGAGGAGACGTGTGAGGCCTCACTTGCACCCGCGTTGCCAAGCGCGGTGTCAGCGGTCAGCATCTCTGGCCTAGGAACTCTGATTATGAGACAGGGTCTGAGGAAGAGGACGGGTGACCAGCAGGTGGGACAGGCGGAGGTCCCTTCAGTCTGCGAAGCTAAGGCCAGTGGGCACCGGCCAGGTGGGGGCCGTGGCTTGACCATCAGCTCACGCCCATGGTTCCTGCTCATTTTGACAAGATAAGCGGCCTCAGTGTTCAGCATCTACCTGCTGAGGACACACAAGTGGCTGTCGAGGTGGTGCTCTGCCCCTGTGGCTCCAAGAGATGTGAGATTCCAGAGGGACCACCAGAGGCTGGTGGAGGAGGGCATGGTGCCCACTCCAGTGTTCTTGCCTGGAGGATTCCATGGGCAGAGGAGCCCGGCAGGCTATAGTCCATGGGGTTGCAAAAGAGTCGGACATGACTGAGCAACTCACTCACACACCCGCCCCCCACCCCCCCAAGAGGCTGGGAGCAGGCAGGGTGAAGAGAGCCCAGAGCCTGCAAGAAAGGAGTCCTGGTCATGCACGCTGCCCACTTCATGCAAGCTGGGCAGGAACTGGGGTCAGCTTCTATCCTTCATCGTCTCATAGAAGGTGTCCATCAGCTCTGTGAAACCATCAGCATCCTCATTTCTTTTTTTCAAATGATTTTTTCTGGGAGTATAGTTTCTTTACAATGGTATGTTAGTTTCTGCTATCCAGCAAAGAGAATCATGTATACATGCGTGAAGGTTGCTTAGTCATGTCCGACTCTTTGGGACCCCATGGACTGTAGCCCACCAGGTTCCTCTGCCCATGGAATTCTCAGGCAAGAATCCTAGAGTGGGTTGCCATTTCCTTCTCCAGGGGATCTTCCCCACCCAGGGATTGAATCTGGGTCTCCTAAATTGCAGGCAGATTCTTTACCGTCTGAACCACCAGGGAACTGAATCAGTCATACGCATATATCCCTTCTTTTTCTTTTTTAGAATTTTTACCATCTTTGTTTTAAAGACAGAAAACTGAGGCTTGGGAGAGTACGTGCCTCCCCATGCTCCTTCCTTGCACCCGCCCCCCCAAGGACAGAGGGAGCCTCTGCTCCACTGATTTGTCCTGGTTGGAGGAACATGTTGGGTCCTCTGTCGCTTCACATCAGTTCCAGGGGCTCACCTGTCCTGCCACCAGTGGCCTCCACCGTGGCGGCCAAGGCTGAGCCAGCCTTCTCTTCTCCAGGCACATCTGTTGCAGAATGTCCTTCTCGGCCCTCAGGAATTACGGCCACGTGCTTGTCCACCTGTGTCCCCCTGCCCCACCCTGTCCATCACAGGACCCCGTTGGCAGTTGGTCAGCTGTGATGCCATCTGTCATGAGTGTCATTCTTCCATTAGTTCTGGTTGCAGGACCTGGTCAAAGCTCTTGTGGATGCTCAGGTCATGGCTGTCCATCCGAGGGGACCCTGGGTTGGCTGTACCCAAGGTGGGCACATGCCTTGCTCACCTGTGTGCTCAGGGCTGAGCATCGGGCATGGTGCCCAGGAGTCACCAATTAGTGATTGTTGAAAGAAGGACAGAAAGATTGCTGCATCTTGAGGTTTGCTGCTTCACAGCCACTCACGGGCCCGGTTGCCTTTGCAGATTCGCAGTCTGGCCAAGGGGTCAGCCCTCTGGGATCGCTGGGTCAGCCAGGTCTGGACCTGCCATGGGCAGAATGGTCAGCTGCGGGCAGCCAGTTCTGGCGCAGCTGGTCAAGCTGTCCAGACCAGGGGAGCAGGTCTGGGGTGGGTCAGGGAGAGCCAGGAGGCTGGGAGGGGCAGTAGAGGGAGCCGTGTGGTGGAGAAGGCTCTCAGGGGCATTGGTGGCCCCTGGAGTCCAGCACACGGAGGACCCACTGCCCTGGTCAGACTCAGGTTTTCAGAAGGTTCTACCTGCTTGGGTTTAGCGTGCACCTTAATCTCTTAAGAGACCAGCCTCAGAGACCACCAAGGACGCCCTCCAAGACTGAGGGTGGAGTCCTACCCTTTGCTCTGTGTGAGGGGCTCAGGGTTGGGCCTCCAGCTCATGGTCTCAACACAATGTCCATGGTGCCAGCTCCTTCCTCGTGCAGAGAGTGTCTGCAAAGTGGGCGCCCCTGACTTGTGCCCGGGGGTGTGAAGGGTCAGGGGCGGAGGCCGCTTTTGTACAGGGGGAGTCACCCTGGTTGCTGCCTGGAGGGAGGGGTCTGTGGATCCGTGGTGCCTGTGTCTTCCTGGGGCATTGCCATGTCAGGCCTCTGGCTGAGCTGAGGGTGAGTCTCAGGCCCGGGGACCTGGGGCAGCCTTGCGCGTCCAGGTGGCCGTGGTGTGTGATTGACGGCTGGGGAGTGTTGGGTTAACACAACCCATCTGCCTGCCCACATGTGTCCCTCAGCCTGCACATTGCTCCCAGGGCTTCCCAGGATAGCTGTCACCATGGAGACGGCACATCCAGGCAGGGCGCCCTGGGAGGTGGCAGGAGGAAGGCGGAGTTAACCCTATGAGTGCCAGGCTCCCTTTTCTGTACTGGGAACTCTGGAGGGCCGGGTGAGGCTCCCACACACCCGATTCTCCAAAAGTCTGTAAAGCCTGGGGCAGATGCCGAAGAAACTGGCAGAAAGTGAGGGAAGAGTCGGAGGCGGCTGTCAGCCGGCGGGACCCCAGCATGGGCCCTTCCCTGTCTCGTGGGATGAAAGTGAAAGTTGCTCAGTCATGTCCGACTCTTTGTGACCCCATGGACTATAAAGTCCATGGAATTCTCCAGGCCAGGATACTGGAGTGGGTAGCCGTTCCCTTCTCCAGGGGGTCTTCCCAGGCCAGGGATCGAACCCGGGTCTCCTGCATTGCAGGCAGATTCTTTACCAGCTGAGACATAAGGGAAGCCCGTCTTGTGGGATGGAGACCCCCAAACTGTGCCCCTTTTACAGGAATGCGGCTGGAGTGTCTGGGGCTTCTGTCTCTCAGAGACTGTCGTAAGTCACCCTCAGAGGTGGGAAGGGGCAGCTTTCTGACGGGCCGGCTGTGTCTCAGGCCCGCTGTCCAGGGTTCCCTGAAGGTGTCTGTCCGCACAGAGGGCAGGGAGCCCTCCCGGGCTTGTAGGATTCAGTACAGATTGTGGGGGTGGATGATGGATGGATCATGTCCAACACCCCTTGGCCTCAGCCAACAGTCACCGCGTGCGGGGACAGTAACTTTGATGTTTTCTTGGCTGAGGTCCCAGACGATACCTTGTTTGATGAATGTTCTCTGTGAAGCCATATTTGGCCAATCATTCTGCTCAGATTTGATGTCCTGAAAGCACTGATGTTCACGTGAAACCTGCGGCAGGTGGGAGGTGGGGCCGGGCTGCTGTCCCCCTGAGGGAGTTCCCTCTGCCCCCTGGCCCTTCTCGGTGGGACAGCCCTGTCCCCCACCCCCTGCAGCCTCAGCTGGGCCACCTGCTCTCCTGGAGGGCTCTGGGTCTCCAGGGGGTGGTTTGGAGAAGACAGGATGCTCGTGGGTGGCTCGGAGAGTCTGGAGGGTGGGTATTCCCACCATGCCCCCTCGCGTGCCCCATGGGAGGGCAAACACTGGCGCCGTCTGAAAGCATCCCGGTGGGGACCTGCCCATGTGGACCCTGGAGAGGCCCTGGCCCCCCCGCTCCCTGGCAGTGCAGTCCCACCCTGAGCGAGCTCTGCCCCCTCGGCCCTGCCCCCCGACCCCCAGGCGCCTGCCCTGGTCACCCCTTGGCCTTTCAGGTTCCAGTGGGGCAATCAGAGCAGGGCCACGTGGCCTCCAGTGCAGGCGGTCAGCCGCGCTGACGGCCGTGCGGGTGAGCGGCCTTGGGTGCCCGCGAGGGTGAGCCGCCGGGAAAGGCGGTCTGGCCTGCCGGCGTGCGTGCTGGCCTCGATGCTTTGGAACCAGGTGGACTTGCATTTAAATAGAGGCCCCGTCTCTGCTATAAGATGGTCCCCACTCCTGGGCTTTGGGAGGATGGGCTGGGCAGCGGGGCTATGGGATGATGGGGTGATGGACGCTCCAGGAAGGGCAGGGACGCTGCTCGGCCCACCCCGTCCTCTGGGGCCCAGAGCCCAGCTGGGAACCTGAGGGCCGGGGGCTGCCCTCCCCCGCCGCCTGGCCCTGCAGGGGCGCTGGGGCGCCAGGCAGGCATGATGACCGCCCTGCCTGTCCTCGCTGCAGCTCCTTTCTCTACGCCTTCCTGAACCTGCTGGTCAGCGCCTTTGTGGTCTTCCTGGTCTTCATCGCCAGCACCATCGTGAGCGTGGGCTTCACCATGTGGTGTGATGCCATCACCGAGAAGGGCTCCGTGCCCCACAGGTGCGCCCCAGGCCCTGCCCCGACTCCCCACCAGCCTCTTCCTGCAAGAGCCCCCCCTGTGCCCCCCTGGTGCCCCCACGGTGCCCCCTGCGGCCTGCACATCTCTGGCTAGCCCCGCCGCTGGTCTGCACCCCCTTCCCAGTTCAGGGAGCCTGCCGCAGCTTCACGCTGGAGCAGGTCCCCCAAGGACCCTGGGGGTGGAGGTCCGGGAGGTCAGAGGTTCCAGCTTCCCCATCAAAGCCAGCACGTGGTCAGATGACAGGACCCCACGGGGTGGGCTCCAGGTCCTAGGAGGAAGATGAAGATGAAGTGAGTGGGGTGCCGAGGGGCAGGACTGGGAGTTTCTGGTCAGAGGGGCTTGGGGACAGAGGCTTCGGGCCGGGAAGGAAGCTCTGAGCCCTGAGTGAGGGGCCATCTCTGGCTTGGGGGCAGCCCCAGCTGGACCATGGTGACTTCCGGACCCTGGCCTGGGGCTGCCCACTGCCTGGCCTTCAGGGCAGTATCCAGTGCCCCAGGACAGGGCTCTGGAAAGGCAGGGACCTCACCTCTTCCAGAGGCTCCAGATTCTTTCTCCAAGAAAAGTCTGATCTGGAACTTGAACATATAAATAACGAAAGAGCTGAAGTGAGAGGCAGGGGTGGGGGCACCTACCTGCTACCCTGCCCCTTCACCCCGGGGGTCCCTGGTGCCCCTGCAGAAGGCTGGGGTGCACAACAGAGGACGGTTTGAGCACCCTGGGTGGGTGACCCCCTCAGGGTCCACAGCAGGGCAGCCCCTCTGTGTGTGGGGGTCTTGCCTGTGCTGAGCTGTGTGGGCTCTCCCCCCTGAGCCCCCAGACACTTGACTGCTCACCACCCCCTGCCCCCCATCCCGAGCCCTCAGAGCGTGGGCAGGCCTCTGGGTATGGCCTTGGGCTCCTCTGGAAAGGCACCCAGAGTTTCTTTACCCTCATGAACTCCATTTCCAGCCCTTCAGCCTCATCCCCCAACTCCTTCTGGGGCATGCCTGGGCCTCTGGGCCTCCCTCTCCCTGGGCACCAGGCTCCCATTAATGTGTCCTGACGTTTGAGAGGCTACAGGTCCCTGAGCCCAGGCCGCGGAGGCCCAGCCTGTCCGCAGACAAGCAGTTTGTGGAGGCCACTGGGACTGCACGGTGTCCTGCTGGTTGCTGCTGGGTCTGCTGGCCTGTGCTGCCAGCCCCAGGTGGTTAAAGGGGTGCCCCCTGGATGCCCAGGAAACGAGCAGGGCTGCCGTGCAGCTCAGTCTGGGGACTGAGGGGTCAGAAGCTGCAACCCACACCCCTGCTTCTGTAGCCCCTGGCCCTGCAGTGCCATGTGGCCGTGGGGGCCAGGTCCGGGGGCTTCAGGGGAGCGATGGCCCGGGCTGGTAGACCCCACCGTCCAGGGCCAGATGGGGTCAGACCTGCAGGGTCCCTGCCCCACGGATGGGCCCTGTCTGCCCCACCTTGGGGACGGCGCCTCTCCATCTGAGGGTGATGCTCTGCTGCCCCCCTGCTTGGTAGCCCCAGCGGTCACCGTCCACCCCTGCGTCTTGCCGTTTTAGCTGTGAAGAGCTCCAGGGCATCGACTTGGAGCTGAACGTGGACAACTCTGCCTTCTATGATCAGTTTGCGATTGCCCAGGTAGGCGGGGCTGCCCGGGTGGGCGGGGCTGCCCCGGTGGGCGGGGCTGCCCGGGTGGGCGGGGCTGCCCCGGTGGGCGGGGCTGCCCCGGGGTAGCAGGGAGGGGACCACTCCCTGCTGATCTTTCACTGAGCGCAGCACAGCCCTGCCGCCCCGCCCCGCCCCCCCACTACCTCATCCAGGAGGAAACAGACTCTTGGTTAGGGATCCTGTCATGGCAGAGGAGACACAGTGAGCGCAGTGCTGGGGGAGCAGTCAGGAAGGCTTCCTGTAGGAGGGCTGGATCTCGGAGACAGAGCATTTTTGTGCGGGTGGGGAGGGGTGGGGCGTGGGGCGTCCTGGGAGGAGGGAACAGCCTGAACTAAGGGCAGAAGCGGGAGGCCTGGCGGGTGAGGGGTGGCTCTGTGCTGCTTATCTGAGCCTGCAGGCTGGGGCAGGAGTCTGGATCCTGGTTCTGGCGCCACGTGGGCCCTCAGATAGATGCCTGAAGGCCCACGGTGAGTCCCCAGTGAAGCAGCCAGGGCAGGGTCCGAGGGAGGGGGTCTCTGGAGGGGATCTGGAGGTGGCCTTCGCATTTGGAGGAGCCCCCAACCACTGTTGGGGAGATGCTGCTCTGCCAGTCCTGCCCTTGGATCAGGTTCGTCCCCTTCCCTCCAGGAGACCATGGGTCAGTCTAGGGACCCCATCTGCTGGACACAAATGTGTTAGGACATGTGGTCAGAGAGGGTCTGTCCCTCAAAATCTGCGCCTGACCCTAACGATGACCCTGATGGCAGCGATGGGGTGCCTGGGCAGGTGGGTTCTTTCGGCTCTGGGCAGGTCCCGCCAGCCTCCAGGTCCACTTCTGGTCCTGCACTGGCCAGTGGCCGGCCTGAGGATCCTTTCCATAGTGAGGCGCCCTCTGGGGTGGGGGCTGGGGGGCTGGACATCGGTGGGTCCAGCTGAGATGAGCCGAGCCTGCCAGAGACACCTTCATGTAAATTTCGTGGGAAACGCTCCTGCCCGAGTTTGTGTGGGTTAGATAAGGAGGGTGCGGGCTGAGTGATGACAGACACCTTCCACTGAGCCAGTTTAATTGCGCCTGGAGCCTGGTTCTGATTAAATTGTTTCCCCTCCAACTGTTTGGAAACAACAGATAAAGGTCAATTTGTTCCAGCCATTGGAAGAGGCTCCCTTACAGATGAAACGAGCTCTCCTTGGAGCCCAGTACCCGCCCCCTGCCCTGGGCCCTGGACGCGAGGGTGGGCAGTGTTCCTGAGGCAGGGGCACGGCTTGGGGCCAAGAGGGCTATCAGGTGCTGGGGGTGACACCCCCATCCTTTCTGGCCCTGGGCGGCAGGCAGGTGCCCCTGGCAATGGCCCCTGGACCTGGCTGGCCTCCTGACGCGCTCTCTGCCCCTGCAGTTCGGCCTCTGGGCCTCGTGGCTGGCCTGGCTGGCCATCACCATCTTGGCCTTCCTGAAAGTCTACCACAACTACCGCCAGGAGGACCTGCTGGACAACCTGGTCCACGAGAAGGAGCTGCTGCTGGCCCGGCCCACCCCCCGCGCCGCCTTCCAGGATGAGAAGAGCGCCGTCATCTAGGCCCGGCCGGCCCGCTCGCCAGGGCTGGGCGGCACGCGCTGCCCTGGGCCGCGGCCCTGGCTCTGCCCAGCCCCCACACCGCGCATGCCTCCTCTCGGCTCTGTGCGCAGTGCTGAGCGACCCCCTCACCGGGCACCCGGTTGCCACCCCAAACGGGCCTGGCAGCCGGCGGGAGTGGGGCCGCCCTCAGCCCTGGGCCGGGCGAGCCTCCCCCAGGCTCCATGCAGGGGCCTCCGCCCGTCCCGGGGGCGAGCCCGGGGGAGGCCCCCGGCCAGTGGGCTTGCTGTGGTCACGCTCCTCTGCGGGCCTCGGCTGGACGCCATCTGCGTGGCTTCCTGCCAGCTTCCGTGGCCGCAATGTGACCCCAGCGGCCTGCCACGGCCACACGTCTCTCTCGTCACCTGCTCTCTGAAGCACGCAGGGGATGAGGAGCCCGCCCCCTGCGAGCCAAGCACTGCGTGTGGGAAGGAGCCCCTCGCCCCGGCGCCCCCCGGGGCTGGGTCCGCCTCTGCTCCGGCTCCAGAGCCCCTGGGAAAGCACAGGGTGGTGGGTGGGTCTGGAGTCAGGCCGCAGCGGTGGTGCGGGCTTCCTGGGGGCCTCGCTCGGGGTGGCCCCAGGGGCCCCCCGTGGGCTGGGCCTGTGCTTGTGGGGTGGAGACGGGTGTGGGGGTGACCCGTCTTGCAGGGGAGAGGGGCCTGGTGCCACTGCGGGTGTGTGTGTGCCTGTGAGGCGTGTGAGGGTGTGGACGTGTGTGTGACGTGAGTGCACGTGGTCAGTGTGTGCGAGCGTGCGTGAGCGTGCACATGAGCTTGCGTGACAAGGTGTGAGCATCTGTGAATGCGTTTTGTGTACACACGCATGTGGCCGTGCACAAGTGTGTGTGCGAGCGTGCGTGTGTGGGTGGAGACCAGAGCGGGCAGCTGTCTGCACCCTCATCCCCAGGGCCCCCCGTACCCCAGAGGAGGGGCCGCTTTCCCATCTCGGGGGCCCCGAGGGCGCAGTCCTGCCCAGTGGCGGCAGGCAGAGGAGCTGGTCAGGGGGACCCGCCAGGATTTGGTGCTGAGCCACCTGGGGGCTGCCTGGCTGTGGACGCCCCTCAGGGCCCCCAGCTCAGGAGACAGGTCTGCCTGTGTGCTCATTTGCAGTGGCTTGATCTCCCTACAAGGAGGGGCCCGGGGCGTCCAGGGGCCACAGATCTGGGCCTGTGTCTAGGGGCCCCATGTGGCAGGCAGCCTGGGCCCAGGAAGGGAGGTGCGGGTCACTTGTCATGATGTGCTCGGCTGGCATCTTTCGGGAGGGGGGCTTAGGGAGGAGGTGATGGAGGCTCCTGGCATCTTAGATGCTCTGGCCCCTGGCCTGGCAGGGGGTTCTGGCCAGAGCAGCATGGTCCTTGGAGAGGGGTTTTGACAGAACCTGAGGCCCCCAAGGGGGTCTGCCTGCCCAGTCCACCGGCCCCTGAGAGCTCCTGGTCTGTTCCCTGCAGAAGTGGGTGGCTCTGCCTTGTCCACCAGCAGGCGGCAACCATCTGGGCCCTGGAGGGCGGAGCAGGCCCTGGACGTGGGCTTCTGGACCGGAGGCCCTGCTGTGGGTGTGGGTGAGCCTGGGCACTTGGGGATGACCTGGAGCCAGCCTGGGCAGCCCCTTGGTCAGGCCAGCAGAGACCTGTGTCCACTTACAGGGCCATCTGCAGGGTGGAACTGTCACTGATACACAGGCTGTTAGGGGCCAGAGGCCACTGGCATCCCCAGACTTCCCCATCCTGGGGGTCCCGGGAAAGGCACAGCCGGCCTCGGGGAGGGGGCCCTGGGACAGGAGCCGGTGGCCTAGCAGTGGGCCAGGGAGGCCCCCTGAGGCTGGACAGGAGGGGCCGGCCGTGCCCTGGGGCCCCTGAGGAGGGTCTGCCCCGTTGCTTCCTCAATGCCTGCTTCTCCCCACTGCTGCTGTTTGGTAATGGACATCCTATTTAAATTCTACTCCAGCTTAACTGAAAGTGAAGGTTCTTCAACGCAAATGCATTTATTTCTCAAGTCAAAATAAAAACAAAAATACCTGAGCCTCTAATGTGGACGGTTAGGCATCTCTTTATCCATCAGTTTGCCTTTGTTTCTGTTGTTCTGTCTGCTTTCAATTTAAGACTGGAAACACTGCCTTCTGTGTTTGCTCCCGGAGTTTCCCAGACTCACTGGGAACCGGGAGTGCCCCCGCCCCCCGCGGCTGCAGTCACCATCTGCGCGTCTCCTCGCGGGGTCTGTTCTGTCTGCTCCCCGTCGCCGCTTCTTGGGTGTGAGGATGGATTTCGTGTCTCAGGATTCTCAGGGTTGTCGGGTGTGCCTTGAGTGATACTTTTCCAAAAGCAGCGGGGGTCCAGGTCTTGCGGACCCTCTGGAGCTAAGCGGGTCCTTGCAGAAGCCCTGAGCTGAGGGCGGTGGGCCGTGAGGAGGGGTGTCGGGCAGCCCGGTCCCTGCCGGGTGCTCCCGTCACGACGGGCTCCGGGCTGCGGGGGCTGAGGCCTGTGGGCTCGGGTCTGCCACTTAGCCTGCCCCGTCCTCTTCGGGGGTGGCGTGGGCGCAGGGCCGGCTGGCGTCTGTGAGGGCGGCAGCTGTGATGCTGGACGGTCCCCGAGGGCCGCTGCCCCTGGAGGCGGGCCTCTGTCCGCTGGGCTCCTGGCTCAGGGCTCCCTGAGTTCTGAAGCCCGAAGGGACCCTGGAGACAGGTGCCCCGGCCCCTGAAGCCCCAGGGTGCTGGCTCGCACAGCACCCCGACCTCTGCAGCAGCTGCCGAAGTGAATCCACAGCAAATCGGTCCCAACTTCCCTCCTTGGGGCCAATGTCTCCAGGAGGAAAGAAGTGGCAGTGTTTGAATAGAAAACCGGCGTCTCCCCACCTAACCCGTGGGGGCAGATGGCAGGAGTCCAGGCGGCAGAGACCTGCCTCTCTGCTTTGCTCAGGCCCCTCTCCCTCCCTGCATCTGAGGGGACCCGGGGCCGGTCTCCGCAGGGCCCCCTTGGTCTGGCTGCATGGGCCACATGGTCATGGTGCTCCCAGGCTCCACACAGCCCACGTGGGGCCGTCGGGACCCAGGCCCAGACGGCCGCGTCCCGAGGGCGGCGACCCTGCTGCTCAGCGCTCCCTGTCCCCTCTCTGCTGCCCCCAGGCCGGCAGCTTCAGAGGTGCCAGGTGGCACGCATGCCCCGGACAAACGGGGCTCCCCAGGCCTGGGGCCCAGCGCTGGTGGCAGATAAGCTGGAGGTGCCAGGGCCCCCCTCACGTGACTGTAGGAGATAGCATGCCCCCGAGCCACCTCTCCCAGCGGGGTTTTGGGGTCTGGGCTTCAGGCCCCCAAGCAGCAAAGCCCAGTTTCCTTCCCTCCTCTGGGTGCCCTGGAAAGAGGGAGTGTGCCTCTGGCCTGAAGGGCCCAGCCCAAGGTCACCGAGAGTTCCTGCCAGGGTGAGGGGGCGCCTGAAGGGTAGCCCTGGGGGCTGGAACCAGTGGGTGCCCGGGTTTCAGAGGTGACATTCTTGTTCGGAGAAGACCTCCCAGTGGACGCCAATGGGCCCCAGGGGGCGGGCGTCGCTGTCAGAGCTGCAGCAGGCAGCGCCAGCAGGCCAGGGCCGCCAGCCGCAGGCGCAGGAGGGCGGCAAGGAGCCGGGCCCGCAGGCCCTCCAGGGCCCCGGCCACGGGCCCGGCCTGGCCGCAGCACACGCCCAGCGCCAGCACCAGCAGGATGCAGGCCGTCAGCCGCAGGAGCAGGGAGCCACCACGGGGCCGGGGTCGGCTGGGCGCTGGGGGCCGAGGGGGCAGGTTAGCCTGGCTGGCAGGCCTGACTCCCCGGCCCCGGCGGGGACCCCGCGGGCGCCCTCCTCCGTGCGGGGACTGGTGGGAACACTGCAGGGCTCCCCCAGGGGCTGGCACCTCAGTGACCCCCAAGGTCACCGGGGGGCCTGGGTCTCCCCTGTCCCTCTCTGGCCAGTGGGCTCCTTGCAATGGGGGCCTGCTGCGGGCACCCTGCCCCGCGCCCTCCCGCGGGGGTCAGTGAGGGACAGAGGGCAGCTCTGGGGAGCTGCTGCCCACCCGCGTCCGTCAGGGACCCCAGCCGAGGGTGGGGCCCTGCGGGGGCGGGGGTGCTGGAGTGTATGGGGCGGGGCCTCTGGGGGTGGGGGGTGAGAGCTCTGAACTTACCCTTGGCAGCGGTGGTGGGCTCCCTGCAGGCGATGTCTGGGGAGGAGAGTGAGAGTGGGCTTGGGCAGGGAGGGGCCTCCCCTCTCGGGAGGTGCACCCCCTCCACCAGCCAGGTGCCCCCAGGCTTCCCCCATCAGCTGCCCTCCTGAGGGCCCTGAGTTGGACCAGATCAGACAGAGCTCCCTGCTTTGCCGATGGAGACCAGCTCCCGCAGGTCCTGACCCAGCTGGGCGGTCCACCCCCTGGCTGGCCACTCTGCCAGCAACCCCCAGGGTCCCGCCCAGCCTCATAGGCTTCAGGTTCCGGCTTCCAGATGCTGGGTGCTTCCTGGGGGTCCCAGGGGAGGGTGGGGTGTGGCGTCTGCAGGGACAGGGAGGGTGGAGACTGCAGGGCTCCTGGGGCAAGGGCAGCCGGACGCCCGGCCACCTGTCCATCCTACTTGGCTCACTGGGGGCCCTAGGCCAGTGCCGACCGGGTCCTGACTCCTTGTCTGAGGGTCTCTGCGTTCGGGTGTCGAGAGCTCCTGGGGGTGGGGCTGATCTGGGTGGGAGGGGCAGCTGAGGGTCGGGGTGCGGGCCTTGCTGGAGGCCTCTCCCGCTGGTCACCCCCGGCCTTCACAGGAGACGCTGACACATGTCGGGGCAGCGAGCTGCACTCACAGCTCGGCAGGACTCAGGGAGCCCCGTCCTTAGGGGCCGTGGCAGCAGAATCTAAGATGCCCCCACCATCCCCCCCAGATCCCTGCCTTTGTGTGGTCCCCCCTGCTGGGCGTGGGGCCTGTGACGTGCTTCCACCAGCAGGACACGGCAGGAGGGCCAGGGTCCCGTGGCTCTGACGGGAATCCCCAAGGGGACCGAGTCAAGGGGCGGGATCTCGGGTGGGCCTGGCCCCATCAGATGAGATCTCGGAGCAGAGGGGCTGGAGGTCTGGGAGAGGCTCTGCTGCTGCCCTTGGAGGTACAGCTTGGAGGACATGAGTTCTGTAATAGCCCCGTGCACTTGCACTTGGGCCCTGGGCCCCGGGTGAGGCCCGGCGCTGGCTGGCTCCCCAATGGCCACCTCCCTGAGGGAGCGCTGGCATGGCTGTGCCCAGCACCCCGACCCACAGGACCGCCGAGATGATGGGGGATCTGAAGCAGCTAAGTCTGCAGTATTCGTCACCAGGCATCACTAGCTGATACAAGGCTGAGGCCCACGGGCAGGGCTGGAGCAGGAGTGAGCTGGGCAGGGGTATGGAGTGGGCTCTGGGGGAGGATCCGGGGTGCCGGGCGGGAGTGGGGAGAATGGGGGAGGTGGGCACTGCAGGCTGGGGGGCAGGGAGGAGCTTCGGGACACGGGAGGGCAGAGCGGGTGGGTGTGGGGAGCCCTGCCCTCTGGCCTTTCCTCAAGGAGACAGGGATGGCCGGGCGGCTCTGGTTCTAGTTTTCCTGTCGGTTGTTGTTTTCCTGACTGTCACTCAGTCCAGACTGAGCCCACGGGCCTGGGTTTTACTGTGAGGACAGGGCCGTGACTGCAGTCCCTGCAGACGGCCCTCCACGAGGTCCCGGGCGATGGCCCCCCTCCCGCCTGGCCGCGGCCCGCTCGCCTCCTCTCTTACAGTGGACGGCCACCTCCAGGGGCTCTCGGAACCGCACGTGTCTCGTGGTCCTCCGTGGCTCATCCCCACGGCCACAGTGCTCCTGCGGGCTTCGTCTCAGGATCGAGGCGGGGCCCTTTCTGCCCTCCTGGGGGGTGGGAAGTAGAGGGGAGCGAGCGGAAGTGAGTCCCTCCCGTCTGGCCTCCTGGAGGCTGGAGAAGACAGGCAGCCTCGCCAGCATGCCTGCTGCCTCTCCTGGGTTTCTGCAGGGGGACCCCCGGGCGGACGGGGGACCAGGCCTCCTGGGTCTCCCAACCCAGCCCTCTCCCTCCCGGGGTTCCTGGGGCTGAGCCCAGCTCAGGGAAAGGGCAGAGACCCCCCTCCCTCTCTGCTTCCCCTTTCCGCCTCCCGCGGAGGCCCAGCTCTTCGACCAGGTGCAAGGGACCCTGGGACCCCCAAGACCAGTGCCCGCCCCGGGCCTTGCCTCACCCTCCCTGCCCTGGGCATCGGCGAGCCTGGAGCCGTCTCCTCATTCTTTCTGGTCTGATGTTGCGTCTCTGGCGGGGAGTCGGGGCTCAAGGCGTGCGCTGCAGTCTTCATTTATTGGGACATGGTCCTGAGATAAGCACAGACATTATTTATTACCCAGGGAACACGAGGAGGAATAAAATAAAAGGGGGAGAGATTCTTCCCAGAAAGCTGAGCTGGCATCCCCCCACCCCTGAGCCGCGCCCACAAGCAGACACCGCCGCCCTTCGTCCTGCCCCTGGCGTGGAGGAACCCTGCTTGCTCAGAACCGCGTGGTCAGCAGCCTCGCCTGCTGCCCATCTTCTTAATCATCAGCTTTAGTGGCTGCGTAATATTCCTCAGGGCTGACCCTGTGATTTACAACCAGGTTCCTTTGTTAGTGCGGACATTCGGGAGGTTTACATTTTACTATTGCCACTTGCAGTTTTTTTGAGGCCACAGATAAGACTGCAGTAAACATCACTGCTGCTTCCTTCCTGGGGATGCTCCTGGCTGAAAGCTGGCATCCAGGGCTGGGCTTCAGCAGGGCTTCATGGGGGCTGGGAGGGGCTTCTCTGGGGTTCACAGCGGCTGGAGCTGCTGGGCCCACCCCTCAGGCCTGCCCAGACTCTCCATCTTTCCCTCTGTCTTTCTGTCCCTCCCTCTTTCTCTCCCTGGTTTTTAGATTGCTCATGTACTAGGTGTAAGGTGGTACTGCCCCCTCTGGGAGCCTCTGGGTGTGGCCAATCGGGTGTGAATTTTCTTTCTTGTCCTTTGAAGGGTCCTTGACTTTTGAGGCCTCCCCCAGTCCTGCACGGGTGAAGCCAGGCAGCTGTTGCCCCAGATCTGCCTTGAACCTGGGCAGCAAAGTGGACTCCGGGGGGTGTGACCCAGTCCTCTCTGCCCCGTCCCCATGGATAACAAGAGCGCGGTGGCTTCTCCCCTCCCATTCCCAGCCCTAGGCTCTGCTGGGGTCCTGCTCTGGGGTTCTGGGCAGGCCTTCCTGCTCCCTCTCTTTGGGGGCAGATGTTTGCGCTTTATGAGGGTTGTCCTGGCTTCCATCCAACCTCCAAGGACCCCGCCCCCAAGGGTGGAGGTGGGGCTGAGTGAGGTGGAAGCTGCCAGGGGGGCCTGGTTTGGGGGAGGGCGCTCTCCATCTGGGAGATAACAGCCTGGCCATTCAGTTATTTCAAAAAGGAACAATTTTCTCCTATCTCAGCATCAGGCTTTTTATTGCAAATAGGGTCACAGGGGTGGCGGGGTGGGGAGGGAGGCCTGCTCTCACGGAGGCCCTGGGGGCCCAGCCTCAGCCCTGGGGGGGCCCGGGCTCTGCCAGCGGCCCAGAGGTTGACCTCCTACTGGAGTTCCCAGGGCCCTCCCCCAAGGCCGGGGGTGGTGGGACAACGTGTGAATGTGTACACACCCGTGTGAGCACTTTTGTGAGTGTGCACTTGTGGATGTCCATAGATGTACATGTGTGCACACATGTGTAAGTGCTGTGTGCACACGTGTGCGCATGTGAGTGCACAGGTGTACCTGCATATGTTGGGCAAGAGTGCGTGTACAGCTGTGCGTGACTGTGTTCCCCTGTGTGTGTGAGCACACACATGTATGTGGAGCCCGTGTGAGGATGAGTGTCGGGGTATGTGCCTTCTGTCCGAGCACACACGTGCCAGGGTGCGTGTGTGTGTGTGTGTGTGAAGGTGCCTGTTCACGTGCGTGTGCCCGTGACTGGCTGTGAACAAGCAATGCGGTGAGTGTCCCTGGCAGCTCTGAGCCTGCAGGGCGGGCAGCCCCACTCAGCCCCATCCTGGGCCGCCTGTGACCTTGTGTGACCTTGGCAAGCCCCTTAACCTCTCGGAGCCTCTGGTTCCTCAGCTGGAAACGCCTCCGCAGCTCCTCTGGGGCGCAGGGGTGACCGGGACCCGCCTGTGCCTGCGGCCGTCAGCCTGGGTCAGCTTTCAGGGAGAGGGTGGGACGTGCCCAGCACGGAGCCCATGTGCATGGGGAGCTCCCCGAGGGGGTCCCCTGCCCGCCATCTCTCCGGAGCCCCAGGCTTCTCTTGCTCCCGATGGCCTTTGGCCGCACCCGCAGCCTCGCCCAGGCTCCAGCTTCTGTCCAAGGGCGCCCCGGGTCCGCCCCAGAGGAAGCAGGGCCTCTCGGCCCCCAGGACTGGCCTGAGTGCTGGGCTCCACCCTTCTTAGGCTCAGTGGCCTCACTCAAGGGGCTGGGCCTTAGTTTCCCCCCAGGAACTTGGAGGAAGGCGTGGCTCTGGTCTGCCCAGTGGGTGAGGCTGCTCTGGGCCCTGCCGCCCGCCTGCACGCAGGCCCCGTCTCCGCCCCGGGGTTGATGGCGTGGGCGCCCTGTGTGGGGGCGGGCAGGCCTCGGGGCCTCCGGCAGGGACGGCGTGTAACATGAGTGCCCTTCTCCGAGGCCACCTTGTGACAGATGGGCGATAAGGGTGGAAAATAGCTCTGGGCCTGCACAGTGTCACCCGCTCCCCCGCCCCTGTCAGGGCGGGCACGGCCTGCTAGGCCACTGCCTGAGGGGGGACCCTGTCCTTCCCTGGGCTGGGGACCTGCCCTGGGCGCCCCCAGAGCTCCTGGTCCAGTCCTGGGAGCCCTGAGGGGGCCAAGCGGGGCTCTTCTGCCTGCTTCCCGGGAGAAGGGGTCTGGCCAGGGCTGCGCCCCCCAGGAGCCCCGCCCGCCCGATGGTCTGTGGGGGCTGGCCCAGCACCCTCTCTCCCTCCCTGCTGTGACCTGACGCCTTTGGGAGCCGGCGACAGTATCCACAGCAGTCCTCCCACCTGCCTGCTCCCCGGCCTCTGGGGGTGCAGGGTGGGCTGGGCTGGCTGGCTCCCACCTGGTTCAAGGCCTCGGGCAATGCCGAGCCCTGGGCCCCGGCCCCCTGCCGTCTGCCCCATCCCCACTGGGCTGCTGCCTCCTGCGGGCCAGGCGGTCCGCACCCCGTGTCCGCCCCCCACCTGCCCCCGGCCTGCCGGCCTCTGTCCTCATCGGGGGCCCTTCCTCAGCTCGGACCCCACCGCTGCTCCGTCACCCCCAAGCCTCCCTCTGCCCGGCTGCCCGCGGGCCCTGGGCTCAGGCGATGGCCAAGCTGGCTGAGTCCTGCAGCCCGCAGGGGCCCTGAGCCCAAGCCAGCTGCACCTCTGCCAGCCTTCCCGCTGTCCTGTCACTTGGCACACCACCTCCAGGGGCGTCCCGCCCAGGAGGTGGGAGAGCCAGGCCAGCCAGGACCCCGCCCAGGAGGCTGAGCTCATGTGTCCCCCAACTCACACACTGTATACGAGTACACACAACTCACACACACACACCACACACATGCACACACACACACCTACACACACACACACACACACACTATGTACATGTATACACACCACAACATGTACACACACATGCACACATACCTACACCCACATACTACGTACACACACACCACACAACACACACATCACACACATGTACACACACACTTTGTACACCACAGACATGTACACACATGTACACAATACTATGTATACCACAGACATGTACACACATACCTGTACACGTACACACACCACACAACTCACACACACACCACACATGTACACACCACACACATGTATACACAACACACATGGACACAAACACACCTACACACTCACATACTATGTACATGTACATGCATCACACAACTCATATACACACCACACACGTACACATACACACATACCTACACACTCACACACTGTGTACATGTACACACAACACACACATGGACACATACACACATGGACACATACACCTACACTCACACACTATGTACATGTACACACACCACACAATTCACGGACACAGCACACACATGTGCACATATACACATACCTAGACACACACACATACACCGCACATACACACATACCACACACCACACACACATACACACACACACCTATGTACTCACACACCATACATACCACACACACACAGACACTCAGACACACTCAGATATACCACACACACCATACCCATTTGTACACATGTACACACATATGTACACCACACAACTACACATAACACACAGCACACAGACATCACACACATGTCTCCACACTCGCTTACATGCACGCACTCACACCTGCTGCCTGGCTCACCTTGGCTCCTGGCTGCTGCGCCCCAGGCGAGTTTGCCCACCTGCGCCCACAGTCCACTGGTGACCAGAGCCTCCGGCAGAGAGGGAACCGGAGCCGGGACAGCTCACGGGCGGCTGAGAGGCTTCTCTTACACTATGGGGCTGCGGCTTCAGTGGCCCTCTGGATGGCCCTGGCTGGAGGAGGCCGTCGCTGTGGGGCCAGTGGCCTGGTGGCGTTTGAACCCTGCCCAGAGTGGCGGGCTGAATTCAGGGGCCTGACCCCACGGGCTCTGCCTTTTCCAAGCTGGGGAAGGAGACAGAAGGCTGTGGACGCCCCCGGGCCGGCTCGCCACGGGCGGGTGGGAGTAGGGAGGCTGGCCAGCCAGAGGCCCTGGCAGCTCTCAGCCTGGCAGCTCCCCAGGTAGCACCGTTTCCGAATTGAGCTGGGGGAGGACTCCGGGGAGCCCCGGGCTGGCCTCGCTCACTGGGGCTGCCTGCTGCCTCTGGCCCTGCCTGGAGCGGGGAGTCGGGGAGTGGGAGCTGGCTGGGGGTCCCCGAGCCCCTCCACACTGGGGCACTCAGCCTGCACATCTCTGGGGTGCATTTAGGATGTGGGGCAGCAGCAGGCCCTGGTGACATCTGTGTGCCCCAGGCAGGGGGCAGCCAACCTCGGCCTTGAACGTCCCAGGTGATGGGGCTCGTGGACCCCCATCCAGACCCTGGCCACCTCACCCCGAGTCCACCCCTGGGTTCTGCCCACTGTCCAGAGTGCTGTCAGATTGGAGAGCGAACGCCTCCATGGTGCCTGCACACAGCAGGCGCCAAATAAGTGTTGTGTCCTAAGCTCCCCACGCACACGGTGGGCAGGATGGGGTCTCCTTCTGGTTGAGTCAGCTCAGAAAAGAGCCGTGGGGACACCCGAAAGCTGTGGCCTGGGCCCCAGTGACCCCAGGAACGCGTCTGTTCGCTCCCAGCTCGGTCCTCAGCAAGTCCCCCGAGGCCCTCTGCAGTGGGCTGGCCGGGGTCAGGGTCCCACCCTGCCATCCAGGCCACGGTGCCTGCCGAATGCCCGGAGCCGTCCTGCACCTCGGAAGGCCTGACGCGGGGTGTGGGCGGCTTCGCCCATGCACGGCCTGGCCTGGGGCAGGGGCACGGATGGAGGGCCGATGGGGCCCTCAGTACAGGCCTGGGCCCTGGGGAGGTGCGCAGAGCGCCGGGGGCCCTCGCCACCCCCGCTGGGCAGACCAAGCACCAGACCCAGAAGGGCCAGGGCTCCTGGCGTCACGAGCGCCTGGCTCACCCGGGGCTGTGCTCACTGCAGCCCACGGCCCTGGCAGAGGAGACGGGCGGCCCCCAGCCCCAGGGCAGGCCCCCAGTGTGCGCTCTGCCCGCCCGCCCGCCTGCATCTGTCTCGGGGCCTCTCCGCCCTGAGCCTCACTCCTAACCGGGGAATGAGCATCCCCTGCTCCCCGGAGCGGCTCTCACCTGGCTCCCGCCCAGCTCTGCAAGGGGCGGTGTGGGCCGGCCTTCGTGGCTGCCCCAGGGGGAGTCGTCCAGCACGGTCCTGGCCCAGTCTTGGCTGGCGGCGCCCCTCCTGTGCCCTGGAGAGGTGGGCGCTGGGACGCTCAGGTAGCGGGGCCACGCCTGCCCGGCCTCCCCCGGCTCCGGTCTGGAGCTGTTGCCCGCCTGCTCGTGGGGCCGATCTCCAGCCAATCTACGTCCCTGCCCCAGGCCCCTCTGCCGGGCTGCAGAGCTCGGTCAGCTGGCAAAGGCTGAGCTATAATTACTCTCCTCTTTGGCAGAAATAGCAGCGACCCCGAGGACAGGCCGCTGGCCCCAGAGCGGGGAGGGGGTGGCTGTTTCCCAGGCCCTGAGAGCACAGTCCGGGCCTGCAGACAGGACGAGGGGTCAGCGCCCTCTTGCTGCCCTCCAGGCCTGCATGTGTCCTCCCGGGCCGGTTCTGGAGACAAGCAGTTCTTGGAAAAGCCAAGGGCAGCATCAGAGGCAGAGTGCTGTGGGGAGAGGAGATGGGGGCCCGACGTGGGGGCCGGAGGGGTGATCACAGCGTCCAGCCGCTGACTGACCCGGCCTTGAGTGGAGCCTGGAATGGACAGGGGCCCGCCCTGCCCCTGCTCCTGCACCCCACACATCCCGCCTTGGGGGTCTCCGGAGGAAAGGGCAGAGCACAGATCCCAGGCTGCGGGTTCAGGGCCGCACATCTGAGGCCCAGCACTGCCCAGGTCAGAGGGCCCGCGGGGCTGTGGGCCCGGCTCTCCCAGGGTCTGTCCTGGGCCGGGCGCTGGGGTTCAGCTTTCTATTGTGTCCTATTGCCTGGCAGGCGCCGAGCCGCCCCAGACCTGTGGATGAGGAAAAGGCAGGTCAGGGAGGGAAGGTGACTTGCCCGAAGTCACACAGACTTGAGGGGCCAGCCTGGCCCAGTCTTGGCGCCCCCTCTCCCCCGGCCCCCACCCCAGACCAGCTCCTGGTGTGCTGGCTCACGTGGCAGCTCCCACGGAAGGAGGTCTCAGAGGCGTGGGGAGACCTGACTGCTGGGAGGATGGTGTAGGTGTGGCCGGCGGCCACTGTCACACATGCGTCTGCACACGCGTTGCCTTGACACAACTCACATCTCCCAGTCCATGGCCCTGGCCATCTTCAGAGCCCCCACTCGAGCCGCCCCAACTGGCAACTGGCCCCCCTTCAACAATAGAGACCCCGAGACTACGTTGCCCCGCCCCCCTTAGTCCAGGATCATCTCCCCACTTCAAAGTCATGCAACTTTAATTCTGTCCTCAACGTAATTCCCTTTGGCAGTGTGAGCTAATGTGACAGATTCAGGGGGTTTGCACGTGGATGTTTTTGAGGGGCATTATTCTGACCCTCGGCAGATGGCAGGGTGCAGGTTTTGGGGGTGCTGTGGGATTAAGAGATGAGAGCCAGTTAATTTGAGATGTGTGTGGGGGTCCTGGGGTGGGGGAGTTGGATGTACATGTCTGGTGCAAGGTGACTCTAGTGGGAGGTGTGAATTTAGGGTCAGCCTCTTGGTAGCTTGAAAAACTAGTCCCCCAAAACACAGCTGTATCACTGGTCTGAAGCCTGTGAATGTCAATAAAGTTGGGGCCACCATGTGTGTCCCCATCAGGGGGGACATATAACACAGAAGAGGAAGCAGTGATGTGATCACAGACGCAGAGGTTGGAGGAAGGGGTCACGAGCCCAGGACTCTCGCAGCCACCCAGAAGCTGAGAGGGGTGGGCGGGGCCTCCCCCTCGAGCCCCCAGAGGCCGTGTGATCTTGCCAACAGCTTGATTTAGGACCCCTCTGCACCCTGAGAGAATAGGTTTCTGTTGCTGAATTAAGGGGTTTGTGCAGTTTGTTATAAAAGCTACAGCCAATGAACCAGTCATCTCAGAGACGGTACAGAAAGCCATGGGGCTGGGGGAACGACCCTGGGCGGCTCTGAGCACAAGCCCCGAGCCCTGCCGTGTGATGAGGTCATGCTGGCGTGGCGGGCAGAGGCCGGGCAGGGCGGTGGTGAGTCCCCTGTGACTGGAGGCAAGCAAGGGAGGATTCCTGGCTTTGGGGCCTCTCCAGGGTCGGGGTGTGCAGAGAGAGGGAGAGCTGGAGGTCAGGCGGGCTGGGGTCTGGCCCCTGTGGGCGCCCAGGAGAGGCCCTGCTCCTCTGGTGTGGGTGCAGATTGAGGGTCCACCCGAGGCCACAGCCCTGGACCTGCCCCATCGATGCCCTTCATGGGAGCCACAGCCTGTCATCCTCAGCTTCTGGCGGTCAGGGCCGCGTCTGCTCACTGGCCAGGACCTCCGTTCACAAGATGGGGTGCCTGGGCGGTGTCCCCCCAGAGCCTGGTGGGGCCCTGGTCCCTGTCCCGGGCCCTGGCGTCCTCAGCAGCTGTGGTAATGGGAACCTCTGGGCCCCATTGTTCGCTAACAGAGAGGCCCCTTCTCCCTTCTCCTAAATTATTCATGACCTCTAGGAGGCCGTAAAAGTCCTCCGCTCTCTACAGGAGCCGTAATTACAATGATAAATTTTATTTATAAAGCCCGTCCCTCCCAAGGGCCAGCTGCCTGGGGGGCCGTACATAAGCCGTAACCGAGACAGGGGCCGCGGAAAGCTGCCTGTCACAGCTGTTTTTCCTGGCAGAGTCTGGGTGGCGGAGCGGTGGTGGTGGTCGGGGGTGGGAGAGGGGAGCTTGGGCTGGTGGCCTGAGCTGCTGAGGGGGTCCGTTTGGGCTTTAATGGGGCCATCAGGTGACCCCGGCTTGGGCCCCTGGCCAGAGCCACCCGTGGTGGCTGATCCCCGTTTCGTGGGTGTCACTCCCTTTCTTGGGCTTCCCTGGCTCAGTCAGTAAAGTATCTGCCTGCAATGTGGGAGACACGGGTTCCATCCCTGGGTTGGGAAGATCCCCTGGAGAAGGAAATGGCAACCCCCTCCAGTATTCTTGCCTGGAGAATCTCATGGACAGAAGGAGCCTGATGGGCTACAGTCCATGGGATCACAGAGTCGGACATAACTGAGCAACTCACACTTTCTCCTTTTCTTGGTCTCGGGGACCTGGCTCCAGCTGGCCCCAGGGTTGAGTGTATACACCCATCACACACGCCCTGGATTCACACACCAGGATCGTGCATCCACCCTACACACAAGCGTGGACACGTGCTCAGTCCTCAAAAGTGAGTGTGTTCGCTGGGGGGGGGGGACGTGTGTGAGCTCAGGGCATGGCTCTGTGCCTCTCAGGCCCCTCGTGGATGGACCCCCGGGGTAGGCCTAGTGTTGGCCCAACCAGGACGTGGTCTCCGCAGGGACATGCCCACACAGGGCCCCAAGGAGGCAGCTCAGAGCCGGGGTTTGGAGCAGGGCCCTGAGCGGTTGACAGCGATCAGAGCTGTCCCCGAAGACTCCAGGGCCCCCGCCCTGTCCCCCTCAGCCGTGTGTGTGGCCCCTGCTTTCTCTGGCAGGAAATGGCGGGGCAGCCTGAGCGGCAGCTGCCCTGCCAGGGGCGCCTGTGGGCCGGCGTGGGCCCCCCTCCTCCGCAGGCGCTGAGCTGCTGGTTTGGGTGACGCGTCCTCTCTCGCCGTCAGACTCACTGGCTCGCCCGGGGCAGGACAGCAGGACGCATGGCCTTGCTTCCAGGTTTCGCCGCCTGTCTCGCTCTCCTGCTCCCATCCGGTCCACCCGGACCCCCGGTCTGCAGACAGTCCCGTGCCTTCGCCATATCCAACCTGTCACGCTGACCAGGCCTGGAGGCACAGCCGGTCCACACCAACATCTTGCTTTCAGCTCTCATGGACGGTCTTGGGGGGGTGGGGGGGGTGCATCTCTGTGCTTCGCTAATGAAGGTGGGAAGCTCCAGCCTGGGTCCCGAGAGCCGGCTGAGGGTGTCAGTGTGAAGTGGCTGACATTCTGCTGTCCCCGGGGAGCGGTGAGGGGGGCGGTTAATGACGGGGTTGGGGAAGCTTCCAGTGGCCAGGGCTGGAGACCCCTGCATGGGGAGAGGTGGCCAGAGGCCTCTGATGATGGAAATGTCTGGGAAGGTTGGTCAGGGTCCGGGAGAGGCAGAGGGAGGCTGGGGACCAGGGCGCGGGGGACCAGTGGGCTGGGCACCCTGTGTGTGGGTCTGAGCTGAGGAGATGGTGTGGTGGGGGCTGACGCAGGTCACAGGGGATGCGGAGGGGGCTTCGAGGCTGTGCCTGCCTCCCAGCCTCACTGCCCCGTCCTCACTCTGAGTGTGGGGCTCAGGGGAACCACTCCATCCTGGGCTCCGTGGCCGCGGGAGCTGCCCCCTCACCTCCCTTCCTGCCCTGATGCCAGGCCCCAACCTTGCTCAGAGCAGGGCCAGCTGTGTGGGCAGGCATGGGCTGAGCCCTTGGGGAGGTGCCCCTGACCCCGGGGCAACAGGGCTGGCACCGACTGACCATGTCCCATGCCTGGGAGTCCCATCACGACGGGTCCACAGCACTGGCTCACTCGAGCCTGGACCCTGAGAAGGCCAAAATCCTTCATTTCCTGGCCCACACTATTCCCATGTATTATTTGTTTATTTGGCTGTGTCGAGTCTTAGTTTCGGCAGGCACAATCTTTTTTTAATTTTAGTTGCAGCATGCAGGATCTTTTTGTTCTGGCCATGTGCGATCTAGTTCCCCGACCAGGGATCGAACTCGGGTCCCCTGCGTTGGGAGCTCAAAGTCTTAGCCACTGGACCACCAGGGAAGTATCTGCATTTCAGACATATTCTGGGACTTCTTGGGCTTTTCTGATTTACTCAGTAAAACCAGCTACAAAGTTTCGGTGAGAAAGCAATTGTCCCGTGGACGATCACAGGCAGGAGCCAGGCCCAAGTGGGGACCCTGGTGACTGGCTCATGGGAGGACGTGCGGGACCCACACAGGGCAGGGCAGGGTGGGGGCGGGGCGGGGCCAGGTCAGGGGGAGGGGCCAGGTCGGGGGCGGGGCCAGGTCGGGGCGGGGCCATACCGGGGGCGGGGCCAGGTGGGGGCAGGGCGGGGGCAGGGAAGGGGGGTGGACAGGGGGCAGGGTGCCGGCGGGGCGGGGCGGGGCTGGCACTTGCACAGCAGGGGCTGCGGCAGCTTCTGTCCGTAGTGACCACGAGACTTCCAGAGGCTCCCAGCTTGCACGGCGGGACACAGGTGCTGGAGGAGCAGCCTTGGAGACGCAGGGTCAGATCCAAGAGCAGGTGGGAGAGTCACGTGAGGAGAAAGGCCCTGGTGGCGTCCACGCAACTAGGGTCTGCACGGATGTGTGGGGCCCTTGTGAGACTGGAAAGGACTGCTGGGGTCGTGCCCTTGACCTCAATGCAAGTCAAGTGAAGTGAAACTCTCTCAGGCGTGTCTGACTCTTTGCGACCCCATGGACTATACAGTCCGTGGAATTCTCCAGGCCAGAATACTGGGGTGGGTAGCCTTTCCCTTCTCCAGGGGATCTCTGCAACCCAGGGATTGAACCCAGGTCTCCTGCATTGCAGACAGATTCTTTACCAACTGAGCCACCGGGGAAGCCCAGAAGTAATTACAAAGGTGATTCTTCCATGTGCTACCAAAGCGCACCCAGGAAGGAGGCGCCCTTGGTCTACGGGGGCTGAGGCCAGGGAGTCCGCGTGGCCGACAGGAGGCGAGGAGGCCAGCTAACCTCAGGGCTCCTGCTCCGCCGCTGGGTGGTGGGGGCGGCTGGCTGGTGCTCTGTCTGAGCCGCAGACACGCGGCCACCCTGTGGCAGCCATAGGCGCGGAGCGGGGCTAATTCAGGGTTGGACTCTCTGCTCCCCAGACTGGCGGACCCTTCCACACGGTCACTCTGAAGGAGGCCCGAGTGCTCTGGCCACGCGGGGTTGGCTACAAACAGCGGGAGCCCCGCGATCGCTGGGGAAGAGCCGGGCTGCGAAGCTGGGAGGCGGGTTATTACCCACCATCTGGTGGAATGCTAGAGTCGTTATGAGAAAATACCTTTGCAGAGCATTAGGATGAGAGGTGAATTGATTCCGCGGTAAAGCAGTATTATTCTCCTTTCGGGGGCTTATTTGGAGCTCGCGTCTGGCTTCCTGTGTGGAACTGTTTATGAAGCCGCACTGTCTGCAGGGCGTGCGATCCACCCTCACCGGGTAGAGTGGGGTGTGGGGTGGGAGGGAGCGGGGCGCCCCAGACCACAGGCAGCCTCCTGCTGGAGGCGTTGGAGCGCTGAGGGCTGGGAGCCGAGGGCGCGGCCCCGGACGTCCCCTTTGCACCGCCTGTCTGTTTGTCTGCTTGGCACCTCTGTGGCCCGTGCTGACCCTGTGCTGGGCCCTGGATGGATGGCTCAGGGAGCCGAGACGGGGGCTGGGAGACCGCAGGGGTCCTCCCTGCCAAAGTGGGCTGGGGGTGGCAGCCGGGCGGGGTTCTGAGGGGCGATGGGGAGCTGGGGCCACATCTGAGGTTGGCAGAGGCCGCAAGTGGGGCGGGCAGTGCTGGGAGGGGTGAGAGGTTGGGCATGCCTGAGGGTGCCGGAGCTGGGAGGGGCCAGGGCAGGAGCTGCAGGGCGGGAAGGGCTGGGGGGACCCGGGGGTGGGAGTGACGGCCTGGGAGAGGCTGCCGGACGGCCCCTGGGGCTCCCGCGGCAGCACCCCGACTGTGACCTCCGGAGTGAATCATGGCAGCTGTGTGCACAGTCACGACGGAGGCCTGCCCCAGGGCCGCCCCAGGCAGGGGTCCAGCTGTCAGCTTCCAAGGAACTGGACCCCATCCCACAAGCGGGGGGACCCAGGCTGGAAGCAGAGGAGACGCTCCCGTGGCTGCACGCAGCCCTGGCAATTTGGCTGGAAATCTCGGGAAACAGAGCTCTGATTCCTGCCATCTAGGCAGGCCCAGGTCCACACTTCCAGGACGTTGGTGGCGATGCAGGTGCTGCTAGGCCAGATGGGACTCTCCGGCCAGACCGCTGGTCGAGCCGCTGACCGCTCGGGCCGCCGTGCGGGGCCTGCGGGCTGTAGCACTGCCTCCCCCTGACCCACTGCCACGGCCGCGGGGCTGGGGGCCTGTGGTCCTGTCCACCCCTGGGGCCGGGGGCCTGGGGTCCTGCCCGCCCCTGGGGCCGGGGGCCTGGGGTCCTGCCCGCCCCTGGGGCCGGGGGCCTGTGGTCCTGTCCGCCCCTGGGGCCGGTGGCCTGTGGTCCTGTCCGCCCCTGGGGCCGGGGGCCTGTGGTCCTGCCCGCCCCTGGGGCCGGGGGCCTGTGGTCCTGTCCGCCCCTGGGGCCGGTGGCCTGTGGTCCTGTCCGCCCCTGGGGCCGGTGGCCTGTGGTCCTGTCCGCCCCTGGGGCCGGTGGCCTGTGGTCCTGTCCGTCCCTGGGGTTGGGGTCTTGTGGTCCTGTCCATCCCTGGAGTGTGGAGCTCGATGAGCCCTGACTCTGGCTGGCCTTTCCTGCTGCAGCTGTAAAGACCCCTGGACACAGCGAGGCCCCTGGACACAGCGAGGCCCCTGGACACAGTGAGGCAGGCTGCCCACCCCCCACAGGACCCAAGTGCCTGTTAGGGCCCAGGGCCCAAGAGGGGGTCCGGGGGAACTCCAGAAACCCTCTCCCCACCTGCTCCAGGGTGTCGGCACTCTGGAGCTTCTCGGCATTTATCTGGGGAGACCTGTACCCTGCCAGCTGAGCTGTGGTTACACTTCTGCTCCGGGGGGGACTGGCCACACTGCCCACCCCCCCCCCCGGCCCCAAATCAAAGGATGGTGGTTTTAATCTGGGCAGAAGGTTTAGGAGCATGATGGATTTCCCAGATGGTGTCTGCAAGCCTGCGGGCCTCATCCAAGGGGTTTCCCTCAGCCTCCCGTCCTGCACCCCTGCTGTCTGGCTGGCTGGGAGGAGCTCTGAAAGTGGGACTATTTGGAGCCCGTGTGACTTGGGGAGCATGCTGGAGACAGCTGGGGTGGCAAGTGAGGCCTCATGACCCTCCCTGGACTCAGGGGCATTGCCCACCCCGTTCCCTCCTCAGCCCCCGAGGCCCCTCCCTGCCCTGCATCCTCGGGAGGCCCTCCCTAGCACCCTAGGCCTGGTGTCCCCGGCTGCTCGCTCTGAACCCCACCTTCCAGCCTTTCCCGTGTCCTCCTGGCTCAGGGCCCCCACTCCAAGGTCCTGCCCCAAGGGACCTGGCTGGGACTCCTGGGGGGCTCTGGCCCCTCTTAGGAGCTTGCTTGGCGGGGGCTCCAGGGCTCAAGGCCCTCCACCTGTGTCTGCAACCCCCCGCCCCCCCGTGGCTCCAAGGAGGTCTGCGTATATGTGGGCTGCTGTCCAGCAGGGTGGACAAGCACCCTTGTTCAGAGCTGTGGCCCGAGCAGAGAAGGGCAGGCCCGCTGCACAGTGAGCCCCTGGTTCCTCCCTGCTGCCCGGCCTGGTCCCCGCAGCCCTGACCCCGCTTCCAAGGGCTGCCCCACACCCCAGCAAACACAGAAGAAGCCAAACAGGCCCCCAGTAAAAAAGGGGGGCCCACGGTCACCCCGGCTCATCGCTCCCTTGAACTCGGGAAGCTGGCCGGCTCCCAGGCCCACCTCCAGCCCACCCTGAAGGGCAGGCCTGCTCAGGCATCCTAGGTGGGTGGGTGGGCTCCCAGAGATGGCCATGTGGGCAGGGTTCTTCTGCCCAGGCTGGGGGTTCACAGATTACCCAGAGGGAGAGCATGTGGGTGTCCCCCCTGCGGGAACCCCTGGGGCCATGGGTGACACCCACCTGTGCACACTTGCTCTCACACCCCCTCACACCAGCCGCGATGCCTATCCAAGCACCACCTTCACTGTCACATGGATCCTTCTGAGGGCGGGGGCCCAGGCCGGGGAGGGAGGCAGGGCTGCCAAGTCTGTGCCGTGAGTCAGCCAGGGGGCCGGCGCGGTCAGGCTGTGCGTCTGGGGGTCCTGCCTGCCTGCCCCCCCTCTCCTATAGGACCAGCAGCGAAGAGCATCTTTGCCGTCTCCGGGGGAGGAGACGGTGGTACTTCTGCAAGCTCTGGTGGGCCCTGCGGGGCACCCTGCTGGGCCGTCATGATTTTCCCTGTGTTCAGAGCTGGGCTTCCGCCCTTGGGGAAGCTGGTGAGGGACATCGTGTGGACCCCAGGCAGAGCCTGCCGCCTGAGTGGTGGGGTGCAGAAAGGCAAGCGCCCCACCGGAGACAAGTGTCACCTGTGTGTCCCAGGCGTGTCTCCAGCTGGGAGAGACACAGAGAGCCAGGTCCCCCATGGCCTGCATTGCACGGTGACAACTCCTCCTCTCTCTCCCCGAGCTGACGGGCACCTCCTAGGGACAGGCTTCTCCTGACCTGTGGGGTACGAGGTGGCCCCCCCGGGGGAGCCCCCAGCATGGAGAGCTGGACCCCCTCAGATGTGACTAGGCAGCTGCGGTGACCTTGGGCACCCCACCGGAGGGCTGCCCCCTGCCCAGCACTTGCAGCTTCAGCTTTGGGTAGAGGAGTGTGCTAAGCCGTGTTCGACTCTTTGCGACCCCTTGGGCTGTAGCCTGCCGGGCTCCTCTGTCCGTGGGATTTTCCAGTAAGAGTACTGGAGTGAGTTGCTATTTCCTTCTCTGGGGATCTTCCTGACCCAGGGATCAAACCCACGTCTCTTATGTCTCCTGAATTGACAGGCGGGTTCTTTACCATGAGTGCCGCCTGGGGAGCCCAGGGCCCTGGGGCAAACACGCAGGTCACACTCAGGTGCGGGGCTGGCCTGCATCCCCTGGCCCAGTCCCCTGACCATTGCAGGGCCCCCGACGGGGACCCGAGCCTTGAGACGGGGTGACGCTGCCCCAGGTCTCGAGCTCGCCGTGGTCCAGGCCTGATGGGTGGGGCCCTGCCCGGGGGGGCATGGCGGCTGCACGGCTTCTCTGGGAGGCGCCTGCTGGGGCTCTGCAGCCAGCTGCTTGGAGCCGTAGGGCCGGGCCCCGCGAAGGGCCCCTGAGCTGGCCGGACAGGTGCAGTCATGTGCTAACTGGGTGAAGCAGGAGACGGCGGCCTGGGGGCCATGGGGGCCGTGGGGGCCGGTCCAGCCTTGGCGCAGCCGTGCACTTGGACAACAGGCTTCCCAAGCCCCACGGTGCCCACCTTTGCCGCCCCAAGGACTGTGCAGGAAGTACCCGGTGCTAATAAATAACTTTGGAGTCACAAAACACCACCTTTATCATGCTGATGGGCAACGGAAGCAGGGAGGCTGAGGGGAGGCCGGCAGGCTTGAAACGGCTCATAACCGGCCCTCCTGTGGCTGTAGCGCTGAGCACCAGGCGCCGAGGTCTAAGACCCAAGCTGATTAGAATTTTTTACAAGTTATTTTTTACGCGAGTAATAACAGCTCTTTCGAGACAATAACACGGCATAGGAAGGGTTTTAAAGATCCTCGGGAATGGGAATTTGATTAGCAATCAGGCCGGGCTCTCCTCTCCGCCTGGGGCGGCTCTAATTTCATGCATTTATGTTCTTTTTATTGTCTTTCCCTGGGGGTACCGAGGAGCTCCTTCCGATGAGCCAGACTCCTTTTCGAGACGGAGGTGTCTCTCCCCAGCCGGGACTGGGGCAGGAGACGCCTGGACGTGTAGTCCGGCCAGGTAAGCCCAGGAGACCAGCCTCTGGCAGGTGAGGCAGGCCTGGTGCGGGCGGGCCGTGGCCCCGGGCTGGGCCAATGGGCCACCAGGTGGCGGTGGAGGACCGGCTGGGCGGCCAGGCCGTCCCCGCTGAGCGTGGGGTGAGGTCGGGGCTCCCAGGCCCGGGCCCCTTCACCCCGCCCCGGCCCAGGCCACTAGACAACCACAGGGTTGTTGAGGGCAGAGGGCTTCCGAAAGGCAGGCCGGGCCAGCGGTGCAGCTTCTGGCCGGGTGAGGACTCCCCACGCTCACAGGCCCCGACAGTATGCTAGGGTCTCGGGACCCCCCAGGAGTCACAGCCTGGGAGGGGGTACGTCCTCTCAGGACAGCCCGCCCCTCGAGGGGCCCACTCTGTGGACCGCAGGAGCCCCCTGCTCACGCTGTGCCCGGGGGGATGAGCCGCAGGCGGGCCGCCCCCGGGGAAGGGGAGGGGCTCCCAGCCTGCAGGGGCCTGGCCAGCGGCACTCGGGGGGCACCCCCGCACCCCCTCTCCTTGCCGTGTGGGAGCCACACAGTGTCCTGGGAGCAGCCTGAGCCCTGTGGTGGGGGCTGGGTCACGGGGTCATGGGGTCACGGACCACACTGGGGCCCCTGGTCAACCCTCCCGAGGGCGTTGTCAGTGAGGGGGGTGAGTCCTGCCTGAACAGGAAAGACAGGGAGGTGGGGAGCGTCCTGGGGGCTGCTCTGAGAACGGGCTCAGGGCTGGGGGAGTCGGTGGGTCCCCAATCTCTCCCTGGGCAGGGCTCTGGGTGCCTGTGTGTGTGGGCAGTGGGCAGGCGTGGGGTGCCACGCTGCCTCCGGCCAGGGTGGGAGAGGTTTTGGAAAATGTCCCAAGGTGGCCTTTCATTCTGTCTTGTGCTTCCCAGCTGTCGGGCGGATGCCCTGAGGCCCGTGGGGACAAGGAGATGCCCTCTGGGGGGCCCTGGACACAGCTTCCTGTGGCCCTTCTTTGCTCAGGCCTGACTCTGTGGACATACTTGCTTCCCTGCGGGACGCCGCCCTGGTGGTCAGGCAGACCCAGAGGGAGCAGACCTCCTCACCGCAGATCCGAACCCCACAAGAGGGGCTCTGTGCGGTGGGCGTCGGTGGGTGGGGTCTCAGGAGACGCGATCTCTCCGCTTCCCTGGGGGGCCCCGCCCCTGGCTGGCTGGCCGGCCTCACTCAGGCGGCCCACCCCTCCATCAGCCTGCCCAGGTGACGGGTGGCCGGCCCCTGAGCCTGTCTCAATTCATTTTCTCCGCACCCCACCCGTGGTCCTACACGGCCATGCTCCCTGCGCGTGAGTGTGGGGGAGTGCTGAAAAATTACCTGCCACTGGCGCTTATTTAAATCCTGGGGTGATTTATGAGTGTGGACAGTTTTAAGGCCACCGCCGAGCAGGTAGTTAGCCAGACTGCTGAACCGACAGTTTCCAAAGTGAGCGCAAAGGCACAGGCCGGCGGCTCCGCGTCCTCCTGCAGCCCCCACGTGGCCCAGCGCCTCCTCCAGGGGACACCCTCGTGGGGCGAGCCCTGGGTGTCCTGTCTGACCTCAGGCTGCTCTGGGAGGGGCCGGGGGGCCTCAGGGCAGGTGGCCTGCGTAGGGTGGGCTGTCGTGGCCCCAGGAGGGCTTGGGAGCAGGGTGCGACCCCGTGGTCCCTCGCTGGCTGAAGGGACGGGGCGGTAGGAGAGGAAGGGAGGCTGCGGTGAGACTTTCAGTCTGCCTCTGAGCGCGGCCGAGGACACGGGGTAAGGACAGATGGAGGAGGGGCGGGGAGGGCTGCGAGTCCAGTGTGAGGCCCTGGACTCCTCCCTGAGGAGGGGACCCTGCCGGTCAGGTTCCCGCCCCCACCCCACGGCGGAGCCATAAGGAGATGCCCCTGCCAGCAGCTTCCAGGGCTTCTGTGCCACCCTGTGTACATATGTGTCGTGTGTGTGCTGATGTACATGCTATTTCTAAAGGCATAGGCATGTGTATGCGTGTGTAGAGGTACAGGTGTGTGGTCAAGTGCACACATGTCGTGTGTGTGTACACGTGTGTGTGCTGATGTACACAGCATTTCTGCAGGTGTAGGCATGTGTATGCATGTGAGGGGATATGCGTACACAGGTGTGGGCATGTACATGCGTGTCGTGTATGTGTACATGGCGTTTCCGCAGGTGCAGGCCTGTGTATGCATGTGTAGGGGATGTGTGCACACAGGTGTGTGGGCACGTACACACCCGGCCCTCTGGTGCCTCTCCCCAGTTCGGTGGGGAAGTGTAGGCCCCAGCGCCTGACAGCAGCTGCCCTGTGCCTTGGTCCTCCCGGTGTGGACTAAACTGGGTGGAACGTCTGTGACAGACCTTTGTGGTTGACCTCCAGCCCTGCCTAAACCAGGGGAGCCCCCGGGGCAGGACAGGGTGGGCAGAGGGGTGCTGGCGGGGCCGGGCTGGGGGCTGCCTGGGGCCTGCAGCAGGTGGCCCTGTGCTCTGGCGCCTGGTGGGTCCTTGGGGCCCCGGCCTCTGCCTGCCCTTCCATCAAGGTGGGCTGGCCTGATGGCCACTGAGGGCACCTCTGGCTCTGAGTTTCCCTGGTTCTGAGATTCTTGAGAAGGGGGTGCTGGACCCGAGACCCCACCCCAGCAGAGAGGGGTGCTCCTTCGGAGCCCAGTCTGGCTGCCAGAGCTCTGGCCGGGCCAGGTCTCCCTGTGCCTGGTCACTTGGCATCATCTGCTTCACGGACACCAGCCCTGCTAGCCTGGCACTGCACGGCCGAGTGTCCCCTCTGGGGTGGACGCCTGGGCTCAGGGGCTGAGCAGTGGGAGCCCTGAACGGGCCCTGGTGAGGCAGGTGCGTGGTCAGCATGCGGGAGGAAGGAACCAGTGGACGCTGGGAGGTCAGGAGGAAAGGGGGCGGCCGAGGTGGGCCTCAGGGGTGGCCGGCGCTGGCTGTCACTGGCACACCGACCTCCCCGGCTGCCGTGTCTGGGGCAGGAAGGGGCGATGCTTCTCTCGGTTTGCACGACACCCTCCCAGATCCAGACGAGGGGTGCTGGGAGGGGGCTGCCCGTCTGCCGAGGCAGGATGGCCCAGTGTGCCATGGGGACATGCAGGGGCCCTGAGAGAGAGGCCAGATGTGACAGGCCCACGGCCGGTCTGGTGGGGCACCTCCCGGGTGCTGCGGCCGGAACTCGAGGGTGGTCCTGAGGCCCGAGGTGCCCAGCGGCCTGGATGCCGGGGGTGCAACTGCAGGGGCGCCAAGCGGAGTGCGGCTGCGGGTCACAAGTGCACACCCGCAGCTTGTGAATATTTAACAGGGCCTAACAAAAGCGCATGCATAATTAACCAGGCAGACACAGAGAAGCCGGAATAATTTGTCTTCTTAAAGGGGGTTTGGTAATTTGTTAAGCTGTTTTGAAATCTGCAGACTAGCTGCGGGAGCCGTTCTGATTTCTAAATTAATTTGTGTGATTTAGAAAGTGGGAACTTCACAGCCGCCTCTTGGTTCTGCGGTGGGGGGAGGTTCCTGGCTTGGCACGGGCTCTGAGGCGTGTTGTGTGTTTGTTGATTGATCAAAATTGATTAGCTGATCAGCATGTTCATTCATGGAGCCCCCGTGGCCTCTGGGATCCAGTGCTCAGGACCCAGAGGCCCCAGCTCCCAGGTGAGGAGGGTGATGTGACCTCGCTGCTTTGGAGGCTGAGTGGCACCCATGTCCTCAGAGGCCGGTCCTAACAGCACCCTCTGGGGCTGGTGGCGGGCGAGCCTGTCTGGGAGGCTTGGAGACGCGGGACCATCCCTGGCACCGTCCTCGGCCAAACTTGAGGTCGGTTGACCACCTGCGACTTAAGGACTAGACTCCTCACGGTGAGCCGGGACTTAGGAGTCCCTTGGGTCAGCACAGGAAGAGACCCCCCGTTTCCCGCCCGGGGTCTCTGAACCACTGTGAGTTCTGGGGGATTCATGGGGCTGCCCTGCTGGCGCTGAGCCCCGTGGAGACCAGGTCGCGGTCCCCTCAGGCAGCAGCTGCGGGCTTGGGCGTCAGGCTCAGCCCGTGAGTACTTGCCCCCGTTGGGCGGACAGGAGGTCCTCGCTCAGCTGCGGAGCTGCGTGGACGGCCAGGCGGTGGGTAGCGACGGTCACTGGGCGGAGGCCTCGGGGCCAGGAAGGCCAGCGCTTGTCCGCTGTCTCCTCATCTCCTTGCATCGGGCTGCAGCTTGGACTGGGCGGGGTGGCCCCCTGGAGCTGAGGCCTGCGGGGAGGGGGAATCCCCTCCCCTCTCCCCACTCCATCTCCACTGCCCCAGCCCTGGCAAGCCCGGGGTATCTCCCCCATGCCCCCAGCCCTGGCAAGTCTCTCCCACACCCTGAGGGGTCGCTGGGCTGAGGCCGCCACGCCTCTACCTCCTCTCCTTCCCACAGTGAGCCCTCAGCGTCTGCTCCACGGCTGGGTGAGTCCTGAAATTCTCTCTCCATTAAAAATAAACGCCCCATTTTATCTGCCTGAAATGACTCTTCTCTGATTGTCTCCGCGAGCCGTTGTGTACGGAGGACCATAAAATCATCTTGCGGCCATTAATCCCCTGTATCCGCTTGGACCTAATTCTTGTTAAAAATACCCTGTGCTCCGGCTGCCTGGGGAATCGGAGTGAGGTCTGGGAGCCCTGGGATGGATGAGCTGGGCAGGAGAGCGTCCTGAGAGGTAGACGGGCCGGGCGGCACACGGCAGCCTGAGAGGATGTGGTTTTCCGTCCACTGTGGGATCCCTGGCCCTGGAGACTCAGGCGGGCCCCGGCAGGCCAGGGCCCCAGGACGTGTCAGCCCCCGGCTCCCCCACCCCCAGGCGCCTGTGCTCGGCCAGATGTTCGCAGAGGCTTTCCCCTTTGAGGGAAGGGCTGGGCGGCAGGGAGCCCAGCCCTCGGGTGGCGCGTGGGTCGCGGGGCAGGCCTGCGGCTTCCGCCTGCCACCCCCCAGTCCCCATGCAGACGGAAGCTGAGTCTGGCCCCCCAGGCGTGCTGACCAGGCCTGAGGGTGCAGTGCAAGCCAGGGGCGGGGGGCGGGGGGGGGCAGACCGGAGCTACGGGGGGACCCTGCCCCCCACCACCCACCACCCACTGCTGGGGGTCACACCCTCCCTCCCCTTGAAAGGCAGCGGCCACCTTTCTGCGTCCCCCCCGGGGCGCCACCCACAGTCACGCCTGGTGCCGCGGCGGGGTCACTGCCCGACTGCCACCACCCGCCCTGGGGCAGAGGATCCCTAGGGCGAGTCCTGCCGGGACTGTGGTTCCAGGACTGCAGGGGCCCGGGGCCGGGGTGACAGGCCCAGAGCTGTGTCACCTCTCTGCCACTCACAGTCACAGCGGTGTGGGAACCAGGTCCGGGGCTGAGGGGCCTTGGCCTTCGGGGTGGGCTGGGTTGGGAGGTCCCCCCGAAGGTCCGGCCCTGCCTGGCTGCCGCTGGCCCCTGCAGAGGGCCTACAGGGGGCAGGAGGGCTGGAGGCCCCAGGACAGACGCCAGACTTGGCATCACCTAATCTCAGAAGTGACATTGCCTCTCTCTTCTAGTCACTGGAAGCCTGAGACTTCATCCAGGGCAACCCCAGGGCGGCGGCCATAAGGACTCTAATAACCAGGGGTCCCTGGCGGCTGGGGGCGCCTCTCTGTCTCCCTGCGTCCTGTCCAGGCACTCATGCCTGCCCCGCCCCGCCCCGCCGAGCGGCAAGCCCATCCCACCCCCTGGCTGGCCCCAGGCGAGCAGCCGTGGGGACTGGCCTTGTGTGACTTGCCAGGCTCGGCCATAAAGGTGGGCAGTTTCACCTGGCTCACTGGGAACTGGCTGCCAAGCTGTGGCGAATGGGCGGCCGCAGCAGAGCCCTGGCCCCGCAGGGCGGCGGCCCCGGGCACGGTCGCCACAGCTGCACAAGCGACCCCTCCTCTCGCGGGACTGGGGCTCTTCGCCCGCCCGGCACCTTGGGCCCCACTCCGAGTCCGGCTTCTGGACGCAGGAGCTGGACACAGCCCGCTTCCACACCCACATGGCCACCTGTCCCCAGGCGCAGTGGCTGCGTGGAGGCCCCTGGGAAGCGGACGCCGCGTTTGCCTCTCTGCACGACTGGACGGCGCAGCCTGGGTTTGGCCTGGGGTGAGTGGAGGGGCACTTGGGGGGAGCCCCCCGCCCCTCGTCGCCCCCTGCCTCCTGCCCCAGCCTGCACTTTGACCTCATCCTGCTGGTAGACCCATGTTCTGGTGGCCGCCCGCTGCGGGTGGTCCTCACGGCTCCCATTTGGGGTCCCTCTAAACTGCAGCTTCGTGGGACCCACTGTCTCCACGAAGCCCCTGGGGTCCCACCCTCTCTGCCAAGCCCCCCCCCCGGGTAGCGAGCGGAGAGGTCCCCGCTTCTCCAAGACACACGATGCCGTAAAAGCCGACGCCCCGCAGACATGGAGGCTTTAAACGACATTTCACCTTATGAGCAGTTTTATCACAAAGTAGATTTCCCGCTGAAGTTCCATCAGCCGCTCCCCGCAGGCCCCACTTGGCTCTGGCATGGCGCTCCTGATCACTGAAGAGCTTACGGATTGGAGGGGATGGGGGGTCTGCCCTAGGGCCCCGCCCAGTGACCCAAAGGCCCTTGTCCCCACCCTGACCCGCAGGGCAGTGACAGGCCTAGCAGCACCTGCCAGGACAGGCCGAGGGGGCTGACCTCGCAGGCAGGAGCCGTGGGCCCCTCCTCTGAGCTGGGGCCAGCCCGGACGACCTCGGAGGCTCTGCGGGCCTGAGGACCCTTGAGGGTCATTCAGCGCTGGCCCCAGTGGAGTGGTCCCCGTGTGGCTGCAAAGAGCCTGCTGGGGGCAGAGACCCTGAAGTGACTGGGAAAGGGCTGGGCCTCGTGTGCCTCAGAGGGAAGCAGGGCCGTGCGCCAGCCTTCTGGCTCTGAGTCACCCACCTGCAGACTTGTCTGGGGGCTTCTGCCTGGGCTGGGAGAGGTGTTTCCCACCGGATGGGTGGACCTTCCTGATCCCCAGATGGGAATCTGCGGGAGCCCCTGCTAGACTCCCTACTGATCGGGAGAGGCAAGGGTGTGATGAGTTCTCCTGAGGAGGAAGGGACAGTAGGGTGGATAGTTATCCTCACTGTGAATGGATGGCTGTAATTTTGACCCTGACCCTGAGAGGGAGAGACCAGCTGTAGCCTGGAGTGAAGCCCCCTGCTCTCCTGATGCCGGCCCCTATACTCCTCCACGGCCTTGGGAGGCAGCCTCCCAGGTGAGAGGCTGAGGACCCTAGGCCTTGACACCTGCAAGACAGGATGGGTGACAGCCTTGACCAGCCCCCAAAGCAGATAGATTGCGGAGTCTGATCTGGGGTCTCCATAATGCTTCCCAGATGGTGCTAGAGGTAAAGAATCTGCCTGCACATCATCTCTAGTTGAACGGTGAGGAAAGTCCTGCTCTTGCTTTTAACTCACTCCTTTTGACGTGAAGAAGCCCCCACTCCACCCTGCCCCGAGACAGCCGGCCCCTCCCGCCAGCCTCTGTGTAATTAACGCCGAGCCTGAGGTGCTGGCGAGTCTGGCTGATTAGTTTTTTTATTAAAATAATGCCGCCTTCCAGGCAATCAGGGGGAATTGCATGAAACTCAGCAGTTTTCACTGCTTATTTATGGTAACGTCGCACAGTGGACAGTCTCATTACCGTCTGTAAATACCCAGGGTCGTGTCCTTGGTGGTGAAATACTGCCTTCCTGGATGGCGGGGCGTGGCGAGCTGACTCCTCGGGGACTATACAACCCACTGGAAGTGATTACCATGTACTTTAAGAGGGCATCTGACAGTCTCATCTGGTGCCTTAGATAGAGCCTCTTAGGGGCCCGAAGTCCAGGAGGATGCATGAGGCGTAGGAGGGGCTGACCAGAGACGGACGGGGCAGGGGGTCTGAAACTGGGGCGGACCCCTCAGGGCTCTTGGGGAAACGCAACCGGCCTCGGTCCCCACCAGGAAGCAGGACACGGGGAGCCGGCCCGGCGGAGAGGAGGCTGGTGCTGAGGGGCGGGGCCGGGGCCTGAGGTCCCCACGACTGTGGGTGTGGGGTGGGACTGCCACGTGGGCGAGGGGAATGCTGGGGCCCCTTCAGCATCTCTACCTTGCCTCCAACTGGGGCTCATCGTGGGGTCGATTCAGGATAAGACACCAGCTTTCCTTTCTGAGTAAGCGCGGGTCAGGAGTGGTGTGTGTGGGACATGGTTGGTCAGGGTTCTTCAGGGGAACGGCCCACTGGGGGTGGCTTTCTAGGAAGAGGTTCACGGTGAGGGGTGGGCTCCAGTGGTGTGCAGGCGGAGAGATCGCTACCTCGGCCGTCTGCAGGCTGGGCCCAGGAACGGGGGCGGAGGGGGGGGGTAGAAGTCCTGAGATCTGAGAGCTGCAGACCTGGGCTTAGATCCCAGTCTGGGCTTTCCTGGTGGCTCAGCTGGTAAAGAATCCACCTGCAATGCCAGAGTCCTGGGTTCATCCCTGGGTCGGGAAGGTCCCCTGCCGAAGGGAAAGGCTACCCACTCCAGTGTTCTGGCCTAGAGAATTCCATGGACTGTACAGTCCATGGGGTCGCCAAGAGTCAGACATGACTGAGCGACTTTCACTTCACATTTTCAGGGTCTGAAGGCCAGAGAACAGGAGGCCCGCGGGCAGGCGGCCAGGGCCCTGCAGTGAGGTGGGAGTGGGGGAACCGCCCGCTCTGCTTGGGCCCCACTCAGGCCTCCAGGACGAGTCTGCCTGCACCTCGGCCGCCGTCGGATTCACGGGCTCAGCCAACTGACAGCCGCCTTCCACACCCGGAGGAATGTCTTACCAGGCGTGCCCGCCTACCCAGGCCTGGCAGGTCGACACTGAAGTCAGCCACTGCAGAGACCCTGATGGGCAAGAAGACACTTGGAAAGTCCATGATGGGGGAGGGGCTGGAGACAGAACGACTGTCCATTCGTGATGGGAAAAACCCCGGGTAACCAGCCTGCCCCAGGCAGCCGGCAGCGACCCCTCCCCTGGGTCGTCAGGGCTCTGCCGACTGGGGGCCCCTCCCGCAGGCAGCGTGCGAGCCATGGATGAAGCAGTGCTGTGATGGACCGCTGCGGGAGGCACCACGCCCACCTGGTGATGGAGCGGCCCGAGGCACGGTGGGCCTGACACCGTCCACTCACGCTGGGCAGCCTGGCCACCTGGGCACGCGGCGTCCCACTCTCGGTGTCCGCCGCCCACCTGGCCCAAGCCAGGAGCTGCTTCTCAAAGGGAGAATGGTTACCTGCTTGCTGCACAAGGTCCTCTGATGGGATTCTATGCCACCCTGCCCTCCACACGCCGGGGCTCCTGTAGGCAACATGCAGGGAATCCCTCCCGGCCCCCGTAGGCAACTGCCACCCCCTGGTTGCAGGGACGTGCAGTTTGCTTTTCCTTCGTCCCTGCTCGGAGCTGGGGGAACCCCACTGGGTGCCTGTCCCTCACCCCCACAGAGGTGCTCGAGCCCCATGCCTCCTCCTTAGCGTTCGGGGGGAAAAGGGGACGTCCTGCCAGTCCCAGGTCGTCGGGTCCACATGTCCCCGCCTCCCGCAGGCCAGGCGCCCACGTCCTGCTCCCCTCGTCGGGGTTATGGTGCAGCCGCCACGGCTTCCGTGGGCCAGACGGTGGCACGAGGGGGCGGTATGTGCCTGAGACGAGGTGGTGGGGACATCCTGGCTCTGTGGGGCTGGGGAGCCTGCCTGCTGGGCGCCAGGGGCTTGTCAGGACCTGGGTCTGGAGCAGTGGCTGCCACGGGCTCAGCCGGTGAGGTTTACCCGGCCCACGTCAGCCTCCAGGCTGCACCCGCCCCATGCGTGGCCAGGAAGCGCTTCTCCAAGCCTCGGGGGTGGCGCCGTCTCTCCAGTCCCTCCGGGGGCATGCGGAACTTGGGGGTTTGGCAGCAGGCAGAGCTCCGGGTCCCCAGTGGGCTCCTGAGCTCAGGGCGGCTGCTGGAGAGGAAAAAGGACAGATGCTTTTCCCGCTGTGCCCTCAGGAACCCCAGAGAGATGCCTGGGGCCGGCGGGGAGGGGCCTGTGGACTCATCCAAGGGGACAGGGGTCTGAGCTCCGTTTACCCCAGACGCCCTGAATGCCCTCTCTGATTTAGGGACCACAACGAAATGCAAGGCCCCCTCAGAGTCTCCCCCTGGATGTCTGGCCTGACCCTCATCAGAGGCCCTCTGAGCTTCGGGTCCCAAGCCAACGCGGAGACCTGAAGGAGCCCTGAGGGGGTTTCTGGCCACGGGCCCTGTGTCTTCTGGAGCAGACGGCTTCCCACGTGGTACCAGCAAGCGCTGGGGTTCAGGCTACACGTTAAACCAGGAATTTAGGGATTTGAGTGTGTGTTCTCTCTCTTCGAAGTCCCAGTTCTGACCGCAGTCACCCGGCACCCGGAGTCATCCTGCCTGCTCAGTGCCGGGAGGCCCTTCCTACCTGCTTCCCTCCAGCCCAGCCCGGGGTCCTTGGATATTCAAAGCCAATGCCACGTGTGCTGGGTGGAAACATGCCCTCCTAAATGATGGGGAGGTTTTCCCGGCTTGAGCCCCGCTGGGCAGGTCACCCAGTCCCGCCCACACTGTTTCCATGGAGACGTGTGACCTCCGCTCCGTGCCTGGTACCACGTCTGAGTCATTCAAGTGTCTTGGTTGCAAGGGACAGAACCTGCCTCCAGGTCTCTTAGGCAGAAAAGCAGCCTGTTGGCCGGACATCAGGTGGCTCACAGGGTCGCCGGGGGTCTGCGTAACCAGGCTCGGGAAATGAGCAGGAACGGGGAAGTCTGGTGACGGGAGACAGGTACGGAATCGCTGCCCACACTGCTGCTGTGACCGCCGGCTTCGGAGACGGTACCCGTCCCCTGCCTTCTCTCGCCGGCTTTCCAGCTCGCCGACTGGAGGGTGCGGGTGGACTGGACGTTAGCTCAGTTGCTGCCCCAGATCCGTTCTGCCCACCAAACAGCGCGGGGCCGGTGGAGCGATCCTGAGACCCACCGCAGGCTCCCGCCCTGGGAGCAGCTGCAGGCATGGTTCCCAACCCCCTCGTGCCTTACAGCTGTTGAATCAGACCTCGTGGGACTCACCAAAACCCCCTTCTTCCAGTGTGAATTGACCAATCCAGCCTGGGAGCCCTGAAGCACTGCGCCCAGGAACCCCAGTAAACCCAGAGGGTCCAGCCTCTCTCCCCACCTTGGTGAGGGGGGAGACGCTGTGCCTCGTCTAGGGCCCGAGAGCCTCTCTTCGATTGCTCTGGCGGTCTCTGCTGAAGCAAGGCTCGCTTTCCAGCGTGGGTGTTAACCCACAAGCCTCCCGGGTAGGTAGGACAATGCAGCTGGGGTCACGACAGGTGAAAGGGGGGTCCTCACCCTGGGGTCTGGTGAATCTGAAAGCCTGTTGATCGGTTCATGCTTTTGAAGCTCCAGGGGCTCCCTGTTCCCTGCAGAGTCATACCTGATCCCCCAGCGTGGCACCCCAGGGCCCCAGGGTCTCAGCCCCACACGTCCGAACTCCTCTCCTGTGGCCCAACAGCTACGTGCTTGTTGGAAGCAGGAAGCCCGGGAGAGGACGTGGGTCTCAGGGGTTGGCCAAGCCCCCAGGACACCCGCAGACTCTGTCCTCTCCCTGGGTCCCCGTGGTGTCCGGGCCCTCAAGGCTTCCCCCCACGTCCCAGGCTGCCTCCATCGGGCTCCCATAGGCTCCCAGCTGAGCCCCGGGTTCTGGAGCCCAGCACCCAGGGCAGCCCAGTGCCAGGCTCAGACTCTCCCCTCTGTGGGCGCCGGGTCCCTCCCCCAAACCCTTGTTGCCAGGAAACAGCAGACAATGACCGACACCTCTGGGGCTTCCGGAGCCTGCCCACCTGCAACTGTGCTCCTCTGTCTCTGCAGTGGATGGAGCTCCTCAGGCCCAGAATGTGAGGGCTGAGGGGTCCCATCCCGCTTTACCTGCCAGGAGCCCCATGGGGAGCGGAGTGGCTGGGAAGGGGCAGGCTGGGCCCTGGCTGCGGGGCGGGGGGCGCAGGGCTGCTTTACCCGGGTGTTGAATCTCACCCAGATTCAATGCTTCTTTCCAGGCTCCCCGGCAGGCAGGGTGAGCATGCCTGGAAGGATGGGACCAGAAGCTGCCTCCTCTGTCCCACCCCGCTTGCAGGGGGAGTTCCTGAAGCTGGCCTGGGACGGCTGGGAGTGAGCCACCTGTCTGGGGGTGATCTCAGCAGCATGGGGGTGTGGGACGTGGGCAGGGCTTGCTCATGGTCTCTGGCTGCTGGGCCCCTGGCCTCAGTCCCTGCGGGCCGCTGACCCTAGCCCTAGCCCCGGCCGGGCCCCCGGCTGTCTGGCTTCACACCCCCAGGGCTCCTCCTGGGAGTGCCTGGCACTTCCTCCTGCCTGGTGCAGAGGCTGAGACTGCTCTGGGCAGGGCTGTGGGCCTTGCATTGGGAAGTGGGGGATGAGGAGGTGCACGGCAGGGTCGTGGTGAGCTGAAGGGGACCAGTGACCTCGGGTCAGTGGGCGGATGTCACAGCCCAGCCACAGTGAGGCTGGGATCTGGGCCTGGGCCCCGGGTTCTGCAGCCCCCACCCCCTGCCCCACCCCCTGCCCTGGGGACGCAGACGTGGACCACGGAACGTCCCGTTCAAGTCCCCTTGTCTTGGGTCTGTGTTTCAGAGCCATACCTACGTGTTAGCTTCACTCGGGGCTCTAGTAGGAACTTTCCGGATCCAGCGTTCCCAGAGTCCCTGTCTCTGGCCTTGCTCCAGGGATTCGGGTTCTGCCACAAGCGGATGTCAGGGCTGCCAGGGGGAAATTATAGGCTGCTCCGGCTGACACTGAAGTCGCATCCCCAACTGCTCCCTTCATCCCCGGCTCGGTGACGGCCGGGGTGGGGGGAGTCCCGCTCCAGCTGGGACTTCAGGGCCTCAGGGGCTGCTCGGCATGGGGGGTGTGCGCCAGCCCCGCTGTGTAGCAGCCGCGGGATGAGTCAGAATAAATTAGCATGCTAACGAGGGGGAACTGCACAGGAACCATCTGGAACAAGGCAAGTTGTCATCGGAAGAGCCAAGCTGCTCCCAGAGCCATACTTAACGCTTCAAACCCACCCCTCGCCCCCTCCCACAACCCGGGAGCTGGTTCCGTGCCACCCCGGCCCTGAGGCTTTCCCAGGGTCCCAGGGAGGGCGCAACGCAGAGATCGTCTCTGAGCTTACGGTCTCAGTGTCCAGGGAGGGTGAGGCTCCGAGGACCAGGGTGGTAGAGGACCCTGCCTCCACCCCGGGCGCCTCAAAGGGGATGGTGGTGCCCACAGCTGGGAGGTCAGGAACCTCGGCCCCCAGACTCAGATGCTCACAGACATTCACGCGCACGTGTTCCCTCTCCGTCTGACACACATGCTCTCTCATTCTATACCCCCTCTGACTCAAGCCGGGTGTGCTGTGTCAATACTTAGACCTGGAGTGACTCCCCGCCAGATGGAGCAGTGATTGGGGGCTGGGGGTGCTGCACAGATACTCAGGAATCTGCCTTTTGAAATGTCTGGCTCTCACCGTGGGTCCGTGTGCGTGAGAAACCCGTTTTGGGTCCTGGCTCCGCACCCGCTTTGTGGAGTCAGTTAAGTCCTTCAAGCCTCTTCCAGCCTCAGTTTCCCTGTTGGATTAAGGGCGACAGTAGCAAACGTGTGTTCCAGAGCTGAGGCTGGAGCGTCACACTGCAGGACAACTCACGGGGGCCACGACCTGGAGGAGGCCGGATGGATCCTTAGCAGCTTCAATACAGACATTTATTGAGGTGACAAAAAATCTGAGTTACAGAAGATGCTATTGTTGTTGTTCAGTCGCTAAGTCATGTCTCATTCTTCGCGACCCCATGGGCTGCAGCAAGCCAGGCTTCCCTGTCCTTCACTATCTCCCGGAGTTTGCTTATGTTGATGTCCATTGAGTCAGTGATTCTATCCAACCATCTCATTCTGTCACCCCCTTCTCCTCCTGCCCTCAATTCCTTCCCAGCATCAGGGTCTTTTCCAAGGAGTCGGCTAATCCCCTGGCTAAATGGGTCAAGTTGCTGCAGGTATGCAAGCACCGGCCATTTGGAAAGATTAAACAAACATGATCTATATAACAGGCTTTGAGGTTAACATTTTAAAGACTTTTGCATTTATAATTCAGTTGTTAATTTACTGTGGTATTTCCCATGATTTTGCTGTATAGATTTTGATAATAAGTTACTTATTGCATTAAATGTTAATCACTGTTATGTGTTTTCTGAGTCTTGAATTGTTCTTCAGACCAAATTGCTCTTAGTCTTTTTTAGTGCTTTTTAACTTTATCTAATATGGATGTTACCACCTCTTTTATTGTTTGTGTTCGCCCAACACATCCTTTATTTTTTGCTTGTGGGATCTTAAGTTCCCTGAGCAGGGATTGAACTTGGGCTCCCAACAGTGGAAGCATAGAGTCCCAGCCCCTGGACTACTGGGGAATTCCTTTTCCTTTCTTTTTTAACATTCAAGTATTTTATTTTAGGTATGCTTTGTGTAAAGAGTGCATATTTGTATCGTTGTCTTTAAAGAGAGTGTCTATTATCAAAACAGACATGTTTGTTGGTACATCTGTTATTTATGCTGTGTTTTCCTTGTTCTCTCCTTGTCTTTGGCTTTGGGAGTTGTTTACTATTTTATTTTTCTCTAGTGTTTTGGAAGATTTAGTTCTTATTTGTATTCCCTTGGTGGTAAATTCTAAGTTTACAATGTATGTTTAAACCAGTGTTATTGAGATAATTGACGTACAATCGCATGCAAAGTACACACTTTGAAAAGCTTTGACATATTATACACATTTGTGAAACCACCACCAAAATCTGGGAAATGAACAAATCCATCGTAAACTATCTTCATGTCCTTTCTCCTTGCTGTCTCTTGCCCTGTTCCTCCCTCCCCGGGAAACCACTGATCTGCTTTCTGTCATTCCAGATTAGTTTGCATTTTAGAATTTAAGTGGAATAATAAAATATGTCCTCTTCTTTGTCTGACTTTTTTCACTCAGGGTAATTATTTTGTGATCCCTCCCTGTTGTAGCGTCTGTCTACAGTTCATTCCCTTAACTGCTGAGTGGTGTCCCACTGCGTGGATAAACAAATAATGCATCTCTTCACCTGACGGTGGATATTCCAGTTGTTTCCAGATTTGGACTGTTACCAAATAAGCTGAGGGAAACATAAATGCCTAGTATTTGTGTGGACATGAGGCCTCTTTTCCCCTGGATACTTAGAAGTAGAATGTCAGGTCATATCCAGGGGCGTGTGAGTGTTCGTGCATGCTCAGGTGTGTCCAATTCTTTGTGACCCCCATGGACTGCAGCCCGCCGGGCTCCTCTGTCCATGGGATTTTTTAGGCAAGAACACTGGAGTGAGTTGCCATTTCCTCCTTCAGGGGATGACAGAGGATGAGATGGTTGGATGGCATCACTGTCTCGATGGACATGAGTTTGAGAAGTTCTGGGAGATGGTGAAGGACAGGGAATCCAGGCATGCTGCAATGCGTGAGGTCACAAAGAGTCAGACACGGCTGAGAAACTGAACAACAATAATAAGCATGCTGTTTTGGTAACCGTAGCTTTGTAGTCTAGTTTGAAATCAGGGAGTGTGATATAACTTGATTTGTTTTTCTTTTTGAAAATTGCTCTGGCTATTTGGGCTCTTTTGTGTTTCCACGGAAATTTTAGAATTACTCTTTCTGGTTTTGTGGAAAATTCCATTTGCATTTTGGTAACAAAACAAAAAGACCACCTCCTGAATAGGAGAAGATATTTGCAGATAATATTTTTGTGAAGAGGTTAACATCCAAAATATACGATGAACTCGTTCAACTCAACATAAAAAAAAAATACAACCTAATTATAAAATGGGCAGAGAGCCTGAGTAGACATTTTTCCAAAGAAGACATATAGATATATGTCTATATATATATATCATATACCAAAAGATACATGAAAAGATACTCAGCATTCCTACTCACCAGGGAGATGCAAATCAAAACCACAGTGAGATATCACTGCACCCCTGTCAGTAAAGCTGTCATCAAAACGACAACCAGTGACGAGCGCTGCTGAGGATGTGGAGAAAAGGGACCCCTTGTGCTCTGTTGGTGGGAATGTGAATTGGTGCAGTCACTCTGCAAAACAATATGAAGGTTTCTCAAGAAACTAAAAATAAAACTGCCATATGACCCAGAAATTCCACTTCTGAGTAGCCAAGGAAAATGAAAATACTAATTTGAGAAGATCTATGCACCCCTATGTTCTCTGAAGCCTTATTTGCCATAACCAAGATGTGTAAACAACTCAAGTGCCCATCAGTAATTGAGTGGATACAGAAGATGAGGTATATATGCACAATGAGACACTGCTGATCCATAAACAAGAATGAAGTTTTGCCATCTGTGGCAACATGGATGCGTCTAGAGGGCAGTATGCGAAAATGAAATGTCGGTGAAAGACAAATACTGCGTGATTTCTCTAATATATGGAATCTAAAGAAAAGAAATGAACGAGCAAACTAAAGAGAGACGGAGTCATAGGTTCAGAGAAGAAGTAAGTGGTTGCCAGAGGGGGAAGGAGTGGGAGGTGGAGAGAAATAGGCGAGGAAGGCTGAGGTGCAGACTTCTCGTGACGAGACCGCCGCGTCGCGGGGTGACTGGGCAGTGGGGGACAGCGGTCACGCAGAGCACAGCTGGCCTGACAGTGGGGTCATCCTGAAACGCGCAGAAACGGTGAATCCCTCTGCTGCGAGCCAGCAACTAGCATAACGTTATACGCCAGTGATGCTTCAAAAACAAACAAACTCATAGAAAGAAGGATCAGACTTGTGGTTACCAGAGGTGGGGGCAAGGGAGAATTGGATGAAGGTGGTCAAAAGTTGCAAAATTCTAGATATAGGGAAGTAAGATTCAAAATGATAAACATAACTAATACTGTTGTACATTTGAAAGTTGTGAAGGGTAAATCCTGGGTTCTCATGATAAGGAAAAAACATGTATTTGTATTTCTTTAATATTGTGTCTGTGAGGTGATGAATGTTCACTAAAGTTACAGTTCTATTGATTTACTTCATGATGTATGTAAGCAAAATCATGATGCTCTGCACCTGAAATTTAAACAGAGCTGTACCTGGAGGGAGAAAAGAGAAACAAATTAAGCATTCAACCTAGGATATAAGACAAAGAGTAAAATAACATCAAAAAGAGAAGAAGGGAAAAGAAAGTTGAAGGAAAGAGATAAACATAAGGACATGCCTAAGAATGAAGGACACAAAGAAACAATAGAAATTTCAAATAAGCTGAATGCTCTATAAATTAGAAATAAAATAGACAAACCACTGGCCAGGTTCATCATGAAAAAAGAGACAAAATATAAATTAAAAATATTAAGAGTAAAGAAAAGAGACCTAATAGCAGATACAGAAGATGTGGTAATAGTATCTTATAAATATTGCTTTTGCCAATATAGTTGAAAACTTAGATGAAATGGTCGAATTTCTAGAAAAACATGTTATCACAACTGGCTCAGGAAGAAAGAAAATCTAAACAATTTTATAACAATTCAGAAATTGAATCATGGCCTAAATTTGTCCTGTAGAGAAAACACTGGAGCCTGCTCATTTTCCAGACAAGTTCTACTAAATCATAAAAGAACAAATTAATCTGGTCTTTGACATAATTTATCAGAGGATAGAAAGTTGTAGACTACTCAAAGAACTTACTCTTTGAGGCCATACTAACCTCCATATCACAAGCAAACAAAGATACAGTAAGAAAAAAGTCCGGGCTAGTCTTAAAAACCAAGGCACAGAAACTCCTGAACCAATACATCATAAGCAAGATAGCTTTATCCCAAGAGTATAGGATGGTGTAATGCTAGAACATCTATAAATCTAATTCACCCACACTAACCGAATAAAGGCAAAAGCATACAAGATCATAAATTTTTATGTCCATTTGTCAGAGAAAAAACTCTTGGCAAACCAGAAGTAAAAGAGACCTTGCTTGATAAAGAGTGTTGTTCAAACACTTATTGTAAGCATAATTCTTAATTACATTGTCTTCAGAATCATGAACTAGAAAATGTATTTATTATCACTACTTCTATTTGCCTGGGGCCAAAGACCTTAGTCTGTGAAGTAGGGCAAGAAAAAAAATCCAAAAAGATTGGATAGGAGGGCTTCCCTCATAGCTGTTGGTAAAGAATCTGCCCACAATGCAGGGGACCCAGGTTCGATTCCTGGGTCAGGAAGATCCCCTGGAGAAGGAAATGGCAAGCCACTCCAGTATTCTTGCCTGGAGAATCCCATGGACAGAGGAGCCTGGCAGGCTACAGTCCATGGGGTCACAAGAGTTGGACACAACTTAGCGACTAAACTACCTCCAAGAGGACACTATCATGATGTCTACATAGAAGAAAATTTGAAAGGCTCTGCAGGTATATTAATAGGAATAATAATTTAATAAAGTGTCCCATCTAAGGTTAATATATAAAAATTAATTGTATTTCTGTATACCAGAAGCAAAATTTTTAAAAATATAAACAAGATACAGTTAAAGCCTCCACAAAATAGACATAGGAGTAAGCACAAATTTTAACAAATTAAGTACCAGACAGAGAACTTTATTGGAAGACATTTAAAAAAAAACCCTAATTTACTGCTACTGGTAAATAATCCTCCTGCCAACCAGGAGACATAAGAGATGTAGTGTCGATTCCTGGGTCAGGAAAGCAGGGCATGGCAACTCACCCCAGTACTCTTGCCTGGAGAACTCCATGGACAGAGGAGCCTGGTGGTCTACCATCCACAGGGTCTTAAACAGTCAGACACGACTGAAGCTACTTAGCACGCACAATGGAGAAAAGAACCACATGTTCATGAGTTGAAAGACTGAAAAACAGGGAGTTCCCTGGTGGCCTAGAGGTTAGGACTCTGGGCTCCACAGATATGGCCAGGTTCAATCCCTGCTGGTGAACTGAGACCTCACAAGCCATACCACATGGCCAAAAGGAGAAAAAGCAATAACACACAGACATCAGTTCTTCACATGCTGGTCTCTGGAGTTTTGGTCAAAATCTCCACAGAGTTCTAATTTTAAAGTTTTATGGAAGTAGAGTGGTTAAAGAGTGGCCATGACATTCCTGTAGAAGAAAACTTTCAGAAATGTTCCCTACTAGATACTGGCATAGAGTCATAAGCTTTTCTTTTTATTTATGCTTTTGGCTGCACCACAGGTTTTAGGATCTTAGTTCTCAGAGCAGGGGTTGAATCTGCACCTGCTGCAGTGGAAGCTTGGAGTCCTAACCACTGGACCACCAGGGAATTTCCTAAACTTTTCCTTTTAAAACACTCCATAAAGCAAGTGAGACTTTTCAGAGTCCCTTGGACAGCAAGGCGATCAAACCAGTCAATCCCAAAGGAAGTCAACCCTGAATATTCATTGGAAGGACTGATGCTGAAGCTCCAATAGTTTGGCCATGTGTTGTGAAGAGCTGATTCATTGGAAAAGATCCTGATGCTGGGAAAGACTGAAGGCAAAAGGATAAGGGGGCGGCAGAGGATGAGATGGTTAGATAGCATCACTGACTCAGTGGACGTTAATTTGAGCAAACTCTGGGAGATAGTAAAGGACAGGGGAGCCTGGTGTGATGCAGTCTATGGGGTCACAAAGAGTCAGATGCAACTTAATGACTGGACAAAAACAAACTGATAAATAAAACTGTATATATTTAAAGTGTACAGTGTGATGATTTGATATGGTTTGTTAAATGATCACCCAATCAAATTAATTATCACCTTGCATAGTTACCGTTTTTTTTTCTGGTGAGAACACAACAGTCTCTTAGCAACTTTCAAGTATATAATACATTATTATTAACTACAGCCACTATGCTGTACATTAGATCCCCAGAACTTATTCATCCTATAACTGGAAGCTTGTACTCCTTAACTAACATCTCTCCATTTCCCCCCAGGCCCCCCACCCAACCACCAACAATCCCCATTCAACTCTGTTTCTATGAGTTCAACGTTTGTTTCTTTTTTAGATTTCACATATGAGTGAGATCATACAGCATTTGTAAACTTTGACTTATTTTGCTAAGCATGTCTTTCAGGTTCACCCATGTTATCATAAACAGCAGGACTTTCCTCTTTTTTATGGCTGAATAATATTCCATTGTATATATCACATTTCCATTCATTTGTTGACAGACACTTAGGCTGTTTCCATATCTTGGCTCTTATAAATTATGTGGCAATATGTATGGGACTGTGAATATCTTTTTGAGATACTGATTTCATTATTTCAGATATATACACAGAAATAGGGTTGCTGGATCATATAATAGCTCTATTTTGAATTTTTTAAGGAACCACATACTGTTTTCCATAATAACTATACAAATTTATATTTCTACCAACAGTGTTCCAGGGTTCCTTTTTCTCCACATCCTCACCAGCACCTGTTATTTCTTGTCTTTTTGGTAATAGCCATCCTAATAGGTGTGAATTGAAATCTCATTGTGTTTTTTATTTGTGTTTCCCTGATGATTAGCGATTTTGAGCACATTTTCATGTGCCTGTTGGCTATTTGCATGCTTTCTTTGAAAATTGTCTATTTATGTCCTTTGCCCATTTTAAAATTGGATTACTTGCTTTTTTTATTGAGTGGTAATAATTTCTTATATATTTTAGGTATTGACTTCCTATCAAAGAAGTGGTTTGTGAATATATCCTCCCACTCCACAGGTTCTGTGACCATTCCATGGGCCACATATTTGTGAGTTTTCTAGCTTTCCTTTTGTTATTGATTTCTAGTTTCATAGCATTATGGTCAGAAAAGATACTTGATATGATTTCAGTCTTCTTAAATGCATTACGACTTGTTTTGCGACCTAACGCATGATCTATCCTCAGCTTCGCAGGTCACCTCAGTGTTCTGGGTGGATGCGGAACGCAGTGGGCATTTTGGCAGATCTTGCAGAGCTGGGGAAGCGGTGCTCATGGACAAGCCCTCAGAGAAGTCACTGGCTGAGGGGGGCTCTCTCTCTCGGCACTGAGCCGTACTGAGCCGTGGTGGGGGGCGGGCAATGCGGCTGAAATCACTCCTTCTCCAGTGTGTCTATCATGGTACTTTTTTCTCCAACAATATGCTGGAACTTCTCCACTTGACTCCCAGACGCCCACAAAGGTACTGTCATCCACGGGTGATTGTCAAAATTGATGTTCTGTGGGGAGTAATGGTGTAAAATGCCATTATGCAGCTTGCTGACAGCATACTATAATGAACTTATTTCTCAAATAATGTCACCAGAATACATGTGTCAGCTTTGGCACTTCGGGGAGGGCCTCATTGTCAAGCTCCGTGTGACGGCAGCTTCAGCCACACATCTTAGCAACCCCTCCGGTCGGGGAAACACTTGCATGTTTATTTCTTAAGTTGGTTTGTATTTCATGACAGTTTATTCTTGTGCTTTGTAACTTTTATGTGTATTACAAATATTCTTTTGTATTTTAGTATTACATAATAAAACAATAAAACTTTTAAAGGAATTACATGATGTGAGTGGTCATATATCACTGTTAGGACTTACTTGACTTGAAAATAAAGCTGTTTCTTATTTCTAACCTCTCCAGACAGCAAAATACTCTCAAAATAATGAGTTACTTTAGGGTAAAGATCAAATGCAGAATAGCAAGAATATTGTTTCAGGATAAATATGAAAATAAGCATGTGATTGTGAGACCCTTCTTTGAGATTTTAGAGATATTTTAGGGTAATTATGATACACTAGTGTCTCCTGACCTTGATTCTATTGACATTTGGGGCTAGAAAATTCATTTCTGTATGGAGCTATCCTGTGCATTGTTGGATATTTAGCTTCATTATCTGGCCTCTACTTGCCCGATGAGAGCACCCCCACACTTGCAACACTCAGAAAATGTCTCCAGATACAGCCTCATGTTCCCTGGGAGCAGCAAAGTCAACTGCAGTTGAGAACCACTCCTATAGACCTTTCCATAAACAGGGTTTTAACCCAAAGAATCGATGCTTTCAAATTGTGGTACTGGCGAAGACTCTTGAGAGTTCCTTGGGCTGCAAGGAGATCAAACCAGTCAATCCTAAAGGAAATCATCCCTGAATATTCATTGGAAGAACTGATGCTAGAGCTCCAATACTTTGGCCACCTGATGTGAACATCCAACTCATCGGAAAAGACCCTGATGCTGGGAAAGATTGAGTGCAAGAGGAGAAAGGGACCACGGAGGATGAGATGGTTGCATGGCATCACTGACTCAATGGACATGAGTTTGAGCAAACTCTGGGAGAGAGTGAAGGACAGGGAATCCTGGTGTGCTGTAGTCCATGGGGTCACAAAGAATTGGACACGACTGAGTGAACAAGGATGATGTTTCATAGCAAGCTGTTTCTCAACCCAATGTGGAGAAGAGTGTCTGAAGAAATTATAAATTGATACATAAGAAGCATGCAAAGTTTGTAGAAAAAATACACTAACTTGAGTTGGAAAGGAAACAGAGTTTAAAACAAAAGGAGGCTTTTGAGCCCTCAACTTTCTAAGGCAGAAAGTAGGCTGAAGAAAATACTTAGAAAATATCGGCCATTTATTATGGAAAATGAAGAATGATTCAAAGAATGGAGCCTAGTGGAGCTCAATGATAAAACGCAGAACCACAGAGAACGGTTTCCAGGGAAGAGAACCGGCTCTAATCGGGGAACTGGTACAATGTACCTGGTTGGATTTTAGGGTTATGATGACCCCTTTCTGGTTATCCGTGCAGGGGCAGCTATCCACACCCTCATTTGATGTTGGGTGTGAGATGATAGATCACGTCTCTCATACAGGTCTTCCTAAGATCAATCACACTTGAGGGGTGGCACCTCAGGGGCCTCACGCACACCTGGACTTAGCTTGAAGATAAGGCTTTGGGTCTTGAGCTGACGTTGTCGTGGGATGAGACTGGGGGCTTGGGTGAGGAGTGAGCGTGTTTTGCATGTGTGGGAATGAAAGTTGTCGTGCCCAGTGGGAGACTATGCCAGGGTGCAGTTCCCAAAGACAGGCTCCCCTAGTGGTTCAGGGGTGAAGAACCTACCTGCCTGCCGATGCACGAGATGCAGAAGACATGGTTTCCATCCCTGGGTCAGGAAGATCTCTGGAGTGGAGGAGGAACTCACTCCAGTATTCCTGCCTGGAACATTCCATGGACAGAGGAGCCTGTTGGGCTACAGTCTATGGGGTCGTAGAGAGTTAGCCATGACAGCACACACACACCACACATCACAGTATCCGAAGTTAGCTGCAACAATACTTCCCACCCCACAGTGCTCTTTTGCAAAGGGAGCTTGCCATTTCCCTTGTAGAGATGAAGCGCATTTGGAAACAGCTTCACACTGGCTGGCCTTGGGACTGCTTTGTCCCAAAACGTATGGTAGAAGTGACACCAAGCTAGTTGGTGGCAGAGCCTTTCACTGACCTTCCAGAGCTCACCTGGGAGCTCCCTCTTCCTGCTCCTGGGAAGCCAGCTATCATGTGAAATATGTGACCACACTGGGACCGCCTTGCTGGGACAAGTCCAAACCGTGCCCAGAGACTGCATGTGGACACTTTGGTCCACAGCCCCAGCTGGACTTCTGTGCCCTAGGCAGCTTCTCACCATCTTGGATATCCATCCCAGCTGAGGCTTTGGAGTCCCGTTCACCCCCTAGTGCATAAGAGACCCAAGCAAGAACTGTCCAGCTAAGCCCAATTTGCCCAAAGAATGATAAGAGCTTAGCATTAAGGCTGCAAGGATGAGAGCATGAAGGTAAGGAGCCAGGGACACAGAAGGTGCTCGCAGATGGCGGCTGTGGCCACAACTCTTACTAAGGAGCAGCTGCTTTTTCTTGCCCAGCAAACTCTCCGCCGTCTAGTAACTGACCTTCAATTCCCTCTGGGAAATCGCCTAGCCCCCCCCACTGCCAGCCCACGTGTGCCTGGCACCGTGGTCCTGGCTGTACCTCCAGGGGTGGACTCCGCTGACCAGCGAGGTCATTCATCTCCATGGCAACAGCTGTTGGACTGTGGTTTGGAATGAGAGAACTTCCGGAACTTTACAGGAACTATTGGGAAGGAGAGTGTCACGGTAAGGTCGCAACATGGCTTCAGCTGCAGGGACAGACGCCGCAGGTCCCCCAGGCTGCAAGGCCCTAACGGCAGGTTTCCTGGACTCGGCTTGCTCCACAGTGGCCAGCAGCCCCTGGCCATCTGTCCATCGTCCTGCCGTCGTCCTGCTCCACCGTCCCTAGGCTGTGGTTCTTGTCCACACGTCTGAGATGGCTCAACACCTCACCTGCTTCCCAGAGGGAGAGAGGGGTGAGAAGATGGTGATGGGAGGCATACTTCTTCCTTTAAGGCTGTGGTCTGGGAGCCGTGGCACCACGTCTGTTCACACCCTATTGGCCAGAGCCTTGTTCTATGCCCACACCTCATGCATTCACCCTCTGTCCTCTGTCAGACAGAGGACAACAGAGGATGAGATGGTTGGATGGCATCACCGACTCAACAGTCATGAGTTCGAGCAAGCCCCCAGAGATGGTGACGGACAGGGAATCCCGGGGTGCTGCAGTCCATGGGGTCGCAGGGGGTCAGACACGACTGAGCGACTGAACTGCAAAGTGCACCCACCTGTCTGTGTTCAGCGAGGAGCCCGGGAGCTTATTCTAACTGTGAGCAGGACACAGGCAGCCTCACATGATAGGGCTCTACCCAGGGCCAGCGACAACTGAGGACGGTTTTCAGCCCGAGTCTGGAGCTTGAGCAGAGGATGCAGACTGAGAAGCATAAAGTTAGGGAAGAGAGGGGCTGTGGGAGGAGTGGTGAGCTCAGGGTGAGTGACGGAGTGCGGCGTCACTGACGAGACGGAGCTGGGAATAAACGACACAATCCACAGTTTCCCAGCAGAGCTTCTCGCTGGCCAGACGTCCCCCAGAGTGCAAAGGGCAAGGGAGCCCGGGCCGCTGCTCACCAGGGCAGCCGCCCTGGGCACAGGGCCCAGTGAGGAGGCATAGCACATAGATGTGGAGAGGCACCCGGTCGATCCCAGCAGTCCCAGGTGCGTGGTCAGGAGGTAACAGGGTCCTGTGGGCTCCACTCAAATTTCCATCCTTTGGGAGAAGAGGGAATGGACGCTGAAAGGCAAGAAGCAGTTTGGATGCTTCCTTCTCCTTGGGGCTGCCAAACTGGAAAGACTTCAGTCTGAGGACGGCAGACACCATTTGCTGTCAGGCATGGAAATCCTTCGAGAGAGGAGGTGGCCAACAGGGAAGAGAGTGAAAAGCAAAGGTGGAGGGTGGAGGGATGACGAATCACGGAGTGCCTTGATCCAGCCGCGCCTGAAGTCACTCTCCTGCAGACTTTTCAGTTAGACACGCGTATCTGTTCTGTTCAGGGCTGTTAATCCCACGGCAGTGTTCCTGTTTACTTGGCTGAACTTCAGCATTCTAGAGCTTGTTCCGGGTTCCTTCTGACATTTATCTGAGGCTGAAGCCAGGAAAAGACAAAACGAGCTGCCCCCACAGCCAAGCCTTGTGCCAACAACCCAGCCATCACTTCTCTTTCCTGTAGGTGACCCTTCTTTTATATTCAAGGGGCTTGACTTCCAAGACTTCTTCCTTATGCAGGGCCCTCAGGCAGAGGGCTCCTTTAACTTCTGGTGAGAAGTTTAACGGTTGGTTGAGTGGGAGCCGTCAGGCCTGTTTTGTTCTCTCTGGCTTGTTGCAACTTATGTCAGTGACCTCACGGGGTTGGAATGGTCCACGCCAGGCTCTGCCGGCCTCTGCTGGTGGTGGTTTATGAATTCACAGGTGAAGAAGGCAGAATTGCCACGTGGAGAATGAAGCCCGTGGGCTTCCTGAGTGGGGATCATCCAAGGAAACCCAACACATGCCTGCCTTTTATTCCTCCATTATTTGGTGAATATATGTGGGTGGAATATTCGAAGATGTAGTCAGTGCCCATGCCTCGGCAGGAACATGAACACAGGCTGCACGCCAAACCAGTGAAGTGAGTGTCTCTGGCATGGATCCTGGACATCAGTATTTTCCCTAAATTCCAGGATGCAGACAAGTTGAAGAACCACTGCCCCAAGCCACTGTGACTCCCTGCTGGGTGGGGCCACCTCATCTCCCAGGCTTCAACTTCCACAGCGTCAGTCAGTGTGCAGCTGCCTGGCGGGGGGCACAGACAAGCCCTGCCACCGCTTTGACGCGGGTGCACATGCTTCTGCTGTGGTCTCTGACTCTGAGACTAGTCCTACTTCAAGACAGAACAGCAGGGACTCCAATCTACCACCTTGATCTGCACGAAATTGAAGGGAAGCTCTTACACAGTCTGCACCAGAAGCTTATGCCAGGCAGGGAGAACAGAGTCAGAAGTCAAATTAACTCAACCACAAAGCAAGGTCAGAGTGCACCCCAGGAACTCAGGGCGAACTTTGGAAAGTGACGGTGACCGTCGCTCCCAGTCGTGTCCGACTCTGCGACCCCATGGACTGCACCCCTCCAGACTCCTCTGTCCACGGGATTGTCCAGGCAGTAACACTGGAGTGGGCTGCCACTTCCTTCTCCAGGGGATCTTCCCAACACAGGGATCAAACCTGGGTCTCCTGCATTGCAGGCACGTTCTTTACCACTGAGCCCCCAGGGAAGACCTTTGGAAAGATGGCCTCAAATCCCCTAAGGCCAATGCCCAATCCTTGGACCCAAGGTGGAGTCTCAATCTGCTAATTCCAAGGACCGTGAGCCAGACTGACTTTACCACTGAGCCCACAGAGATGCAAAGGATAATTCTGTGAAAACTTTATGCCAACAGCAACCTGGCTCCTTTTCCCATTCATGTAGCCGATAACTAAACCAGTGCTGAGACTGGAATAGCACAAGCTTTATTCAGTGGCCAAAGGAAGGAGAAGTGGGAACCTAGTTTGCAAATCAACTTCTTAATGCAGTTTGGGCCAGGACACCAAATACAAAGGAGGTTAAAAGGGAGAGAATTAAAGAGTGGGAGTAACATTCATGAACAGGAGTGTGGATTGGACCTGGTACTGATGCAGCTCTCTTTTTTAAAGTCCTTGTATGGACTTTCCCCAGTGGTTGCCATGGCAACTGTCCTGGCACTGGTGGGCGTGCCATTTAATCTATGCTAATGCATTACAATGAGTGTATAAGGTCCGCTGGAGGGCAGGTCTTCTGCCATCTTGGGCCTAGTTGACTGTAAGCACTTCTTATTTTTTTTCTCTTTACAGCTTCCTCCGGAAACCTAGGGGCATGTTCCAGGGAGGGGTACGGGCATGATTTTGGGGCAACAGCCTTGGAAGCAAGGAAGAATTTAGAATCTTATATACAGATGCTCTGCCCTCTGGAAGGAGGGTCACAGCCCCCACTCACTTGTATCTACATCACATTAAACATGAGTCCATGCTGGAGTCTCCAACCCTAATCCTATATATAGCATGGGTCTTCCTAGACTCCTCCCCTTGCTTATCTGTAAATTCCCTCCCAACAATGAGAAGTCTAACTTGCATCCACTCACTCACTGGTTTAAGTGTGGGCTGCAGAGAGACTTCCTTCTGAAGAGGACACTGCAGAAAGTCACTTCCCAGAGGAGACAAAAACCCCTCAGATAACTGGGGTCAACACCCACAGTGACACATCCTGTCGATAGGACGCACCCTGATAATGCATCACAAGCATCACACTCGAGTTCTGTGATACCTTCCTGAAACCCATACCAGTCAACCATGAGAAAAGCATCAGACTGTTCCCATAGCATTTGGAAGCCACTAAAAAAAATACCCGACCAGAATTCTTCAAGCTGCCAAGGTCATCAAAAACGAAGTCTGACATCAACTCTCTCCCAACACTGTGATTTTTTTTTACCTACTCAAAACACTTTTGACACCTAATGTGTGGGTTTTCCACACCAAGCAATTCTCCGGTTTTCTGTGGACATTAGCTGGGTGTCCTACAATTTAACTCAGTCTTGAAAGACCCTGGAGTTAGTGCAGACCCCGCAAGTTAGGGGTTCAGTCCCTCTAGACTCCCCCCGCTTCAGACACCAGGCCAGTCACAAGTACAAGCCACTCATACTTCTGAACAACTGACCACAAGTCAGGGGTCCCCATGACTCCCTCCTTGGGCTGGATAATTTGCTAGAACCGCTCATCAGATTCAGAGAAACACTCTACTTTCATTTGCTATTTTCTTATTTGGGGTGTTATAAAGGATTCAAAGGGACAGCCAGATGAAGAGGTGCTTAGGGTGATATCTTGAAGGGTCTTGAGTATGGGAGTTTCTGTTCCCGTGGAGTTTGGGGTGCATCATCGCCCAGCACATGGATGATCACCAAAGCAGGGAAGTTTTGGAATCCCATTGTTTAGGGTTTTAATAGAGGTCCCCTTATGGAGGCATTCCAGGTCTTCCCAGATGGGAAAGAATGGTAAAGAATCCGCTAGCAAATGCAAAAGATGCAGGAGACAGACGGGTTTGATCCCTGGTTTGGGGGGACCTCTTGGAGAAGGAAATGGCAGCTCACTCCAGTATCCTTGCCTTGAAAGTCCCAAGGACAGAGGAGCCTGGTGAGCTAGAGTTCATGGGGTCTCAAAGAGTCAGACATGGCTGAGCAGCATGCAAGCAAGGAATCTAGTGATCCCTGGAGGCACGCTTGATTGAATCATTGCGCATTGGTGGGTACCTCCATCGCCAGCCCCCGTCAGCTCCATGGGGCTCAGGTGTGGGTGGGATTGGAGGTGCCGCCCACCTCTGATTGCACAGTGGGTCCCTCTGGCCGCCAGCCTCCATCCTGAAGCCTTCCAGTGGCTCAGCAAGGTCGCCTCATTGGAGTAAACTCGGGTGTGGCTGAGCTTGTGCGTTCAGTCGCGTCGGACTCTCTGTGACCCCACGGACTGTAGCCCACCAGGCTCCTCTGTCCATGGGATTCTCCAGGCAAGAATATTGGAGCAGGTTGCTGTTTCCTCTTCCAGGGGATCTTCCCAACCCAGGGATAGAACCCACATCTCTTTTGTCTCCTGCATTCCAGGTAGGCTCTTTACCTCTGAGTCACCAGGTGTGGTTGAAGGGCCTTTCTATGAGCAACAAAAAGTACTCCTCTCACCCCAGCACTCAGGAGATTAAGGCTTTTAGGAGCTCCCTGTGGAACCAGGGACAAGACTAAATATATATTTCTTAGTATATCACCATTTCACACTGTCACAGCCAAGAGGAGCCTGGGGAGACTTGACGACTAGATGTAATGTGGAATCCTGGATGGGGTCCTGGGACAGAAAAAGACCTTTGGGAAAACCTCAGGGAATCTGAGTCGAGTATGAACTTCAGTTAATGCTGCTGTATCCCTACTGGTTCATCAGTGTTGGCAGGAGAACCACACTAACCTAAGATGTTAATTATAGGAAGCGTATGGGGACTCTGTACTGTCTTCTCAATTTTTCTAAAACTGTTCTAAAAACTACAGTCTATTTTAAAAAATATAAACATGCTGCCAGCCAGTGGGTGAAGGCTCTGAAGAATGAGGGACAGCCCTCATGGAGGCATTTTGCAAGAAATGTGTCGATCTGATCATAACAGGAGGCATTCTAAGGGCTGTGTTTAGAATTCCAGTGTCAACAAAACACACATCTCATTTTCCATGGAGTTGAAATATTTGTACAACCTATCGCACACGTGTGTTGATTCCAGGACACAAAAAGCCAGGCCCTTCCTTCAGCTGAGAAATGGCAGGTTTGAGTTTGGTGGCTGTGGAGAGGCTCAGCGTTGTGGCTCAGCGCCTCCCTCCTGAGCAGGAATCCAGCGACTGCATGCAGAGCCCCTGTCCTCCAAGCCTCGGAGGAAAGACCTGGAATCAGAGAGGCTCAGCCACAGGACGGCTTCCCAGACCTCAGAGGGTGCAGCTCCTCTCCCCTTGCAAAACTAGGACGGTGGTTTTGTTCTAGTAAGAAAGATGTGTGAACTGAAGCATTACCTGCTGTATCAAAAAACAGGGCTTCCCTGGTGGCTCAGATGGTAAAGGACCTGCCTGCAATGCAGGAGACCTGGGCTCGATCCCTGGGTCAGGAAGATCCCCTGGAGAAGGGAACGGCTGCCCACTCCAGTATTCTGGCTTGGAGAATCCCATGGACGGAGGAGTCTGGGGGCTACAGTCCATGAGTTCACAAAGAGTCAGACACAACTGAGTGACTAACATTTTAGACTTCTTATTTGGAAATAATTTCAAACGAACAAAAAACTTTGGAAAATAAAAATAGTAGGACTGTAGGGGAGGGGGACCCTGAGTCTGGAGACCGCCGGGGGAGGCGACAGAGCCTCTCCCATAGTCGGAGGCCTTTGGGTGGACCCATCCCTCCCACCTGCTCCTGAGGAGGAGGGAGCGGAAATGGAGGCTCAGGGTTGGGTTAAAAAAATAAATAAAAGTAGTGCAAGACACAGCCAGACACCGTTTACCCAGACCTACCTCTTGTTTAGCCCGTCTGCTTTACCATTTACACTCTCCCATGCTCCCTTAAGCTTTCTGAACAATTTGGGCTTACACACAGAGTGACCTTTTGGAATATGTCACTGTGTTTCCTAAGAACAGGGGCATTTTCTTACCCAAAGAGTCACAGCTTCATAATTTACATTAACGTGTTGATCGAATGCACGCCCATATTCCAGTGTTGTCAGTTGATGGCATCATAACCTTTAGAGCACTCTCCCCCCCGCCCCACACTTGACCATTCTGGGGGCTCAAGAAGGTGTGTTGCTAACAGTTACGCTGGACGCAGGGATCCAGGCCTACCCCAGGCTCTCTGAGACCCCGCTGCCTCCCTATTGTGGGCTCTGTCTGTGTTGCGAGTTCCTGAATACACGACAGTTTCTTTCCTTTACTCTTAAATATGGATGGGAAATACAATCCTTGGGTCATACTTTTTGTCCTCAGAACCTTGCAGCTACTGTCTTCTGATATTGAGATGTTTCCTCTGATCATTTCTAGGGGCTTCCCAGGTGATACTAGTGGTAAAGAACCCGCCTGCCAATGTAGGAGACGTAAGAGACACGGGTTTGATCCCTGGGTCAGGAAGATCCCCCGGAGGAGGGCACGGCAACCCACTCCAGAACTCTTGCCTGGAGAGTCCCAGGGACAGAGGAGCCTGGTGGGCTACAGTCCATGGGGTCGCAAAGAGTCAGAGACGACTGAAGCGACAGCGCTCATGATGATTCCTATATCCGTGAGATTTAATAGCTGCAGGAGATTGTCCTCAGGACAAGAGCAGCTTTGAGCTCCACACTCATGCTTAAGGGAAGGGACACGGGTTTTATCACATTCTAAGGGTTTTTTCTTTCTGTGTGTTTTGCTCTGTTTGGGAGCCTCAATTATGCATTTGTTAAATCTTCCTGGTTTGAATTCGTCCTCCCCTGACTCCGTTATTTTTACACTGTAGTTATCTCGCTTTACTTTGTGTGATTTCTTCAAGCCCATACCCTCCCTTTAAAGGCGTTTCTGGGCATGTGTAGCTTTCTCTGCTTTCAGGTGTGGTTCTCGTCTCCGCCAGGCTTTCTCCTGTCCTCCTCAGAGCTCGGGCGCTCACTGCTGCTGTTAACTCCCTGGTCTCCTCTTTGAAGCCGCGTCTCTCCCTGGAGCCGCTCCCCACCCACAGGCAGATCGGGTTGTTGTGTTGAAGCAATAGACATCTTTTGGTCTCCACGTCTTGTGTTTCTTGGGGTAATTCCTCTTGTGGATAACCTTCCCCGGTCATTTATGCCGGATAATTTCATCTTAATGTTGCGCAGCGTGCATGTGCAGCTGTGACAACTGCCTCCTTCGTGATGACAGCGCTTCTGTGACTCGAGAGGGTTTTCCACGAAGTGCGCGTAGCAGTGGTCAGGCGCCGGTCAGGCTGGCTTTCCCCAAAGCCTCCCCCCCTCCGCTTTCGCGCCCCTTGGACAAGCTCCATGTCAGCCTTTGTCTGGGCAGCTGACTCATTCAGAGGCCCTCAGCTGACAGCCCCTGCTGCAGTCTGCAGGTTGTGACCCCCACGTTCATATGCTGAGACCCTAACCCTCAAAGGGGAGGGTATGAGGAGGCGGGCCTTCGGGTCGCGCTGAACTCATGAGGATGGAGCCCTCACAAGTGGGATTAGTGCCCTTCTGAAAGGCTGCCGAGCATGCCCCTGCCCATCCACCATGTGAGGAGTCTGCCCCCCAAAAGGGGCCCCATCCCAGCCGCACTGGCACCCTGGTCTCAGATCCAGCCTCCAGGCTGCGAGGAATAAACTCCTGTTGTTTATAAGGTGCCAGTTTATGGTGTTCTGTTACAGCAGCAGGAACAGACTAAGCCAGCTCTTACGCCGTCAGCGGACGGTCATTATTATCACCGCCTTAAGTGTCTTCCAGAGTTCCTTCAGGCAGTTGCAAGCACATCTGAATCTACATGATTTTCCCACTTCTGTGCAAGAGGCGCCTCCTGTATTCCTTGCTGTGTGCCGTGCAGTTTCCCGTTAGACGCTGCGCAGTCATGCTGGCCGCCTGTGGCTGCTGCGCCGAGGGAGCGTTTGCAGCCAGCCTTGCCCAGTGGCCACCTGCCAGGGCCCCACCCCAGGGGCTGCCCCCGGCGGCTTTGGGGTGTCCCGCCTGGGCAGGGCCCACGCACTGGCGCTCACGCAGAGGATGCTGGTTTAAACGGAAGTGAGATGCATGCACGTGCAGTGTACAGTCTGGGGAGTGTGACGCATGCATCCCCAGGGTCACCCACGTCTGTGACAACACTGATGATGTCCACCCGCCCGCCACAGCCGGAGGTGCTCCGGTCCCTTCCCTTTCAGCCTCTCCTTCCAGGGGCAGCTGCTGTTCTCGGCCTTTCGCTGAGTCTGTTCTGTCCGCTGGATGGAGTCCCCGGGGATCCCTCCACGCTGGCCACCCGCAAGGCTCAGACCTCCTTCTCGGGTACTTCACGCCTCCCTTGGCGTACAGACCGCTCGCTGTGTGGATGGCCCCTGGTGGTATTTATCCTCTGTTGATGGGCATTGCGGCGGTTTCCTTTTTGGCTATGAACGTTCACACGCAGATCTGCTTGTGGACACGTTTGTTTCTCCTGGGAGAGGAGTGATGGTCAGAGGGGCGTGTGCTGCCTTGGTGGGGCTGCCAAGTGACCAAGTCAGTGAGCCCTTTACCATCGCCCACCCCCCCACGTCCCAGGCAGACCTCCGGTCCTGCCGCTCCCCATCCTCTCCAGTGCCTCGTGTCCTGGCCCCGTCACCCTGGTGGCCAGCGGGTCTGGGCCGTCTGTCGGGCACCCGAGGCTCCTCTCCCCAGTCATCGGCACAGCTGCTGTCTCTAGTGACTCTGACACTTGAAAGGAATGAGCTCTCCTTTAACTTTTTGTGTTTAAAAAGACAGTCCCCCGGGTTTGCCTGAGAATTGCTGTGGGGTGGAGTGAGCTCGCTAGGATGGGGGTGGGTGGGGGTTGTGGGTGGTGCCCAGCTGGTGTGGGAGGCCACTCCTGGGGGGGCACCCTCGCTGGCTTGTGGGGTGTTGATGAACCAGGTTCATCAGCTGGATGAAGACAGAGAGAAACAAGGGAGCAGATTCACCAAGGGCTGGGGTGTTCCCAGCTGGGAGCATGACGGAGCAAGGGAGCAGAGATCACGGAGCTGGGGGGCCCCAGAGAGCCCCGCTGGGTGGGCAGGAGGCAGGGCCAGGCTGAGACACTCTGACATTGACCTTGAGGGCCCTTGGCCTCTTGACCAGGGACCTGTGTCTGCCCACTGCCACATCCGGACATTGCCATCAGCGTGGACTGAGATCCCAGAGCCCCACATGGTGCCCAGGATGATGCCGAGCCTGGGCTGGAGTGGGTGCAGCTGGAAGGTTGGGGGATGTGAAGGTTTGGGGTTTTCCACAGCTGCTCACCCCATCTTTGGCAAGCTGCTGCCTTTGGCACCCCTTGGACTCAGGATTGGGGACGGTTCGGTCCTCCCAGCTCCCCAGCACGGGAGATGAGATCTGGATTACCCAGCCCCAAATCCAACAAGCATCGTTATAGCATGTGGAGGAGAGACACACGGGAGGGGTCACAAGGAGACGGAGGGGTGACGTGAGGGAGCCGGCCACAAGCCCGGGGACCTGGAGCCGCCAGAGAAGGAAATGAGGTGTCCTGGCCTGCAGCCTCCGGAGGGAGCCTGGCCCTGCCCTTGACTTCTGGCCTCAGAGCTGCAAGCAGACAAATGCGTGTTGTTGAGAGCCCCGTGGTGTATGGGCACTTCATGCAGGGCCCCAGGGGCTGACACAGAGCCTCAGGGGTCCCCAGTTTGTACGGGCTCAAGCTGGGGCCAGGGCCCAGCTTCCCTTCCTGTTCACAGTTAGGGGTTCACATGAGGCTGCGCCGTCCCTGCAACAAGGCAGGCTCCGGCTTCTGGGCTCAAGGGCGACAGGGGACCGTCTGCCTCCAGGCTTCCTGGGCTGGTGTGAATGACAGGGGGCCGTGCACACCCCACGTGGGAGACGGTGCCCCCTGCCCAGGTGCCCCCGGCCCAGGAGGCCTGCAGGGCACGGGGCCCCCCACGTGACATTGTTGCTTTAGCTGCCATGGGCCCCACGGCCGGCTTTCAAGCCTGTGTTTGTTCCCCATGGGACTCAGCCTCTCTGAACCAACAGCTTGAAGCTATTTGCATGTTTGTGTGCTTGGGACAGGCCCTCATTCCAGGCATAGCTGGCCTGCCAGCCTCGCTGCCCGGGGAGGCCCAGCAGAAGCCACTGCGAGCAGAAAGTCCTGCCCCGAGACAGATGTGCTCAGCTCTCCCCCGCCCTGGACAGCTCCAGCCTTGCCGTTTCCGGGCTTGACCTGGGTGAGTCCTGAACCTCTGGACCCCCCCAAGCCCCTCAGGCCCCACCTCCCACAGGGCTTGGCTGAGCGGTGCTGCAGGCCTGGTAGACCGCATGCGTGAGGTGGGGTCCGCCCTCCCAGGCCGCCGAAGTCGCCCCCACTCCCAAGGGTGTGACCCCATTCCCCGGACGCACCTTCCAGACCGTATCCCTGTTCCCCACGGAGGCCGGCGATGCTGGGCCCGCTGAGGGGGCACAGAGCCACCCCCTGGCTCTCCCACCGTCCCTGGGCCACGAGTGGGGCACCCAGGGCTGGTACAGGGCCTCCGCCCACCTCACACCCAGGGAAAGGCCAGGCAGCCTGTCATTCTTTCCTCACCCAGCCCTCGAGGAGGGTTAAGGGTCACAGAACTGGTCTTCCCAGAAAGCGGTCTGGGAGCCATGACTGGACTCGCAGTGTGGACTCACTGGCTGACACGGAGCCCTGAGCCAGGCGTGGGCATCCCTGAGCGCGCTGGCGGCCCCGTGGTCCCGGCTGCCCCCTGCAGAACACCCCGCGCCCGCCCCAAGAGGAGCTGGAGAGCCTGTGGGTCCTGGGAGCCCAGGGTGGGCCTCCCTAGGGCCTGCCAATCAGAGGGCCCTGCAGACAGCGGGGCATGACCACCAGTGGCCCTGGGAACACGCAGATGGCCAGACGGGGCCTCCTCCCGGCCAGTCCAGCAAGCCCGTGGACGTGAGGCATCGTGACGTGTGAGCCTCCTCCTGGCAGCCCAGAGAGGGAGGAGGTGGTGAGGCGGGCTGGGACGGAGAGGTGGGCCCTCTGGGAGCAGGGGCGCCGGGCTCACACACGGCCTGCCTCCCAGCTGCACCAGGACGCGGGACCTGCGGGGTGAGGGCCTGGGCCCAGTGGGCAGGCGTGTGTCACCGGGTGGGGGCCCCACTGCGGCTGGACCTTCTCTGCTCCCCACCTCCTGCCACATCTGAGGAGCTGGAAGCAGGGGCCCGAGGGTGCCCCAAATCCAGGAAGGGGGGTGGTAAAACCCCCAGCACCCTGGGAGGAAAGCTGGAGAAAGGGGGGTCAAGGGGGCGGGGCAGGTAGAGAGGGCAGGTGGAGATGGGGGGTCTAGGGGCTTCAGCGAGGACCTCAGGGGCAGATGGGGCCCCGGGCAGAGCCGAGGCTTGTCCTCTGAAAACACAGCAGCAGCCAGAGGAGAGGAAGGTCCACATCCGGGAATGAGTGAGACCGCTGGGCCTGGAGGTCCAGAACCGTCCGGCCCTGCCGGAGCCGAGCGTCCACTGCTCAGAGGAGGCAGAGTAGGCGGCCCAGGCCTCTGAGAACGAAGGGCCGTTCTCCCTCGGCGGGCTCCCTTGGGCCGGGCCCGCAGCGCTGGGTGGGGTGACGCCCAGCCCGGCTCCCAACACCTGCTCCGAGGAGGGGCTCCCCCAGAGATGTCCCTGGAAACCTCGCTCCGGGAGGCGGGGCTCAGGGACCGCGGGGGCAGCAGGCGAAGAGCTTTGACTCTGCAGACCCCAAGTTAGATCAAAACGGGCAGATCAGACAAAGTCTCCCGGGCGAATCATATTAAAATGCGGAAAACGGGGCAAGGAGAAAATTGCTCAAGTCTCTGGAAGAGACAGATCATCTTAAAGCGCAGCAAACACACCCCACAGCCTTCTCCACAGGGACGCCGGAGCCCGCAGGACGACGAGACGTTGCCGTGAGAGGACCGAGGGGCACAACCCGAAGCTGAATCCCACCTGCAGCAAAGACACGTGCGTGACCGGAGCACATCTTCAGGCAGATTTGCCAGCAGCCTTACTAAAGGCTAGTGTTCCTCAGCCGTGTCTGACTCTCTGCAACCCTGTGGACTGTAGCCCACCAAGCTCCTCTGTCCGTGGGGTCCTCCGGGAGATCCCGGGGCGGAACCCCGGCCTGCTGCATTGCAGGCAGATGCTTTACTGCCTGAGCTAAGGGCAACCCTAAAGGGGACTCTCAGGGAAAAAGGAAACTGAGCACGAAAGGAAGGCGAGTCGGATCCAGGTGCCGCGCAGAGTGCTTTGGCCCTGCTGCGAGGACGGGACGCTCACCGCAAGGACTTAGTCGGGGGACTTCCCCGGTGGTCCGGTGGTTAAGACGCTGCGCTTTCAATGCAGGGGGAGCAAGTCTGACCCCTGGCTGGGGAACTAAGATCCCACATGCCACAAGACACTGCCAAGGAGAAAAGGCTTCCTGGGTGGGCAGGGGGTCACTGGTGAGGCAGGAGAGAAGTCTGACGTGGCAGTAGTGACAGGAGGTGACTCCAGGGTGAAGGGGCCGTGCAGGGAGCCGGGGGCGGGGGGAGGTGCTCCCTTTTGTCTAGACTGAGAGCGAGGGCCCCCAGGAGACCGCACGGCTGTGCCCGTGGAGGGGGGCCCAGTGAGGCTGGCGGATCGGGGCGTGGTGCCTTAGCTGGGATTGGGGGCTGGTGTCGGCCACTTGCTCATGCTGTTGGGGCCAGGGCGGGGACGCGGTGCTGGTCCCTCCTCCCCACCCTCCTCCCCACCCTCCTCCCCACCCTGGCCGCCGGAAGCCAGCACAAGGGCGGCTGGGGCGCCGATGGAGTCACACGTGCAGGGGGGCATTCTGTCCGGGTGTGAAGAGCCTCCTCTGCAGGGGGTGCCTTTGCTGGGCGTTCACGTGGGATGCACGCCCCTTCACAGTTGCTGCTCCTTGGGAGGTCCACCCACGTGTCTTTCCTCAGGCTTCCCGGTCACTAACACTCCGGGCCCGTCCCCCCAGGTCCCTGACCACCCGGCCCATCTGGCGGAGCTGCCGGTGACTCAGCGCAGATCTGTGCCCTGGACGCCGCTCACTCACATACGGGCCAAACGGACGGCTGAAGTTCTGCCCCTGGAGAAGGCTCCTTCGCTGTGTCCGGGGCCACCCCAAGCGGGGCTGTGGGGCTGTCTGGTTGTGGACGGTACCAGCAGACCAGGAAGGCCCATCTGTCAGCTGGGCTCAGCTTCTGTCCTCCCCTGATGGATTGTAGAGAACACCCCAGGGTGCCCTCGGCAGACCCGAGGGAGAGGAGGGCCCGCAGCCGAGTCTGTGCTGAAGGGGTCTGAGCCCCTGACGCACCCCGCGTGCACAAGCCCCGGGCCTGTGGGAAGCGGGGCTCCGACGCACCGCTCCTGGAGGGCACAGGCTGCCTGTCCAGGCTCTGCCCCCTGGCCGGTGGTCAGGCAACCACCTGCTGTCTCATGGTGAAGTCCTCCCAGCGGGACTAGAGGCTATCTCTCAGAAGGAGGACAGTTATGTGTAGAAGAGAGGATGGATTCGCCCCGAAGTCCCAGAGGGCCTTGGCCAGCCCCTCGCCAGAGGCTGCACACCGCCTTCCTGGGGCCCCGAGCACTCGGGGATGCTGGGTCACTGGCATCATAAGACCGTGGGCCAGGGCACCCCGGGCCGCGTCCTGAACCTGCTGCGTGCCCGTCTCTCCTGGCCCACCCACGCTGCAGCCTTGCAGACACCTGTCGGTGGAGGGAACTGGAACCTTCGAACCTGTGATGTGAGGCATGGAGCCCTGTGTTCCACCCAGAGGGAATGTCTTAACAGACCGCAGCCATGGCGCCTCTGGGAACCTCACTGCCGCAGCGGCCCCCTGGGCTTCCCGGGGTCTGCTGCCTCTCCTAGCTGGTGTGTGTCTTCAAGTGCTTGGAGCTCTCCCCGCCTCCTGGCTGGATGATACCATCCGTGTGGCGGCCAGCGTGATGCTCTGTGCCGGGGAAGGTCTCTGGTGAAAAACACACATGGTCCTGGGGCGCAGCTGTGAGTGTGGACCATTGGCCCTGCCGGGTAAAACCGCGCTCCGGTCAGCCTTATAGATTGTTGTGGAGGAAAAAAAAAAGACATTCCTAGGTCAGCAGCAGCCTCTCAAGGGTGAGGAGCGGGGTCCGTTGGCTCCAGTGAAGGTACGATGAGGCTGAGGGGGCGGCAGGCACGAGGGACGGACCCCTGAGTGTTTACGGAGGGGCAGCCCTTCCCGGGACCTGTCCAGCTTCTGCATGAGCTGCGCTCAGCCCCACTCGTAAGACGGGGACTGTGCTAGACTCTGGGGCTGCTGCAGCTTTCAAGCCTTTGATGATTTCTGCAGTCTCTGCAGGGACCTGGCCCTGCCCCTGGTTTCTATCTGGATGGGAGAGGAAGTGCCAGGGTCTCCATTCAGCCCCTCCTACCACGCTGAGGAATCAGTACCCGGATGGCTGTAATGAGCCCCTGTCCACTGGTCGGAGAACTCATGTGGGGGACTTACCTGTTGCCACCTCAACCCCAACCAGCCATGCCAGCCCTGGGGATCTAACCCAGCTGGGCTCTGCGGAAGGCTCCCCGCTGAGGATCAGCCTGCCATCAGTTACCTGACCGCAGCCAGTTCCCACGTGGACCCATTGGCTGCGGTCACGATTTGGGCCCTCGGAATTATTGTCAGTTCAGAGTCGGTTTTCAGGAACCCTCAAAAGGCCAAGGATTTCCTTTTTGCAGCTCAGTTACCACTGCAAGTGGTTGCAGCTCCCTTGGGAAAGGCTTGGGGTTTGCAGGAAGTGCCTGTGCTTGCCTTGGGGCTACGACCTGACCTCGGCGTGGAAATGGGGTTCCAACCTGGTAAGGACAGTTCACTGTCAAGTGAGCTCGGAGTGGCCCAGGAGTCCTCAAGACAAGCTTCTGGTCCCAGTCTTTCCCAGTCGCGGCTGAACATTTAACATTAAACTTGGCAGGACTGGATTCAACTGATGGCGTAATTCATCAACCTGCATAAGTAGATTTTATGGTTTAACTCATTAAGTGTTTTTATTGTAGAGCAGATTTAGATTTACAGAAAGATTTGAAGGCAGTAGGCAGGGTTCCCGTGGAGCCCACGTTCTGTCTCCTTTGCATCATCTTTTATAGAAATGGGGTGCGTTTGTTACAATTAATGAACCAGTATAGATACCCTGAGTTTCCCAGGTGGTGCTAGCGGTAGAGAACCCGCCTGCAAATGCAGAAGGTGTAAGAGACCCAGGTTTAATCCCTGGGTCGGAAGATCCCCTGGAAGAGGGCATGGCAACCCACTCCAGTGTTCTTACCTGGAGAATCCCATGGACAGAGGGACGGTCTATGGGGTCGCAAAGAGTCAGACACGACTGAAGCGATTTAGCAAGCACGCATGGATACAAGGTTGTTACTGCAAGTCCACGCTTTACTCAGATTCCCGAGTTTCCGCGTCAAGCTTGCTTCCTGTTCCAGGACCCCACCAGGACACCTCGTCACATCACTCACGCTGTCTTCCTAGGCTCCTCGTGGCTGGGATGATGCTCTAGGTTTTCCTTGTTTGGGTGACTGGCCAGTGTTGAGAACTGCTCAGGCGCCTTGTGGGAGGTTCCTCGGGTGGGATCTGTCTGATGCTTCCCTCTTGGTTAGACTGAGGTTGCGTGCTTCTGGGGAGGAAGCACCCGGAGGGGAAGGGCCCTTCTCATGACTTCACATGTCAACATCACGCGTCACAGCAGCAGACAGGCTTCTTGCGGGGACGTGACCCCCCTCCCTGTCCACGCTGTCCTCTGGGAGGGACCCCTGCTCTGCCCGCAGCTCAGGCGGGACCGCCTGCCCTGGGGTGTTAGGTCCTGCTTTTGTCCCAGTTTACGTATGTGATCACTTTTATATCAACAGGACTTCATGGAAATTTTATAGTTGGTGTTAAAATCCAGCAGACACAGTCGCTCACGCTGTTGCAGGCTTGCTGGTCAGGAGCTCTGCGGTGGCTCCTGCCTCCCTTTGCCAGGACCCAGGGGCGTGTGTGAGTGTGGTCTGTGTTTTATTGTTTAAATTTGTTTCTTTTTCTTGGAGGATGATTGCTTTCCAATGTCCTGCTGGTTTCTGCCCCACGTCAGCATGGATCCGCCACAGGCCCTCCCGGGGCTCCTCCCGTCCGCTGCGCTCTGGGCCATCACCTAGACCAGGTCGAGCTCCCCGCCTCACGCGGCACACTCCCGGCAGCGCGGTGTGTCCCCGCGGCGACGCGCGTGTCTCTGCTGTTCTCCCCACGCGTCCCCGCCTCCTTCCCAGCGTCCACAGGTCTGCTCTCTGCGCCCCCACTGCTGCCCCGCAAACCGGCTCATCGCATGTAATCTGTGTGTGTCTGTGTGCGTGTGTGTGTTGTGTGTGTGCTATTCATGCGGCACAGCCCCCCGGCAACTGGCTGCGGAGAGTGCAGGTCTGTTCATGGAAGCCGGCGGGGCCAGGACCCAGGCCTGGATCCCATGACGGCTCCGACGTGGGGACTGAGATGCAGAGACCCCAGACCCTCGAACGGGAGTGGCACGTGTAGGAAATACCCGAAACCGGTTCTGGGCTCTGCAGACTCAGGCAGCGCGAGGATGTGCTGGGGGCCCGGCCCTGCTCCCCGGTGAGGGACGGGGGCTCTGGGGGCCCGGCCCTGCTCCCCGACGAGGGACGGGTGCCCAGGAGGAGGCCGCAGGGGGCTCACTGGTCCCAAGCTGGTTCCCCCGGGTTTGGGACTCCCCCCGGGGAATGCTGGGGCAGAGGGGCTGACCACCTAGAAGAGAAGGGGAGGCTGGCGGGAAAGTGAGCCTGCGGGTGAGGCTAGGGGGTGGGAGGACGCCTGCCTTTCCCCAAGGGTAGGATCCCTGGGCCCGAGGAACTGCCCGTTCCCTCGCCTGACCCACGCCTCCTCCCCTCTCACTCTGCATGCCCGCCTTCTCCTCCTCCAGGAATGGAATACGCTCACAGTGTTGGGAGCCTCTCCATCTACCCAGCCCCAAACTGGTACCGTCACCCTGGATAGCAACGCCACGCCCCCGGGGCGGTCCCTCCCCACCCCAACCCCCCAGCCCCCAGGGACCACCCATCTCTCTTCTGTCCGTGGATCTGCCTGTCCCCGAGCTCTCACAGGGATGGAATCACACAGCATGTGTGTCTGTGCTCTCTCAGCACGCTGTCTGAGGTCCACCCACAATGCGCCGTGTCTGAATCCCCCTTTTCTTGACTGCGTAGTATTCCCTTTATGGATGGCCCATGAGGTCTCGATTGATCTGTCCACTGATGGCTTTTGGGGCTAGAGGGAGCATCTTGAAGCACAGGGTTTAGTGAAGTCTCTTCTCGTTACAAGCTTCCAGGGCTTGGCAAGATCCGCAGGAGCCCGTGTGGCTCCCCCGGGGACCTCTGGGGACCCTCATCCACCCCCGCCTCACCCTCTGTCCTCTGCCCCCGCTGCCCTCTCCCCGTTCCTGCACCTCGCCGGCTCTCCGCCACCTGCGTCTCCCGCGTGCCCGCCCATTGCCAGACTGTGCGGCTCTGCCCTGCTCTCTGGCCGGGTGGCCCTCAGCCCCCACGTCACTCCAGGGGATGGCCCCCGCCCCGCCCCAGCCACACGCAGGGACCGTGGGCCCCGTCAAAGCCCAGCCGTGTGCCCGCCATCCCGGCACTTCCATCTCCACGGCCCTGAGCCCAGCAGGGCGGCCGCAGCCTGGCTGGTCTTGGCGCTCTCCCAGCACGCTCCACCAGGGCGCCTGGCACGGGCTGGGCGCTGGCCGCGGGCGGCGTGCGTTCCTGGAGGGCGGGGTCTGCGCAGGCCCGGGGCGCTGGGCAGCAGCGCTTCATTGTGGCTGCGAGCTCTTGCTCGGCGTCTGCGCCCAGCTGGCATCAGACGGCAGCAACCAGGCCTCCATCCAGCTGGCCGGGCGCACGCTTGGTCTGCACCCGCTCCAGAGAGTGTGACATATTTTTATTTAAAAAAAATCAATAAATCATTTACAGGGCTGTCACCAGCCGTTATGAGACTGCTTTAACCCCCTGTCTGCCGTGTCAAGAGGGTGGTGTTTTCACCCCTTCGTCTTAAATCCCGGGAGCAGGTGGCCAGGTGACCTCCTCGGGTGGGAGCGCAGGACTGGATTTCTGGGAGGCCCTCGGGGACTGAGGCCTTGCTGCTCAGAGGTGGCCCCCAGCCACCGTCTCGGTGTGAAGCCGGCCCGGGCTGGCCAGCTACCCACTGTGGGGCTGTGGCCCCAGGACTCATCTGAACCCCCAGTTCCTCGCTCCTGGGGACGCTGCCCACCCAGCCGGAGTCCATGGGAGCCTTGCAGCCGTGAGGGGGGTCATGGTGGACCCCAGGGGCGTCCATTGAGTCCCAGGACTCCATCAGCCCACCTCCTGCTCCGTTGCCACCGTCTCTGAAACATTCGGCTTCTTAGGTCCTGCGGGGTCCCCATTCCCCCCACCCTGGGGGACTCTGTACAAGCCACTCCTCCGGGAAGCCTTCCAGAACACTCCAAAGCCCCCGCTGCTTTCTTGGTCCCACACCCTTGTTCTTTGGCAAGTGCTGCGGCCAGGCCTTGTTTCTGGCACACGCTCGCGCCAGCGCTGGGGGTTTGCGGGTGCCCCTCCGCCCAGGCCTGGAGGGATGTCAGGGCCCCCAAGCCAACAAGTGACTCCGGACGGTCTGGGCACCCGCCCGCTGTGCCCGCTCCCCATTCTCTGACCCAGAGGGCGGTCATCACAGGAGCAGACTGTCCCCTTCCATGCGTCTTTGGCTTTGGACCGCGGTAGATGTTTTGGCACCAGATTCACCTTCTTAATTATGTGTCTTGGGCTGGTATTTCAATCAGTTTGCATTCCCTGAGCATATGCCAGCCTCCAGAACGGCTCCACCTCCGAGGATGGCTGGAGACCATCCCTCCCACGGCTCTGCCCTCGTCACAGTGGGCGGGAGGAGGCTGGCCACCCCATCCACGCCCCCTCCCCCTTGGCCTGGTGTCCAAGGCCCCACTGTCTGGCTCAGGCGGCCTCCCAGCTCCACACACGACCTGCCTTCCCACCATCATGGTCCCACCGGTGCTTGGCCACACGACACCTGTCCAGCTCCTGCACTTTGATGTCTTTTGATCATTTGACCAACATCCTTGGCTCCCTGAGCGCCTCTGAGAGCTCCCTGAACCTGGAGTTGACCTGCGCTCCTCTGGGCGTCTCCCGCCTGCAGGGCCCTGCCACCGGTCTCTGCTGTCCACACTGCACATCTGCTAAGTTGTCTCAGCTGTGTCCAGCTGTAGCTAACCAGGCTCCTCTATCCGTCATATTCTCCAGGCAGGAACCCTGGAAGGGGTGGCCGTGCCCTTCTCCAGGGGATCTTCCCGACTGAGGGATCGAACCTCTGTCTCATGTCTCCTGCATCGGCAGGCGGATTCATCACCGGGACTGGCTCGTGGGCAGTTGACCTGCACACCACAGCCGTCTCCCAGGGCTTGCATGGAGCCGGCATGCCTGTGCTGTGGGCAGGAACGGTGGGCGAGGCTCCGGGTGGGGCCTGACCCACTCCAGCCTGGCCACCACCGCCTGGGACACAGGCTGCCCACCACGGGGAACATCAGGAGATACTGTTCCCTGAGTTGGAAACGGCTTTGCTCATTTAAATACGCTGAACACAGATGGCCGTCCCCGACATGCAGGATAACCAGGGGCTCGTCCCCTGACCACCCGGATTGACCTGGGTCTGTTTTCACACTTAAGGTTGGAAAAACGCCTGGAAAGACCTGGAAGGTGTTAGCGAAACCTGGAGCACGAATACTTCTGGGGAAGGCCTGGGGCTGCGAGGCTCTCCTGTTAAAATATTAAGCCTGTTTTGTGTGTTATTGGTGTATTTTCCAAACAGATGCTGTGGAAACAAACAAGACTTTAAGAGCAGCACGTTGAAATGAAGTCCCGCCGGTCAATGTCACCGTCTCCCTTTGCTCGCCGGGCCCTGCATGGGGCGGAGGCAGGGAGGACCCCGGCCTCTCTGGCTGCTGGTCTCGGGGCCCATCGGCCCTGGCTCTCACGTGCATTTATTCACCTGTCACCGTGCGCAGGAGGCCCGCCCCGCGGTGCCAGCCTGTGGACTGCGCGTGGGGGGATCTGAGGTCTGAGTGCCACGTGGTGACAGGCGAGGGCTGGCGCCCTGGCGCTGAGGGGCTGGTGGGGATGTGTGAGCTGGGGGCGGGCGGGGGTCTGGCGGCCTCACCGGGCGGGGACCGGAGCGCCAGCTGCCTTTGCTGGAGGGGCCGGCGCCTTGCCACCACGCGACAGAATCGGCAGCGCAAGCAGCAGCCGGATTCTTGGCTGGGAGCAGCAGGGGCAGCGCCAGGCCCAGCTCTGAGCCAGGCGCCCTGGCAAGCCCCGCAGGACACATTGAGCTCTGAACGCCGGCCGGTGGATCGCAGATGGGCCTCCGCTTGCCAGCAGAAGCGGTGGTGGAATGCAAGGCCCCGCCGCCCCGCCCCACGGAGCCTCTGCCTCTGGGGGGCTCGCGGAGCAGCCTCGGGGACCTCCGGTGAGGTTCTCTCCCCAGGGCGGAGGCAGCCGGCACTTTGAGGGGGCCCTCCTCCTTCTCCACAAACCTCCCCCCCCACCTCTGCCATTTGTCCTAAACAACCATCCCCTCCGTTCAAGCCCCCAATCAAATCTCTTTCACAATTTGTCAAATTATGCAGAGGAGCCGGCAGAAAGGAAAGGAAGTCATTTGATTCTATTATGTGGAAATTAGCCTAAAACAGAGGCTGTTCGCCCATTGGAGCAATTTCTCTCCATTTGTTCCCGGAGAAAATTGCCCGCCTGTCCTCAGCTGGCCCGAGCTGGCTCCCCTCCCCAGGCCAGGAGGGACGGGGCTGTGGCCATCGGCAGGAGTGGAGAAAAGGAGGCTTCCCACAGATGTCCTGGGAGGGCTGGGCCGGGCAGGCGGGCCGGGCAGGCCCACCCGGCCGCCGTCTGCCCCAGAGACTGACGCCCCGCTCTGGATGGCCAGGGTTCGGGCTCCCTGTGGAATGGCCAGCCAAGCCCCGCGTGGAGGGCGCTCGGGTGGGTGGGTGAGTGGGGGCTGGAGGAGGGACGCTGTGCCTGAGGGGCCTGGGGGGACAGGGGTGCTGCAGGAGGGGCTGGAGGTGGGGCTGGAGAGGCCAGCTGGGGGAACAGAGGCTGTGGGCTTGATCTTGCCCCGCAGAAGTCCGGGCAAGACCAGGGTGTGGAGGCCCACGTGCGTCCTCTGTCCTTCCAGAGGTGGCAGCCACCCGTCCCCGGGTCCCCTCAACCTGGCACTGCTGCAGGGGTCACCGGGTCCGGGGGCGGCCGGCTGCAGCCTCTCCCGGCCTCCTGTGAGCAGATGCCCATCAGATGCCGTCTGCGTGCTGCCCGGAGCTCCTGCACCAGCGTCGGAAGGCGCCTCCACCCCTGGTTACGGGGGGCCTGAGCTACGGCCCTGTGCCTCTGAGTGGGCACGCTCATTCACAGTCAGGACCCACTGACCCCCAAGCCCACCACCCACAAGGGCTCTGAGCGAAGGCGCGGGGTGCGGTGGGCCACCGGGGGCCCTGCTGGGCGTCGTGGAGGAGACTCAGGGCCAGAGGCTCAGGTGGGGTCAGAGATCAACCTTACCTGGCCCTGGTGGAGGAGAGGGGAGCCCCTCCCGGCCGCGGCCATATCCTTTTGGGGGCGGTCTTGTTTCTCATGAAGTAAAGTTTACATGAAGGGCTGCGCACAGATCTTGAGGGTCCATTTTGACGGACACGTGCATGCGTGGGACCAGCGCCCGGTCACGCTGCCGGCCACCCCCGCCCCCCGGAACTGGGCTGCCCCACCCCCCGGCCGCCCGTACTCTGATTTCGTTAGGTTGGTTCTGCCTGTCCTGGATCTCAAGTAAATGGATCGTGTGGCGTGCATCCTGTCTCTGGCTTCTTCGATTTAACGTGATGTTTCTGAGATCTCCTCGTGCGGTTTGTTCTATCGTGTTATTGGGGAGTATTCCATTTTATTCCAGAAGGCACTGGTGCTTTTTTTTTTTGACGCGCATTTGGGTAGTTTCCAGTGTTTGACTATTACAAAGGAAGCTGCTACTACAAAACTTCTTGCCCAAGTATATTTGGGAACATAAGTTTTCCTTTCTTTGGGGTTCATATCCAGGAGCGGAGTGGCCAGGCCGTGGACTGGGTATGTGTTTAAGTACAGAGAAGACCAAACTCTTTTCCAAGTGTATGAGGATCTGATTTCCCATAGGAACCCGAACGCTTGGCCTTATTAATCCAAGGGGCAGAAGTCCTAACTCCTTGAGATTTTAATTTACATTGCTCTAATGAATAATGATGTTGAAGGGCATCCTTTCATGTGCTTTTTGGCCATTTGTCTATCTTCTTTGTGAAACATCTGTTTATGTCTTTTGCAGGTTTTCATTGAATTTTTTTTTCTTTCAGTTTTATCAATTTTTGACTTATATGCAGCACTGAGTGAGTTTAAGGTGTGCAGACTTACATATATCATGAAATCATTACCGCAGTAATTAGTAAAAATCCATCTCCTCATATAGTTACAAAAAACGGGGTTTTTTCTCTGAGATGAGAGCTTTTAGGACCTATTGTCTTAGCAAGTTCAGTACCCCACATGGCAGTGCCAAGTGTGGTCCCGTGCTGGGCGCTGCCCCTCCAGCAGCTATAACTGGAAGTCCGTACCTTCTGATCACTTTCTGCCTGTCTTTCTATCTTTTCTTTGGAATAATAATAATGTGCATGTTCTGGACATAGGACGTGTGTGTGTAGACGTCACATCTCCCGACTCTGCGCCTCTCTGTCTTCTTTCTCTTCTCTTTTTCTCCCCTTCCCTTCTTTTTCATGTTTTGCTCTTTTCTTTTCTCTGAAGACCAAAGGGACTCTTCTGTTGTTTGAATGAGTGAGGGGGAGACATAATTTACACGCATGGAACTCCTGGGAAGGGGACAGACCACTCAAACCAACGTAGAGGAAATGTTGACCTGTGTTCTGGGCACTCAGAGCGTAACGGGGTCATTGAGCAGCGTCCTTGGAGGAGCTGGGTTAGGGCTGGGCTTTGAAAGATGGTGCGTCAAGTAGATTCATTCCACTGCAAGTGATGGAAACTCAGCAAAATGGCATTTAAACAACATGGAAGGCATGGCAACCCACTCCAGTGTTCCTGCCTGTAGAATCCCATGGACAGAGGAGCCTGGCGGGCTGTGATCCACAGGGCCGCACAGAATCAGACATGACTGAAGCAACTTAGCACGCAGGCACATCTTTTTTCCTTACAGAGCAGGAAGTTTAAGAACTGGTCAGTTGCTGACAGTGATAGATTTTATTTTCTTGGGCCCTGAAATCACTGCTGATGGTGACTGTAGCTATGAAATTAAAAGGCTCTTGCTCCTTGGAAGGAAAACCATGACAAACCTAGACAGCTTATTAAAAAGCAGAGACATCACTTTGCTGACAAAGGTCTGTATAAGTCAAAGATATGGTTTTTCTAGTCGTCATGTGCAGATGTGAGAGTTGAACCATAAAGAAGGCTGAGTGTTGAACTGATGCTTTCTAACTGTGCTGCTGGAGAAGACTATTAAGAGTCTGTTGGATAGCAAGGAGATCAAACCAGTCAATCCTAAAGGAAATCAACCCTGAATATTCATTAGAAGCACTGATGCTGAAGCTGAAACTCCAGTACTTTGGCCACCTGATGTGAAGAGCTGACTCACTGGAAAAGACCCTGATGCTTAAAGTTGAAGGTTGGAGGAGAAGGGGACGACAGAGGATGAGACGGTTGGATGGCATCACCGACTCAATGGACATGAATTGGAGCAAATTCTGGGAGATGGTGATGGACAGGGAGGCCTGGCGCGTTGCTGTCCATGGGGTCGCAGAGTCGGACATGACTGAGCGACTGAACTGAAACAGTTGTTGGCAGTGGTCCAGTGTCTCCAGTTCGTTGGGCGGAGGTCTCTTCTCTTGTGATTAGAAGTGGCTGCTTAATTGAGTCACTAGGGCCTTGTTACAGCAGAAACGTAAAAGAGCAAGCGGGAAGTTGATGGTGAAGGGGCAGACTCTCGAGTCTGGAAACACCAGGCCAGCAACTCCCAGGGGTCTTACACTTTTCTGTGAAGGGCCACAGTTGGTTAGATGGGCCAGACACTTATTTCTTTCTTAAACTGAGGTTTAATTGACATATGACATAATGTTAGTTTCAAGTGTACCCTGTAATGATTTGATAACCTTTTGCTTTTCTCACTGCTGTCTTGGATACATTAAGTTTTGCATTTTGATGAAATTGTCAGTCATTTTTCCTTTTCTCTCCCAGTGCCTTCTACATCCTCCCCAGGGACATCTGGTTTACTGCAAGCTTGCAAAGGTTTTCTCCCCTGAGTCCTTCTAGATGTCTCCTAGTCGGTCTCTCATCTTTGGATCTGTGACCCATGTTGAGTTAATTGTTACATACAGCGTGAGGAAAGGGTCCCATACGTTTATCCTGCTGTTGAGACGACTTTCCTTTGTGCATTGAATTGTCTTGGAGCCTTTGTCAAAAATCAGTGGGCGGGCTTCCCTCGTGGTCCAGTGGCTGAGAGTCTGTCTGCCAGTGCAGGGGCACAGGTTCAATCCCTGATCCAGGAAGGTCCCACGTGCTGCAGAGCCACCAAGCCCGTGTGCCACAAGCATTGAAGCCTGAGTGCCCAGGGCCTGTGCCGCACAGCAGCAGAAGCCACTGCGGTGAGGAGCGCGTGCACCAGAGCAGCCCCGCCCCCACAGCGAGAGAAAGCCCCCACCCAGCAGCGAGGACGCACAGCTACGGGGAGATGCATCCTTTAAAAAATCAGTGGCTCGCGTGTTCGTGGGCTGGCTTTGGAGTCTGTCTGCTTCCCTTTCGTACCTCCCCCCCCTCACCACTTCGATTTTGGTGGGTTTGTAGCGCATCCTGAACTTGGGTGCTGTGGGTTCAACTCTGTCTTCTCCAAGATGGGTTTTCTATTTCTACATCCTTGGCACTTCCAGATATGTTCTAGAATGTCATCTAGACGTCTGTGCATGTCTGCAGAAAGCCTGCCGGGATTCTGATGGGGATGGCGCTGGGTCTGTGGATCCGCCTGAGGTGTCTGGACATCTCACTGTAGCAGCAGCCCAGCGACCTGTTGGTCCTCCATGAAGGCTTTTCTTCTCTTTGTCTCAGCAGTGTCTCTGGGTCGGATCTGCCTGTGTCAGAGTTAGGGGGCCGTGTGGGCTGCAATCTGGAAGGAAGGACCAGAAGCCCCCAACCCTGGTCCAGGGAGGCTCTGAGCAGCGGAGGCAGCCCCTTGACTTCTGTTCCTGGCGGATGTGGCTCAGTCTCTTCGAACTGACCCATAGACTCATGTGATCTTCATCAGAACCCCAACAGGCTTTTTTGATAGAAGTTCGTAGATTGGTTCTAAAACTGGGCTGGACGTGCTGAAACTCTGGAAATGGAAAGGCTCTTGGAGATGCTCGGATGCACACATCTCCAGGGGGGCTGCCCTCCTCCCACCCCAGCCCCAGCTCAGCCTTGGAACATTCTATGTTTAATCTTCGTTGGAGGAGGAAAGGGAAGAAAGTGGCCCCAGAGGCCCCAAACCTGGCGTTACTGAGAGGCCCCAGCATCCAGCCCCGGTCTCTGCTTTTGCCCTCGGGGTTTGGTTACACGTTTACAAAGACACCCAGAAAGTTGAACAAGACTCAGTTCTCATCTGTTGTTATGGTTACAAGGAGGGGAAATAATTTCCTGTGAGGTATCTTCTGATCACTGCTGTCGGATGCAGGAGCAGATTAGGAGAGCACCATGGTGATGTCCCCGGCTTGCTGGGGACCACGAGACATTCGTTTTGACCTCGTATGTGGTATGTGGGGTTACAGTCTGCCCGCTTCACTGGGGAGATAGAATGGACCTCATTAACAGCCATCAGACGATCACTTTGCTGGTTTTATTGGGCTTGTAAAATTGCCTTTACCCTGTTCTCACAGAAACACTGGATTACGACATCACAAGAGATCAAGGAGGCTGGTGTGTGTGTGGGGTGGGGGGTGCTGGGTGTGCGGGGGCTGGAAGGGAGCCCACCACCAAGCCCAGGGTCGTGGCTGGTGGTCTCCTTCCCACAGGGAGTCAGCCCGCTGGCACCGGGATCCCACATGACCTGAGACACGCTCTCTGGGGCGACTCCCACTTCCCCCTGACCGCTGACCCTGCCCCGAATGGCAAAGGGAGGGGGTGGAGATGGACAATGGGACCAGCAAGACACCAGGGGTTTCTGGTGGGGGCCTGGGGGCGGGGCTGTGGCCAAGGAGGGTCTGCCGCAGCCTGGGGCGCAGTGGGCTGGGGGTGCCAGTGGTGCCGGGGTCAGACCCCAAGGCAGCCTGGGCCTCATGGGAGAAGAATCTCCGGCCTGCTCTTGGGGGTGGGGGTTGGGCACAGAGAGTGCCCAGCTGGGGGTGCCAGGGCTGGGGTCGGGGGGGGGGGTTGCTCACCCGAGCCCTCAGTGCAGCCCGCTCCTCTGGACCCCAGGACCCAGGGCGCCTCCAGAGACCACGGTCCTTATTCTACCGGCTCCGGGCAAGGCCTGCTTCCTCCTCCTGATGGGGTGTGGGCATCAGAGACGGGGAGCCCAGGCCACCTCTGAGGTCTGGGGCCTGAGTTGCTGGGAGGACAGCTGTGCCCCCACAAGGGACAGAGCCCTGCAGGCCGCCCAGGACGCAAGGTCAGGCACAGCCAGGGTGGGCGGGCTGCAGCCCTCCCGGCCCCTCTCAGGCGGGCTCACCTTCCCCGTGTGAGCTGTGTGGTCTCTGCGGGACCCCGCGGTCCATCTGAAAGCCCCCTCCCCCGGCCCTGGTAACCACACTCTGGGTCAAGTGGGTGGGCGACCACCTCGGGGGTCTCCTTCCCAGCGATGGTTCCCCCCTGCTTGGGCCTTCGTTGCTTTTTCATAAACTGAAGGAATTCCTGCAGGCGCAGCTCACTCGCCCCCCCAAGAAGCTTCCCTTTCTTCCTCTTTTTCATCAACAATGGAGAGAGAGGAGCACGTTTTTAGTGTCAAAAATCAGCGGGTGGGGCCTCTCGGAGAGTTTCCGGACTTAAAGTCTCCTGCCTTAAACAGCCTGGAAACTGGACAGAAGATGCGAGGCAACCATCCGCAGACCCTGGACAGTGGGCAGCTTGGGACCGAGGGCCCCGATCGAGGGGACAGGTGAGTGAGCCGCCGCCGCGCTGCCGGGCGGGCAGGGGCGGGCGCACAGCGCCCGGAGGTCCTGGAGGCTTGAGGAGGTGGGGGTCAGAGCGCTGGGAGGCTCAGGTGGTTGGAATCTGCAGGACAGGCCTGGGGACGAGAGAGGAAGGCAGAGAAAGAGCTGTGGAACCCCGCACCCAGATTCCCCCAGGGGTCTCTGCCTGAAGGCCCAGAGTCCCATCCGTGGGGCGAAGCTGCCAGAGCAACTGCGGAGAAGCAGCGCAGACCAGGGCTCCCGGCGACTGATGTCTGAGCAGGTGGCCTGACCCTCCCCTCCGGGGACGGAGAACTCACTGACCCTCCCCTGGCCAGAGGGGGAGAACTCGCTGACCCTCCCC
>JADEYB020000009.1:1003895-1094341 GCA_015832495.2 Alces alces
CTGACCCTCCCCTGGCCAGAGGGGGAGAACTCGCTGACCCTCCCCTGGCCAGAGGGGGAGAACTCGCTGACCCTCCCCTGGCCATAGGGGGAGAACTCACTGACCCTCCCTGAGCCAGAGGGGGAGAACTCACTGACCCTCCCCTGAGCCAGATGGGGAGAACTCACTGACCCTCCCCTGGCCAGAGGGGGAGAACTCACTGACCCTCCCCTGGCCAGAGGGGGAGAACTCACTGACCCTCCCCCGGCCAGAGGGGGAGAACTCGCTGACCCTCCCCCGGCCAGAGGGGGAGAACTCGCTGACCCTCCCCTGGCCAGAGGGGGAGAACTCGCTGACCCTCCCCTGGCCGGGGGCAGAGAACTTGCTGACCCTCCCCAGCCAGAGGGGGAGAACTCGCTGAATACTAAACACATGGATGTTCATAGGATGGACTCCATGAGAGCCCCACCTCCTCAGTGGGATGATAATCCTGGAGGAAGTCGGAGCCTACAGCTGTTCCCAGAAGCATCAAAGTGAAACTGAAAGTATTAGTCGCTCAGTCCTGTCTTTGCAACCCCGTGGACTGTATGGACTGTAGCCCGCCAGGCTCCTCTGCCCATGGAATTCTCCAGGCCAGAGTACTGGAGTGGGTTGCCATTTCCTTCTCCAGGGGATCTTCCTGACCCAGGGGCTGAACCTGGGTCTCTGTGTCGTAGGCAGATTTTCTACTGCTTAAGCGACCAGGGAAGTCCCAGAAGCATCAAAACCAGCCCCCAAAGGACCACACATCAAAGGGATGTGATGGAATTGCACACTCAGCAGTGTGTGTTCAACAGCCAATCCGAATCCGTGGGAAAAGCAAAGGTCCAGGAAGCTGTGTCCCAGGAGCAGGAGAAAACTCAGTTCGTGGAAACAGACCCGGAAGTGACAGAGCTGATGGAAAAGACAGGCAAGGATGTCAAAACACTTGCTATAAATATGTTCATCTGCCTAAGGGCTTAAAGGAAAACATGAACACAATGAGGAGAAAAGTGAGATACAAACATTTCAAATGGAAATCATGATAAAGATGGAAATACAATCCTAGAGTGAATATTTCATGGGGTGGGATCAGACTCCACAGAAAAATCAGTAGGTTTGTGTTAGCATTGAAAGCAGGAGTTGGGAAAATGTGACCAGCTTGCCTGCTTTTGTAAATACAGAATTTGGTGGGCGCACGATCAGACTTGTCTGCTGCGTGTCATCCGCGACTGCTTCTGAGCCGCTGCGTCAGACCTGAGCGGCTGTGACAGCAACCGTCTGGCTGAAATCCTATGCAGCCTGTGATAGAAAAGGTCGGCTCACCCTAATTTCAAGTATTCACCTTGTGATCTCCATACACCATAAATTATAGAGCAAACTGTCTGTTTCTCAAAACCAATGCACGTGTTAATTTTAAGCCAATGGGTCAGAGGGGTTCCCAGTCAGTAGAACATGAACTCAGGATGGGAATGTAACCTGGGTTACACTTTGGGGAAGGCGGGAAGTGGGGAGAGCTGCTCCCCCTCCCAGAGCTCCTCTGGGGCCCTGGCGCTGAGCACTGGTGTCTGTGACCTGCTGGGTCTTGGGGCTCTGTGTTTCCACCAGAACGTGAGCCTCACTGGCAGGGTTGTCTCCCTCGCTCTGTGCCCCGAGGCCCCATCCTGACTGGATGCAGGAACGGGCCGGATGCAGGGCCAGCTGTGGGCACTGGAGTCTCACACCGATACCCGGCCGTGGTCAGAAAACTTGGTCTTTCTCTCAACACCGCGTGTTCTCCTCCTCCTCCCCTTCCCCCTCTTCGCTCGGTTTTTTAGCTGACATCTATAATTTGGAAAGCCATAAAAATGAATATAGATGAAATATTAGAGGGCGACAGTATGAAAAAAGCATGAACAAAGAGGCTCTCACCGCTTTAAATAGGCTTTAAAACTGCTTTCATCCACGTGCCCGCCTCAGCCCAGTGAAATTGATTCATTGACCAAATTGGCCATTTAAAATTCAAAAGCCTGTGTTCCCTGAGCTCGGCTCCCTCCTCTGCAGATTTATGGGGCCGCAGGGAGGCACCCGGGGTGTCTCTGGGTTCTTTTTTAAGGATGATCTATAGTGAGGCAACAGGCCCCTTCTTCCTGGGGAGCCTGTGCTCACCCCACACTGTGGGCGAAAGCAGGCAGGGCCAGTGCTGGCTCTCGGGACCCCAGAGGGCACCTTCGCAGGTGCTGTCCTGGGACCCCCATCTGCGGGCCGGCCTCCCCTCCCAGCTCGATACCTTCTGAAGATCCCACCCCCAGAGGGAGATGAGAACTGGAGGTGAACCTACAGAAAGGAGTGAAGTACGGGGTTGGTGGGAGGCCTGAGATCCTGGTCTGTGGGCAGCTGGTGGGATCTCAGGGAGACCGAGGTCACCCAGCCTCCACCTCCAAACTCACCTGGGCGGAGCTCAGACCGCACTGGGGAAGCCCAGAGGCTGAGCCCGAGGCGCCCCAGGCAGGTGTGGGCTTCCCTGCAGAATTTCGTGACAATCAGCAGTGAAAGGGTGGGGTCTGTTTTACACCCGTTGCTTCGAGGATGTGAGGCTAATACTTCAGGAGATGACAGCCCCCGAAGGACAGACAGCTTATTACTCACAGACCACAAGAGGAGGGGTCCGGCCACGCCCCGCAGGGCCTTGCGGAAGCACCAGGGTCAGCCGGGAGGAAGAAGGTGAACCGAGGGCCATAGCCTTTCTTGTGGCTTCCACGGGAGGAGGGTGAGGCTGGGAGCAAGGTCAGGACTGGCTGGTTTAGGTGATTCACTGGGCTCTTGGGCAGGCCTGTCCCCGGTCCCTGGGCCTGGGATACGGCCCAGAGTGTGAGAGCCCACGGCAAGGCTGGGGGCGGGCGCTGGACGGCTGGTTTGCACTTGAAGGTGTACTTAGGGGAGCAGCGGTGGCGTGAGCTGTTCACTGTCTCTAGGAGTTGAGTGGCCTCTGCGTGGTCAGCAAGGCCCCAGTGTGAGAGCATCCGGACATGGAAAACAGCAGATGTGGTTCACACAGGGTCTGGGAGCCCCAGGGGCGAGTCTCTCACCCCCAGGTGGGTAGGCAGTGGTGGGCCATCCCTGGACTGAGTTATGCTGCGGGGACCCCCACCCTGAGGTCACCTGGGCTCCGGCCACTCGTCTACTAAGCCAGCTGCGCCTGCAGAAGCGCTGCCCGGAAGCACGATGACTGGGGGGATGGGGCCTGGGAGGGCATGCGGCTGAGGGCGTGGGAGCTGGGCACAGAGCCCGCGTCCGTCCCAGAGCTCGGAGCAGGTGGGGCTGCTCCGCTCACCAGGGAAGCCTCCAGGAGGGAGTGCAGGAGGCCGAGAAAACAGGGAGGGAGATGGGTCTGCAGATGCTGTGGCCAGTCTGAGGCCAGGAGGAGGGTTCCGTCTGAGACCTGGGTCAGGCTCTGTCTGAGACTGGGATTCAGACTCAGTCTGGACCCGGCACCGGGGCTCGGCCTAGACCAGGACTCCGAGTTCAGTCTGAGACCAGGGCCTTCCCAACGGCGGGCAGGGCTCAGTGTCCGTCTCTGCACATGACAGCTAATCTCTGTGCGGAGGGAACGGGCGGTCATTTCTTTCGAGAAAGCGGCGCCTCTGCCCCCACCTCCAGCGCAGCAGGAGACGGGCTAGACCCAGCCAGACCCCCGACGGAGGCCCAGGCCCCCAGCACGCTGGGCTGCTTCCCTACCCCACTCGGGGTGGGGTTGGGGCTCCCCGCAAAGACTCAAGTCTCCACTTTAATTACTCCATCTTATTTTGTAACTTTAATTATATAATAAGTGACACTAAAAAACCATCGTTAAATTTTAAGCCTTTGTAATAACACCATTTTATTACATTTTGATGACTTTATAACTATGATTCTTTATTATTCGTTCCGTGTTATTTTATGACGGCACAGTGAGATTTTTAATATCTAATTACAGAACCCAGTGATCATTAAGTACATCTGATACACAAGCTCGCTGCGACCTGGTCCCAGGAGCGCCCGTGTGAGCAGAAATTGGAGACCTGCGTCCTTTCTGGGCGGAGGGGTGGGCAGTCCTGCTCCTGGATCAGAGGGGACAGTGTAGGGGTGCTGGGGTGTCTCGATGCAGCCAGACGGATCTTACCTGAAAGGTCACGGCCGGCTGGACACATCCCCACACACCCTGGGCTCCCAGGTGGGGTCCTGAGGTGGCCAGCCCTGAGCAGCCCGTTGCCAGTTCCACTGGCCTCCATACTGGTGGGAAGGGCTTCTCTGCGCTTCAAGTCTGTGCCCCAGGACACCCTTGGGAACTCAGGGAGAACTGCACAGAGGTCCTGGGGACTTCTGGTCTGTCTGTGAAGGCGTTCACGGAAACAGAATCTCCGACCAGAGAGGGGTAACTTGCCAAGGTCACCCTGAAATTCAGTGGCACCCCCCAGGAAGAGAACCCAGGAGCCTCCCCCCCTTCCTGCCCCCAAAGGGCCGAGCAGCCAGGACTTAACTGGGCGACGATGAGGCGGGGCTGGGAGACCGGGTGGGGGCAGGTCAGGGCGGCAGAGGAGCAAGAGAGGCAGACAGGTGGTCTCACACGTGGCGCCTCTCCAGCGCCCCTCTTCTGCAGACACAGGCTCCGCCTGGGGACCCTGCAGAGGGGCCCTACATGAGGCTGTCCACCCCAGCAGCGAGCCCCTCCTGTAAAACCGGTCTCACGACCTGGGCTGAGAGCTCCTTGGAGGCAGACGGAAGGCTCTGGACCCCTAGAGAGAAGAAGCCTAGACATGCTTGTTGCTAGGACTCAGGGGGCTGAGTCTAGCCCCTTTGGCCGGCCTATGAGGCCGGCCTTGGCCACGCGCCCCTGCCCCTCCTGCCACGTCTGTGCTCCCGCCCCAAGATTCTTCCCCATCCCAGACTTCCCTGTCTTAAGCTGTGGTCTCTTCAAAATCCACTCAGGGTGACGGGAAGGCCTAGGAGAGCACCGGACACCTCCCAACCCCAGACCTCCCGCCAGGGCCTCGTCTCTCTGATCCCTTTGGGGCTGGAATGGTGGATGTCCGGGGTTGGGCAAGTCCCCAGGGGGACCCTGCTCCGACAGGCTGCGCTGCACAGATGCCCGTGGGTGATGATGCCCAGCACACACCGCTGCCTCAGATGCAGAGGGCAGGGCTCTGATGCAGACCCGGGCCTGGCCTGCTGCACACGCAGGAGGAGGACACACAAGACTGGGGAGCATCTCCCCAGCCTGCTGCACCTGCAGGCCAGGAGGGGAGCCGGACGCGGGACCTACGTTCTGATTGGTAGCAGGAAAGTGTTGCTCGTGTCCGTCTCCAGGGGAACGGGAATGGGGTGCTCTGTCTGTCTCCCCATGCAGACAGCCCACCCTGGGGCTCGGGGAGCAATCTTCCCGCATGCAGGACTCAGTCCTTCCAATCCGATGATTCATTAGCTTTGCCCAGGCTCTGGCTGGATTTGATCATTCTAGAAATGATATCATTGTCGCGTCCCACTTGGAGGAAGCTCAATTGCCTGAATTGGGAGCAATCAGCATCTCGTCCCCGCGGCCGCAGTGAGGCAAGAACTGCGGAGCTTCTGCTCTGCTGGGCTTGAGTTTCTACCACGGTGAGTCGAGACCCTGACTCCAGGGGACCCCCCGCCCGGACATCCTGGTGATTCGATGCAGGACCACTGTGAAATCTTTTCCCATTTGCCTAAAACTGAAAAACAAGCCCCTAAGCAGAAAGTGTCTGCTGTGGCTCCAGCTCATTTCAGGGTATTCCTTTCGTGGGCAGCACCCCAGTGCCTGGAAACGGCTCTGATTCCATGACAGGATGGCTCAGGGCTCACTGCTCTGTGCGCAGGCGCTCAATTAAGTCTGACTCTTTGTGACCCCCATGGACTGTAGCCCACCAGGCTCCTCTGTCCATGGGAGTCTCTCAGCAAGAACACTGGAGTGGGATGCCATTTTCTCCTCCAGGAGATCTTCCCAACCCAGGGATCGAAACTGTGTCTCTTACATCTTCTGCATTAGCAGGCAGATTCTTTACTGCTAGCGCCACTGGGAAGCGCATGGTGGAGTGGGGAGGGGGCACTTTAACACAGAGCAGATGGAAAATCCCTGGGGCAACGTAGTGATGCTCCAGGTGGGTCCAGGATGCCCAGGCTTGCCCCTTCCTGTGTCTCCCAGGACGACGCTCCCACCCAGGGAGCGGGGTTCTGGCTGAGCTCCCGATGTGCCCCGAGCCTGTGCCTGTGCTTCCTGGCCATGTGCCCTGGGTATGGCGGCTCAGCCCCTCTGTGTCCAACACAGGGGGCAGGACAACTTTTACTTAACTTCGCTGAGCCTCAGTTTCCTCAACTGTAAAATGGGGATTCCATGCTGCCGAGAATGTTTTGTTTTTCTTTAACTGTAGCATTCAGGAGCTTTTAGTATGTTCACAGAGTAGTGCAATTAAACCATTATTCTTGTTGTTGTTAGTTATTCTCAGGTCCAACTCTTTGCAGTCCCACGGATTGTGGCCCACCAGGCCCCTCTGTCTATGGACTTCTCCAGACAAGACTACGCTGGAAGGGGCAGTCATTCCCTTCTCCAAGGGACCTTCCTGATCCAGGGACTGAACCCAAGTCTCCCACATGGCAGGCAGATTCTTCATGGTCTGAGCCACCAGGGGAGCCCCAGTTAATGGTAATTAAACCATTGTCATAATCTAATTTTAGAGCATTTCCATCAGCCTGCCCCCTCAAGAAACCCTGCACTGTTAGGAATCGCCGCATCACCCCGTCCCGCTTCGAGTGGCCGCTGATGTCCGTTCTGTCTGCAGGTTTGCTCGTCTCCACACTTCGTGTAAAGGCAGTTACTGCGTGGCCTTGATGGCCGGCTGCCTTCACGGCGCGTTGCATTTTCATCCACGTTCTAGGCTGTATCAGCGCTTCATTCCCTTTATCAAAATGACTTTCTATCACAGGACATATCACATTTTGTTTACCCGTTCTTGTTGATGGGCATTTGGACTGTCTCCATCTTTCAGCTGTTAGGAATGATGCTGCTGGAACATGCGTGTGAGTTTCTGTGCAAACGTATGGCTTCGTCTTCCGTAGGGTGATGGTTTTCGGGAGTGGGATTGCAGGGTCAGGGGTCACCCCTCCGTGTCATTTTGAGAAGCGGCCAGCCTCTCTTCCACATCAGCAGCGCCACTCCCCGTTCCCACCGACAGTGTGTGAGGATCCTAATTTTGCCACATCCCCACCAACACTGGTTGTTTTCTGGTTTGGGGATTTTTGAGTGGCCGTCCTGGTGGGGGTGAGGTTGTGTCTCACTGTGGTTGTGGCTTGTGTTTCCCTGTGACTAATGCTGGGGAGCATCTTCCCACGGGCTCGCCGGCCATCTGACCATCTTCCTTGGAGAAATGTCTATCGCAGCCCTTCACCCCGTGTTTGGTTGCTTGGTTCTATTTTCCCTGTTGACTGCCGCCCCAGGAGTTGGTGAGACGGCGTGAGAGGAGGTGCCGCCCCCGCCCCCCTGCACTGTCCCCCGAGTCCAGCTCTTCTCCAGCCTTCCGAGGTTTGTTTTTCCTGCAGAAAAGGTGGGGCTGGGACGTCAGGGGGCCGCATGGCTTCTCGTTTGTCTGAGAGCTGCCCCCCGGCCCCAGGCGCTCACAGAGGCAGATGCCACCAGTCACCTGCAGACACAGTCCAGTTCTGGGGAGCCGGTGGGAGATCGACGGGCTGGTGCTCACTGAAATTGCTTCTGGATGTGCCCGTGCCCGTGCGGGCTCTCTGCGCAGACCAGGCCCTCCGGGTCCTCCCACTAAGCTTCACTAATGACGGGAAACTGCCCACCAGCTCCTGATGGCTGGCAGCCCTTTTTGCAACAGGAGGCTTGGGCCCGATGCCAGAGTGGGTGGCCGGGGGGACCTCCCCTGGGTGCTGTCCCCAGGGCTGCGGGGAGAGAGCTGACTCTTGTCCTGCCCTGGGGGTCTGGGTCCAGTTGAGCAGGTAGCCTTTGGGTTCCTGGGGTCTGGAGCCGGCTGAGTGTCCGGGAAGGGCGGGGTCCAGGCGGCCCAGGGAGGCGAAGGCCCAAGAGACCCCTGGGGGTGAGGACTACTCTCGGCAGCTCCTCTTCTGCCAAGACTGCTCTGGGGAAACCCACCCCTGAACCCTCACCAGGGAGCCCCGACTGCCAGCCCCTAGGGTCCCCTGCGGTGGGGGTGGACACCCACCCAGGGTCACACGGTCAGGGAGGGAGCCTCTGGGTGCCCAAAGCCCAAAGCCTCTGACTCGTGGCTGAGACTGCCGCGCGTGCCCCTACTGTGCCCGGGTGTGGCCCCCCAGCCCCGCTAGACGGGCATCACACAGGAGGAAGCCAGGGCACAGAGAGGTTGAGTAACCTGCCTGCAGTCACACAGCCGGAGTCCAGAACTGGAGCCCACACTGTGAGCCCTGTGCCCTGGCCTGAGAACTGACCTCTGACCCAGGGGGAAGCACTCCAGATGGGAGTGAGGGCATCCAGGAATTGTAAGACCGCTTCCCCCTCCCCAGGCAAAATAAGATGCTTGTCTGGAGGTGCGTCCACACTTTCAGCCTCCGCAGTCCTTGGGTCTGGTTCACTCACGTGTCCTCCCTGCCTCCCTGCTTTCACGCTGGAAGAGGACGATGAGGGTCTCAGCTCCCAGAGCTGGCAGGTCAGATGGCTGCTGGCCGGCCTCACAGGCACAGTGGACAGCCAGCTGGCCCAGATGGAAATGCGGCCGGCGGGGGTGGAATCCTGCAGGCCCCGGGGTGCTGAGAGCAGGCATGGGACTCGCGTTCTGGGGCTACAGGGATGTGACGAGTGAGGCTCTGGCTGCAAGAACTCCCGCTGGGCAGCTGGCGATTCCCAGAAAGCAGTGCTGTGGGCGGGAGGGTGGGGAAAGAGCAGGCACGAGGGTGGTGTGTGTGTAAAGCCTGCATCACACGTGCGTGCGGAGAAGGCAATGGCACCCCACTCCAGAATTCTTGCCTGGAGAATCCCATGGACGGAGGAGCCTGGTAGGCTGCAGTCCGTGGGGTCGCGAAGAGTCGGTCTCGACTGAGCGACTTCACTTTCACTTTTCACTTTCATGCATTGGAGAAGGAAATGGCAGCCCAGTCCAGTGTTCTTGCCTGGAGAATCCCAGGGACGGGGGAGCCTGGGGGGCTGCCGTCTACGGGGTCGCACAGGGTCGGACACGACTGGAGCGACTCGGCAGCAGCAGCAGCAGCAGCACTGGCGTGAGCAGGACCAAGCCGCTGGCCGGAGGCTTTGCCCGCAGGCCTGCTGACAAGCCCCTCGCAGGGACTGGAGTCCAGTGTGGGGGGTGTGGGCCCCAGGCTTCCGGGGGCGCAAGGAGGGCTCTGCCAGGGGCAGGGTCTGCCTGTCACTCCGGGGACGGTGCTTCAGGAAGGCCCTTGGCGGGGCCTCCGGGGCTGTGGAGGATGGTTCTCAGGCTGGAAGGGGCTGAGGGCTGAGCCACCTAACTGCCCTTTTCTTTGTCCCTCTGTCTCTCCCTTCATCCGCACCCCTCCTTCCCCTCTGTGGTTGGCAGGATTCTCGGGGGCCCCTATGGCCTGGTGGGCACATCCTGGGGGCCCCAGGGAGAGAGGAGACCTCACTGCCATGAGTGGCCGCCTGTGTCCGCAGGGAGATCATCCTGGGATGAGGGGAGGGGATGAACTCTTCAGAGGGGGCTTCCTGGAAGGTGAGGAAGCAGACACAGCTGGGAAGAAGGGAAACGGGCGTGTGGGCTGCCAGCCGGAGCCTCCGGGAGCAGGGTGCAGTCCCCAGACAAAGGGCAGAAGGAAGATGAAGATCGCAGCCCTCCAGCCTCACCCAGTGAGCTGGCAGGGCGGCCCGACCTCCAGGAAGAGGTGCGGCTTGCCGACCTGGACTGCGGCTCTGAGCTCCTGAGCAGACGAGCAGCTGACCCACGGCTGGGCTCCCACCCCGAGGAAACTGTGAGATCCTTCGTCTAACATATTTGTGTTTAAGCCGCCGGGTGATTTGTTTCAGAGCTTGGGGAACCAGCGCGCTCTGTCAGCCTGAGAGCTGGCGGTGCGGGTGCGGGAGCTCTCGGAAGCTGCTCCTGGGGCGTCTCCCCGTCTGGGCAACAGACAAGCAGGCCCGGCCCAGGGAAGGCTGCTCCAGAGCCAGGCCCACCCAGGCTGGGGGGCGGGACTAGACCGGGAGACTCGTGGGGAGGAGCGGGCTAGGACCCCAGCTCGGCCACCCCCAGCTCCTCCTTGCTGCCCCCGGGCACATTTCCCCACACCAGCGCAGCCCGCTCAGACCAGCAGGTTTGTGGGGAGCCAGGATCCCCATTGGGGTGAGTGCACCCCACCAGGTGGGCCCCCAGAGGCCCCTGGTGACCCCTAAGAGGTCACCCAGCCTCCCACCCTGCCGCTCCCATGTGCTCTGGATAAGACCCCAAAAGCACAGCAACAAGTAAAATAAACAAGTGAGTCCGTGTCAGAAAAAGGCTGTGCGCTGCCAGAGAGACAATCAACAGAAGGGAAAGGCAGTCAATCAGATGGGAGAAAGTGCCTGCAAATCGTGCATCTGATAAGAGGTTCATATCCAAAATGTAAGGAACTCCTACAATGCAACAGCAAGAAAACATAAACGATCCAATTAAGAAACAGGCAGAGTTGAACAGACATTTTTTTCAAGACCTACAAATGGCCAACAGGTACATGAAAATGTTCTCAATACCACTCATCATCAGGGAAATGCAAATAAAGCCATAGTGAGATATCACTTCACCCCACACCTGTTAGAATGGCTATTATCAAAAAACAAGAAGAGTTGGTGGGGAATGTAGGGGAAAGGGAAGGAAGCCTGCGTCCTGTCGGTGGGAATGTAAGTTGGTGCAGCCGCTGTGGAAAACAGGATGGAGGTCACTGAAAACTAAAAACATAGTTACCAGATTATCCAGCAAACCCACCTCCGAGTGTATGTTTGAAGGAGAAAAAGTCACAATCTTGAAGAGATTCCTACACCCTTATGTTCAGAGCAGCACCATTTACAACAGCCAATAATGAAAGCAACCTAAGTGTCCGCTGACTGATGAACAGATAAAGAAAATGTGCGGGGTACAGACACTGGAATATTATTCAACCACAGAGGAGGAAATCTTGCCATTTGCAGCAACAGGGATGAATCTTGTGGGTGTATCACGCTAAGTGAGAGAAGCCAGACGAGAAAGACAAACGCTGTGTGACCCCACGTCTGTGTGGGGTCTAAACACCCTGACTCACGCAGAGGGCAGCTGGGGGTCGCCGGAGGCTGGGGGGCGGTGGGCACGTGGGGAGATGCTGGCCTGCGGGTTCAAGCTTTCAGTTAAGAGATGGGTGAGTTCTGAGGACAGAATGTAAGCAAGGTGACTCTAGCTAATAACGACGTGTTTTTTAGAAGTTTGGTTTTGAACTTTTGGCCATGCTGGGTCTTCGTTCCTGCGAGCAGGCTCTGCTCGTTGCGGTGCCTCCTCTTGGGGAGCCGGGCTCCAGGCGTTCGGCCTCAGCAGGGGCAGCACACAGGCTGTGCCCCCCACACTGCAAGGCACAGTCTTAACCACTGAAGCACCGGGGAGCCTGGTGATGCTGTACTTTCTATAAACCTGTAGCTCTGAAAGGGACACCCTTTTTCCTCAGCCACCTCAAAACGGTAATTACGTGAGATGACGGGTGTGTTAACTAATCTTATTGTGATAAAGATTTCACAATACATATTTGTGTGCTAAGTCACTTCAGTCGTGTCCAACTCTTTGCGACCCCATGAACTGTTTCTCGCCAGGCTCCTCTGTCCATGGGATTCTCCAAGCAAGAATACTAGAGTGGGTTGCCGTGCCCTCCCCCAGGGGGTCTTCCCAAACTAGGGATCAAGCCCGTGCCTCTTACATCTCCTGCATTGGCAGGCAGGCTCTTTACCACTAGTGCCATCTGCTAAGCCCCAGCAATACATACATGTGTATCAAATCACCCGTTCTACATTTTAAAATTTCATATGTTGTGTGTCAATCAAGTTGAGAAAAAAATGGAAGGAAGGAAAGCCCTCCAGGGGGCCTGGCCAGGCCCTCAGTCTCCTCAGTGAGGGAGGTCCCAGTAGACCCCGCCGTATTCATTTGTGAGACTGCCTCTCCGCGGGCTCCACTTGTTTTCAGCTTCAGAGTTTCTCTTGCTGCCTCTGCGGACAATGTCGTGAGTGGAAGCATCCTTGCTCTTCTATCTTAATACACAAGTATTTTCAGTTCTGTGGAAGCCAGCCCAGGGGCTGTGTTTTGGGCTGAATCTTGTACCCCAAATTCATATGCTAGAGTCCTAATCCCCAGAACAGTGCAGAACAGGACTTCATCTGGAGACGGGGTCTTTAAACAGACAAAGGTTGATCACCTGTGTATTTAAAGGTCTGTACACTCAAAGCTATGGTTTTTCCAGTAGTCACGTATGGATGTGAGACTTGGACTATAAAGAAAGATGAGCACTGAAGAACTGATGTTTTTGGACTGTGGTGCTAGAGAAGACTCTTGAGGATCCCTTGGACTGCAAGGAGATCAAACCAGTCAATCCTAAAGGACATCAACCCTGAATATTCACCAAAACGACTGATGTGGAAGCTGAAGCTTCAATACTTTGCCACCTGATGTGAAGAGCCAACTCATTGGAAAAGACCCTGATGCTGGGCAAGATTGAAGGCAGGAGGAGAATGGGGTGACAGAGGATCAGATGGTTGGAGGGCATCACCAACTCGATGGATGTGAATTTGAGCAACTCCGGGAGATGCTGAAGGGCAAGGAAGCCTGGCGTGCTACAGTCCATGGGGTCGCAGAGAGCTGGACACAACGTAATGACTGAACAACAACAGGAAATAGACGTTAGGGTGGGCCCTAGTGCAACCCAGCTGGGGTCTCTAAGAGGGGCTCGGGACGCAGACACGTGCAGGGGGACGTTCGTGTGAGGACCTGGGAGGAGAAGGCCGTCTGCAAGCCAAGCAGACAGGCCTCGGGGCAAGCAGCCCGCCAACAGGCACGTTGGACTTCCAGTCTCCAGGCAGGGAGACACTAAACGTCGGCTGTCCAAACGTGATGGTCACTCGAGCAAACGAGTCCTGACCGGGACTTGGGGTAAAAGGGAACATGTGATTCTTTGCGCTGATCTGTTGCAGATATGGGGACTGCTTCCAGGGCCCGAGCGTGGGCTCTTGTCTAACACTCAGAAATGAAGTGTCCAAGGAGACACACGTGCTGGCAAAGCAAGAGACCTCATTGGGAAGGGGCGCCCGGGCGGGGAGCAGGAGGGTAAGGGGACCCAGCAGGACTTCTCGGCCATGTGGCTCACAGTCCCGGGTTTTATGGTGATGGGATTAGTCTCCAGGTTGTCTCTGGCCAATCATTCTGACTCAGGGTCCTTCCTGGTGGGGAGTGTGTTGCTCGGCCAAGATGGATTCCAGCGAGGAAGATTCTGGGAGGTAAGGCAGGACGTGTGGACCGGCGTCTCCTCTCTCCTTTTGACCTTTCCCGGCTTCTTCCGTTGGTGGTGGCTGGCTGGTTCCGAGGTCCTTCCCAGGACCTCCTGATCTTGGCCGCTCATGCAAGGGGCTCCTCTCCTGCCTGGCCAGGGCAGGCAGGTCCAGTCGGTGCTTCCGCAAACAACATCACTAGAGGACTTTCCACACATGCTCTCATGCCCTGCTCCCTCCCGCGGCCTCAGAGGACCTGCTCTCCACTTAGCAAACGGGTAGCTCCGGTTCTGATAGTTTTACGTGATTGCTCACTGATACTTTAAATTACATTTCCCTGACTATTAGTGATTTTGGGCACTTTTTATATGCCGTTTCCCATTTGAATTTACTCTTTAGTGAATTCACACTCTTGGCCCATTTTTTTTTTTAATTGGATTGTTTTCCTCTTATCAGTCTGTAAGCACTCCACATTTCATAGGTAGTAGCTTCAGATTGTCGATCTCATTGTAGACAGTTTTTGTTTCCCCAAACTCACCGTTTGTCTGTTGACTTTGTTTTAGGCGTCGATCCGTAGATGTGCTTTATGCTATTATACAGCCCTGCATATTTATAACATAAGGACTACGGAGGTTTCAGTCTTGTTTAGTAAGGACTCCTTACTCCGACATCGCACACAGTCTCCCAGATTTTCCTGCAGTGCTCTTATTTCATTTCACTTTATTTTACATTTGAGTCCTTGATCTGCTTATAATTTTCTCTCGATTAAGAGGTGAGAGTGGCTGTGCATGCATGATCTTCGAGGAGGTAGCGAGCTGTTCTGGCCCCATTTATGAAATGCTGCTTCCTTTCACTCTGAAGCAAAGCCCTCGACCTACATTAACTTTTCAGTCAAGCCAAGGCATTTCCTGACTGTGCTGTGTGCATTTAGGACTTGGATTTGCCTTTAATCTATTTTGAGTTTATTTTTGTGTGTGGAGTGAGAGAGTAGTCCAGCTTGATTCTTTTGCATGTAGCGGTCCAGTTTTTCCCAACACAATTTATTGAAGATACTGCCTTTTCGCTATTGCATTTTCTTGCCTTCCTTGTTGTAGATTAGTTACTCTTATAGTGCAAGTCACTCAGTTGTGCCTCTTTGCGACGGTAGCCTGCCAGTCTCCTCTGTCATGGAATTCTCCAGGCCAGAATACGGGAGAGGGTGGCCATTCTCTTCTCCAGGGGATCTTCCCAAGCCAGGGTTCGAACCCAGGTCTCCCGCATTGCAGGTGGGCTTATTTCTGGGCTCTCTATTTTGTTCCATTGATCTATGTGTGTGTTTTTATGTCAGTTGCTAAGTTGTGTCTAACTGTCTGGGACTCCATGGACTGCAGCACGCCAGGCTTCCCTGTCCTTCACCATCTCCTGGAGTTTGCTCAGATTCATGTCCATTGAGTCAGTGATGCTATCTAACCGTCTCATCTTCTGTCATCCCCTTCTCCTTCTGCCCTCAATCTTTTCCAGCATTAGGGTCTTTTCCTATAAGTCAGCTCTTCGAATCAGGTGGCCAAATTATTAGAGCTTCTGCTTCAGCATCAGTCCTTCCAAAGAATATTCAGAGTTGATTTCCTTTAGGATTGACTGATTTGATCTCCTTGCAGTCCAAAGGACTCTCAATTCAAAAGCATTGATTCTTCGGTACTTAGCCTACTTTGTGGTCCAACTCTCACATCCATACATGACTACTGGAAAAACCATAGCTTTGATTGTACACACCTTTGCTAGTAAAGTGATGTCTGTGCTTTTTAATATGCTGTCTAGGCTTTTCATAGCTTTTCTTCCAAGGACCAAGCATCTTTTAATATCATGGCTATAGTCACCGTCCACAGTGATTTTGGAGCCCAAGAAAATAAAGTCTGTCACTATTTCCACTGTTTCCCCATCTATTTGCCATGAAGTGACGGTCCCAGATGCCATGATCTTAGTTTTTTGAATGTTGAGGGTTTTTTTTTTTTAAAGTATTTATTTATTTAGCTGTGTCAGGCCTTAGTTGCTGCTTGTGGGATATTTAGTTGTGTCATGCAAACTCTTAGAAGGAGCACATGGGATCTAGTTCCCTGACCAGGGATTGAATCAGGCCCCTGCACTGGGAGCTCAGAGTCTTAGCCACTAGACCAGCAAGGAAGTCCCTTGAAGGTTGAGTTTTAAGCCATTTTTTCCACTCTCCTCTTCACCTTCATCAACAGGCTCTTTATGTGTGCATGTGTAAGCAGTTGTTCAGTCATGTCTGACTCTGCGACCCCATGGACTGTTGCCCGCCAGGCCCCTCTGATATCCCCAGGCAAGAATACTGGAGTGGGTTGCCATTTCTTCCTCCAGGGGATCTTCCCACCCCGGGATCAAACCTGGATCTCCTGCATTGCAGGTGGATTCTTTACTGACTGAGCCAGGTTCCTCTTTGCTTTCTGCCATTGGAGTAGTAACATCTGTGTATCTGCGGTTGTGACATTTCTCCTGGCAATATTGATTCCAGCTTGTGCTTCATCCAGCCTGGCATTTTGCATGATGTACCCTGCATAGAAGTTAAGCAAGCAGGGTGACAATGTACAGCTCGCCGAACTCCTTTCCCAATGTTGAACCTGATGCTTGTTCCATGTCTGGTCAACATTAGTAGTGATAAATCATGTTGGTAGCATGTACCCTAAGTATGACGTGATGAGGATGGTCTTTGCCTCTCCCAAACCCAGTGAAAGTGAAAGTGAAGTTGCGTAGTCGTGTCCAACTTTTAGCGATCCCATAGACTGCAGCCTACCAGGCTCCTCCGTCCACGGGATTTTCCAGGCAAGAGTACTGGAGTCGGTTGCCATTGCCTTCTCTCTCCCAAACCCAGAGGCCCAGTCTAATCATAAGAAAAACATCAGACAAATTTCACTCGATGGTCATTCTTTAAGATACCTCTAACTTTTCTCATGTTTGGGCTCCTAAATTTATTTTCAAAGTTCTTTATATGTTTTATCATAAGTTCATTCTCCTTATAGGTTTGCTTTTTCCTCATTTTTTTTAATGATGAGAAAAACAATCACATATTTATTAGTTTGATCTTACTATTAAATAATATCAGCATTTGGGTGTATGACTTTCTGGACCTTATTTACGCATATAGTTTTAGTTTGTTTTCATTTTTAATAATATTGCTATGGTAATACAAACTGTTAAATAACATGCATTTCATTTCTGCTTAGCAATTTGATTCTTTTACCATGCTAGTGTTCTTTAAGTGGATTAATGAAAGTGTAGTATTTAATTAACTTTTATAATGAACTTTTATTGTCCTTGATAAGCGTTTACAGGGTTTTCAACATACTGTTTAGATACCACCATGATGACCGTTCTCGAAGCAGTTTTATACTCCAGGGTCCTCGGATCACTGGAGCAGCTGGTATCCCGTGCTGTTCCTGGGAGGAGAGCCTGGGACCCTTGATCAATGAAGAATCACCCTAGGTTTGCCTCAAGAAGGCGGGCGGGGACTGTTTCCTGTTCTTGCCAGCAACTCAGTCATGGCAGAGACTCACAGGGCCCACAGCCCCTGTCAGGAGCTCGGATCCGGCACCCTCATCCGTCCTGTCCAGGGGTCCTCACCCGGCCTTTCCCCATCTCACTGGGGGTCTCTCCTCCTGGCTCGCAGCACTGCCCGCGGCCCTTCACCAAACCGGACGTGACGAGGGAGGGTCCACCATAGACCCTGCTGGTCCGCCAGGAAGGCAGAAAGCCCAGGTGAGACGGCTACTGCCTCCTACAGGGGTCGGGAGGCGGCGTGGTGGGCGAGACAGCCGGCGGGAGGCCGCGGCTCCCTCGTTCACCGGTGCCCCCAGCCCCCGGCGTCTGGCACGGACGGAAGGACAGGCATGGGCAGCGGGCAGGTACGCATGCGCTTCAGCCTTCAACCCCCCCAAAGGCAGCACAGTGTGAGCCCTCGAGGGGGCACAGTGCCGAGGACCCGCGGGCTGTGCTCTCTGCCCGCCACACCCGGGTGGGCACACGGCTGCCCGGCGGCGTCACTCTGAAGGCTGCCATCGCTGTACCCGGCCAGAGCCCCCTCAGAGCCGGTCATCCTCACACACACCTCCCAGAGCCTCCGCCGTCCTCCGGCTGGAGCCAGGGTGAGCCCAAACTTGTCACTGACCCCGGGCAGCCAGGCCCCCGGAAGTGTCCTGCTGGGGCCGCTCACGCCAGTAAAACGAGACGGAGCTTGATTCCAAGAGCTGCATGCTCGCGCTCCAGAGTCCACAGTCTTCCCGACCTCCGCTCATAATTTTTATGCCCCGTCTTCCAGGCCACTGACTTGGGTCTGAATGACGGCTGTGCTGCCCTTCAGCCTGTCTCCTGAAAGGGTGCGTGTGAACTCCAGCGACAAGCCCGCACTGTCCTTGAAGCTGCTTCTGTGTCTTCACTGTCCTCATTCGCTCTGCTTCCCCCGTCTCCTCCATCAGCAACACGTATTCCTGGTTCCGCCTGGTCTTTCGTCTCTGGTGGTTGCCCTTCCCCACGCTCCTTGTTTGGGGTATTTTCTTTCTTGGCTCCCTGGGGATCAGCAGTGATTACTGTGTTCCCTGCACATAGCAGTTCTGCAGGTGGTGGACTCTATTGAGGCTGATGATGTAGAAAGAGGCGCATGACCAGCTCTGTGGGTCTCCTAAGCTGCCGATTCCACTTTCCATCTCTCCTGCCATCCCAGGGCCACCTGGGAGCTGGCACCCATTTCAGGGGAGGTGGGCAGATCGATCTGAGAGGGGAGCAGACCAACCTATGCCTCCAGAATCTTCTTCCCACTGTTTAACCTGGAAAATCATGTTGGACACCCCAACTCTATGCCCCTGAAAGAGCTAAAGATATCAGGTCATCCCCCTGAGGACCAAGGCCAAAGCCACTTCTTCTCTGCAACTTTCCAAAGGAAGGCATGTCTCCGATTCCACCAAGGATGATGTGTTCTAAACATCAGTTACTGGTTTTCGAGTCGCAAATTCTGCAACAAAGAGACATAAGGGACGGCGTTTCTCTCCCACTGCAGTGAGCTGTCAGGCACCCTTGGGGCAGAGCAGTGGGAAAGTCTCAAGAAGGAATCTAGGGGCACTTGGAGCCACGTCCCAGAATATGGTCTGAACCCTCGACGGTGAGTCCATGGCGTCGGGAAGAGGTGTGTGGTGGCTCAAGGAACCGCCTATTAATCACAGCACGGTCGGGGTTGAAAAGAACTGATTGATTTCCTGGCTGCTTCCTCCCTCCCTTCATCAGCTCACCCTTGGCCCATAAGCCAGTCAGACGTCCCTGCGTGGCCTCATGCTCACAACTCTCAGGTCCGTCTCATGAGCTGTGGATCCGTGGCTGCCTCCGACCGCCTCTCCACTGCGCAGCCAGGCAGCCCAGTTGCTGGGTGAGTTCAGCTCACGTCCTCCACCCCGGACCTCTCCTCTCCTTTTGCGGGGAGGCCCTGAGCAGGAGAAAGAGCTCCACGGGGTGGGGGAGGTTCCAGAAGCCTGGCCACACCCCACCCTGTTGCTATGCTACGCCCTTTGTGTCCTGTTGTCTGGGGAACGTGAGCCCATCAGGGGCTGCGGGGTGGACGCCTCCTCCTAGAGATGGGTGGACGCTGGCAGCGCCAAGGAGGGGGCGCCCTGAGGCCCTGGGGCAGGCGGAAGGAGGGCAGCCGGAGAACCCAGAGGGCCTGGGGCTCCTGGGCTCCGAGCCCAGCAGTAACAGGGCTGCTCCTCTAGTGGGACGGACGTATTTCCGCCAACCGTTTGCTCCAGACAGAATGAGTCTGCCCCCTCCCTGGAGCAGGCACTATTTTTTCAGTATAGGAGCATCTTCAGTGATAAATCCTTGGATAAGGGCTCCCTTCTCCTCTGAGAGTTTGTCCAGGGAGCTTCTTGACTGCAGGCAGGGCAGGGATAACCAGAGTCACAGGGTTTGGGGGTCTGCCAGTGGGCCCCAGAGGGCGGGCGCACGGCCGTCCCGACCCGTCACATACCAGGAGGGAGGAGGGTGGGCATCGCTGTGACCGAGTAGATTTTGTCCCAGGAACGTAAGCGTAAAATAGTGCCAGGAGATCTCGTGTAATTCACCTCATCAGTAGATGGTAGGAGGCAAGCTTACCATCATCTCAGAGGATGCAGATTGGGTTTAAGCCCACCCCCTTCTCGGCGGAAACTCTCAGATGATTAGAGACAGGAAGGTGACCTTAACAGGTGAAGGGCAACTGCCGCCACACAGCAGAGCGCCGGCTTCCGTTAACTTCAGACGCAGCCCACGGAGGTCGGGACTTGGAGAGCTGACGTCTCTCGTGGCTGTTACTCTCCACGGCGCCGATGGTCCGACCAGCAATTCAAGACAGGAGGAAAAGCGGGGATGAGGACTGGAAAGGAGACACGAGCCAGCATTTACGTAGACAACGTACCTTTCTGCATAAACAAATTTTCAAGGAAATTTTGCAGTTAGAATTAATCAGGTTTGATATGAGGAGGTGTAAAAATCCAAGGTGTTTCTATGCAACAGCCATCACTAACTGGAAAGTGCAAAGAAAAACCATGCCGCCTGCAATAGCGTAGGTAGAACTAGTGCTCAGCAGTTAAGAGAGACGGGCCCCACCCCCAGGGAGGAGACAGCACACTTTTACTGGACGTGGAGAGGGAGAGTTAACTGTGGGAGAGGCCTAGCACGAGCAGAGAAACTCAGCTTTAAGCGTTCGGTTCTCTTTTAAAATAATCTGTAAAGTGAACGTAATTTCATTTGAAATCCTAACAGCATCCCTCACGGAACCTGCTCAGGTGAGTTTCTGCTCTGCATGGAACATTGAAGGGTTTGTCCCACCGAATATCGAGGCTTCGGCCAGGGCTGTGATAGATTGCATGAACAGACAAGTCATTGGACGAGAGCAGGGCCCCAGCCAGACCTGCACACGCTCCTGAAAGTGGGGTGCCTCAGAGGCAGCTACAGATCAGCAGGCTGTCACCTGTCACCACAGGAAAGCAAAATAATTCAGGTCATGAGCTAATTCTGTACAGAGAATAAACTTCATGTGGGTTAAACTCTTATATTTGAAATGTTGAATTTTAGAACAATTAGGAAAAAACTATAGGAGAATGGCTTTATGATGTCAGGTACAGAAACATTTCTCAAGCAAGACCTGCAAACACAAACCATAAAACTGAAGCTGATCAGTTTGACTATCTGATAATTAGTATCTTCTATACAACAAAAAGCACCATGAACAAAGTTAGAAGTTAAAAAAAAAATAAGCTGCAGACCAAGAGGAATTATTTTCTAGAAACATAGCCGACCAATGATTATCCAGCATGAATGAAGATCTCACAGTAATCAATGAGACAACAAGAGAGAAGAATTGGGGGAGGAGGAGGGAAGGCTCAAGAGAGAGGAGATATATGTGTACAAAAAGCTGATTGGCTTTGTTGTGCAGCAGAAACTAACAACACTGTAAAACAATTATACTTCAATAATGAAACATACATGAAAAAGCCAGAAAAAAAGAATCAATTAAAGCAGGGCAAAGATGTGACCACAGGATTAACAAGAGAGGTGACTGAATGGCCAACGCCCTCTCCCCAGGAAACTGGGAGATGCAAATTAGAGCAGTGCTTTTGCAGCCGTCAGGTTGACAATGGCTAAGGACCTGGCGGTAACAGGGCTGGCCACGCGTGAGCGAGCTGTAGGACAGAGCTAGGGAGGGTGCACTGGCTCCACCCTTTGAAGAGAAATCTGTCCACTCGCCAGCCTGGCAGAGCCTTCTCCCAGCACGTCCATCTCTCCTTCTGGGGACATTGCTGCATTTTGCACAAGAACTGGAAATGGGTGGCCCCTCTAGAACGACCCATGAGAACAGTGGAAGGTGTCAGGCAGGGACAGATCAGTCCTTAAGATGGAGGGTGCATGGACGCAGGCCAACCTGGACCCATGATGTGGCGTGAAGAAGGAGACAAAAGGCCTTCCCTGGCGGTCCACCTGCCAATGCAGGGAACGCGGGCTCCATCCCTGGTCCGGGAAGGTCCCCCACGCTGGGGGGCAACTGAGCCTAGGCACCACAGCTGCTGTGCCCTCGGGCCTGGGAGCCGCAAGTGGCTGAAGCCCGCGTGCCTGGAGCCCGAGCGCAGCAACCGCAGAGTAACTCCTGCTCACCGCAGCTAGACAAAGTCTACACGCGGCAACTAAGACCCAACACAGAGAAATAAGCAAAAAAGATGCACAGTCACACACAGGGTCTGATATCACCCGTGCAAAGCCTTAAAATGCACGTATGTTTACAAAACAACACGCTATATTGTAGTAAAGACATCGAGACGTGACCAGTGACGCTACCGAGGAGAAGTGAGGGAGATCGGATGGGTGGGTGCTGCCTGGGGCTCCCTCCGTTTTAACACAGCACTTCGGAAAACATCACCTGAGGCAAATAGAGCAGAACGCTAACATCTGGTAGGTCTGGGTGGTGAGTAGGAATCATCCCGTGTAGTTTGCTCGGAACATTTGAACTATCCCATAATAAAACACTGGGACAAAGACCAGAGATCCCCAGGGAGTTGGGGTGGGATGGGGGAGGAGGGCAGGGACTAAGAAGAAATAGGAGAAAACAAAAGCTGCTAAGATGGCAGAATAGGATAATAGGATGAAAAGTAAGAGAGTGGAAATGGAAAGAGCTCAGGGTGGAAATGAAAGAGGGAAAGAACCATCCCAGATATGCGCTTGGAGGAGGCGGCTGAGAGCGTCTCAAGGACGCACATCTTCAACAGATGACAATTGAACACCTGCGGAGAGCCGGGCCCGGGACTCAGCCGTCCCTCCCGGTGGACTGCTCTTAGCACGCAGCACGTGCCCCCCGCCCCGAGCCCGGCAAAGGCTCCGGGTACAGGCGCATCTCAGGGGCCTGGAGTGCACGAGCCAGGGCCTCCGAGGTCTGGGTCTTTGCTTTCCTGGAGACATCCTCCGTGGACCGCATCAGGTGTGTTAGGAAACACCCAACGGCACACGTTTTCTTTAATTTTCCGTTCCCAGTAGCAATACTTGGAGAAGGCAATGCCACGCCACTCCAGTGCTCTTGCCTGGAGAATCCCATGGATGGAGGAGCCTGGTGGGCTGCAGTCCATGGGGTCACTAAGAGTCGGACACAACTGAGCGGCTTCACTTTCACTTTTCACTTTCATGCATTGGAGAAGGAAATGGCACCCCACTCCAGTGTTCTTGCCTGGAGAATCCCAGGGACGGGGGAGCCTGGTGGGCTGCCGTCTATGGGGTCGCGCAGAGTCGGACACGACTGAAGCAACTTAGCAGCAGCAGCAGCAATACGGACCCGCGCCCTCCCCAGGGCCAGGGCCAGGCAGAGTTAATGCCTCCCTGGCTTGTGTCCTCTCCTCTGACTCGGTGGGCGGGGGCCGGCCGGTCTCCACCGCCCGCCCGGCGTGAACGGTCCAGTGCAGTTCAGTTTTGACCCTCTCCCGACTGGGCTCCATTTGGCTCAGTTAGCACGTGGCTTCTGCTCCTTCCCCGTCCACTTTCGGTTCAGTCGAGGTCCGTGTCGGTTCAGCCCAGTTCATTTCCAAGGTCAGTGTCTACTTTGCTTAGCGGCTCCTGTGCCCCAGTCCAAAGCTGGAGTCTGTGGGGAAGACGCGCCATGGGGCCCGGTGGGGCCCAGCCCGAGGTGCCCGGGGAGCAGCTGTGTGCGTGTGGAGGCCACGTGCCCTGTGACCACATGCACGGCCCTGGCCAAGCGTGATGCAGCCTCAGACCACTCCCCAGGCAGCCCTGCAAGTGTGGGCAGGTGTGCTGCGGGTCACAGGCGTGTCAGAGCCGGCCGTAAACACGGCGGAACTCAGGGAAGCCCCTCCTGCAAGGCAGGGTCTCCAAAGCGCTGTGTGTGCCGTGAGATCCTAAGGTGGGGCTGATGTGGAGGATGTTCTAGAAATTGTCCACCAGTTCCAGGTGACCGGGTTGCTGAGGGGGAATCCTGGGCCGGGGTCAGGGCGGCTGGGTTCTCAGCCGCAGCTGACTGATGAGGGTCTCGTGGCGGGGGGGCCCATCCTTGTCTGCTGGGGCGGAGGTTGTGCTGACGGCCCAACTCCGGGGTCCCCAGCCTCACCAGGCCCCACGTGGTCGTCATGTTTCAGCCTAGCCCGTGGCTGCTCCCAGCTCTCAGGATTCCCCAGGACGGAGTCCCCGAGCCCAGCCTCTGCAGTGGCCCGTGAGGAACTTCTCTCTCATAAAGATGCAAACCCCACCTGGCAGAGTCCTGGCTCAGTGGCCGCTCTCTGGGGACACTGCATCCAGCCCTTCCCAGGGGCCGGAAAGCAAAGTCTCACCATCCTCTGCCCTCCAGACGACGGATTCCCAGACTCCCCGCGAAACCACCCAAAGTGGAATCTCAGACTCTTCAGGGCAGGAGCAGGTTGCCTGGGAAATTTGAGGACACAAGTTCAATTCTTCATTATTTACGAACCAACAGGGAGGGGTTTATTACTCGGATTACTCACTAATCATCCCCCGTAAATGCAGGAACCAACAAAATCCCACAGAATCAATAACGTGGTAAGTTCCCCGTCTAAATCACGGCACCTAGCATTCTTGAGTAAACCTTTCGGTAATTTACAAAGGCTGTTGAATTTTATAGTAAGTGTTTTTCAAACCAAGCTGGATTCTAAACAATAATGACTTTTTAATGTGGCTCTGTGATTACATTGTCATGGTGAAATACGGGGGTCTCTGACTGCATCCGAAATGAGCCTGGTGTGAATTACTTGCCGGCACAGACCAGCGCGGCCGCAGGTAAAGCAATCTTCATAAATTACCCTCCAATCCGGGTGGCCTGGCAGGCGAGGCCTGATGCCAATGTTGGCAACTTAAATTTCAGCGGACAATTTGTAAACAAGCTCTTCCTTTTGTTCTGGAGCGGTGGCCATGGCCCCCGGGGGCGGGGGCCTGCGCCGCCTCGGTCCGCCGGGCGGACACCGGCTGTGACCTTGTATGACGCCAGTTACAGGGCCAACAGCCCACAGGCTTGCTGACATGAAAGGTGGTTAGCTAGTCCAGGGGAGCCTTGCGCCCAGGGCGCCGTGGCCCACGCGGCCGGTGGCTGTCGTGTCTGGCAGTGTGGGTGGAGACGTTCTGGGGCTGGCGCTGGTGGAGGGCCGGGCGCGGCCCTCCAGAGGTCAGGTGGGTCTCCCTCGCTCTCTCGCTGTCGTCCGTGGCGCCACATCCTGCCGGGAAGGCCCCGAGGTCCCAGCACCCTGAGACTGGGGACCTGCCCACCCTGTCTCTGAGCCGCTGAGTGACCGTCTGGGTGGCTCAGCTGCCCCGGGGCTTGGCACCAAGCAGGGCTAAGAGTCGGACAGGGCCCAACAAGGGATGTTTGCCTCCAGGACCTTCAGGCCACCTGGACGGATGGTGGGGGGTGGGAGGACACACTGGAGTCGCCCCCCCCCCATGGACCCTGTGCTGGGGCCCCTCAGGCCTTCCTGCTGCTCCAGCCTGGGGTGAGGTGGGGGCTCCTCTGGACGGACCCCGAGTCTCCGAGTCCAGAGTCGAGCCTGGCCATGCCAGGAGACTGGGAGTCGGGGGGGAGCTTGCAGAAGGCATGCACACCTGGGCTTTGGGAGCCATGAGGGACTGCGGGAGGCAAGCATTCTGGAAGCTTCTGCAGCGGCAGAGTCTCTGGAGTGGAATGCCCCCCCCTCCCCTCCCCCTCACTGTGTCTCAGGTGTCTCCAGGGCTCAGGCCTGTTTTTTTTCTTTGTGCCATGTGGCATGTGGGATCTTAGTTCCCTCACCGGGGATCAAACACGGACTGCCTTCATTGGAAGCTCGGAGGCTTAACCACTGGACCATCAGGGACGACCCAGGCCTGTTTTAAAAGCCCCAGATTTAAAAAACTCTCTTCTACCCCAGTGTTATCTTTTGTGATGTAACATAACCCCAGGGCTTCACAGCTAAACGTGTTGAAACCAGCGTTCGGTGGGTGTAACTCCCCGGGACCCCTGGCTTCCGCCTCCCATGGGTCTCAGGGTGGCTCCCGAGCTGCCTGCTCCGTCGGGGGCTGCGTGGGGCCGTCTGTGTCTCAGAGTGGAGACCCCCCACCTGGGTCTCAGTCGTGTCTCCTTTCCAGAGGCTGTCCCCACAGGAAGTGGGCAGTGCCGCGGGCTGGAGAAGGGGCTCACCTTTGCTAAGTGCTGCCGGGGAAATGTGGGTTTCCCTGGTGGCTCAGCTGGTAAAGAATCCACCTGCAATGCAGGAGACCCAGGTTCGATCCCTGGGTGGGGAAGACCCCCTGGAGAAGGGAATGGCTACCCACTCCAATATTCCTACCCAGAGGGAAACACGGAGGGTGGGGCCGGAGAGGCTGGAGGCCCATTGGGGTGGAGGCTGTGCACCCTGGGCCTCCTGTCCTCAAGACTGTCAAGGGAGCTGTGTGGGGTTGGCGACCCGGCCCAGCCTCCCGTGATGGGGGCTTGAGGTCCCCAGGCCAGGTGCTCCTTGGTGAGCCCCAGGAAGGCCCCGTGGCCTGTCAGCAAGACTCGTGATGATGGGGGCAGAGAGCGGGGGCAACAGCAGCCGCAGCCCCTGGGAAGGGCTTGTCACCATCTGCTAGGTAGACGGGACACGGAGGCCGAGAGAGGAAGGCACCCCACCTTCCCGTGGGCTGCAGGGGGTAAGGGGAGGGTCTCCTGCCTCTCATGCAAGTGCCTGCTTGCCTCGTGCACAGCCAGGGGTGGGGCAGGGAAGCTTGCTCAGGGAGAGGGGGCAGGACCGACGGTCAGCAGCGTGGCCTCCTCCATCCTCACAACACCTCACCTTCTTATCCCCACTTTGCAGGTCTGAAGACTGAGGCCCGGAGTGGTGATGACCCGACCAGCCTGAGGCTGCACGCCTGGGAGCTGGGATCCAAGCTCCCTCCCCACCCAGGGCTGTAGGGTAAGTCCTCATTCACAGCCAGCCCTTGTCCCGGGCCACTCTGCCTGCTCCCATGGGGTTAGTGGGGGCGCCCGACTTCACACAATTGCTGAGAAAGACAGATGAGTCAATGAATTGCAGACAGGGAGACCCCAGTGAGGGGTGATTATTAAGCTCCTCCTCGGTATTTAACAGAAGCGCTTATTTGCAGCCAGAGGACCGCTTTTGAGAGGAAAAAGGCCCACCAGTGAAGCGGCAGTCTCTTTAATCTCTCTTCTTCTAAATCTGAAAATGAAGAAGACGAACTTAGCCTAACAGCCTCCCACTCAGACACCAGAGACACGGACTGAGTTTCTGTGGAGTGGACCTGGGCTGGGAAGGCGGAGGAGCCCCCTGGAACACACCAGGCGCTCAGGGGAGGAAGCGCCAGGCATAGCGCGTCGAAATTAACATATGAACTTCCAGCCTACACGCCAATTCAGAATCTGATTGAACAAACTGCTCTTATTAAAGTCAATTGGTGAACATTCTATTATAAAAACAAATGAAATCCTCCCGTCTACCAGATAAATAATTTTCTCCCCACACCTAAGCAGGAGGCATTAACTTAACGGGTAATGATCTAAATTATGTATTAAACTCAATTACTTTTTATGACTACTTTCCAATTAGGGCGCCCTGATTGACTCGCCCGCGTGGAGACTTCGCGCGCTGTACCTGGTCTCCACCGGCTCTGTGTTCGCTGCTCACCCAGCTTAATTGAGTGTGTCTCTCCCTCGCTGCTCTAACCAGCCACAAGGTGCGGCTGTTAATGATGAATAAACAACAGCGCCGGCATGATTACCAGCTAAATTACCCGGCTGCAGAGTCACTCTCAGCAAACACTTCTAATGTAAAAATATCTCCCTGCCTTCCAGCTCCAAGCTTCCCTAATCAAGATGCATTTCCAAGGCGGGCTCTGGGGGAAACTAGGGTTCCGCCTGGTCTGGTACCATGTTGTTGCCGAGAGGCGCCTCCGACATGCTCAGAGTTACGTCTGAGTCCCCCACCGAGTGCTGGTCGGCAGGCCATCCGTCAGCAGACACCCCGCCGTCAGAGCTCCCCCCGTGCAGCTAAGAGCTCTCCTTCTAAGACTGCAAACTCATCTGACAGTGGTCATGGGTGTGCTCACCTTCGCGCATTTGGGCTGCTGTGATGGAGCACCCGCACACTGGGGGGTCTATGATAAGAAATTTATTCCTCGTGGTCCTGGCAGCTGCAAGTCTAGAGCAAAGCACCAGCACATTCAGTGTTTAGTCAGGACCAGCTTTGCGGTTCATAGATAGTGTCGGGATCTTCTCACTGCGTCCTCACTGGTGGGAGCGTTCGGGGGTCTCTTTCATTAAGGCACGAATTCCACTCTCAGGACCTCGTCACCTCCCAAAGCCTGGCCTTCAAATGCCGTCACCTCGGGGGTGAGGTGTCCACATGTGAATCTGGGGGGAGGGCACATTCAGTCCATTATAGTCTCTACTTTTCAAACAAGCACCAAACGACTTTTTTCCTTTGGGTCACACCTTAAGGCTTGTGAGATCTTGGTTCCCTGACCAGGGCTCAAACCTGTGTCCCCCTGCCACCCCGTCTGCATTGGAAGCATGGAGTCTTAACCACTGGACCGGCAGGGAAGTCCCCAGAACTACTTTTAAAGCTAAAAAAAAAATTGCACAGGCCCGCCCCTCCTCCGCAAGCACTAAAACGCTGCTCTTTAGCGGCCCACTTTGTGCCAGAGTAAAGGCAAGTGCAAGACAGCCCAGCACACAGCGAGATGCGGGTGTAAGGGGGTCAGGCAGGCGCGCCAGAACCTTCGCTCACCGAGGACTCTCTGAACAGCTGTGTCCAGTCGGACACCCAGCAAAGCAGGCAGAGGCGGGGCCGTGGGGCTGACGGGGTCAGGATGGGGCCCGTCTGGGGTGGTAAGGGCTTCGGAGGTCGGCGGAGGGTCTGCACGGTCACACAGGCTTGTCGGGAGGCTGGCTTTGAGGCGGTGACTCGAGGTGGAGAGCGTGTTGCTGCTGCAGCGCTCTGGGGCGGCGAAGGCCATGAGCACCCCTCGCGGGTTCGGGGCGGCAGCCGGTGGGGTGAGCCTCCTCAAGCCGGGCTTCCCCAGAGGCCTCTCCGTCCTCCCTGCCACACGCAAAGGGCAAGGCTGGGGGGGTGTTCCCCGAGAGGCCCCCAGGGGATGAAGGGAGGCCTCCTTGGGAGGATCGGGGGGCTGGGACGCCCAAAACTGCTGGGGGTTTGGCTCCTGCTGGCTGGCCTGGGCCGGGCTTGTCCGCTCAGGCCTGGGAGCAGCCTTGACGGGGTCTGGTCATGTGTGTGTCGTGGCTGGGTGGGGGTAGATGAGCCTAGGGGTGGAGTTGGCTGGTCTCACAGGTCAGGCAGCCGAGAAGAGCCTCCCTGCTGGCCCTGAGAGAACGCCCTGGAAAGCTGGCAACCAGGCCTGGGTGGGCCCCCAGGCCCCCTGCCAGCCCACCTGAGGCTGAAAAGTCCCCAAACCTGCAGCGACGCAGGGCCCACGTCTCAAGCGGGAAGGCGCCCGACCCCAGAAAAGAAGCCCTCCCCGGCATCCGCGTTCCGGAGCAGCTCCCCGAGCCTGCGCGGACGGACGGCGCCGCTGACGGACGCCGCTACCGAGGCCCAGGCCGCCCTCGCGGCCCCGCGGCCCCCTCCGCCCGAGGGGCAGGCGGGCCCTCGCTCCTGCCGGCGGGCGAGGGGAGAGAGGCTGCGCAGCGGGGGCCGGACGGAGGGCCGGAGGGAGGGCCGGAGGGAGGGCCGGACGGAGGGCCGGAGGGAGGCAGCATCGGCCCGGGCCGGCGGGGCGGGGCCGAGGGACACCGGGAGGGCCAGGTGCGCCGGGGGAGGGTGAGACCCAGACCCCGCATGGGGCGTGTGAATGCACGCGGGCGTGTGTGTGTGAGTGTGTGGTGTGTGTGTGTGAGTGTGGTGTGTGAGTGAGTGTGTGTGTGTGTGGTGTGTGTGTGTGTGTGGCGTGAGTGTGTGTGTGTGTGTCTGTGTGTGTGGTGTGTGAGTGTGTGGGGTGTGAGTGTGTGGTGTGAGTGTGGGGTGTGAGTGTGTGGGGTGAGTGTGTGATGTGAGTGTGTGGTGTGACTGTGGGGTGGGTGTGTGGGGTGAGTGTGTAGTGTGTGAGTGTGGGGTGAGTGTGTGGTGTGAGGGTGGGGTGAGTGTGTGGGGTGAGTGTGTGTGGTGTGAGTGTGTGGGGTGAGTGTGTGGTGTATGAGTGTGTGGTGTGAGTGTGTGATGTGAGCGTGTGGGTAAGTGTGTGTGGGGTGCGTGTGTGGGGTGAGTGTGTGGGGTGTGTGAGTGTGTGTGTGGTGTGAGTGTGTGTTTGTGTGTGTGTGTGTGTGTGGTGTGTTAGCGTGTGGGGTGAGTGTGCGGGGTGCGTGTGCGGGTGTGATCTGTGTGCTGGGCTCACACTGAGCCTCTCGGGCCGGCCTACCTGCCCTGAGGCCCCGCCCCGCGCACGGGTGTGTGGGGAGGCTCGTGGTGTCCAGGCCTGGTCTCCCCGTTCGCTGCCGAGCAGCCTCAGTCAGGAGACCACCGAGGACCCCCATGAGGCTCCCAGGTGGCCCCTCTGCCCACATCCGCTACCTGGAGGCCACGCAGGCTCCCAGCGGGGCTGGAAGGAGGTGGCCAGGGGACAGACGGCGGCAGATCCTGGTTTCTGGCCTCTGAGCCCTTCGGGGAGGTGTCCCTGGGCTGGGCCCGGGTAGCTGCTTTCAGCCTCCGGAGCTGAAGGAGCCGTGGTCTGGCAGTCAGACCAGGAAGGAGAGGGCCCTGAGGTTGGAGGAGTCAAGGAATCCTGCCTGGAGGAGGAGGCCTGTAAGTCCCGGCTCAGGGGCCCCTGAGAGGGAGAGCCTCCAGCGGGGACCAGCATCCTCCCCCTGGGCAGTCCCAACACCAGCGACAGGAAGGCACCACCCCCAGGGCCGGGCACACAGACCGCGGGCCCCCACCCTGCTCACACACGCCCTAGAGTTTGCTTTTTGTTTGTTTGATGAATTTCTCTGATGTTCTAGAAAGAAATTAATTTCACTTATTCCTCCAAGCGGTCATTAGAAAAGCTTTTAATGAACACAGTAAAACCCAACTAATTACCGCAATGGCATTTCACTCTAAATAAAATTGACAGGAACCACGAATATGACGCATATAATTCTCCTTAGTTTATTAAAACCCATTTATCACATTTTATCCTAGAGGAAACTGATCATATTAGTCTGTGATAATTTAACTAATATTTCCTCACTGCATCTAATATTTAAGGGGAGTTTACTGATATTAAAGTCATATGCACTGTATGGAGGTGACTTTGCATCATAATCACTTCTCTTGGTGAGGAATGAGCTAGGACGATCTGTCTGTGCCTTCCCGATGGGACCGCCGCGTGTGTAAACTCAGGGAAAGTCCTGTCCTGGTGTCGCTGGATGCGCGTGGTGTCATCTTCCCTCCTGGAACGCGGGCTGGGGACTTCCCATTGGAGACGACCCTCCCTCACTCCCCGAAGTGGTCCCCAGGCTTTAGAAATACAGCATTTCCAGCCATTCCCTGAGTGACCAGGTTCAACCCAAATTCCGCCCCTCCTGGGGTCCCCCCAAACTCAACCGACACACCCGAGTGTGGAAAAGAGCGTTGGCTTATCAAAAGGCCACTTTCCTCCCCAAAGCAGGCTTGAATCTGCACGTCTTGCCCCGGGAGTGTTCTTTCTGAGCACGGGGTGCTGAGGAGGTGGGGCGCGGGTCCACTTCCTCCATCACCGCCAGCAGCTCCCTGACTCTCACACCCACAGGGAAACTCGCCAAGCACCCTCCCTGGGGGACTGTGCACGCGGGCAGGGTGGGCGGCCCCTGCTGGTGAGACGTGCGCCGCCCTGGTCCCGGGGGCCTGAAGCCATGAGTGGGCTGCTGGGGGGTCTGTTCACGGAGCTTCTCCGGGGCCGGGCGGCCGGGTGTCCTGTCTCCTGACGCTGCCCTTTGAGCACCGGGCTCAGGGGTCCGGGCACAGGATCGGGGTGGTCACAGCCCCTTGGTCCTGCAGGCTCACTCCAGGGTGTCCCAGCTTCCACGGTCCAGATCGGGGCACATGGGCGCTGATGTCCGGGCGGCAGTGAGGTGCCGGCCCTGACCAAGGCCCGGGACGCATCCTGGAGAGCCCCAAGTACAGACCTGCGTCTCCCCCACGGGGCTCCGCCTCTGTGCCTCCAGCCGGGGCCCAGGCACCCCACAACAGGCTCTCCAGCCCCATCAGGGCCCCCGGGAACCCCCACGCCCTTCCCGACCCCTCGGGTCCATTCCTCCGTGGCCCACAGCCCCCTGGCCCCAGGGTCCTTCACTGCCCGGTACCGCCCTCCCTCCTGTGGCCCCTGACCCTCGCTCACAGCCACGGGGAGGACCACATGGGCGAGCCCACCGTCCAGGCCCCCGAGAACATTCGTGCTGGGTTGGTGGTGTCTCCAGAGTCACGTGGGCCTGACCCCAAGGACCCCGGACCCTGCTCAGCGATCGCACCTGCTAAGGGCATGTGGCCCACCGTCCGCCAAGCCTCCCCCATCCTGTGCCCGGCGCCCATCAGGGGCACCTCCCGTCTCGCCGAGCCTCCTGCCTCCAACGGCAGGAGGATGGGGACAGGCCCCTGAGACTCCCGCACGCGCCCTTCTATCCCCGCCGCAGGCTGAGGGAGCTCTCACGGCACTGTCTTCACAATAGCACAGGAGGGACTTCCCTGGTGGCCCAGTGGTGACGACCCCGCCTCCTAACGCGGGTTCCGTCCCTGCTGGGGGGACTAAGATCCCACGCGCTGGACAGTGAGGCCAAAAATCCAAAAGCAGGTTGTCACAGGAACTATCATCAGTAATACTAGGTGCCGGAAGACAGCAAAATAACGAGGAAAAAAAAAAAGGTGGCGGGAGACACAGACCAGCCCAGCCCACCGAGCCGGCCCTCCCCAGCTCCCTGCACCCTCCCCTCCTGGCTCCCTTTCTCCCAGGCTCCTGCTGAGTCTGGGGCTCCTCTCTTGAGCTGCCCCACCCCTCCTCGAGGCCCAGGTCCTCTCCTGACCACCCCCCACACCCCCAGTGCCCTCCTGGCTCACCCGGCAGCTCCCCCCGCCCGGCTCACGCCCCAAGATCATCCTGGCCATCTCCTACTCTTCCCAGACGTCTCCCCACCCAGGGCTCGGGGGGTGCCTGTCCCTGACACCTCAAGCCCCACTCCTTTTTCTCGCATGTCTTTCTTTTTTCAGCTCCAGGCCTGTGCGCGGAGCTGCCTGTTCTAATTTCCTTTCATCGTCGCAGGCGTTTGTTTGAATTGCATGAGTCACACAGGGACGCGTGTCTGGGGACCGTGTGTGCACGTGGCCGAGACCCGAGTACAAAGCCGGCTCCCTCCCCTCCGCCTGGGCGGCAGGGAGGCGCCCAGACGCGCTGTCTACGCGCACGTGCACATGTGTACATACAAGATAAAACACACACTTGCGTCTGGCCATCTCGCCGTTGCACAAATGGAATTATACATATTTCATGGCTTGTCTGCCGCTCCTTTCTTATATTTAACACAATGTCCTGGGGATCTTTCGGGCGGGCACTCAGAGCCCAACCTTGTTTTATTTTCTATTTATACTTTGACTTCTTAGTCCTGTGGATGATGTTCTGTGTAATACACTCGCCTCTGCTGACGAAGAATCGAACGGTTTCTCTTTCCTTCTCTTTCTAATTATTTTTTTTCTATCACCAAGCACTCACGCCCATGACTCTTCACAGTCCTGTGTGTCCCCCACTCCAGGAGCAGAGATCTCAGAGGGTGAGCTGGGCTGAGGGGAGAGGGGGATACATGGATGTTTTTGATGGATATTCCAAATTGCTTTCTGAAAAGACTATAAAAAAATCATTCCTCACTGAATGCATAGGAGAGGGGTTGTTTCTCTTACAATTTTGTCATTGTTAGAAAGCATTAATCCTTTATCTTTCCCCCAGTTTTATGGGTAAAAAACAGTATCTCATTTCTTTCTGGGCTCTGATTACCAGTGAAATCAAGCATTATTTACCTCTGTGTGTGTGTGTGTGTGTGTGTGTGTGTCTTTAATCTGCAGACTTTATCTGTGTTCATGACTTAGAAATGTACTTGTATTTTGTCCCCGGGCAGCCTGTTCCAGACACATCCGTGGCCCCCGCCCTTCCCCAGGTGAGATGCGCATTGGACAGGCTCACGGGTGTGTTTCTGGACACTTTGTGCCTTGTCTGCAAATCCAGGGTTCACTGTTCTATTTCAGGCTTGGGTTTGCTACGCCCGGCTGTTTTCTTTTCTGCAGGTGAAACACGGTAGGCATCACTGACTCGATGGACATGAGTTTGAACAAGCTCTGTCCGGGAGCTGGTGATGGACAGGGGAGCCTGGCGTGCTGCAGTCCATGGGGTGGCAGGGAGTCAGACACGACTGAGCGACTGAACTCAACTGAAGCGTGGCAGGCGTCCCACCGTGTGAACTTGGGTCAGGATTCTTTTCTATAAGAAGAGGAGCTCTCCCCCACTTGCTCAGATTTTCTTTCGTGTCTGTGGTCAAGTTTATCTTTTCCTTGAATAGGTTAGTCTGCCATTTCTCTTAGTTCTTTTTCCCCAAGATGTTTTTCAGTTTTTCTGGCTGTTGCAAATGAGGGCGAATGCTTCTTTTAAGCAGTTATTCCTGGTGTGTGCAGTGAAGCTATGGGTTTTTAGATGTTGGTCTTGCCTCTATTGTACTAAACTCTCATTATTATTATTTGCTGTTTTTCCTCCCTGGATGACACCGTTAGCAAGTCACAGATTGTGCCTCTTCCTCTCTGGTCCTCATGGCTCTCAGAAAGCATGCTGTCCCGGTTGGGCCTGCGCATGGAACAGAAGTGTGAGGCTGACAGCCTCAACTCGCCCCAGATTTTACCCAGAGCCTTTGCTGCTTCACCGAGCATGAGATCTCCCCATTCCCACCAAGAGAAGGATTCCCATCCTGAATGGAGGTGGGACCTTAACAAACACTCTTTGTGTTCATTCTGCTTTCATGAATTCCAATGAGTCGCATTTGTAGATTTCTGTTAAATGTCCTGGAGGCGCCAGAGGGAACTTCCTGCAGCTTCCAGACCCTGGAGCCGGTCCTGGGTTCCTGAGCGTGTTCCAGAGGCTTCAGCTCTTGCAGACAGATGGACAGATGGGCAGACAGCTCCAGGAGGCATGCAAGGGCTGTTGGACATGTCCTTCCCACGTACACAGTTACACTTTTTAATCAGATGCACGCACAGGCAAACAGTCATTGATATGTTTTACAGTTTACATAAATGGTAAAAAGAGCGTGAAATTCTTGCAACTTGCCTGTTTCACTCCGCATCAAGTTTTTGAAATATATTTATGTTGATGGATGTAAACTTAGTGGGGGAGACCCTGTGTTTCTTTTGACTGCGGTAGAACATTCCATGGTGGGAATAAGGCTGGATAGACTGGTCCCTCCCCACTAAAGAAGTCTCTGAGCCTTTCTGGTTTTCTACGCTTACAGACAGCCATCCCACCAGGGGCCTCTGCAGGGGCCGGTGATGGGAAGTTCTCCACTGGGGCTAGCATTTCAGACTTGTGGGGTGTGTATCTTTGGCTCTCCGTGAAGTCCTACGTGCGATACTTTAACCGGGCCTGGCATGCTCTAAGTGCTAACCATCATCATCATCATTAAGTATTGACAAATTGCTGCCCGAAGCTTCTACACCAATTTGCACTCCCGTCAGCGATGGTTGGAGGTCCTGTCTCCACGAATTCATGGCAACAGTCAGTGGTGTCAGACTTATTAATTTTTTACACTCTAATGGTTGAAAAATGGCATCTCGTTGTTTTAATTTGTGTTTCTCAGTGTTAGCAGTGAAGTTGAGCATCTTCTCACATATTTATTGCACTTTGTTTTCTCTGATATTTATAGTTTCCTATCATCTCCTCATTTTTCTATTGGGTCGTTTGCCTTTTTCTTATTGATTTTCAGGAATTATTTATGTATCTGGCTAGTGATACTTTATTGGTTATGTTGGTTGCAAATATATCCTCCCAGACTGAGGCCTGTATTTCTTGCCTTATTGATGGCATCTTTTGCTGAACAGAATTTTAAATTTTAATGTGCCCGATTCAACAAACTTGCCCTTATGTTTTGTGATAGTGGTGTAAGAGCTTACATTGTGGCAGCTCTGCATTTTCACGTGTAGGCTTCTACCCACCCGATGTCAAGTGTCTTTTTTCTGTCGTTCTGGGAGTGTGGCTATACCCCACTCTTCCCCAGGAGGAAGAAGTCTCTCCTATCACATGCCAAGGTCATGTACGCAGTGGGTCTGGTCCCAGCTATTTCTCCAGTTTCGTTACTTCACTTGTCCATCCCCGAATCATGTAGCTTCACAAAGTCTAGTCTGATGTGCATCTCTGATCCCTGTCTTCAGGTGTGTCTTGGCTATTTTTACTCTTTGCTTTTATATGTTGACTTTGTAAATCAGCTCGAAAAACTCTTATTGGATATAGATTGTAAATACAGGGAAGTTTCATCATTTTTGAATCTTCTTGTTTATGAATATGGTTCATCTCTCATTTTTAGGTCTTTCATGACTTCAGTAAAGTCCAATCAGCAAAGTTCCTGTAAGAAAGATTGCACATGTTACTTTGCACACATACTCCTAGAAATACTCCTAGAAATAGTTTTGGGACTATTAATGGCATCTTATATTACTTTACCTACAAAAAATGAAGATCATGGCATCCAGTCCCACTACTTCTTGTCAAATAGATGCGGAAGCAATGGAAACAGTGACAGACTTTATCTTCTTGGGCTCCAAAATCACTGCAGATGGTGACTGCAGCCATGAAATTAAAAGGTGCTTGCTCCTTGAAAGAAAAGCTATGACAAACCTAGACAGCATATTAAAAAGCAGAGACATTACTTTACCGACAAAGGTCCATCTAGTCAAAGCTATAGTTTTTCCAGTAGTCATGTATGGATGTGAGAGTTGGACCATAAAGAAAGCTGAGAATTGACACTTTTGAATTGTGGTGCCATTGAAGATTCTTGAGAGTCCCTTGGAGAGCAAGGAGATCAAACTAGTCAATCCTTAAGGAAACCAACCCTGAATATTCATTGGAAGGACTGATGCTGAAGCTGAAGCTCCAATACTTTGGCCACCTGATGCAAAGAGCTGAGTCATTGGAAAAACCCTGATGCTGGGAAAGACTGAAGGTAGGAGGAGAAGGGGATGACAGAGGATGAGATGGTTGGATGGCATCATCGACTCAATGGACATGAGTTTGAGTAAGCTCCGTGTGTTGGTGACGGAGAGGGAAACCTGGTGTGCTGCAGTCCATGGGGTCGCAAAGAGTCAGACATGACTGAGCAATTGAACTGACTGACTGAATCTTTGCAAGTAATTCTTATGTAATTGAAGTTATATTCTGCAACTCATTGAAATCCCTATTAACTTCCATAGTTGTCTACAGATCACCTTGAAGTTTTTCTTTAAAAACAGCCTGCAAATAGTGACAGTTTCTGGCTTTCCCCCCTTTCTAGACTCGATTTCTTTTTCTTGGGCAATGTGCTTCTAGATGCTCTACCGTCATGAGGCAGAAAAGTGGAGCTGCTCTGAAAGGGCAGAGGGGCTGAACTCCTCCGTCAGAGCAACATGTTCTCTGGGATCTGAGCGTCTCTAACACTAAAGGAAATTCTCTCATGTTCTTAGATTACTAAGAGGCTTTTGTCCCCCTCAAATCATGAATTAGTATGTCTTCTCTAATGTTTGGCTCAATAGTAATTTTTCTTTCCTTTTTAAAAATTGAGTTATAATTGATTTGCAATATTGTGTTAATATATCTTAGGTGTGGTGCTGGTGGTGGTTTAGTTGCTGAGTCATGTTTAACCCGTTGTAATCCCATGAACTATAGGCTACCAGGCTCCTCTGTCCGTGGGATTTCCCAGGCAAGAATACTGGAGTGGGTTGCCATTTCCTTCTCTGGGGGATCTTCCTGACCCAGGGATCGAAGAACCTGCATCTCCTGCATCGCAGGCAGATTCTGTACCAACTGAGCCACATAGGAAGCCCACATTTTAGGTGTACTACATAATAATTCGTATTTGTAAAGGTTATACTCCATTTGTTCAGTTCAGTTCAGTCGCTCAATCGTGTCTGACTGTTTGCGACACCATGGACTGCACCACACCAGGCTTCCCTCTCCATCACCATCAAACTCATGTCCATTGAGTCGGTGATGCCATGCAACTATTTTATCCTCTGTTGTCCCCTTCTCCTCCTGCCTTATATCTTTTCCAGCATTAGGGTCTTTTCCAATCAGTCAGTTCTTCACATCAAGTGACCAGAGTATCGGAGCTTCAGCTTCAACATCAGTCCTTCCAATGAACATTCAGGACTGATTTCCTTTAGGATGGACTGGTTGGATCTCCTTGCAGTCCAAGGGACTCTCAAGAGTCTTCTCCAATACCACAGTGCAAAAGCATCAATTCTTCAGCGCTCAGCTTTCTTTATAGTCCAACTCTCACATCTTTAAGTGACTACAGGAAAAACCATAGCTTTGACTTAGACAGATCTTTGTCCGTAAAGTAATGTCTCTGCTTTTTAGTATACTGTCTATGTTGGTCATAGCTTTTCTTCCAAGGAGCAAGTGTCTTTCAATTTCTTAGCTGCTGTCACCATCTGCAGTGATTTTGGAGCCCAAGAAAGTAAAGTATGTCAGTGTTTCCATTGTTTCCCCTTCTATTTGCCATGAAGTGATAGGACCCGATGCTATGATCTTAGTTTTCTGAATGTTGAGTTTTAAGTGAACTTTCTCAGTCTCCTCTTCCACGTTCGTCAAGAGGCTCTTCAGTTCCTCTTCAATCTCTGCCGTAAGGGTGGTGTCATCTGCATACCTGAGGTTATTGATATTTCTCCCAGCAATCTTGATTCCAGCTTTTGCTATAATCAGCCCTGCATTTCGCATGATGTACTCTGCATATAAGTTAAATAAGCAGGGTGACAATATACAGCCTTGACGGACTCCTTTCTGGATTTGGAACCAGTCTGTTGTTCCTTGTCCAGTTCTAACTGTTGCTTCTTGACCTGCATACAGGTTTCTCAGGAGGCTGGTCTTCCCGTCTCTTTAAGAATTCTCCACAGTTTGCTGTGATCCACACAGTCAATGGCATTGGCTTATTCAATAAAGCAGAAGTAAATGTTTTTCTGGAACTCTCTTGCTTTTTTGATGATCCAGCGGATGTTGGCAACTTGATCTCTGGCTCCTCTGGCTTTTCTAAGTCCAGCTTGAACATCTGGGTGGTCACATACTGTTGAAGCCTGACTTGGGGAATTTTGAACATTACTTTGCTAGTGTGTGAGATGAGTGCAATTGTGCAGTAGTTTGAACATTCTTTGGCGTTGCCTTTCTTAGGGATTCATCAACTTAGTTTGCATTTTCTATGATTTTTATGTAAAGGAGAGCATAGAATGCATCCTCCTTTTTCCTCGTAGCAAAATTGTTTTACGGCTCACTCAGGCTGTGGCCAGTACCAGCAGTACCACTTCTTTTCCTGGCCGAATAGTTTCAATTGCGTGAATGTACATAATTCCTTTCTGCACTTACCACTTGGAGAATGTTTGGACTGTCTCCCGTTTGAAGCTTAACTTACAAATAAAGTGTCTATGAACATTGGTGCACAAGTCTTTATGTAAACATAAGCTTTTATTTCTCTAGGAGTGAAACAGCTGACTCGTACAGCAGGTATTTGTTTATTCGGCGAGCCATGAAACTGCTTTCCAAGTGACTGCACATTCTGCATTCCCAGCTGCTGTGCATGGCGGGTTCCAGCCGCCCCCACCTCCTCACCAACACTTAGCAGGTCAGTCTTTCTCATTCTGGCTGTTCTTGTAGGTGCATCATGGTACCTCCTGGTTTTCATTTGCGTCTCTTTGATGACTAACGGTGTCCTTTTCCCGATCATCTTTGCCACCCACGGTTCTCCTGAAGCATCTGTCCCAAGTTTTGTCACACTTTTCACTAGGTGCTTGGTTTACTTTTTGTAGAGATGTGAGAGCTTTTGTATATTCTAGATAGAAGTCCTTCTCAGATGCATAATTTGAAAGTTTGGTCTCGGGATTTGCTGCTGTCCCTTCATTCTCTCAGTGGTGTACTTTGGAGAGCGGAAATTCCTAGTTTTGACGCAGTGCATTCTATCAATTTGATCTTTTGTGGATTGTGCTTTTACGCCATGTCTAAAAAAACCTCTGTCTAATCCAAGTTTACAAAGACCTCCTATTTTCTTATAGAAGTTTTATAAATTAAGGTCTATGATTAATTTTGAATGATTTTTTTGTATATGTTGTAAGTTTGGGATCAAAGTTTTGTTTTAAATCCAGTGTTACATTGAAAAGACCTTTATTTCTCCATTGGATTGTTTTTTCACTTTTGTCAACAGTCAGTTGACAATATTTATATGGGTATTTGGAGGGATCCTGTGTTCTATCTTTATGCCAACACCGTATTGTGTTGATTAATGTAACTTTAAAATTAGTTTTAAAATCGGATAAAGTTCTCCAACCTTATTTCTTTTTTCCAAGTTGTTTCAACTATTCTGGGTCCTTTTCATTTCCATATGAATTTTAGTTTCCATTTGTTAATTTCTACAGGAAAAACCTACTGGAATTTTGATTGAGATTCCATTGATCTATAGATCAACATGAAGAGAACTCACATCTTAATAACCTTGGGTTTTCTTATCCACAAACATGGTATACATCTCCATTTAGTTTGACCTTGTTTAATTTTAGCAATGTTTGTAGTTTTCAGTGTAGAAGTCTCACATATCTTTTGTCAAATTTATGCCTATGTATTCCAGATTTGTTAGTGGTGCTTTATAGGTTATAGTATTTAAGATTCCACGTTCTGATTATTTTCTGCAAGTATATAAATATACTCACGGCAAGTAACAGTAAAGTGTCAATTGCTCAGTCATGTCTGACTCTCTGTGACCCGATGGACTCTAGCCCACCAGGCTCCTCTGTCCACAGAATTCTCCAGGCAAGAATACTGGAGTGGGTTGCCATTTCCTTCTCTAGGGCATCTTTCTGACCCAGGGATTGGACCCAGGTGTCCTGCATTGCTGGCAGATTCTTTACCATCTAAGCCACTAGGGAAGACAATGTAAACATACAGTTGGTTCTGTATGTTGATCTTGAACCTTGACACTTTGCTAACTCTTTATTAGTCTTGTAGCTTTCATTTTGTGGACTCCACCGAATAGTTTCTACAGAAAGTTTATTTCTTTCTAATCTGCATGTCTTTTTTCCTTGCCTTATTGTGCTAGATATGAACTCCAGGGACTTCCCTGGCGGTCCACTGGCTGAGAGTCTGCCTTCCAATGCATGCACTATGGGTTCAGGCCCTGGTTGAGGAACCACGATCCCACATGCTGCAGGGCAGTAAGCCCACCACCAGAACCCCCGAGTCTGCACTGCGACCAAAGACCCTGCGTGCCTCGAGGGTGATCCCGTGTGCCTCAACCAAGACCTGATGCGGCCAGATAAATTAATCAACAAGTTTTTATAAAAAAAGGAAAGGAACTTCAGGAAATGTTCATTAAAAGTGACAAGCAAGTCAAAGATGAGAACAGGTATCTTTTACCTGGTTCTCAATCTTAGGAAGATGTAAGTTTTGGGTAGATGGCCTTTGTCAGATGCAGAAATTTCATTTTATTCCTAGTTTTTGAGGAGTTTTATTATGAATTAATATTACATTTCATTAAGTGCTTCTTCTATTGAGATGATCATTGTTGTTATTCAGTCACTAACTCTTGGCAACCTCATGGCCTGCAGCATGCCAGGCTTCCCTGTCCTTCACTATCTCCTGGAGTTTGCTCAAATTCATGTCCATCGAGGTAAGCATATGTTTTTCCTTTTTAGTACATTAATATGGTGAAGTTTATTGACAGATTTTTGACATGAAATCAACTTTGCCTTGCTGGGATAAACCTCACTTGTCACGATACAGCATCATAAATGTATGCATATATTTACCAAAACTCTGGTAGGAATTTCTGCATCCTTGTTTGTGAGAAATGTTGTTTGTTGGTATCATTTTTTTGTGATGCCTATGATTAAATATCACAGTAAAACTGGCTTCATCGAACGGTAATGGGGATGACCCCACCTCTTCTATTATCTGCAGGGTTAGTACAGAATTGGTGTTATTTCTTCCTCATATACAGGTAGACTTCACCCGTGAAACGCTTTGGGCCTGGAGCATTCCTTGTTGTAAGGGCTTTAGTTACAAACTCAGTTTCTTTATCAGAGACAGAATGATTCACACTATCTTCCCTTAAGTTAATTTTGATAGTTTACATATTTAAAGAAGTTGTCAATTTTATTGGGTAAGAGTTTTTCATAATGTTCAATTTTTTCCTTATAATAACTTAAATATTAGGTGATATCCACTCTCATTCCTGATTTTGATCATCTTTGCCTTCTCTTTCTTCTTGTTCAGTTGGGATAGAGGTTTATCAGTTTTGAAGTAGTCAGTTTTACTTCTATTGGTTTTCTTTATATTTTCCCCCCTTTTCTTTCATTGATTTCTACTCTTTATTTTCATTCTTGTGCCTACTTAGGGTTACTTTGCTTTTTTTCCAGTTAAGTTGGAAGCTTTGGTCATTGGCTTAAAATCCTTCCTTTTTGTTAATATGTAGGTTCTTGGTGCTGGAAATCTCTTCTCCGTTAGCTACATTCCCCTAATTTTGATATGCCAGGTTTTTATTTTCACTCAGTTCAAAAATCTTTCCAATTTCCACTTGATTTCCTCTGTGAATCATTGGTTATTTAGATGTTTGTGCTGTTCAGTCAAATATTTGAGATTTTTTTCCAGGTATCTTTAAGTTATTGATTTTTAATTCACTTCTATTTGGACCACTAACATGATTTGCATAATCTGAATTCTTTCCCATGCATGGTGACTTGTTTTATGATGCGAACTATGCCTAATCTGGGTAAATGTTCTGTGTGCGCTTTAAAAGTAGTGTGTTCTGCTAGTGTTGGGTGAACATCCATTAGTCGGGGTGGCCGAAGCGTTCCTTGTTCAAGTCGCCTTCAGCTTCACTCACTTCCTGTGCCCCCCGTCAGACGCAAGCCTGATCACTGGAGCGCTGAAGACTCGGGGGGGGGGGGTCTGTGGGGACCCGGAGCCCCCGCCCCTGTCCCCGCATCTCTCCCTCCAAGCATTTCTCTCCCTTCCGATCCTCTGCTCAGCAAAGTCCAGTCACCTCATCCTCCCTGAATTCCCAGCCGTTTCTCCTCCCTTCTGAGAGCCCCCGGGCTCTGGGCTGAAGCCTGGGTGCCCCTCCCAGCGGTGAGCCGGGAACCTCTCCATTTGCTCCCTCGCTCCCAGAAACCGGGCTCTTCCTCTGCCTGCTTCTCAAATGCCTCAGAACTATTGTTCGATATTTTATCTTTTCTTAAGTTGTTTAAAATGGGAGGGTAAATTCAAGTCCCTGTTAACTGCATTATAGCTGGAACAGAAATCTGCATGACATTCACATTGTATTGAAATGTTTTATATTGGTTTTCCGTTTTAAAAATCAGCAAAGGACAAAGTCCAGAAGATTTCTTTGTAATTACAGACTGAACTGGAAGCCACAAACCTCAGCAACCTAAATGCTGGGCGTATAGGTGGCAGATTCCAGGACCTGAGCCGGCATGGGACCTGCTGGTGAGTGCCATAAGGGCATTCTATGTTTTCATCCTACACAGGAGGAAATAATATTTTTCAGTTAGAAATTAATAAATCATGACATAGATGCTTGGGCTACTTATTTACCATTTCCTTGGACAACTGAAAAAACGATTAATTACCTAGGAAGAAGCTTCCATATTTGGGAGTCGACCCCTGGGGTAGGTCTGTATCCTCACCTCCTTTATTCCAGGGGCACCGCACCTGAAGGATGGAGGGAGTGAAAGAGTGGGGGCCAGGTGGACAGAAGGTGGGTTTCAGGGAACACAGAGGAAGTGACCCCATTTATCACCAGGGGCCTTCCAGGTACCGCTCCCCGAGGCTATCCTGTGCTGCCCGGGATCTCTTGCTCACTCGTCTGACTGCTTCCTGCGGAGACAGCTGTCCCTCTCCTGTCCCTCTCCTGTCCCCTGCAGTGATTTGATGACAGCCTCAGGCCGGCCGGCCATCACAACATCTTGGTGTTGGGCCTGCAGGGCTGGGAGACACCGTTGGGTCCAACGCTTTGGTTTTCCATCTGGAAACCCAGAGCCAAAAACTTGGCCAAAGTCACACAGAGAGGAGTGGCAAAGCCCCCCAGGATTCAAAATTTCCTGCAAAGCTTCGCCCTCACCCCAGAAGGACGGACAGTAACCTGCCAGAGAGATCGATGACGGGACAGGGCGGGCATGGTCCAATGTCACTTTTGTCCTGGAATGTGACTGTGTCCTAACCGAGCCTGCTGTCCTTGCTCGTGTATACAGTAAATCTGGGTCCTGTGGCATGATGGGAAATTCCAGCCAGTTACAGCATCAAGGCCAGAAAAGTAAAAAAGGTCCTCCAAAGGATTCCAAAGGTCAGTTAAGTCCAAGTGAGCTGGGGGGATTGGGGCACAAAGTACTCCTTTTTGGGTTTGTTGAGTAGACAGGAATGAGGGATAGGTGAATGGATGGATGGCTAGATGGAGGGACGGATGGGTGGGTGGATGGATGGGTGGGTGGGTGGATGGATGGGTGGGTGCGTGGGTGGGTGGAAGACGGACAGTTGGGTGTAGGTGGACAGTGAGTGAGTGGACAGACAGCTGGGAGGACTCCTCAGCTGTGACTGCTCGGGGTCCCCATGACCTCACAGAGGTGGCAGGCCAGGCTGGGTCTGGACTTTAAAAGCCAGGGCACTGCCTACTTTCCAGGTTACTGTTGGTCTCCAGGCCACCGAGCAGGGAGGGGGACCCCATCCCTGGAAGCAGCTGTGGAGCCCGCCTGGCATCAGAATGGGCACCAGAGGGGTCAGAGGGACAGAAGCTTCCTGAGGACCTGGGGTCAGGGAGTGGTAGGGAGGGGGAGGGTCCCTGAGAAAGGCATGTGACACGTAGGCCTGTGAGAGGTTCAGACCCGCAAGAGGAGCAGGACAAAAGGCGGGGCCGGGAGCAGGGAGGGGACCCAGGGGCTGGACAGGAGGCGGAGCCCACGGGGCCCCGAGCCAGCAGCCGAGGACAGCCCGGCTTCGTGGCGGTCAAGGGCTTCTGAGGGAGCGAGGTCAGACCCCACAGGCCAGCTGAGGCCCTGCACGAGGCTGATCCACCCCCTCCTCCCTCCGTCCGAGCACCCTAAGGAGAGGCTGCTCCCTGTCCATTGTCCCTGCCAGGCAGCCTGCCAGCCACACGAGGCTGATCCACCCCTAGCACAGCCTTAAAGGGCAAGACAGTTACCCCACTGTCTCACCACCCTCTGCGCTCCATGCCCCCTCCCCGGTGCCCAGAGCCCTGGCTGCTGGGATGAGATCCGACGCTGCCTGCTTTGATTCCAGCGTGATCAGCAAGGCGGGATTATGACCTTTAAGAGTCAACACGGGAGCTCTCACCAGCCTGAGCCGAGCTCCTTTCCAGGTGCCGCGGAGCCAAGGCCGTGCCGGGAAGCACTGCTGGGGTCTGAGTCCGCCCTGAGACGGGGCCTCGCCCGGCACGACTGCAGGGGACTGACACGGGTCCAGCAGAAGAGAGACAAGATGGTCCACTGAACAGAGCGGCGGAGTGCAGCCTGGGAAGACCCTCACGGCCGTGCCCGAGAAGAGATGCTGGCCACCCAGCTCCCAGGTCCCCTGGGGGGTCTGGAGCCCACCCAGGCCCCCTGCCCACTTCCTGAGGAACCCCAGGAGGTGTCTGAGCTGCCAGGCAGGAAAGGGTTAAGGAAGCACTGAACAAATCTGATTTACATGCAAAAGCAGCCCCATCCCTTTCTGACAACCCAAGGCTTGTGCAAACCAATCAATATTTTATGAAGACGTTTCCTGGTTCCATTGGGGGAGGCCGGGGCCGCAGGCCTGGCTCTCTGCAGCGGGAAGAGGGGGTCTGCAGGCCGCCAGTTCCCTGAAGGAGCCGGACTCCTCTAGCGCTGGGGTGATTCTTCCTCCTCCATTCCTGCTCACATCTCTGTTCATCCACCCACCCGGCCATGCTCTACAGGTGAGAGGGGCACGTGTCTACCTGCCGTACCTGCATCAGGAACGAGGGAGGGAGGGAGGGAACGCTTTCTCAACTCCAAAACGGCGCGTGGTCCGAGTGGTCCTGCGGTTCGTCCTGTGTGGAAACCCCGAGGTCAGGGCTCATGGGTCACAGAGACCCAGACCGCAGACCGGAATCCAGGTGAGCTGGCCCGTCGCTGGCCTGCCGTTTACCAGCCGCTCCGAAACGTGCCTGAGCCACCGCCACCCCCTGGCTCTTCCCCAGGCCCCACAGGGACTGGGGCCAAGCTGGCTCCTGCCCCTGCCGCCCCTTGACCTGCTGGGACCTCTCAGCCCCAGTGAAACTCTAGGACCAGCCCTGCTCCCCAGACCCCAGAAGTGAGGGGTCTGGAGCCCCCTGCCCCACGCTCAGGGTGGGCATTCTCAAATGTCCCTTTAGCAACAGTGAACTCACTCTGAACCAAGCCTCGCAGAACTCACGGGAGTGCTGGGGTCAGAACAACCCACACACCCAGGGGGGTTGCCGCAGCAGAGGGGAGCCAGGCTGGGGGGCCAGAGGGATATCACCTGGGGCAGCTAGCCTCTTCACGTAGGGGCTTGGAGGTGGGGCAGGGGCTTGGAGCGTGAGGGACAGCCTGTGTGGAGACCCTGAGACCTGGGAGGTTGGAGGGCTCCGAGCCAGTCAGGAAGGACAGAGCAAACGGGGTTGGGGTGGGGGGAGACGGGGCGCAGGACTGGGGGAGACGGGGCGCAGGGCTGGGGAGCAAGGGTTTCGGCCCAAGAGGGCCGCAGAGGCTGGGGGCCATCAGGTAGGGGTGAGCTGAGCTCAGGGCTCTCAGCTCGAACCATACTCCTGGCCTGGCCGCTGCAGCCAGAAGAGGCCAGAGCCCCGGGGACAGGGGCCAGGCCTGCTTGGGGGAGGCAATTCTCGGGGCTCAGAGGACAGGAGGTCCCAAGTGGGAGCAGGGGCCGAACTCTGCCCCGAGGACTCTTTGGGGGACAGGTTGGAGACTGTCCCAGCCTGAGGCCAGCACGCCCAGGTTCCCACACGGGCTCCCCTCTGACGTGTTGCAGGCGCCAGGCCTCAGCCCCCCTGGCTGCAGCAGGGGTCCCAGCAGGCACCTCACAGACCCTCCTGAGAGTGGGCGCGGACGTTGGGGTGGGAGGCTCCCCCAGCGTCCCTGCTCTGAAGGCCACAGAAAGGCAGTGCTGGGTGGGGGCGGGGGTCCTGCTGGGGGCGACAGACAGGTGATAGTGTCAGGCCGGCCCCCGGGCCCCAGCCGACATCCTCTGCTGAGAAGCCCCGTGTGCAGACCCAGCGGACGGGGCTCCCAGAGCCGCTCACGACCCCTCGCCCAGCCCGTCAGTGCTCACCCCATCACTGCTCCATGTCAAGGGCGCATGGGCCCTGGCTGCAGGGACCTCCTCCCGGTCCTTTCCCAGACCGCCCCCCCAGCTGTCCTGTCCTCCCTGGAGGGGCGGGAGGGAGCTGGGGAGGGCAGGACGGGGCAGGCCTTGGTCCCTCAGCCTCCACGTCCCACATTCACTCAGCCTACAGGTGCTGGAGGCGGGCGCTGCCGGAGCACAGATCCAGCAAAGCTGTTTCCTACCCCCGGGTCTCTGAGGCCTGAAGTGAGGCCAGGGAGCCCAAGCCTGGTTTGCAGAGGAGGAAGCAGAGGTCCCGAGGGGTCTCCCTCCCCAAGCCGGGAGGTCTGGGCTCATCTCCGCTCCCAGGACAGTCCCCAGCCTGGCCTGACCTTCGCATCTCACATGTCCCGTGTGCCGGGTCGGGGGGGGGGGTCCCGGGCTGGGGGGCTGCACTCAGGGTGCTGGGCTGCCCCGGGTGTCCCTGGAGATGCCGGAGAAGTTGGCCTGGAGGGGCCGTGGAGGGGCCGTGGGCCTGGCCTCCCTGTGGCCTTGTGGGGCGGCCGCACGCGGGGCTGGCAGAGAGGGCTCGCTCCTGGGTTTCCATGCGGGTGGGCAGGGGATGAGGAGGTTGGGGGGGGGCACAGCTGCCCCCTCAGCCAGACAGTGAGCGTCCACAGGGTCCACTTCGCGTCTGATAAAGCCTCCGCTCTCAGGGAAGGCTGAAAGCAGCAGGACGTTGGCGGTCCACCATGAGGACGCCCCCTCCATCAGGCGCGGGGGGCGCTCCGTCTGCCTGGGGCGGGGGGAGAGGCTGACCAAGTCCTGGGGGGGCTAGCTGGGCGGCTGTGCAAATGGCTTTGCTTTTTCATGTGAAACAGGTTGTTCATAACGCACTCTCTGTTTTGTGATTAAGCACGTGGACTGAGGGGCCCAGGGCACTCAGGGCGGCAGGAGCCGCAGGGCTGACTGGAGCGTACGGGCCAGTCACGCACGGGGGAGGGCCTTGGCTAGCATCTCGGGCCCACGGCTGTCCTGCCCACTCCCGGCCCTGTCTTAGCCTGCCCACCCCAGCCCCCTTGCTCAGAGATGCTGCCAGCCCTGCCCATCCTCCAGTCCAACTGGCGTGCCCTCCCCCAGGAAGCCCTCCTGGGCGCTCCGTCCGCCGGGCATCTGCACACTGCCTTGCCCCAGAGCCTCGCTGGCCCAGGGTCTAGGGCATCCCCCCGGCCCCCCTCGAAGTCCAGCTATCTCTCCGTCTGTGCCGGGCCCCGTCCCTCCACCGGACGGTGCGACGGGCCTCCCGATGCAGCGGGAAGGAAAGACGGGGGTCGGGCAGGGAGTCACGGGCTGGGATTCGGGCCCAAGTCCACCATGGTCTTGCGGGCCTTGTGGGTGAATCCGTTCCCAGCCTGGTGCCTCCGTTTCCCTGTCTGTCACCGAAGCCGGTGCATTCAGACGACGGGCGGGTTAGTGCTGTGAACCTCCCACGTGCTGCTTGAGGGCCCGCCGCCCATGTCCCAGGTCTGGGTGTGAGGGTGCTCGGGCTGTGTCACAAATACCACCGTCCCGGGGGCCGAAGTTCAAGGTCCAGATGGGTGGGTGGCTTCATTCTCTCGGCTTCGGCCTTCCTGGGCTTGTGGAAGGGCCCCGCCCTCAACGTCCCTGTGTGAGTCCCCGCCTCAAAGCCCCCCTGTTTTAGAAGGACCACCAGAGGGGAGGTGGAGGCCCCCACTGCAGTCTATCCCCATCTTAACACACTACATCCGCAAGAGCCCCTTCCCCAAACACGCTCACATTCGGAGGAGCTGGGCTTAGACCTGGAACGTCTGAATTTTAGGAGGCGTCTCATTTCAACCAGCAACACCCGGAACCACTGGCTCTTGCCGCTCGGCCCCTGAACCGGCTCCGTCCATCCCGGGTGGCCACGGGCACTGGGCACCTCCAGGCGAGCTGGGCCGGGCCCCCGCCTCCCGCGTGGAGGGACACTGCCCCGGGACCGCGTGGCGCGTGGAGGGAGGGGCCGGGCGGGCAGTGTCGCCGGGGGTCTCCCACACTCAGACGAGCTCCATGTGCCGGGAAGGAAGGACCACCCGCACCCCCGCTCAGAGTCTGGCGGGCTCCTCGGGCACAGGTGGACGGGGAGACCCCTTCCTGGGCACCCGGACCCCCGGCTGTGGGAGCGGCTGCTGGAGGTGGAAGCCGTGCCTCGTCCCGGCCTGACCACTGGGCTTTCTCTCCTCACTGCTTCCAGGCGCATTCGGGTCTCCTGGGGCCGGCCCTGGTGGGGTCGGGGATGTGCTGAGGGGTGAGGACACCGGGCAGCTTTGGACAGTGAGGTGTCCGGCCGGGGAGGCGGGCAGACGCGTGGAGAGCGGACAGGAAGCTCGGGCAGTCAGCTCTGCCCGGCCCCGCGAGCCTCGGTCTCCATGGCGCGGCCCAAAGAAGAAGGCCTTGTCTCAGGGCTTACCTGGGGGCAGTAGGACCCCCCCCCCAGAACCTCAGAGACCGCGGCACCGCCCTCCAGGGCAGCCACTGTCCCCGGCGCCCTCTCTTCTCGTCTCAGGCACGCTGGCTCAGGGCCTCCCTCCTTCCCTCCAGGGGCGGCAGGGGCAGGAAGGGGCTCCAGGGGGGATAGAGCCCAGCTGAGCAAGGGGCCCGGGGGCGCGATGCAGGCCGCCGGGACCCAGGGGCTCATCAGGACCCAGGGGCTCGTCAGGACCCGATGGGCTTGTCATGACCCAATGGGCTCGTCATGACTCAGGGGCTTGTCATGACCCAATGGGCTCGTCATGACTCAGGGCTTGTCATGACCCAGGGGCTCATCAGGACCCAGCGGCTCGTCATGACCCATGGGGCTCGTCAGGACACCAGGGGCTTGTCAGGACTCAGGGGTTCGCATCCTCCGCAGCCCAGGCCTGCCCAGCGCCCCCCACTTCGCCCCCCTTGCCCCCCATAATGAGATCGCTGCTCCTCTCACTTATTCCTTTGGTCGCAGGCTGCATCCCCGAAAGGATGAAGGAGACACATGCTGTCTGTCCATCCTCTGTGAGAGGCGCTTGCACCACTCGAGACCACAGCCCTGCCCCGTTGGCCTGACCACCCGGCTCTCCACGGCCTGGAGTCTGGCCCCTGGCCAGGCGCCCCCGCCCACCCACCCGCCCAGGCCCTCTCGGGGGCACAGGGCGGGCAGGTTGAGAGAAATGCTGCATTTTTATGAGATGCAAGGCCTGTTTGGGTTGGAGAAGCCCCGCCTGGGATGGGCCTGCCCTGCCCCGCAGCCCAGAGACAGACGGCCCTCACCCGTCTCGCCCAGGGCCCGCGGGGCTCAGCACGCCTGGGGGCCTCCGCATCACTGCCCCCCTGCCGAGGTCCCGGCTCAGCGGTGGGTGTCACTGGAGGTGGCGCAGTCACCAGGGGTGTCCGGGGGATGGGCTGTCACCCTGAGGGAGCCTCAGGAGGCCTCAAGAGGGAGGCCCCACCCGAGGGCCCCCACAGTCACCGCCCGTAGGAGGCTCAGTGCAGGGTGAGTCGGGGTGGGCGAGACCTGAGGTCAGAGGCAAAGGGGCATCGTGCAGGGGCGGGGGGGGGGGTACTGTGCTGACGACCCACGGCTGCCCACCTGCACGGGCGGCATTGCCGGAGCGGGGGTGCTCTGTGGCCGGGCAAGTCATTTTTTGACGTCTGACCCAGGGTCCCTCCCTCCACAAGCAGATGGGCAGACGCTCGGCATCCCAATTTGAGATTCTCTTTTGTTTGGGCCCAGACGTCCTTCCACAGGCCCCGAATCTGGGTCATCAGAGCGGCGCTTTTTGCTGGAAGCCAGATGCTGAGCTCGGCTTTCCTGGCATTGGCGTCACTGTGGGCAGGCAGGCGGGGCTGGGCTGGGCCTGGGACCCCAGGCGGGCGGGACGCAGGTGCCAGGCTCCAGGCCCCGGTGGGAAGGGCCGTGTGGAGCCTGCCTGTGCAGAGGCGGCTGCTGTCAGCACGGCAGGGAGGGGCGCCCAGAGCTGCCCGGGGTCTGGGCGCGCCGTCCGGGGCTGGGGCCGGCAGGGCGGGACGGGTCAGGGCGAGGCTGGCCAACAGACAGGCAGCAGGGAGGCCTACCAGCCTCCGAGGGAGCCTCCTGCGGCCCCCTCCTGTACCGCGCCCCTGAGGGCAGGGGGTCTGAGCAGCTGTGTCCGTCTCAGCATCCTGGGCAAACCCAGCCCTCCCGGGGCCTGCCTCTTGCTGTGGATGAGGGGCTGGCCTTCCGTGGCCCTGTGGCTCCCAGGAGCCTTGGCTCTTTCCTGCGGCTGGTCTCTGGCTTCTTGGCCGCTGGGGGGCCGCAAGCGGGCCCTGCCCGCCTCCTCGGTGCCCCCGCAGAGCATCGGAGCCCGCCCAGCCCGGCCCCGTGGGGCAGGCAGATGTTTGTCTCAGGCGGCACGGGGACCCGCCATTCCTGGCTGCAGCCCTGACACCGCTTGGCCCAAACACCTCCTCCACGCCTGCCCAGCTCCGTCCCTCCTCAGGCCGGGGCCTGTCCCCGACTGCCCTCTGTGCCTGCGTGTGCGAGACCCCCACCCCCAGGATGGCCCGAGCGGGCCTCTGCTGATGCTAGGATGTCTTGGCAGGGACCCCGGTCCGCAGCTGAGCCCGTCAGGACTGTCTGCGCCATGAAGCCAGCTCTGCAGCCGTGCCCCCACCCAGGTGAGCCCCCTCTGGGCCCAGCCTCCTCTGGGCCCCTCCTGGGGGAGAAAAACCTGACTGGAGGAGCCTGGGACCCCCGCTGGAGTTGGCCACCCCCTCTGACCAAGAATACTCCTCCCCGCCCAGGGCTGCCCCAGGAGGGCAGTCCACCTCCATCCCTGGCTTCGCGAATCCCCAAGGCAGGCACATCTCCAAGTCCCCAGGTTCACAGGTGAGGAAGCTGAGGCCGGGAAAGTCACTCCAAGAAGGCTGTCAGCGCTGGGGTCCTCCCACGGTCATCCGAGATCCCCTCTGTCTGCACCTGCGTCCCCGCTACACACCTGACCTGAGCTCCCAGGGCGGGCCGTGTCCTCTGTCTGGCTGGGCTCCCTTGATGCGTCTGGGAAGGGAGATCTGGGGAAACTGAGAAGGCTTCCTGGAGGAGGAGGGAGTGGGGGCTGGGCGTGAAGGAAAGGCAGGGCTCAGCTCTCCCCTTCCTGGGCCCCCACCCCGAGAGCATCTTCCTGAGCTCCGGGCCTCCTGCTCGGATCCTGGGGCCCCAGGGTGGTGGAGCCAGGCTGTGCACCCCAACCCCGCTTCCATGTTGGAGCCTGAGAGGGGAAGTCAGAGCCTGTCCTCGGACGCCAGGTGACAGCAGCCCGGGGCCAGAAAGGAGGAGCCACGGGCTGAATGGGCAGGGGTCAGAGAGTGACCCAGGCGGGGAAGCTGCTGGGGACTGCAGGACCCCCCCCCCCCCGAGTGGGGTGGGCTGTGACCCAGCAGGTGAGGGAGGGGCAGGGACAGGCCAAGAGGCCTTCCTCACACAGGGAGGCCCTGTCCTGGCCTGGAGCCTGGGGGTCGGAGAAGGGGGCGGGGGGAGGAAGAGGAGGGAGGAGGGAGAAGTGGGAGGAGAAATGAGAAGCAAGAGGGGAGGAGGGGGAGAAGAGGATAGGGCCTGAGGGGAAGAGGGAGGTGGGGGAGGAGGGAGGAGGGGGAGGAGGGGGAGGAGGGGGAGAGGGAGGAGGGAGAAGAGGGAGGAGGAATGAGAAGGAAGAGGGGAGGAGGGGGAGAAGAGGTGAGGGCCTGAGGGGGAGGAGGGAGGTGGGGGAGGAGGGAGAAGGGAGAGAGCGAGGAGCGGGAGAGGGAGGAGGGGGAGAGGGAGAAGGGGGAGAGGGAGAAGGGGGAGAGCGAGGAGGGGGAGAGGGAGGAGGGGGAGAGGGAGAAGGGGGAGAGCGAGGAGGGGGAGAGGGAGGAGGGGGAGAGGCCTTGTTGCTTTGATCCCACCAGATGTGCCCTGTGGAATGCCCGGGCCCTGCCCTGCATGGACAGCTGCCTTCCTTTTAAGACTGTTCATAAACGGACGCAATGAGCATCCTTTGGAAAGGCACTGAAGTCTGGACTGCCCTGCAGGCCCGTCGCGGGAGGACCAAGGCGGTGGGAAGGGGCACGGGCTCCGAGGAGGGAGGAGGCTTGCTTGTCACCCTCCGTGGTGCGTGTCATGTGGCATCCATGGCAGGGCAGCCACACGCTGACTCCTCGAGCCACGGTGCCGTGGCTTCCCGGGGCCCGGAGGCTGGGGACGGTCAGGGGGAGGGGGAGGGGCTCAGAGCCGCGGGCCCCAGGATGGCGCGGAGGGCAGCACGGCTGGCCGGTCCAGAGCCGCCCTGCGCTCTCCCAACAGCGGCTCTGGGGCAGAGCAGGACACGGCGGCCAGTGCTGCGGCCGGCCCCCGGGAGCAGCGTGGGCCCTGGGCTCGGGGTTCCCAGGCTGCCCTTCACAGCGGGGCAGGCGCTAACCCCACTTACGTCCACACACCTGCCTGCCCCTTGGCTCTGAAGGCAGAGCCTGCCGACCCACCGACACCCTGAATCTGGGGTTTGGGGGGTGGGTGGACCCGGCTTTGCTAGTGAGCTGCACGTGGAGCTCAGCACCCAGAGTCCTCGGGTCACTAAAGGCAGGGGGTGATGGGCCTGGCCCCCACGCAGGACCCCCCCAAACACACGCACACCCAGCAAGTCTGCACTGGCCCTGCCGCCTCGCCGTGCAGTTCACAAGCTCAAGGTCAAGTGCATCCCAGAGCAGCAGGTCTGCTCGGGTGCCTTCTTTCGGAACTTGGGAGCTAGGGAGACGGCCACGGTGTCTCCCACCCACCCCCACCCCCAGCTGCCGCTCACTCCAGCCACTCTCCGCCAGCTCACTCAATAAAATTTTATGGAGTTTCAGGGGTCCTTGAGAGGATCTCAGCGGACGGGTCCCCATGCTCCTGGAAGCGCGGCTCCTGCTCCCTGCCCGGCCGCCTGGGACATCAGCAGTCGGCAGGCGCGGGAGGGGCCCCCGCCCTGCCGTCACCCCTCGCTCGCCGGCTCAGAAGCAGTAAGTAATCACATTGGGTTCTGACGAGTGTCTTAACAGCGCGGTCGCGTTATCGCCCCAAGAGCTGGAGCCTTCCCAACTCTTCCCGAGCATAATTTCCCCTTGGAGGATTGTTCCACTTCAAAGGGCCACTCGAAGCGGCAGCTGACCGTTTTGCCTGCCTGTGGATGAGTGGAGTGGCTGGGCGGCTGCATCTGGGGCTCCCTGCTCTGGCTGGCCTATTAATTTGGGGATCGCAGAAACGTGGTGGTCAGTCAGACACCAGAGGTTGCCCCAGTGTGGGCAGGGAGGCGGACGGGGTCAGCAGGTGCCATGGGCCCAGCAGGGCAGCACCTCAGAGGCAGGGGAGAAAGAGGGGACACAAGAGAGCGGTGTTCCTGAGACACACAGGTGAGATCCGCTCACTCACATGTTTAACAAATAAGCCTTATCGTTGTTCAGCCGTTAAATCGTGTCCGACTCTTTGCAGCCCCATGGACTGCAGCACGCCAGGTTTCCCTGTCCTTCACCATCTCCCGAGTTTGCTCAAACTCATGTCCATCAAGTCAGTGATGTCACCCAACCCTCTTGCCCTCTGTCACCCCTTTCTCCTCCTGCCTTCAATTTTTCCCACCACCAGCGTCTTTTCCATTGAATCGGCTCTTCACATCAGGTGGTCAGAATATTGGAGCTTCAGCATTGGTCCTTCCAGTGAATATTCAGTGTTGATTTCCTTTAGGATTGACTGGTTTGATCTCCCTGCTGTCCAAGGGATCACCACAATTTGAAAACATCGATTCTTTGGCGCTCAGCCTTCTTTATGGTCCAGCTCTCACATCCATAGATGACTACTGGAAAAACCCTAGCTTTGATTATACGGACCTTTATCAGCAAAGTGATGTCTCTGCTTTTTAATACGCTATCTGGGTTTGTCATAGCTTTTCTTCCAAGGAGCAAACATCATTTAATTTCGTGGCTTATTAAGTGGGACAGAATGTCTCAAAATCATGACAGCAGTCAGTTGTTCCATTGCTCAGCTGTGTCTGACTCTTTTCGGCCCCGTGGGCTGCAGCAGGCCAGGCCTCCCCGCCGTCTGAGGTACGCGGGTCATCCTGGGGCCCGTCTGGTGGGAGTTGGGCGGTAGGTGTGCTCTGGGCCACAGGCCGAGGGAGAGGCCGGGACTGGCTGCACCCTGGAGGCCCGGCTGGCTCAGCCTCTGCACCTGGGGACGTGTTCCAGTTCAGGTGAAACCAGGGGAAAGAGGACATCACTGGCACCAGGCCGTGGTCAGGAGCCTCAGTGACTGAGGTCTCCTTCCCCAGGCCCACAGGCCCCCGAGGCACCGCTGGGCGACTTACAGAAGAGGAAGCAGAGGCGTGGGCGGGAGGCTCAGACACGCCAGGGCCCTCGTCTCCGGCTCCTGCTGCGCCAGCCCACCCACTCCCTCTTCCCAACCCAGGGAACCTGGCATTGCTTGCCAGCTCCCCTCCCAGCTGCCCACCCTGGGGGGCCTGGGGCAGCTGCAGAGCCCAGCTTCTCACCGCTGGGGTGCCCGTCCGTCTCAGGGGCCCACAGTTGCTCAGGGCAGCCTCTGCTGCAGGACAGCACCCCCCACCCCGGCCACCAGGCTGTGGCTGGCCAGCAGCTGGTACTGCCCGGGTGCACTGGGCGCCCGTGAGCCTCGGGGCACAGATGGGACCTGAGAGCAGTGGGTCTGGGGGAGGTCGAACCTGCCCCAACACCCCGACCCCTCCTCTGCTGAATCTGGGCTTCTGGGGCTCCCCTCCCCAAGTCTCCTGGCACTGACCGTGTTCCTCTTGGCACTGACCATATCCCCCTGGCACTGTCCATGTCCCCCAGCACTGACCGTTTCCTCACCGTGAGGGATCCCCACTTCCTCACTCTGGCGCACGCTCTCCTGAAGGCGTCCTCGCTACCCCTCCCTGTGGCTGTGTCTCAGGTCCAGCACCAGGACCAGCTCTCACGACAGCCCACAGGCTGCTCTGCAGACCCTCCTGAGTTGTGCAGTGTGCAACCTGTGCACCGTGCCAGGTACCTCTGCCTGTGATCTGAGGCTGCAGGGCCGGATGTGAGTAAGTACAGTTTTAGTTTTCAAGAGCCTTGCCTCTCTGTAACCCCTTCAGAACATTGAAAGCAGAGTATCAACTCCTTCCCTGTATTTCTGTGTCAGCACTCCGGCTCCCCCAAGACAGTGGACACTCCTGGTCAAATCGAGGAATATGTGCGCAAGAAGCTGCCAGAGGCCCTCGTTCTAGGAATCGTGAATCCCCGTCACGAAGGCTTCTCTGGACGCAGAGCCTGTCTTCTGCACGGCTGGGGGTCTCTGCAGGTCCGGCCCTGCCACACTGTCCACCTCCCCTGGTGGGAGTGAGGCCTTCCTGGGCCGAGGGTGGCTGGTGCTCACCCGCCCTCCCCTTGTTCCGGACGCAGAATCAGAAGTCCTGGGTTTGGGGGCCGCTGGGCCCAAAGGCTGGGCTCTCCGGGCAGTAGATGGAGGAGTGGAAGCTGAGCGGCTCGGACCTAAACACAGCCTAGAGGTCTGGGAGCAGAAGGGGGACCAGGAGCCGGGGCAGCGAGCGGGGGACAGGGAGCCCACTCCCATGTCCAGGAGGGCACTGGCCCTTGGTTAGGGTGTGCTGGGCTCTGGCTTCCCTGGGCAGGTCAGAGAGGGGCCTTCAAGTTCCACTGCCTGGATGCACCTTAAATACGGCTTCCCCAGCCCCTCATCAGCCTCCTCAGTGAGATCTCTGAGAGTAGCCTGAGATCACAACTGCAGAACATGGGCGGGTCTGCAGAGCAGCCTGTGAGCTGTTGTGACAGCTGATTTTCAAGGCCTTGCAGAGTCTCCTTTGCTCCGAAAGACGGCAGAGCCCTGGGGTACGTGGCCATGCATGTGTGCGTGCTCAGTCACGTCTGACCCTTTGCGACCCCGTGGACTGTAGCCCGCCAGGCTCCTCTGTCCACAGAATTTCCTAGGCAAGAAAACTGGAACGGGTGGCCATTTCCTTCTCCATGGGATCTTCCCGACCCAGGGGCTGAACCCAAGTCTCCTGTCTCTCCTGAACTGGCAGGGGGATTCTTCACCACTGCGCCCCCTGGGAAGGCCTGGCAGAGGTGTGTGTCCATACCCTCATGTCCTCTCATCTCCATGACAATGAGGGGCAGGTATGAGGCTCACCTCCATTTCACAGATGAAGAGTCTGAGGGTCAGAGTGGGGATGGGCCGACTGGTGAGCAGAGGCGAGATGTGGGCCCAGGGCTTCCAGATCTGGGCCTGTGAGCCTCTCTTTTCAGCATGGCACCTCCAGGAGACGGTGCCCCACCCCCAGACCACACTCTTCCCACAAGCTGGTGGCTCAGCCAACTGCTGTGAAAAGTCGCCCATCTGTGCGTGTTAGAGAAAACCAGGGATGAGGCACAAGTTCCCTCCTGAGGCAGCTGATTCATATTTACTTTTAAATTTGACTTGACTAGCATTTATTTAGTCTGATTAGAAAAACATTACATATTATTGAAGAAATTTGGAAATTCTGGCTGGGGATCAAGAAAATTCACAATTAAACCTGTCACTCAGAAAGACCCCAATTTGATGCATTTCCTTCTGCGTTTTCGTTTGTTTGCATGACTATCTGTCACTCTTTCTGCATTTATTAGTTGGCTTTCCATTGTAAGGCATTCATCTATTCGTTTTCATTTGTATTCATTGGACTCGTAAATGCTTATTCAGCTCCTATCTGTTTATTTGGATGCTTGCATTGTACCCAGTTGGGAGCCACTTTGAGCTACCTCCAGGGCTCTTTCTGACATGCCCCCTCTTCCTCAGAGAACTTCCTTACTTTCTGGCTAATTTTCACCCTCCCTGGAAACAGCCATCCAGAGAGTCCTGGCTTCTTTCGGCAGGGTGGTATTTAGAAGTCAAGGTGTGGGTCCCAAGTGTGCTCAGCGCTGCCGGGAAGTCACTGCTCCTAGGCCCTCTCTGCAGACAGGGCCAGTTAATGAGTTTTTCCACGTGCGGCGTACAGCACAAGCCACACTTCATTGAGGGTTCATAGCTGGTAACTGCACCCCAGTGCCACGCTGCAGGGGTCCCTCTTTGTTCTGTAACTTTCCTGAACTGTAGCTTGCACTCCAGCCGTGAGGAACTTGGCTCACAAGATCTCTAATGTATTTATTCTTTTTCTCAAGCCTAGAATAGTCAGGAAACTGTTTCATAAATGAAACTGAGAACCTACTAACTGGAGTTCAATATTTGTTTTCAGGACGGGTGTGTGTGAGAAACAAGAGAAGGAGGAGGAGGAAGAAGGGGGGAGAGATAGAAGGGGAAGGAAATAGGAGAGAAGAGCATTTACATCCAGCAGAGTGCAGATCTTAAAGCAAGATCTGATGAGTTCTGATGAACATACATACCCATGTAGTCCGTCAAGACACAGGACGTTTCCATCATCCCAAACATCCTCTCGTGTTCCCTTCAGTAAGCCCTAACCCTTAGGCGATCGCTGTTGGATTGCTGTCATCCTGCCTTACTGTTATCTGCTCTTTAACATGACTTAAATGAATGGGTGCCACATACTCTGGGCTTCCCAGGAGGTGCAGTGGCAAAGAATCCCCCTTAAAATGCAGGAGCCACAGGAGATGTGGTTTTTATCCCTGGGTCAGGAAGATCCCCCAGAGGAGGAAATGGCAACCCATGCCAGGATTCTTGCCGGGGAAATCCCATGGAGAGAGGAGCCTGGTGGGCTGCAGTCCAGGGAGACGGGAAGAGTCAGACAGGAGGAGGACCTGAGCACGCACACACAACACAAGCCTCTGCCTCTGGCCCCTCTGGACTGACAAGACACACCCAGACACACCCACGGTGCTGTGGCGTCACTGGCTGATTCACGGCCCCTGCTGAGCACAGTTCCATTGTATGCAAATGTCAGTATTTGTTTATCTCTCCTGTTGATGGACACCTGGACTATTTCCAGGATCTGGCTGTTATGAGTAAGGCTGCTATCAACATTCAAATACAAGTCTGTTTGTGGGCATGTGTATTCACTTCTCTTGAGTAAGGAGAAATTTCTAGGAGGGAACCGGCTGAATCAGAGGGTAGGTCCATGTTTAAGCAAACTACCCATTTTTCCCTCCCACCAGCAGCATGGAGCTTTCTGGTTGTTGCTTATCTTCAACAACACTTCGTATTATCAGTCTTTTTATTTTCAGTTATCCTAGTGGACACGAAGTTATATCTCACACCTTTGTGGTCTATGTTTGATGACCAGTGGTGTCAGACACCTTTTCCTGTCGTTTACGGTCATTTGCATTTTGTGTTTGCTAAAGTGTCTGCTACAGTGTTTTGCTTATTTGGTTGTTCTCAGTCTATTTACTAATGATTTATGGGACTTCTTTGTATATTCTGGATACAAGTCCTCTGACAGATATGTGAATTACAAATGCTTTTTCCTAGTGTGTAGCTTGCTTTTGTGGGATTCTTAATGACATATTTCGAAGACCAGAAGTTTTTATTTTTGCTGAAGTCAAATTTAACATTTTTTTTTCATTTAGGGTTATAATATTTCTGTATTCTCTTTAAGGAAGCTTTACCTCTCCAAGGTCATAAAACCATTCTCATGTTTTCTGCTAGAAGTTCTATACCTTTAGCTCCTAGGTTTACATACATGTTTACATACATACATACATACATCCAGCTCAAAATAATCTGTGTAAGTAAACCAAGGGATGGAGGCTCACTTTTCCGCTGTTTATTTATCCAATTGGTTCAACATCATTTGTTGATAATACTTTCCTTTTCACATTGAATTGCTGAGATATGCTATTCAAAAATCAATTGATTGTGTAAATATGGGTCTATATCAGGACTTCCAATTTTGTCCCATTGAATAATTTGCCTATACTTATACCAAAACACATTATAGTCAGTTACTGCAACTTTATAGACATTTTGAAATCAGTGTATTTCTCCAACTTCATTCTTCTCTTTCAGAATTTCTTTTCCTATTCTTGGTTCTTTTGGGGTGTTCAGTTGATCAGTCATGTCCAACTCCTTGCAACCCCATGGATTGTAACCCACTATATTCCTCTGTCAATGGAATTTTCCAGGCAAGAATACTGGAGGGGGCTGCCATTTCCTACTCCCGGGGTTGGTCCTCTGTACTTCCAAATAAATTGTAAAATTAACTTGACAATTTATACAAAAATTCTTCTGGGATTTTTACTGGGATGGCATTATATCTATAGTTCAATCTGGGTAAGCTTGACCTCCTAACAACATTGAGCCTTCCAGTCTATGGTCTCATTATAGCTTCCTATTTATTTAGGTTGTCTTTATGTTCTGTAAAAGATTTTTTTTAAATAAAAATAGCACTATTTTTCAGTTTATGGTGTAGAGGTCTTGTATAACTTTCAGTGAATCCCTAAACTACCTAAATTTTAATATTATAAATGACACTTCTATTTAAATATTATTTTCCTATTGTAAGTTGAAAATACACATGATAATAAACTCATTTTTGTATACTGACATAGAATTCTGCATCTTACAAAGTTTACTGGTTAGTTCTAGTAATTGTTACTCAAATTCTTTACAGTTTTCTATGTAAAAATTTATTGTCTGTGATTAAATGGCATTTTACTTCTTACCAAACTGTATGGCTTTTCTTTCTTTCTAAGTTGTTCATGAGATCCTTTTATCTGCTGTATCTTTAGTAATGTCTCTGTCATATTTCCTAATTTTTATCATTTGTTTCTCTCTATTTTCTTTTATTACTCTGGGAAGGGATTTACCCATTTCATTTATCTTTTCAAAGAAAAAACTTTTGACTTTGTTTATTGTCTCCATTATTTTTAAGATTTCATTTTTTCCTGCTTGTATCTTTGTTAATTTCTTCTTTCTATGGGTTTAAGTTGTTCTTATTTTCCAACTTCTTAAGGTGAAAATTTATTGGCAAACTCTTTCTACAAAGGGTCTGAGAAGTTCTTTTGTCCTAACACCAAGTATGTGTTTTAGCTGCTCTGAACCATAACACTGTGGGATTCTCTAAGGTGAAAGTTTGTATAAACATGAATTTCACCCAGGGTAGTTCTCTTCTTTCAAAGGTCAAATCTCTCTACTTTCTGATTATTTCTGTTCATCCTCAGATGTCTTCAAATAGCTGAATTTTATATTTTCTCTAAATTTGTATTTGTCATCTGTAGGAAGATAAGTCTGAGACAAGTTCCTTCTGGTATCTTTCAATGTATATGTTATTCAACCTGACAGATAAAAACAGAAATATTTATTTTGCATTTCTTTGGCTAAATGTGGTTGGACGCCTTTTCATAACTCTTAGTGGTCTGTAGTCCTGAAGAACTATGGATGGAGGTTTGTAACATTGTACAGGAGGCGGTGACCAAAACCATCCCCAAGAAGAGGACACGCAAGAAGGCAAAGTGGTTGTCTGAGGAGGCTTCACAAATGGCTGAGAAAAGAAGAGAAGCAAAAGGCAAGGGAGAAAGGGAAAGATTTACTCAACTGAATGCAGAGTTCCAGAGAATATCAAGGACAGATAAGAAGGCCTTCTTAAGTGAATAATGCAAAGAAATGGAGGAAAACAACAGAATGGGAAAGGCTAGAGATTTCTTAAAGAAAATTGGGGATATCAAGGGAATATTTCATGCAAGAATAGGCACAATAAAGAACAGAAATGGTAAGGAACTAACAGAAGCAGAAGAGATTAAGAAGAGGTGGCAAGGATACACAGAACGTCTGTATTAAAAAAATGTCTTAATGACCCAGATAATCATGATGGTGTGGTCACTTACCCAGAGCCAGACATCCTCGAGTGTGAAGACACGTGGGCCTTAGGAAGCATTATTACTAACAAAGCTGGTGGAAGTGACAGAATTCCAGCTGAGCTATTTAAAATTCTAAAAGATGATGCTATTACAGTGCTGCAGTCAATATGCCAGCAGATTTGGAAAACTTAGCAGTGGCTACAGGACTGGAAAAGATCAGGTTTCATTCAAATCTCAAAGAAGAGCAATGTCAAAGAATGTTCAAAATACTGTATAATTGAGCTCAATACACATACTAGCAAAGCTATGCTCAAAATTCTTTAAGTTAGGCTCAAAATTCTTCAAGCTAAGCGTCAGCAGTATGTGAACTGGGAACTCTCAGATGTACAAGCTGGGTTTATAAAAGGAAGAGGAACCAATATCAAATGATCAATTTGTTGATCAAATTGCCATCATCCATTGGATCATGGAGAAAGCAAGAGAATCCCAGAAAAACATCTACTTCTGGTTCATTGACTACACTAAAGACTTTGTGCGGATCAAACAAACTGTGGGAAATTCTTAAAGAGATGGGAATACCAGATCACCTTACCTGTCTCCTGAGAAACCTGTATGCAGGTCAAGAAGCAACAGTTAGAACTGGACATGGAACAATGGTCTAGTTCAAAATTGGGAAAAGAGTACAGCAAGCCTGTTATTGAACTTCTATACAGGGGACATCATGCAAAATGCCAGGCTGGAAGAATCACAAGTTGGAATCAAGACTGTCGGGAGAAATATCAACAGCCTCAGAAATGCAGATTGTTGTTGTTCAGTCCCTAAGTGCGTCCGACTCTTTGGGACCCCATGGACTGCCGCACACCAGGCTTCCCTGTCCTGCACTATCTCCCGGACTTTACTCAAACTCATGTCCATTGAGTCAGTGATGCCATCCAACAATCTCATTCTCTGTCACCCCCTTCTCCTCCTGCCCTCAATCTTTCGCAGGATCAGGGTCTTTTCCAATGACTCTGCTCTTTGATTCAAGCGGCCAAAGTATTGGAGCTTCAACTTCAGCATCAGCCCTTCCAATGAATATTCAGAGTTGATTTCCTTTAGAATTGACTGGTTGATCTCCTTGCAGTTCAAGGGACTCTCAAGTCTTCTCCAGCACCACAATTTGAAAGCATCAATTCTTTGGTGCTTAGCCTTCTTTATGGTCCAACTCTCACATCTGCACATGACTACTGGAAAAACCAAAACTTTGACTCTACAGATCTTTGTTGGCAAAGTGATATTTCTGCTTTTGAACACACTGTCTAGGTTTGTCACTCTAATGGAAGAAAGTGAAGAGGGACTAAAGAGCCTCTTGATGAAAATAAAAGAGGAGAGTGAAAAAACTCAACATTCAAAAACCTAAGATCATGGCATCCAGTCCCATTACTTCATGGCAAATAGATGGACAAAAAGTGGAAGCAGTGACAGATTTTATTTTTCTTTGGCTCCAATATCACTGCGGATGGTGACTGCAGCCATGAAATTAAAATACATTTGCTCCTTGGAAGGAAAGCTATGAGAAACCTGAACAGTGTATTAAAAAACAAAGACATCACTTGGCTGACAAAGGTCCGTCTAGTCAAAGCTGTGGTTTTTCCAGTAGTCATGTATGGACGTGAGAGTTGGACCATAAAGAAGGCTGAATGACAGTGAATTGATATTTTTAAGCTATGCTGCTGGAGAAGACTCTCAGGAGTCCCTTAGACAGCAAGGAGATCAAACCAGTCAATCCTAAAGAAAATCCACCCTGAATATTCATTGGAAGGACTGATGCTGAAACTGAAGTTCCAATACTTTGATCACCTGACGGGAAGAGGCAGCTCATTGGAAAAGACTTTAATGCTGGAAAAGATTGGAGGCAAAAGGAGAAGGGGGTGGCAGAGAATGAGATGGTTAGATAGTATCACCAACTTAATGGACATGAGTTTGAGTAAATTCCAGGAGATAGTGAAGGACAGGGAATCTTGGCATGCTGAAGTACATGGGGTCACAAAAAGTCAGATATAACTTAGTGACTGAGCAACAAGTCCTTTATTTATGACTTGTCATTTGCCAGTTTTATTTGAGATGATAGGGTCTTTGTTGAGGACTTTTTCTATGCACGGTATTTTTGTGAATATTTTCACAAAGTCATTTGCTTTTTAATTTTATTATGTTTTAATGCACATAATTATTAAGTAGCTGCTGCTGCTGCTAAGTCACTTCAGTTGTGTCCCACTCTGTACAACCCTATAGCCCACCAGTCTCCTCCATCCCTGGGATTCTCCAGGCAAGAACACTGGAGTGTGTTGCCATGTCCTTCTCCATTAAGTAGCTACCTCAGTTCAGTTCAGTCATTCAATTGTGTCCGACTCTTTGCAGCCCCATGGACTGCAGCACACCAGGCCTCCCTGTCCATCACCAATTCCTGGACATCACAAACTCATGTCCATTGAGTCGGTGATGCCATCCAACCATCTCATCCTCTGTCGTCCCTTCTCCTCCCGCCTTCAATCTTTCCCAGCATCAGGGTCTTTTCCAATGAGTCAGTTCTTCGCATCAGGTGGCCAAAGTATTAGAGCTTCAGCTTCAGCATCACTCCTTCCAGTGAATACTCAGGACTGATTTCCTTTAGGATGGACTGGTTAGATCTCCTTGCAGTCCAAAGTAGCTACATAGAAAGTGCTTATATTTAAAAGCTTTTACCATTTACTATTTTTATTGAAATACATTTAAAACTTTTTTGAATGATATTTCAACATTTATGTAGATAATATTTGCAAGCCTATTAATGAGCTGTACACTGCTAAATAACTGTATCATGTTAAATTATTCTTCCTCATGGTCAGCTTGATAGATTGTTGCTGAAGCATGCAGTTGAATTTTATTTGCTAGTATTTCATTTTTCACTTTATGTGAAATTTTATATTTGTAGCAGACTTTCCCAAAGGAACCCCGCCCCTGAGAGATATTTCCAGGTGGAAATGGTTCTTTGGTTGGACAGATAAAATTGGGGAACACTGAGATGCTATTATTGTTCTTGTTAAAAGTCACAGTGCACATTTGCAAGTTAAATATTTTGAAAAGTTCTGCATTTAAAAATTACGTTGACCTTGGTAAACCCAACTGTTTTTTCCCTATACGATATAGTGGCATCTTTCTATGTAATTCCTAAGTAATACAGTTGGAAGAACATATGGTGAGTTATATTTGTCAAAATTACTTGACAAGTCTTCCAAATGTATACGTTTCTAAAACTGAGTACACAATTTTGGAATTAATCATACCTTAAATGTTCACAGTATCTCAAAAGCAAGAGTGCCTAAGTCTGGAACCCCTTTTGGAGTGTTTTCTATTTTTAACATTTTTTTCAGGGATAACTATTTATGCGTATTGCTTAGCTCTTCTAATGTCAACCTTGATAACTTATCTGTTTTCATTCAGATTTATTAACATACAACAGTGCAAGTCATTTCTTGTCAATTTTAAAAATTGTCTGCTGGTTGTTTTGTCGCTTATATGATTTAGAATTTTGTGTAGTTGCTATTTCACACTCCCTCCTCCTTCGTAGTTACTAGATCAGCCAGAGTCTGGTCTGTTCTGTTCAATTTTTCAAAGACTTAGCTCTTTGATTTACTCATCTCTTAGGTCTTAATCTGCTCATCAATTCTCATTTTCCTGTTTTTTTTTTAATTTAATAATTTATGCTATTATCTTCACTGTTTTAATCTTCCTTGCAACTACTTTAAAAAAATCATTGACTTGAAAGTTTTGATCTTTTTTTCTTTGTTTGATAGTGAAAGCATTTAAAGATGTGACTTCATCTTTGAGGACAGCTTTGTAGAAACCCATTTGTTGCTGTAATTTCATTATTTTTCTGATATTCTAGAATTTAAGTAATATTTCTTTTTTGCTTTTTCCTCAAATGTTATGTTTACAGGAGTACTTCTTAATCAGCAGTTGGTAAGAGATTTTTAATTTAGACCTTTGTTAATAATTTATAGTTTTAATCCTTCAAAATAAGCTAATGTCATGGTATTAATACAATTTCAACTTTTTGAGTATATCAAAGTATTTGTTTATTTTTTTATTCACCTAGGAAATGTCCCTTTGGAAACTTCCATTGATCATTTGAAGTATTATTTTTAATTACCTAAGTAATCATGATTCCATTGTCATTGTGGTAAAATGCAGTAAAACACAATGTCAGCACATTAATTGGAGGAGGAAATGGCTGCCCACTCCCAATATTCTTGCCTGGAGAATCCCAGGGACGGCGAGCCTGGTGGGCTGCCGTCTATGGGGTTGTACAAAGTCGGACACGACAGAAGTGACTTAGCAGCAGCAGCAACATTATATTAATATATTGTTTATATATATATATAAATATATAAATACATATAAACATAAAATACCTCTGATCTCCATCCTCAGTTCTAGTCTCCAAGACAAAAAAAATCACTAGTACAACTGGTGTACTTTATTTATTATACATTTCTATGTGTTTGCATAGAAATATTGGGTTGGCCAAATAGTTTGTTCAGGTGTCCACACCATCATATCGAAAAACTTGAATGAACTTTTGGCCAACCCAATATATAATCTATAGAGATATGCACTTTTGATTTCTGCATGTTTTAGCTGTTGTTTGTATTGTCTTCTAGGCTGGCTTTTTCACTCACAATATACTTTGTGTATATGCCTCATGCCAGCTTATTTAAGTCCACTCTATTCACTCTAGCTTCTATCACAATATTAATAGACAATAATCTATTTAAACCTTCTCCTTATCAATGGGCCTTTAGGCTGTGCCCATTTTTCCTCTGCTGTAGAAAAATTGCAGTGAACATCTTCATATGTGCCTCCGCAAGCTCACGCACTAGGCTTTCCTAGTAAACTTCTCTGAGGCATGCCAGACACACGGAAAAGGACGAGAATCACAAACACCAAGTCAACTCCAGATAAAGACGCGGAACGGCACTCATGCCCAGAAACCTCTCTGGGCCTCTTCCATTTCATCACGCCCCAGCCAAGACTGACTGACGGCCAGCTTGACTTCTAACAGCAGGTGTGGGACTCCTTAGCCTGCTTCACACGGTACATGCTGGGCTCATTCAACACGTGCTGGTCCTAGTCTGACTCCTTTCATGCCCTGTTTTGCTTGAAAGATCCACACGTGTTTCTGTGTCCCTGGTGTTTGTGAACCTCACTGATACACAGCCCAGCAATTGTGTATCAGAGCTGTGGTGCTGGAGAAGGCTCTTGAGAGTCCCTTGGACTGCAAGGAGATCCAACCAGTCCATCCTAAAGGAAATCAGTCCTGAATGTTCACTGGAAGGACTGATGCTGAAGCTGAAGCTCCAATACTTTGGCCACCTCATGCGAAGAGTTGACTCATTTGAAAAGACCCTGATGCTGGGAAAGATTGAGGGCAGGAGGAGAAGGGGACGAAACAGAGGATGAAATGGCTGGATGGCATCACCGACTCAATGGACAAGGGTTCGAGTAAACTCTGGGAATTGGTGGTGGACAGGGAGGCCTGGCGTGCTGCAGTCCATGGGGCCGCAAAGAGTCGGACACGAGCGTGCGACGGAGCTGAACTGACTGACGGATTGGGTGAGCGCTCCGCACATCACCCCTTCCGCTCTTGCTGGGCATTCTGTTCACTTCCAGTTTGGGGTGATTGTAAATGGCGCTGCTATAGTTGTTCTTTTTTTGTTTTATGGCCATTCCATGCAGCTTGCAGGGTCTTAGTCCCTGACCAGGGAATTGAACTCCCATTCCCTGCAGTGGAAGCATGGAGTCCTAACCCCTGGCCTACCAGGGAAGTCCCGGCGAGGTTCACTCCTGATCATGCCTTTTGGAAAAACATTTACCCATTTCTGTTGATCTATAGCTAGGAGTGAAAACATGGTATCCAGCATGAGAAATTTCATCAGACATTTCCCCCAAGTTCCTTGCCGATTTCCAAGCTAAACCGCAGTGTATGAGGGTTCCAGTTGCTTCTCAGCCTCATCAAAAGGTGGAACTTTCACCTTTCCATTTTAGCCTTTCTGGTGGGCGTAGTGCTATCTACGTTGGCTTTAATTTGCGTTTCTGTACCCGCCAATGGTGCTGAGCATGTCTTCATGTATTTATTAGTCGTTTGGATATCCTCTTTTTTGAGACATCTAAAATTGTCAACAATATACAGTCTATAATAAGAATAGAAAAGAGTTGCATTTGAGCCAAACTGAGGCCTATAGACCAGAAACCAACTTCCCAGATCACTCTGAGAAACTGCTCTAGAGAAGCATAAGCCAGAATGACTTTCCTGTACTTCAATATGTGAGCACTTTTTAATTACTTCCCCCTTTCAATTATAAATCTTTCAATAGGAAAGCACTGATGATCAAAATATTTGTCCCTTACTTAATTAAACTTAACAATTCTGCAGAGCAAAGGAAACCATAAACACAACAAAAAGACAACCTACAGAATGGGAGAATATATTTGCAAATGAAGAGACCAACAAGGGCTTGATCTCCAAAATATACAACCAGTTCATAGGGCTCAATGTAAAAACCAAACAATCCAGTCAACAGATGAGCAGAAGATCCAAAGAGACATTTCTCCAGAGAAAACATGTAGTCTAGAGGCACATGAAAATATGCTCAACATCACATATTATTAGAGAAATGCAAATCAAAGTACAATGAAGTATCACCTCATATTGCTCAGAATGGCCATCATCAAAAAGCCTTTAAATATCAATTGCTGGAGAAGGTATGGAGAGAAGAGGACCCTCCTGCCCTGTTGGTAGGAATGTAAATCGATACAACCATTATGGAAAACAATATAGCAGTACCTTAAAAAACTAAAAAAAATAGAACTACTGGATGATCCATTGATCCCACTCCTGGACATACATTTAGAAAAAAATGAAAATTCTAATTCTAAAGATACATACACCCCAAAGTTCAGTGAAGCTCTATTTATAATAACCAAGGCATGAAAGCAACCTAAATGTCCATCAACAGATGAATGGATAAAGAAAATGCGGTATACATATGCATAATGGGATATTGCATTTAGTCACTAAATCTTGCCCTGCTCCTTGTGACCCCATGGACTGTAGCCCACCAGGCTTCTCTGTCCATGGGATTCTTTAGGCAAGAATACTGGAGTGGGTTGCCACTTCCGTCTCCAGGGGATCGTCCCAACCCAGGGATCAAAACTGTGTCTCCTGTTTGGCAGGCAAATTCTTTACTACTGAGCCACCTGGGAAGCCAGAATGGAATAATATCATTTGTAGCAACTTGGATAAATCTAAATATTATCATACTAAGTGAAGTTACAGAAAGACAAATATCGTGTGATATTACTTACATGTGGAATCTAAAAGAAGATACTAGTCAACATATTTATAAAGCAGAAATAGACTCACAGATGTAGAAAATGAACTACCAAAGCGGAGGTGGAGAGGGGTATACACTAGGAGTTTGGGATTAACAGATGCTCACTACTATATACGGCTCCCTCGTGGCACTAGTGGGAAAGAACCCACCTGCCACTGAGGAGACTTAGAGATGTGGGTCTGATCCCTGGGTCGGGAAGACCCTCTGAAGGAGGGCACGGCGACCCACTCCACTATTCTTGCCTGGAGAATCCCACAGACAGAGGATTCTCGTGGGCTACTTACTGTCCAAAGGGTTGCAAAGAGTCAGACACAGCTGAAGAGACTTTGCACACACACACTACTATGTGTAAAACAGATAAACAACAAAGACCTACCGCACAGCACAGAGAACTATGTCCAATATCTCACAGTAACCTATAATGGAAAAGAATATATATGTATATTCTATATTAACATGTAATATTTATATAACAAATAGTATAAGAATAATATAAGAAAAGTAAATAAGGATACATGTAAATTATATGTTTATGTATAATCTGAATCACTTTGCTATGAGCCTGATACTAACACAGCATTGTAAATAAACTGCACTTCAGCGTAAACAATTTTGTTCCTTGATTCTAGGATGACAGCTACCTGGGTCTCTCCTGTCCCTCGGTATTAGGCCTGATCCTTTTTTTTTTTGAATGAGTATACTAGACGAAAACAGAGGTACACGCTGATAAAGAAGCATTTTACAGGTTCTGCACATTATCAGTGATAACAAATTGCTGTGCAAACATTTTGCACGTGCTGTTAACAGCAGTGATGTGTGCCATGAGCAGCTGAATGGGTAGGAAAAGCACGAAGTATGCATTGTGAAAATCATCATCATCTGTAAAGTGCAGAGTAGAAAGAAAATTGTCTATTCCTGAGAGAAGCCAACAAAGCATACTTTTAGGGTCAGTTTTGGTTTTGCCATCTTATAATTATTTTGCCTTTTGGGAAATTCTTTCTGGGGTGTCTCCACTTTCCAGAGGTAAACCAGAGTTATGAGCAGCAACACAAACACTTCCTGGTTTAGCAGGTAGACCAGCTAAGGCAACCCCGTGGTCTGACCTGACCAGGGCTGAGGCGCTGAGGGACGTATGCTGTGCTGCAATACTGTCTGAGATCTTTCCGGTTACTGGACCCGTGGTGGCTGATGCAATAGATTTCCGAGCATATCTTTGCTGACATATATTCTTGCATTAGGAACTAAGGTTCCCAAAAGATTTTGCTCCCAGGTATCCTGCTATCTTGCTAACATGGACCTCCTAACTCTGTAAGGAGGACAGAAAGAGGTTCATTGGTTTCCTGACGTGCAGACAATGGGGAAATGTTTGTCAGCTGCTGAGACATTTATGTGCCCATCCTTGGAAAGCTGGGTCGGTTCCAAAACCATGTGTGAGGACAGAACCCGGGGAGCACAGGCGATCCCCACCAGGGTTCTCCCCTTGATAGCCTCATGAACTGAGGGTTCTGTCAACACAGTTTTATTAAACTATGGATCATTTCTCTTGTAGACTTTCTAAAAGTTAACTAGACTCTTGATATAAGGGAGTTGTTGACACAATTTCCTGGCATTTTTCTCTTCGAGACATTTTCCAATTAAGTAAGGAACAGAGTTCAAGGGTGTCCTAGGGTATACGTCCAGTCTCTAAGAACAGAGGGTGGTATCAGACATGCATGGGCATATTAGTATGTTGGAGAATCTGAATCTGAAAGGTTAGGTCAAAGGGCAGTTGGTCTGGGTGAGTGGTCATGTTAGGAACATCTGAACGGTCATTGATAGGTATTATGAGGGGCTTATCCCAGGAGCTACGCTTTTTGACAACTTCTGTTGCCAACTCTTTGCAACCCCATGACTGTAGCCCGCCAGGCTCCTCTGTCCTGGAAATTTCCCAGGCAAGAATACTGGAATGAGTTGCCGTTTCCTTGTCCAAGGGACCTTCCCAGCCCAGGGCTCAAACCCTCGTCTCCTGCCTTGACAGTGGTGGGCTCTTTACCACTGAGCCCCCAGGGAAGCCCCATAACAACTTTACTAGAGAATTTTCTTTCCATCCTGAATGTTGGGGGAAAGCATAGTTAGCAGTAAAACAATAACTTCCGCTGTGACAGGAGGACGAGCATTTGATAAGCAGCTCAGCTGAGCTAGTAGGATGGGGCTCACAGGCCTGGCCCGGATTCCTGGGTTGTCTGTCGACCACTGTTGGCACCTTCTGCTCGTCCTGGCCTGACAGTTGTTTTAAAGTGAGTTTGAGGTTGGCAGTCTCTCTATAGACCAGTTCCATGCACAGGCCCCTTTTCAGTGGGAAATATTAACTCAAGAGTCAATTCTATTTAGAGTCACTGTGCAAGAGCTAGTTATGAGTGCCTGATAAGAGTCTTTCTAGGTCAGACCAAAAGTCTTTAAAATGGTATCTTTTCAGTATGCATGGTCTCCTGAGGGCAGCTCATGGGGCAGCTCATCTTCCTCCAAAGACAGATTGCTGCGATAGCTTCAGAAACAAGCCTAGAATACCCTTTTAATAACTTAATTACACCTTACAATGATGTAACTTAGAAACAAAGAGACACCCTGTGTATAGGTATTAAATACAAAACTTCAGAATATAGAAAACTTTAATATCCATGAAGATATATTATTGAAACTTAACTTTAGTCTCTGGATTATCTTCATTTTTATCAAATGTAGTCAAATTTAAGCTAACTGGTTTGCAAAATAAGTCTGATTTTTAATAAATTTGGCATGATTATTTGCATCAATGTAATTGATCATATTTGTTGTTGTCGTTGCTTAGTTGTTAAGTCGTGTCTGATTCTGTGCGACCCCATGGACAATAGCCCCCCAGCCTCCTCTGTCCCTGGGATTTCCCAGGCAAGAACACTGGAGTTGGTTGCCAGTTCCTTTTCCAGGGGATCTTCCCGACCCAGAGATTGAAACCGCGTCTCCTACTCAGCAGGCGGATTCTTTACAATTGAGCCACCTGGGGAGCCCTAATTGATCACATAAGTTCTTTTAAATTTGGTTTTACTGTAACTTCATACAAGGGATCTCAAAGTGAACTTTTGCAAGGCCTCTCAAGATCAGGAAAGCCGTGTCATTAGATTCCTCCTGCAACACCTCCAGAGGTAGGCGGATTCCTCTATTGAGGAATATTTCAAAATATCCTGAGGTTCTTATATTCGCCAGGAAGCAGCCTTCCTTATTCACCTGGAAAAGCTGCTGGGAACCCAAGAGTTCCCAAATTCTCGAGGGATCAGGGAGAGAGGAAAGATAAGATACATGCTTCAATTCTACTTTGCAAAGGTATAATTTACAAAATTGCTGTAAGTCATAATTAGCTTAAGGGGGAAAGGTTCCCTTATTTGGAAAACGAAGATTTAAAAACGGTAACTTTCAGATAAAAAGTCATAAAAATTATAGTCACGCTTATCAGTTCATTCAATCCCATGTAATTATTTTCAGTTCCGCTCGAGTCCAGTTTCTCCATGACTTTTGTTGACTCTGCCTGACAACTGAGGAGCACAGTCACGGTGATAATTTTAAGAAGTTTGTGAGGTTTTTGTAAATATTAGTATGATTTGCCCAATGAAAGGGGTACCTTGATCCCTGGAGACTGTGAAAAGCATAATCCTAAGTGGAAAACAATTTCTAATAGCTTATTTGTCTCTGTGAGGGCATTAGCCTTGCAGCAAAGGAAGGCTTTAACCCCCCGAATGAAAAGCAGTGTTTGCCAGGGAGCCAGGAGGAGCCTAGCAGCCGTCTTGGGTTTCCTGAAGCCCCAACTGCTCAAGTCACAGCTATCGTTTACCGTCTAATTTCTCTGATTTAGGAGCAGACTGTTCTAAGGACCTCAGGATGGCAGGAGTCTGACAATGAGGGGTTAATGTTCTGTAGAAGGAGGATGGACTTTATCTACAAGCGCCATTATCTCTACAGAGTCTATTGTTGCCTTGGCATGAAAGTCAGCGAGGGCATTTCCCAAATACTCGGGTTCAGTTCTTTAATGGGAGCCTCAATTTTGATGACAGATAACATTTTATGTCAGAACATGTACGATTTCCAGGAATTTCATATCGTTTCTGGAACACTTATACACTTACACCGACATAACAGAAAGGAAGCTTAATGTTACTTTTGCTTGGCCTTGCTTCCCATGCAACGTAATACAGCCAGCCAGCGCGATGACTTTAGTGTCTCTGAGATGCTTTAGGGCAGCATACTTCTCCTTTCCCTTAACAAAACGCATTTCCACTCTTCAGACCCTGTTTCACTAAAAACATACATCTTATTATTTTCCTTGAATACTGAAACGTTTCTCCAATTATTTCGTGAGGATTTAATTATATATATTATAATTTTTAACTCTTTAGAAACCTTCAGTTCAGTTCAGTTCAGTTTAGTCGCTCAGTCATGTCCGACTCTTTGCAACCCCATGAATCGCAGCACGCCAGGCCTCCCTGTCCATCACCAACTCCCAGAGTTTACTCACTCATGTCCATCGAGTCGGTGATGCCATCCAGCCATCTCATCCTCTGTTAGAAACCTTAATCTCTAGCAAACACCAAGTAGCAAGCAAACTGATTGTCACACCACCAGTTCCTGATCAGCAAATGTATGAACACACTTCACAAATTCTCAAAACAAACATTTTCTCTCAGCATAATCTCTTTTCTCAGTATGGTACAAGACGTGTTCAATAAACCCAAACATCTTTAGATTTTCTCTAATGAGAATACAAAGCAGGTAAATTTAGACATGCTTAGCAATTAATGTTTCAGCACTTTCATCTTAATGTGAAATAATCTGAACATTCAGTGAGTTCCCATTACTTTATTTAATTTAGCAAAACTCTAAAAGTTTTAAGTTACCAAAAATCCAGAGAAGCTATTTTTAGGTAGATATACCATAGGACATAATTATTTTTAAAGAGTTCACCTAAAAACTTTTTTCCCATTTATCTCTGTTTCAATATTTGTGAAAATGTCTTGATACCAAGGACTTCCCTGGTGATTCAGTGGTAAAGCATCTGCCTGCAACTGTTTGCAATAGCTAGGACATGGAAGCAACCTAGATGTCCATCAGCAGATGAATGGATAAGAAAGCTGTGGTACATATACACAATGGAGTATTACTCAGTTATAAAAAAGAATGCATTTGAGTCAGTTCTAATAAGATGGATGAAACTGGAGCCTATCATACAGAGTGAAGTAAGTTAGAAAGAGAGACACCAGTGTAGTGTATTAATGGGTATATATGGAATTTAGAAAGATGGTAATGACAACCCTATATACAAGACAGCAAAGAGACGCAGATGTAAAGAACATACTTTTGGACTCTGTGGGAGAAGGTGAGGGTGGGATGATTTGAGAGAATAGCGTTGAAACACGCACATCACCATATGTGAAAGAGATGACCAGTGCCGGTCTGATGCATGGAGCCAGGCACTCAAAGCCGGGACCACCCAGAGGGATGGCGAGGGGAGGGAGGTGGGGGGTTCAGGATGGGGGACACATGTACACCTGTGGCTGATTCATGTCACTGTATGGCAAAAACCACCACAATATTCTAAAGTTATTAGCCTCCAATTAAAATAAATTAATTTTTTAAAAAAAGACTAAACTCCCCAAAATAGTGAAGGGCAGGGAAGCCTGGCATACTGCCGTGCATGGGCTCTCAAAGAGCAATTGAGCAAAAACAACAATGTCTTTAAAGACACATAAACAAAGGCGAAGGTAAATTTCTGGAAGGATGTTCATGGGAATGTAGCAATGTCTACCTCTGTACATGCAGGGAGTAAGGATACCTTTCATCATTTTTTACTCTTTCTGTTATTTGAATTGTTTATAACTAGGGTGACTTTTTACCTGTGTAATTACTGATAAAATAATATAATAAAAACTGATTTTTAAAGTTAAAAAAAGAAGATGATTTACTGGAAAAAAAAAAGAATCTGCTTGTAATTCAAGAGACCCAGGTTCGATCCCTGGGTCAGAAAGATCCCCTGGAGGAGGGCACGGCAACCCACTCCAGCATCTTGCTTGGAGAATTCCATGGATGGGGAGCCTGGCGGGCTACAGTCCATAGGGTCACAAAGAGTCAGACATGACTGAAGTGACTTAGCACACACACACACACATCATACCAAGTTAATTTTCTTGTGACAAACATTATGACAGAGATAACACAAACTTACTGACTTTTAGGAAAACTAGGTACCAAATAAAAGTATTATACTTAATGTTGACGAATCTAAAGAGCTGTTCGTATCTATCAAACCAACAACCTAAACTTGCTTTCATTTTTTAAAGACTAATCCTAGATCCCATGATACTTTAAATGACTTGATTTTTTGCTTTGTTTAGAAATGTTTGATTTGTAAGGACTTACTTTTAAGTCAATTAAGTAGAGCTCTTTTACTAATTAACTTTGATAACACCATCCAGAGGTCGGCATATATCACATTTATAACATACACACAGAGACATACATACATCCAGATAGACACAGACAGAGATCTCAGAGCTTTTCTGCTTGAGTTTCTAAAGTTCTTTTTATTCCATAGACCCAAGGCTGTAGTCTCAGGCAGTGTAAGAGTTGTAACTTCAAGTTTTTTTTTCTTAAGAGTACTTATGTTCTCTCAGGTGTCAGACTTTTGAAAAGCTGTTCATCAAGCCAGCTTTCTTTAATTGTGCATGCAAAATCAACTTTGGAATGCCAAAAAGTTCCATCATGGCCTTTTTAGGGTTAGGTAAATTCTTGGATGTTTTGGCTCCATACCAATTGTTGAAACTAACCAGAATTCTAGTATGTGACTGCCTGTCTGGAAGCTGGTTGGCTTAAGAAGCACAATCCCCAGCTTTCTTTTAATTTTGTTTTATTGCAAAGTACAAATATTTGCAATTTTAAGCCACATTTTTAAATAAATAAATAATATCAGCCAACCCAGTTACTCCAAAATTCCTTCCAGGCTTTCCTGCCTAGAAGTCCCCCTGGGTTCTCTGCCTAGGGGATCCCCACCCCGCTCAGGTTCTCTTCACCTCGAAAAGGTACCAGTGCCCCCTTAAGACTTCAGGTCTTAAGATGAAGCTCAGATACAAGTGGTGCGCCATCGCGTGATACAAGGAGACCCAGGCACCAGGAGAAACTCACCAAGCCGCCCGAATGGTGCTGTGAAACGGCAGGGCTGCAAGAGGCCAACGCTCGGTACCAAGTGCTGGTCCAAGGAAGACTCCGGGTGACCTCGGGTGGGTTTCTCTGACAGCCTGCCGGCAATGCCAAGCAACGTTGATGAAAGTAATCAATAATCTATAATAGGTATAGAAAAGAGTTTTATTTGAGGCAAACTGAGGACTCCAGCCCAGAAGCCAGCTTCCCAGATGACTCTGAGAAGCATGGTTTTCAGCACAGTTTCATGTGTGGTCAGAACAAAGAATATCACACAAGTCAGAGATACATTCCTTCAAGGTTTCAAATAAACCAGATCGGTCAGCGTGGCCTTGGCACCTGGGAAGGGAGTCTTATCATTGCAAGTGGACCAGCATTGGTGTTTCAGAACGGGAGGCATTTAATCTTTGTCTTTAACAAGGACATTCTTTACTCCTGGTCAATATGCCCTTTTCTTTAATAATTAAAACAGATGTACAATGTATATTCGATAGGCCAAGAAGCAGACTGTTCTAGCCAGCATAAAATTCAAGTTAACTCATATGTAAGCCAGAATGACTTCCAATACCTCAATATGTGAAAATTTCTTTAATCAAAGTCTTTTGTTCACTTTCACATTGGGCCATCTGTCTTTCTCTTAACGATTTCCAGGAGTTTTAATAGAGTCAGGATACAATCCTTTGTCACATATATGTTGCAATCAGCATCTCCCATTCTGTAATTCGCCTCTTAATTCTCTTAGTGTCTTTTGATGAGCAGGAATTTTTTATTTTAATATGGTCCAATTTCTCAGGTTTTCAGTGGTTAGTGCTTTTGTATTTTCTATGCAAGAAATAGTTGTTTACTCCAAGGTTACAATTCTGTGCTCCTATATTTTTCTCTAAAAATTATTTTCCCATTCACATTTGGATCTGCCATCCATCTAGAATTGATTTTTTTTTAATGGTGCGAAGCAGGGATCAAAATGGATTTTTAAAATATAAAAACTACTTGATCCATCAGCATTTATTGTAAAGGCCGCCACTTCCTTATTCAGTGAGCTTTGCAGGCACTTGTTTAGGTGGAGGTCTCTTTCTGACTCTCTAGCTTGGTACAATGGCAGACTAATCATTCCTCATGCTAAATGCATGCTATAGTATCTTCTTTAGCTTTACAATATTGTTATGATATTAGGTAGAGCGAATCCTTCAGTTTTGTTCTTTTTCAAGATTGTTATAACCTTTCAATTTATGGGGAAAAAGAAAACCCCTGGACTTGAATCAGAATTTGTACTGACTCTACATTACTGTGAGAGGTGACATAAAAATCTCAATATCCAGTCTTCCCATCTCTGGACATAGTATTTTCCCATTTATCTCGGTCTTTGCTAATTTCTTTTAAAAGTATTTCATAATTTTCAGTGTAGAAGTCTCATACACCTTCTGTTACAGAAGTAACAAAGGCCTTACCTAGGTGTTAGACCTTTTCAGCGCCATCGTAAAGAGGATGGGTTTTGACTTTTCATGTGGACTTCCCTGGTGGTCCAGGGGTTAAGAGTCCACCTGCCAATGCAGGGGACATGGGTTCGATCCCTGGCCCAGGAAGACCCCACATGTCGCGGGGCAGCTAAGCCTATGCGGCACAACCACTGCAGGCTGAGCACCCGCGCCCCGCAACAGGAGAAGCAGGCACAGCGAGAAGCCCCCGCTCGCCACACCAGAGGAACCACGCAGCAAGGAGCAGCCAGGGCGGCCAAAACTTAAAGGTGAATTTTCATTTCCCAGAGTGTGTTGTGATATATAAAACTAAAGTTGGTGATCTTGCTAAATTCACCTCTTAATTCTAAGAGTTTTCAGTGCCTGGGTTGGGAAGATCCCCTGGAGAAGGGAAAGGCTACCCACTCCAGCATTCTGGCCTGGGGAATTCCATGGACTGTATAGCCCATGGGGTCGCCAAGAGCTGGACGCGGCTAAGCAACTTTCACTTCATGGTTAGGTTAATTTGACTTTTCTTTGTACTGGTCGTGGGATCTACAAATAATGACCATTTGATTTCTTTCTTTCCTGTCTTTTCATTTATTTTTCTTGCTTGAAGGCATTTGCTACAAAGTGCAATATGATGTTGAATAGAAATATTGCCTGTATTTCTTGTCCCACTCCTACTCTCATGGTGTTTACTCTGTCAGTTTAAGGAAGATCCATCAAATCTGTTCCAAATTACTAGGAGATTTTTGCACGTGCATTGTTGGATTTTATTAAGTCCTGGGTATATTAAGATGATCCTATGATATCTCTCCTTAATATGTGAGAATTTTAAATATACTAATGGATTTTGCATTCCTAGAATAAACCTCACATGACTCCAATATGTGATCATTACTATGTGTCACTGGATCCAATTTGCCAATAGTTTCCCGGGTATGTTCATGAAAGAAACTGGTCAGTTATTTTTCTTTCTTCTAGTGTCCATGTGAGGTTTTGATAGAAAGGCTACACTAGTCCCCCAAAATGAGTTTGGACACCTTTTTTCCTTTTCTACTCCCTAGATTGGTTTGTGCAAGATCAGTGTTATTTCTCCCTTAAATTTCTAAACACCAGGGTAACCATTTGAGATGTGGGTTGTCTTGGTGAGAAGCAGTTTTAATAATGGATACAATTTATTTAGTAAATATCAGACTATTCAGATTAAATACCACCTGCAATTTTGATAAACTGTGTTTTGGAAGGTGGATTTGCCCATTGAATCTAAATCATGAAATCAAAGTTATTTGTAATATCTTCTTGTTTTGTTAGTGTCTTTTTATTACTAATATCACTTTTTTCCCCTCTCCTTTTTCTCCACTCCTGATCACGTTTTTTGGAGGTGTATTCATCTTCTTTTTTTTTTATCTTTTTAAAGAAGCAAATTTTGTCTTCATGGATTTTCTCTGGTATATGTATATTCTCTGTTTCATTGATTTCTTGTCATGCCTGTATTTTTCTTTCCTTCTGCTTTCACTAGACTTGCTTTTCTTCCCCCCAGCTTCTTGAGATGGAAGCTTAGATCATCGATTTTCAGCTTTCCTTCTTTTTAAATATATGCATATTTGGCTATAAATTTCCCTCTGAACACTGCTTTAACTGTCCTCCTCTCCGATGATATGTTACATCTCCAATAGCAATCAGTTCACACTCCTCTCATTTCCTTTGTGAGTTTTTATGTGACCTGAGACTTAGAGGTAAATGGCCTAAATCCAAGTGGTTGGGATTTTCCAGTTGTATTTACGTTTTATTTTGCTTTTCTTTATCTGGTTGTTTTTTCCCCTTTTGTCTTTTTTCCAGCTTATTTCCGTGGTGGCCCGAGAATCTGCTCCCGAGTGATTTCAATCCCGTGAAATGTGCTGAGATGTGTTCGGCGGGTTGGAACAGGGCAGTATCATGGGGCTTCGCACACTAATGATAGGACGTGGGCCTGGCTGTAGGCGGGTGCAGTGGTCTGCATCACCTGTCAATTAGGTCAGGGCTGTCCAAGGTGCTGTTCGGAACTCCCAGCTCCTTTCTGATTTCTTGTCTGCCTGTAAATCTGCCATCGAGAGCGAGGTGGGTCAAATCTGCCTCTATGACTTTGGATTTCTCTCGTCCTTCCCTTTGGTCTTTTTCGTTTCCTGTGTTTCATGTTACTGATGCTTCTCTAGGGCTGTACCATCTTCCAGAAGGACCGATCCCATCAGCGTGCGTCTGCGCTCCTCTCCCCAAAGCATCTTGCCTTCGCGTTGGCTCTGTCTGACGGCCGCAAGCCTCCGCAGGCCGCCTTCTGGCTGTGCTTGCAATCCCTCCTTTCCTTTCGTTTTTTTCTTGCAACTGTTTCGTGCTCTTCGATGGAAGGAGTGTCCCTTTTAACTGGTGTATACTTGGGTTTTATTTTTTGCATGGCATCTGACGTGACTAATCTTTCGCTTGATTATTCAGCCCATTCTACACAGCGTAATCGCTGAGCATCGCGTTTGTCGTCTGTCATCTTGTTTCCTGTTTGCCCATCTGATTTATGGTCCATTTTCCTCTCACCTCTTGCCTTCTTTCCAATTAGTGGAATATCCGTCTCATCCTGTTTTCCCTCTCTAACTCACGAGTTACACGCTGTTTTACTATTTTTAGTTGCTAATCCTGGCAACGTCAACATTCAGCCTTGAATTACTCAGGATGGTTCAGGATGAACTTTGTGAGGCTTTGCCAATTTCCCGTCCTGCTCGCTCTTTGGAAGGCTTTCACTGCACCACTCCCCCGGCCTTTGGCTTTATGGTTGTATTGCATTTAATTCAACGTGTACATGACCTCAGCGTTCACTGCCACGGATGCCTGCATATATTTACCCAAGTTTTACCTTATTCTCTGCTCTTTGTTCTTCCTGATGTTTCCACAGTTCTGCTGGGGGAGTTTTCTTTCCATCTGAAGAACTCACCTTCGAATTCATTCTACGCTTTTTGGGCTGCGCCCAGGGGTTTGCACTGTCTTAGCTGCCCTGTTCAGGAGGAAGCCACGCCCCCTGCAGGAGAAGGGCAGGGTCCTAACCACTGGACCACCAGGGAAATCCCTGGCTCGGGAATTTCTGTAGTTCAGGCCTTGTGGTTTTGAGTTCTGTCGGTGTTCCTTTGCCTAAAATGTCTTCATTTTGTGAGTGTATTTTTGGCAATGTAGAGTTCTAGATTGCAGTTCTGTTTTTATTTCAGCTATGTAAAACTGTCATCCCACTGTCTTCTAACTTCTTTCGTGATGAGAGCTCATTGCTTCTCTCCACCCGATTTCTTCCTTTTCTCTCATTTTCCATGGTTTTGCCTTGACGGATGAAGGCGTGGTTTCCTTTGTGTTTATACTGCCTGAGACTTGTAGAGCTTTTTTAAATCTGTGGGCTGGTGGTTTTCGGTGGTTTTGGAAAGTTCTCGATCGTTATTTCTCCAAACGTAGCTTTGTCCCTTTCTCCCTCTCCTTGGGGGCTACAATTTCACTGAATGGCTTGGGTCTTTTACTCCCCCCGCCCCTCCCGTCTGCTTTAGTCTGGACATTTCTAGTCCACTTTCACTCAGCTCTATAACCCAGAATTCTGCCGTAGCTAAGATGCTGTTAAATCCATCCATTGATTGCTTGATTTCAGATATTTTCCACTTTTAGAATTTCCATTTAGGTCTTTTAATAGGTTCTATTTCTTTGATCAATTGTCTCTTTTTCCTCATCTATTTTCCCCATCATTTCCACTATTTTCCTGAACATACATACCACTTATTTCGAAATCCTTGCCTGCTAACACCAGCAGCTCAGGCACCTCTGATTCTATTCTTGCTGCACTTTTTCCCTTCTTGGCTTTCAGTCGTGTTTTGGTTTTCCTCGGTTTACCTGGTTACTTCTGAATCACCCGCTGGGCATGATGCACCAACAAGCCTGAGGAAGGCACAGCTGGTGTCTTCACCAGAAAACACTCACCGTGGCTCTGACCAGCAGAGAGGATGGGAGCTCGCCAGCCAGGACCCGGGCTCTGAGCCGAGGCTCCCCTCTGCTCGGCGTCGACAAGCCTCTGACCAGGCCCGAATGACGAGGCCCCAGGAAACACACTGAGGACCTCAGCTTATCTCCGAGGGCCTCCCCCGCTGAGGTTTCAGTCCCTCCTGCCCTCGCTGCTCCCACGGCCCTCTGACACCTTTAGACGGTTTACTTTTGTATTTCATCCAGCTCTTCTGGCTGCTCTCGGCCTGGCATGTGAGTTGACTGCTCGGAAAGAGAACTGCACTGGCTATTTTTGCTTTGGCAAACCATGCAGCTTGCAGGATCTTAGCTCCCTGTCCAGGGATCAAACCTGCGCCCCTGCAGTGGAAGCCCAGTATCCTAACCACCAGGGAGTCTCCTCTGTGACGGGCATGTTTAAGGGTGATCGCTGAGAAGTGGATTTGCTGAGTCACGCTTCAGGAGTGTTCAACATTTTAATAGGATTCACCCAGTCATTCCCATATCAGTCATGAAGCGTTGGGCTCTGCTGGTGACAAACAGCCCATCACCTTGGCAGCCTTGCTGAGGTATTGAGTTTTTCTTTCTATATCTGGATATCAGAAGTTGAACACCTTTGTAAAGGCTCCAGCTCGTTCCAGCTTTACTGGGTATGGTAGCTCTCTGTAACACATGTTGGTCTCTTGCTGAGCGATTTGCCCTTCAAATTATTTTTGACGATAGTATTGTAGCTCTCTCTTCTTGTGCAAGCACATCCCTCGATGCTTCGGTTTTCAAACCGTGTGCCACGGTGTGTCCGGTGCCTCTGTGGACGCTGTGGGGATGTGGCCTGGACCCTTCTGCACTGCCTCCGTGGAGCGATGCGCTCAGCCGCCCCCACACCCCCACGCTGAGTCCTGCCCCCGTAGCACCCTCCTGCTGGCTGTGTTTTTAACGCCTCCTTTTGGGGGGCTTCCCAGGTGGCTGAGATGGTAAAGAATCTGCCTGCAATGCAGGAGACCTAAGTTTGATCCCTGGGTCGGGAAGACCCCCTGAAGAAGGGAGCAGCAGCCCACTCCAGTATTCTTGCCTGGAGAATCCTGTGGACAGAGGGGCCTGGCGGGCTGCAGTCCACGGGGCCGCACAGTGTCAGACCCGACTGAGCGACTGATGCTTTCACTTTACTTTTCTCTGGTTTTTAGCCTCAAGGCACAGAGCCCCTGAGCCTCTGCATCTGAAGGGGGAAAGCGCTCTGTGACCTCACATCCTCCTCCCGCTGTCAGCTGACCTTTACCAGCCCCCTTCCTCCCGCGTGCACCCCCCCCCAAAACACCATTTCATCCCTGCCTTCCTCGCCGCCGAGCAGACCACTCCGGTCCTGCCCGCTCTCTCGGGGCCTCTGCCCCGTCTGGGTGCAGCCGCCCCGTCCCAGCATCTAGGATGGCATGTCTGTGCTCCTCTCTCCTGACGCAGCTCCCGGCGGCTGCTCCTCCGTCCCCCCCGGGCTCACCGGTCAGCAGTGGCCCCCACTGGGTCCCAGATCTTCCCCTCCTGTTCCACACAGTGACCCCTGGAAGGAAACCGGGTCCCCGTCACCCCGTGCAGAGTCTCAGACTCACCAGGCACGCCCCCGAGGGGGGTCCACCTGTCTCTGTCCCTCTGATCCCACAGCTCGCCCGCCGACCCCAGCTGGACCTGCGTCCTGCGATGGCCTGCAGGTGGACTGGCCTCTGGCCGTGTGGCCCTGGGCGCCGCGGGGACTCTGGCCATGGGCGTGGGGATGAAGCCTGTCTTCCCGGATTCAGGACCCCCAGACCTTGGGCTGCTTAAGCCCCAGCCCCTTTCTGTCATCAGCAGAGACAGAATTCACACCCTCCTCACTTAGGCTTACCGCGACTGCCTGGGGGCGACTGCCTGTCGTATTTTTATAGATACACCGTCAGTATTGATAAGCTAGTGGCTGGAGGAGATTAGCGCTGGCTGAGGTGCGGCTGGCCCGGCTATTCTGAGCGCATCTACTTTGCTCCATCCTCTCCGGAAAACCGCCGGGGCGGCGCGTTCCCGAGTCCCCACGCCGCTCTCCGTGTCCCTGGGTGACACCGGGCTGACGGCGGAATCCTGGCCTCTCCCGTGAGCGCGGGGCCACGGAATGCGTCTCCGTATCGCTGGGCTAATTGCCGCGGCCGCATTCTTCCCATCCCTTTCTCTGACAGCGGAGGGTGGGACGCCATGGCGACATGTGCGGGAGACCACGGCCGCCCAGGAGACCAGGGCCTGGGGGGCGACTCGGTTGCCTGGGAGACGGACGCGGAGCCTGGGGGCGGGGCCCGGGGGCCAGGCCGGGACCTCGGCAGCGGGGCCGCTGGGCCTGTGTGTTCACACACCGGCCACCCACCTCACCTGCCACGCCAGGGGCCTCGCCAGGACCCCAGAGATGAGATCCTCTCCGCCGAGGCTGCGCCTGGGAGTTGGAGGGAGTCCCCTCTGCTGCCCCAGCGTCCAGCACCAGCGGACGGCCATGCGCTCTGATCCGAGCTGGCAGAGAGAATTCGGGGCCAGTGCCCGTTTTAGGCGGCGTTTTAGACCAAGCTCTGAGTAGACCCCAAACCAGAATTTCCAAAGCTGGTCCTCCCCTGGGAGACGGTGAGGCCGAGCGGCGGGGGGATTTCAGGCCTGGGCCCATGCCACAGAAGCTCCGGGTGTGAGCGTCACCTCCCGGAGGGTGAGGGTCGAGGCTCCTACGCCCCGAGGCTTCAGGACTCCGGGCGATGATGCCCCTTGGTGAGAAAGCCCTACAGCCAGGGTGGGTTTCAGGGCCTGGGGCTTCCCAGGTGGCTGTACTGGTAGGGAATCCGTGTGCCAATGCAGGAGATGCAAGAGACCTGGGTTCGACCCCTGGGTCGAGAAGATCCCCTGGAGAAGGCATGGCAAGCCACTCCAGGATTCTCCCATGGACAGAGGAGCTCGTACCCGGCCCTGGAGGGCAGCCTGAGAGACAGATGCGTCCTGTCCACTGGGGTCTGTGTGACAGTCGGGCGGGAGGGAAGGAAGGCTGCCCGTAAACGAGCAAACAATAGACAAACAAGTCTTTTTGTTTAATGCAGAAAAGCAGGAAGGAAAAGAGCGGGAGAGGCGGGTGTGTGGGGGGGGGTCTCCGCCCCCGCCTTGTCCTCCTCCGTCAGTGCTGTTCAGATGAGGACCACCTCTGTGTGGGTCCCAGAAAGACCCGCGTGGGACCAGCACAGCGCAAACGATCTCACAGGCAGACTCTGAGATGCCTGGGGGAGGGAGGCGGGAGTGGGGGAGAGGGGAAGGTGCCTGTGGGGGAGGGGAGGGTGTGGGGGGAGGGGAGAGTGCCTGTGGGGGACTGACATATATGATGTTTTACACATTACAGCCCTCAGCCTTGGGGTGCAGAGTTTCCTGCCTGAAATATGACACTTTCAGCATTTCAGCCTGGAATCTTAGTGCATAGAGTTTGCTGTCTGATGTATGACACATTATGCATTTCTGCCCCAAAACTTGGGGTGCAGAGTTTCCTGCATGAGATATTAAAAATCTCTGCATTTCACTCTGGAAACTTGGGCAGAGAATTACCTGCCTGAATAATGAAATTCTCCATATTTCAGCCTGGAAACTCGGGGCACAGCTTCCTAACTGAATTACGAAATTCTCCACATTTCATCCTGGAAAGTTGGGGCACATAGTTTCCTGCCTGAAATATGACACCGTTAGCATTTCAGCCTGGAAACTTGGGGTGCTGAGTTTCCTGCCTGAAATATGAAATTCTCTGCCTTTCAGCCTGGAAACTTGGGGCACAGAATTTCCTGCCTGAAATATGAATTTCTCTGTATTTCAGCCCAGGTTCTCGGAACATGGAGTTTCTTGCCTGAAATATGAAATTCTCCTCATTTCACCTGGAAACATGGGGTGCATATTTTCATGCCCCAAACATGAGATTTTCCATATTTCAGCCCAGAAACACGTGGCACAGTTTCCCACCTGAAATTTGAAAATTTCCATATTGCTGCCTGGAAAATAGGGATGCAGAGTTTGTACTAGCCAAGAGTTTGAAATAGCCAAGAAACATGCTTTTATGAACCTGGGAATTGGGTCCTTATGGGAATAGCAATATTTTCCACCTGTGGAAGCTGGTTAATTGTGGCCTGTAACCTGCCAGGAAAACACACTTGTTCATTTTTCTCTTCATTCCAACAACAGCATTGGTCAAGTTTTTGGATTATCTACAAGAAATAGGCTGCTTGCCACTTCTTTCTGGGAAGTCACCTGACAGTACTGTTTCAACTAATCAGGGTGTGAAAGGTCGCAGCTATGAGCCATGAGTGATGTCAGGATTCATGGCCTCTGGAAGAGAGGAATTTGATCCAGAGCCAGAGACAAGGCTTGATCTCTCAGAGCTTTTGTGTCAATGTTTCATTAAAGCATAAAAGAGACAGAGAAAGCTTCAGACATAGACATCAGAAGGGGACAGAAAGAGTGCCCCCTTGCTAGTTTTTTGCCAGGTGTTTTATACCTGTTAGCAAGCTGCTAACCAGATAAAAGAAACACCTAAAGACTAAGCGACGTGCACCAGGTCCCTCTCCCACAGCATGCATTTGGAGATAGCATTGGCACAAGGGGAGTCATGACATGAATGCTGAAGAAAGACAGATTCTAAAGCAAACACATGGTTTTATTAACATAGTTTAAGAAGAACATTTCCATAAGAAAAACACATTGTTTAGGTCAAGGTTTGAGAAAAGTTCAGGTGGAACCAGGGGTCATCATGGCAACATATGATTAGAAGAAGTTTCCTTTAACTTTATATAGAGAAGGAAAAAAATGTCTGCCACTTGCAGTTTGTTTCCTCCTGCTAATTAGGGACCTCTGGCCTGCCTACAGAGGCTGTTAACCCTCTCAGGTAACAACTGGTATGGCAATCAACACTCAAAGAACACCTTCTTCTCATGACCTCTTTTCTAATGGAATGGTACAGTGTTTTCTAGCTGTGTTTTTACAAAGCTTTGAAAACACCAGAAAACATGTTTTTGTGAACCTGGGGATTGGGCCCTGATGATTAAAGAAGTATTTTCCATGTGGGTGCTTGATAGTTGCAGCCTCAATCCTGCCAGAAAATCACACTTATTCATTTCTTTCTTCATTAACAGCAGCTTTGGTTTACTTTTGTGTTTTCTGAAAGGAACAGTCTGCGTGTCACTTCTTGTTGGGAAGTCATTTGACAGTACAGATTCACTAATTAGGAAACAAAGGTATGGCAGTCAACAACCACAGAACTCTCTCTTCTGACCTTTCTCATGGAATGGTACATTGTGTCCCAGGAGTGTCTTTACACAGCTCTGAAACTGTACCAAACATGTTTTTGTGAACCTGGGAAGAGGGCCTGATGGCAAAAGAAGTATTTTCCCACTATGAAAGCTGGATAGCTGCAGCCTTAAAGTTGCAGTAAAGCACATTGGTTCATTATTCTCTTCATTACAACAACAGCTTTCATCATGATTTTGTTTTCTGAAATAAAAAGGATGCTTCCAGCTTCAGGCTGGGAACTCATCTGACAGTACAGTTTCACCTAATCATAGTAACAACAGGTAAGGCAGTCATCACTCACAGAACACTCTCCCCTGCCATTTTTCTCATGGAATGGCAGGAATTGTACAGTGTGTCCAAGGGTGTCTTTACACAACTCTGAAACAGCCAGGAAACATACTTTTGTGAACCTGGGAATTGGGCCTTTATGGTAAAAGCTGTATTTTCCATCTGTGGAAGCTAGATGATTGCAGCCTCAGAGCTGCCAGGAAAACACACGGATTCATTTTTCTTTTCATTACAACAACATCTTTTGATCAAGTTATTGCATTTTCTGAAAAAAAAACAAGGTGCATGCTACTTCTTGCTCAGAAGTCACCAGACAGTACTCTTTCATCTAATCAGGGAACAACAGGTATGGCAGTGGACACTCACAAACACTCTCCCCTGTTTTTTTTTTTCTCGCGGAATGGTACGTTGCGTCCTAGGAGTGTCTTCAAATAGCACTTAAACTACAGGGAAAACTGTGTTTTTGTGAACCTGGGAATTGGGGTCTGATGGCAAAATCAGTATTTCCCCCAGTGAAAGTTGTTCGACAGTTGCAGCCTTAAACTTGCCAGAAACTCACTGGTTTATTTTGCTCTTCCTTATAATAATAGCTTTGGGAATGATGATTTTGAGTTTTCTGAAATTAAAAGGATGCTTCCAGCTTCTTGCGGGGAAGTCGTCTGACAGAACAGTTTACCCTTATCAGAGTAACAACTGCTATCATAGTCAACATTCACAGAACACTCCCCCTTGACACTTTTTCTCATGGAATGATACAATAAGTCCTAGAAGTGTCTCACACAGCTCTGCAACTGCAGGAAACATGTTTTTGTGAACCTTGGCACTGGGGCCTAATGGCAAAAGAAGTATATTCACCCAATGAAATCTGGGTAGTTTCAGCCTCATACCTGCCAGAAAAACATACTTCTTCATTTTCCTTTTCATTTCAACCACATCTTTCATCATGATTTTGAGTTTTCTGAAACAAAAAGTATGCTTCCGACTTCTTGTTGGGAAGTCATCTGACAGTACCTAATCAGAGTAACAACAAGAATGGCAGTCAACACTCACAAAACACTATCCCCTGACATTTTTTTTTCTCAGAATGGTACAGTGTTTCCTAGGAGTATCTTTACAAAGCTCTGAAAACGTAGGGCAACGTGTTTTTATGAACCTGGGAATTGGGGTTTGATGGCAAAACAAGTATATACCCATTGTTCAGGCTTGAGAGTTGCAGATTTGAACCTGCCAGAAAAACACGTTGGTTCATTTCTCTCTTTATTGCCAACACTTGTTAGATCATAGAAAAAGCAAGGGAATTCCACTTGCTTGGAGAGGAAACCCACTCCAGTATTCTTGCCTGGAAAATCCCATGGATGGAAGATCCTGGGGGGCTACTGTCCATGGGGTCACAAGAGTTGGACACGACTGGAGCGACTTTTCACGGTTATTTCCCTTCCCCCAGATCAGTTAGGCTGTTAATACCCTAGAAAATTAGGCTCCGGTTAACTACTTTCTTCTAAACGCAGGCCTTGTTAAGAACAGAATGCTCTGGTGTATTTAAAATGGTCCACCCACTCAACTCTCCAGGTCAGAAACACATTTCCCCCCTGTATTTGCCATAAGAGCTTGGTCAAGCTCCTAGTGGTGAATGTCATGAAACTGTGGGAACTCTCCAAAGATTTGGTCTTTCTGGAGTTTTTAATTCTCAAAGTTGTTCACACTGAACCTCCTGCAATTCATCGATTACAGTTCAGTGTTCACGAATAAGGGAGTTTCTACTCATGAGTCTCTGCTGTCATAAGTTGAGACTTTCTGGATGCATCTGTCTGTGTCTCTAATCTTGAGGACAGGTAGTGATTTGTTCTCCCATGACTTATGGATCCAGGAATAGTTATTGAGTTTTCAGTCTCTTCCGTTTTTTATTTATTGTTAGAATGGAGTGGCAACTTCTAAGCTCCTTATTAGCAGAACTAAAAACTGGAATTTTAGTTTGTTCTTTTTTACTTATGACTAGTGCTTCTGATATAGTTTAATAGTTCACCTATTGAACAACATCTGGATTGATTAGTTTTGGCTATCACAAATAAAACTGCTATGGACATTCACGTAAAGGGGTTTGTATGAAGATAAATTCTCATTTTACTGGGATAAATGTCCAAAAGGTGCAACTGATGGGTAATTGCATGTTCAGTTTTATAAGAAAGTGCCAAACTGTTTTCCAGAGTGATTGTAATCTTTATGTGTGTGTGTGTGCAGTGAAATGATAACCTATTTAATATCCATCACCACACAGTAAATTTTGCTTGTGATAGAACTTTTAAGATTGACTCTTTTAGCAACTTTCAAACATACAACAAAGTATTAACAATAGTCATCATGCTCTACGTTACATCCCTTTGACTTATTTATAACTGGAGTTTGTACCTTTTGATCACCTTCACTCACTTTTTGCCATCTCCACAGCTGGAAACCACCAGTCTCTTCTCTCTATTCACTGTATTTATGGGTTTGATTTTGTTTTTTAGACTCCACATATAAGTGGTATCATGCAGCATTTGTTTTTCTGTCTGATTTATTCATTTAACATAAATGCACTCCAGGTCCACTCATATTGTTACAAATGGCAATATTTCCTTTTATGTTGGCTGAATAACATTTCATTGTGTGTGCACATGTGCACGAGTATGCTGTTGTTGTTCAGTCATCAAATTGGACTTTTTGCAACCCCACGGACTGTAGCTAGACTTCCCTGTCCCTCACCATCTCCCGGAGTTTGGTCATGTCCACTGAGTTGGTTATGCCATCCAACCATCTCATGCTGTGTCGCCCACTGTCCTCCTGCCCTCAATCTTTCCCAGCATCTTAGGTTTTTTTTTCAGTGAGTCGGCTCTTTGCATCCAGTGGCCAAACCTTCAGCATCAGTCTTTCCAATGAATATTCAGGACTGATTTCATTTAGGACTGACTGGTTTGACCTCCTTGCTGTTCAAAGGACTCTGAAGTCTTCTTCAGCACCACAATT